>RXID01014364.1:0-600000 GCA_005019695.1 Trichopus zeylanicus subsp. travancoricus
TCACCAATGAATCTATTCATTTCTTCTCATCTTGCATCCTAAATTTTGTCATCACTCAATGATGGGATGACTCCAATGGCTGTCTTGATGGTAGATGTTCAATAGTAAAAGTGGCATCACATGTTGCTACTAGAAGTTCATCCTTTGGGTTTCCAATATCAAAGCCTTCAAGTAAAATTCTAAGTTTATCAGGGAGAAACACCTCAAGAGTTACTTGGCTTCTTTCTCCTTGGACCTATTCCTGTAAAGTGTTGATGTATTTCTAGATAGCAGATTTATTGAAATTGTACTCATCCTATTGAACCAGCTTCTTCTTCTTGCTTCTAATCTTTTTCTTTTTGATGTTTCATGTAGGTGAGGTAGTTTGCTCCAATGAAACATGAATGTTTTATAAGTGCTCTTGTTCGAGGGTATGTTGTGCTTCTTTCCTAAAGAGGAACTCAACAAATGATTCATGCCCCTTGAATATAGTAATATAATTCTTGTGTTCGATGGGCATTTCAAATAGGGTTAAGAGAGTTAGCTTACCCTTTTTGACCCAATCTATGAATACAAAGTAGTCTCCAATGGTATAACCCAACACTCTGTTGCAAGGACAGTAGTTTGGGTTGTCTTTCTTATTTGCTTCATTTGACCTTTTACATTATGGCAAATAAAGGCCTATTTTCAAGGCATCTTGAAAAATTTTAGCCTCTCTCTCTTTTGAAATAATATTTTTTTTATGAGATTTTGTTGAAAATCAATGGATTATTCCACTTTCCCATCTTCTCCAAGAGTTAGTGTTTATGAGAATTACCCTTGTTCACATTGGGGTTCAAAGGTTTCTTTTGCTTGATTGCTGTGAATGCCACCCTTACATTCTTAGAAGGTTCTCCATGCTTTATCTTGTCCTTTTCGAGTTTGAAATTTTGTGAACTAGTTAAGATTGGTGGCCCAATCCTTTGCAGCTTCTTAACTTGAATAATAAGCACTTGGTATGTGTGGGTGGAAGAAGTGCTCATGTAGGTTGCCATCCAGTCTCCTCTTATGTTGCCAAGAACCAAATTTATCACCTCAAATTAGCTCATGGGTTGTTCACACTTAATACTGAGATTTCTCCACTGTATGATATAGTCCATGATCGATTCATTGTCGCACTTCAATTTGAGATGAGGTCTATAGTAGTCACTTTATCACTGACTGCTCTAAACTAGATTTGGATAGTATCTTTCATTTATGCCTAAGTCTATATGGATTCTGATTGTAAATTAGCATACCATGTGAATGCTATTCCTATTAGGCTTGCTAAAAATTGGCAAAGTAACAATGAGGGATTATTACTTGAATTTCCTCACAGTCACAAAGTAAGCTATATACTGTTCAAGGTTGCCCATGCCATTGAAGCTAGGCACCGTATAGCCTCTAGGATATGGCACTCAATCATGATGACTAAGGTATGATTTATCAGTATCATTTATCCTACCTATCTCACTCCCCTATCTCAATTATGTAGCTACCATTTGTTACACCTACTGTTGTACATATGTTGGCAGTTTTATGTTATTAAGGATCCCTAAAATTGGGGATTAGATATCCCTTGTTGGAGGAGGAGGTTCTTGCGAAGGACCTACATTTTCGTTGATCTCATCCACAGGAAATGCACCTTCGGCCACTTTTGTTACTTGAGATAGTTATTGAGATCATTTTAACTTTTCAAGCTTTTGGCTCATTTGCAACATTATTTCTATCAGCTCTATGACCTTCTTCTGAGCTCCATCTTTCTCTTTGCCTTGCTGTCTCAAGTATTCTTATAGTGCTTCTACGGTCACTTCTTAATTCGAGGTTTTAGTTATGATCAAGACTTCTATCAGAATATAATGGTTCATATGTTGAGAGTTAGATTTGATCCTTGGATTGAGGCTAACTTCTCCCATCAATTGGGCTGCTTCGTTCAAAAGCCTGCTCATGGTGCAAATCACCATACCTTCTTTTTAGTATGATAGCAAGGATTGGTCCGCAAGGATTTTTTTTCCTCTTGAATTTCTTCATCAGTAAACCTCACTTGGGCAACCTTCTTTTGGCATTTGGCCGGGTTGGGGTGTATGCTCACAGTCCCTCCCAGGATCATGATGAGAGATGACTCTAATAGTTTTAGTGGTCTCCTTTAGTGAGTTCTATGTTGGGTTATAGTCTTATGATGGCTCTTGTTATTTTGTTTGGTGATCTACCCCTTTACCATAGTCTTAAGGTAAGACTATGCCCCCTATGATTTATTTTTACCTTTCTCTAAATTACTTAATGGAGCAAACATATTGGACATGGGAATCATAATGACTAACTTCATTCGAAGGGTTGGCTTTCCAAGTTAGATAAAACTCTTAATAGCTTTTCCCCTGCTCATGATAGTAAAGAAGAATTCTTCTTCATCCATGTATGTGTATGGACTTGCTTTTAGTTGCCCCCTATTAGGACTTGAGTGGAGGTCAAAGACTAAGTTTCATTTTAGTCCTAACCTCTAAAAGACTGATATCCTTAGTAGTTGAGGCATGGCTTCCGGTTCTTTATCTGAATGGCCCTTCTCATTAGAAATGATGACATTGGGCCCTTTTTCCCTTGATGGAAGGCGAGAAGTAGGTTTATCTTGCATAGCAATAACTTCAATTAGCACAGTAGCAAATGCCTTCTTGAACTGAACAACCTTAGAGATGGTTCTGAATTTGATTTGAACTTCAGCTATTTCGGTGGTGACTATCGACTAAGGTAGATGCATAGTTGATTTTGTCCCCAAGATGATGGTGTACATTGGGGGTAAAGATGTTCTTTGTTAATGTTATTTGATACTTTCTTCTACAAAGGAGAAAATAATTAATCAGTGTCCAATCATAATTCTACATCGCCAATGTCTTTATCGTATTAGTTAGGTTTCTACACTTGGAGGAGGAGTTAAGCCCCATCATGCATGCCAAAATTTGTGGGACCGATTTGGATGGTTTGGGAGTGGCAGAGACCTCAGGACATGACCTCGATACACAAATCAAAGTGTGTTGATTTGAGTGTACTATCAGATATTGTGAGAATATCGACTTCCAACAGGTATAAGCCCTTATTGTTGATTACTCTCGATGATTGTCAAGAACCTCCTAAAATAAGAAACCTAGCTAATAAAATAGAGACAAAAAAAAGAAAAGAAGAAAGCACTTAATTGATTTTAAGAAGTGGTACATGACTTAAGAAATGGTATACTCTCATTTTACAATAAATTTCAACATGAAATTATAGAGAACATGAAAGAAATAAAGAAGAAAAGAGTGAAGAAGAAGCTTTGATGTGTGCTGCTACCCTGTTCCCTTGCACTACTAGACCACATGAAGTCTGACTCAGATGGGTCTTGACTTGAACATCAACAAATATTGGTGGCATAGTCCAGTAGAACATGGAAGAAAATGAGAGAAGTTTGAAGTGTTTCAATAGTTTTAAGCATTGGCAATAACCTCATTTAGTTTGAAATGTTTCCATTAGCCAATAATACATATGCAATAACTTCATTTGATTTGAAATGTTTCCATAGCCAATGAGGCATAGGTGATAACTTCATGAGTTTGAAGTGTTTATATTGCCAATGAGGCATAAGCGATAACTTCATAAATTTGAAGTGTTTCCATAGCCAATGAGGCATAGATGATAACTTTATCAATTTGAAATTTTTTTCTATAGCCAATGAGGCATAGGTGATAACTTCATAAATTTGAAGTATTTCCATAACTAATGAGGCATATATGATAACTTTTTGAATTTGAAGTGTTTTTATAGTTAATGAGGCACAAGCAATAACTTTGTTAGTTTGAAGTATTTTCATAACCAATGAGGTGTAGGTGATAATTTCATAAATTTGAAGTGTTTGTATAACCAATGAGGCTTAAGCAATAATTTCATTTATTTGAAGTGTGTTATAGCCAATGAGGCACAAGAAATAACTCGTGAATTTGAAATGTTCTAAAGCCAATGAGGTGTAAGTAATAACTTTATAAGTTTAAAGTATTTCTATAGTCAATGAGGTGTAAGTAATAACTTCATTGATTTGAAGTATTTTCATAGTCTATGAGGCATGGGTGTTGGCTTCTTAAAATTTGAGGTATTCAGTAGCCTGTGGGACATAGGTGTTGACTTCATTTATTTGGAATGTCTATGTTATCTGATAAGGTTTTGGTAATAACTCCACGAATTTTGAAATATTTCCACTATTATTATGGTAAAGCTGATAATTTCCTTTTTCAGAAGTATTAGAACAAGACACATTGGCTGACTAACTAAGTGAGTTCAAGCCCACCTTTTATCCTACTATCTTTAGAATGATCGGCAATTTTGGCTTATGTTAATCGACGGTCCATCCTGGTTTGTTGTTGATTGGGTTTGAGGTATCATCAATGGCTTTAGTGGCATACCCAATGGGACTTCTCTTGACTCTATTCAAATATATTCGAGCTAGTGTTAGTTAGGGTTAGAATGACGGCCTTACCCACTACTCATGATGTTGGTCATAACCTTGGACTATTGCCAAAGATTTAGTACATCTAGTAGGATTTAGCTTGACCCTATTTTACTTTTATTCAAACTTATCTTGGCCAAACTTGACCTATGCTTTGGTTCACATTTGAGTCTATTTAAGTTCGATCTAGTCTTGGATTTAGTTTAATATGATTTGTAATCTAATTTCTAATTCAAACTTGGTCTTGATTTAAGCCTAATTTAGTTCAATATTCAAAACTTAACCTAGACTTAAGTCTTATTTGATTTAATTTGATGTTCAAAACTTGATTTGGGTCAAGTTCGATCCGATTTGATTTGATGTTCAAAACTTAATTTGGGTCAAGTTTGATTTGATTCAATTCAATATTCAAAACTTGACTTCAATTTGATTCTAACTTGAAATTCAATTTGAGCCACTTTAATTTAATCGATTTGTGTTAATCAAACTAGTAATCAGACAATACTACAGACTAGCCTTAAATTATTTTGACTTTTAAGCAAGACTGCAGGCTGATCCTAAATTGTCTTGACTTTTGGGTGAGATCATAGACTGGTCCTAAGTCGATTTGGTTATCAGACAAGACCGCAAGCTGGCTCTAAACCATTTTGACATTTGAATGAGACCTTAGGCTGGTCCTATGTTGATTAGTTATTAGATAAGACTATAAGCTAGCCCTGAATCATTTTTGTTTTTTGGGCAAGACTGCAATTAGGCCCTAAGTCAATTGGTTGTTGAGCAAAATTACAACTAGCCCTAAACTATCTTGACTTTTGACTAAGACCATAGGCTAGTCTTAAGTCAATTGGTTGTTAGAAGAGATTGTAAGCTAGTCCTAAACCAATTTGATTTTTAGGCGAGATCACAGGCTAGCCCTAAGTTATTAGTTATTGGGTTAGACTGCAGACTGACTCTAAGTTGATTAGTCATCGAACAAGACCATAGGCTAGCCCTAAACTATTTTATTAAGATGTTTTATTATCAATTTTGCTGTTTTTTTTTCTTCTTATTCTTGTTTTTGTTCTTGTTCTTGTTCTCGCTCTCATCCTCATTGTTAATCTAAGAGGTTCTCGTCATTAATTTTTCTTTGACATAATGCCATGGTAATGAAAAAGGTTGCAGCTAGCCATGATGGTGATGCAAATTCGCCAGCATTCTAGACCACAAATGGTCACAGTGTTGGTGGAGATTTGCCATCATATGATGGACCGTCAGTGGCCATGGTATTAGTAGAAAACTGCCATCATACAAAAGGGTCACAAGTGGCCGCGATGTTGGTAGAGATCCATAGTCATACAAAGGGCTACTATTGGCCGCATGTTGATGGAGATCCACCATCATAAAGAGGGCCGCAGATGGCTAGAGTATTGGTGGAGATCAACCATCATACGGAGGACTGCAAGTGGGCGCGGTGTTGGTATAGATCCGTCATCATACAAAGGGCCGCAGATGCCCATAAATGATAGAGAAAATTTGCCAGTGTGAAGCCGCAGATGGCCGCGGTGTTATTGAAAAAGAGAGGCCCATGACAGGGTTTGGATGCCCAATGTTTCAAGTTTGGTCATTCATACTTAAGCTATTAAGAACGTGCAACAGTTGCCAGAGAATGAGACTCTGAGTGGCTACAAACCTTGAGGAAGAGGAGCAGTAGCAACAATAATCACGAGAAAACAAAGACCTCACAAGAGACAAAAAGAAGAGGAGATAATGAAAGAAAAGATGAAGAAAGGGATGAAATCTTGCATCTTTTAGATCCCATGTTGACACCTTTTTGCTCTTCTCCTAGATGAGAAGATCTTCCTTAGAACTTCTTCTTCAATTCATGTAGAATATGCCCAAGGATCATCTATGAATTATTTTTTTCTGGTGTCCTAACCTCCTTTTTATAGGGCTTTGAAAGCATCTCCAATTTTGGTTATTGGAATTTGATTGAAAGATTTGATGGTATTCTCTTAACATAAACCTCATATTTAAATCTCAGATTGAAATATTCTAATATTACACCTCCCTTGTTGAAAAATTCAATTGATTCCTGATGGATTTTGAGAATAATTTTGTTTTTGTTTCTGCAAATTATGACTAAACTGGATGGCCAATTAAGAAGTAGACATCTGACTATAGGTGGAGTTGGCATAGTCAAACAGTACCGGATGTCTGGTTGGAACTGGATATCCAACTATGGGTAGGGGTTCCCGCAGTAGGACAGAACCGGACAACCAATTGAGAATTAGGCATCTAATTGCGACTTGGTTCAGATTCTAGGCCCAATTTTCAAGCTCTTTTCTATTTTAAGTTGGCCTTAATTATCATAAATCAAGAAAGTTCAACTCCAACTCAAAGTTGGGATCAGGTTACAAAAAAGTACCTAAATAAGGGTTAAATTTAAAGTCCATTAAAAATTCATTACGGATCAAATCCAAGATCCATTAAGGATCCATTAAGGATCAAATCCAAGGTCCATTAAGGATCCATTAAGGATTAAATTTAAGATCTATTAAGGATTCATTAAGGATCAAACCCAAATTCATCAAAGATCCATTAAGAGTCAAATTGAAAACCCATCAAGGATCCATTAAGGATTAAATCCAAGATCTATTAAGGATCCATTAAGGACTAAACTCAATATCTATTAGGGATATATTAAGGATCATACCCAAATTTATTAAGGATCCATTAAGGATTGGATCCAAAATCTATCAAGGATCCATTAAGGATTCACTAAGGATCAAATCCCAAATCCTTTTAAGGATCCAATAAGGATCAAACTCAAACCCAATAAGTGTCCAACTCAAATCCTAAGGAGATTAAATCAAAGTTTGAATCCAATTCCTAAAATAAGTTGAAATCAAGTTCAAATCAAGCAAAGCTCCGACCAAAATCAAGTTTGAGTTAACTCAAGTTTGGATAAACTATACTTGAACCAAAACTAAGTATAAAGTAAACCAAGTTTGAGTTGAATGAAAAGTTAAATCAAAATTGAGCTTAAAACTTGAACCAAAGGCCTAAACAAAGACCAACTCAAGTCAAATCCAAGAAAAGAATGGTTAGCATAACCCAAAGCTGCTTACCATTCTTTCTAGTTAAACTAAACTAAGACAAGCTTACACTTGGTTAGTCAATCGAATGTCATGTTTCAAAGAAGTTAATCAATAACAAGTAGAAAGCTATTGGTAATACTTCGAACTTTATTGATAATAAGCTAAAAGTCGATATTATTAAATTAAGCATGATTACCACAAGACAAAATTGTTAACCATCTCCTTTAACCAAACCGCATAAGATAGACTTGTACTTACTTAGTCAATCATTCAAATGCTGTGTTCGAAGAAAGTTAGTTGACAATAAATATAAAGTTATTGGAAACCCTTCAAACCTAATAAAAAACAAGCTATAAAGGCATCAATTATCAAATTGAGAATGATCAGCATAAGCCAAAGCTGCTAACTATTCTCTTAAATTGAAACTAAACTGAGACAGGCTTGCACTCGGTCAGTTGATTAGCCAAACATCATATTTGAAGGAAGTTAACCAACAACATGCATAAAACCATCGATAACGCTTCAAACATAATCAACAAGAAGTTAAAAAGTCATTGATTATCAAATCAAGAATGATTAGCATAAGTCAAAACTGCTAACTATTCTTTCAAATTAAAATCAAACTAAGATGGGCTTGTACTCTTCCAGTCAATCAATCTTAAAATTAAAAGTAAGTCAACTGAAAATAAATAAAGATCTACTGCCAATTCTTCAAGTCCTAATAGGGTCAATTGACACAAGTCAAAGTAGTTAGTAATACCATAAAATCAAGCAAGGTTATCAATATCCTTTATTGATTATCAAATCAAGAATGATTAGCATAAGTCACAGTTGCTAACCATTCTTTCAAATCAAAACCAAACTAAGATGGGTTTGTACTCTTCTAGTCAGTCAATCTTAAAATCAAAAGAAGTCAACCGAAAATAAATAATCCACCGTCAATTCTTCAAGTCCTAATAGGGTCAATTGACATAAGTCAAAGTAGTTAGTAATACCATAAAATCAAGCAAGATTATCAATATCCTTTAAGTATCAAACCAAGTATCAATTTAACCAAACTAGTTTCAATGAGTTTCATCACCACACCATACTCGATCAAGTGCACGAGAGCAAGGGAATGGCGAACATCAAGCCTTCTTAATCCCTATTATTTTCTTTATGTTATGAATGTGAATATCTTGAATTATAAAATGGAGGTATGCCCTTACTTAAGCCTTGTAATCTAAAAGCCATATAATAAAATATATTTTTATCTCTTATCTCTATCTCATATTAACTAGATTTCTCACTTTAGGAGGTTTTTGATAATTATCAAGGTAATTAACAATAAGAGCTTGCACTTATTGTAAGTCATGAACCCACACATAACATGATAGCACATAAAATAAAATCAAATTAATTTATTATTTTGAGATTACTTCTCAGAATTCTTAGCTATTCTAGGTGGTTAATCGCAACTCCACAAATTCTAGAATGTCTTATGGGAAATGACTTCTCCAAGTATAGAAACCTAACTAATACAACAGAGACACATCAAAAGAAAAAAACAATGAAAAGTAATGATTGATTTATTATATGAAAGAAAAATGACAACAACAAATGATCCTCCTACACTAACTTACATCATCATCCTTGCTGAAGGGTCTGTGGTACACATTCCTCAACCACAATTATCATGGAGGTAACTAGAGTACATATAAGTTATTGGATTGTGCTCAACACCATCCAATTTATGCATGGTGCTCCTACTTTTGCCAACAATGTTATTGCTCTTGTTGTTATTACTATTGCTACTACTACTACTAATCTAATTATTGCTCCATCTACCTAATATAGATCAACTCCTCACCTCCCATCCATGGAATGAAAGCCAAGTTCATCCAAAGGACAAGAGCCAAATCCATCTAAGGGGCAAAGAACAATTATTGTTGTGCCAAAACTCGATGATAAAACAAAGAGCCCATTGGCACAAACTAAGACATTAATTTTCCAAAGACTAAGCAATAGGTAAAAGCCAATTTTTAACTACTTACAACTTACACTAACAGTTAAAGAAGCTAATACAAGTAATACAAGTAGAGGAAGGACTAGTGGGGTATTTGATCAACTTTGGAATGCCAAATTAAAGCCAAAGCTAGATGTTACAATCCCTAACTTCAACTCCTTAACAACATTATAAGAGGTAAAGAAAAACAAAGAAATAATACAAATTCAATCTTCTTCGGTTGGAAAAAAAGAGACATCATCTTCTAATACGAGAGTGATTAGTAGATAGATAACTAAACCCTAGAAAAGAAATTCTTATGCCAAATTTGTGGTATGAAAAAATCAAAACATTCATGCGACCAATTAATGGTTGCATGAGTTTCAAAAAAAAAAACAAACAAAAAACAAAAAAAAAATCTACCTTATGACGAAATATCTAATCACATCAAAACTGACTAGCCAAGTATGTGTTTCATACTCCTTGAGGCAAAACATAAAACAAAAATAAAAAATATGCTAAAAAGAATGGACAAAAATACATTAAAAGAAATGCAACAAACAAAAAAAACAAAAAAGTAAGATAAAAGATACATCTTGTGTGTCATCTATAAGGAAATGTATGTTACTCATTGTGATTAATTAGTTTTGTGTCTAGAAGCAATACATAAGAGCAAAAACAATAATTATGAAGGTAAAAAATAAAAAACTTAAAATAAAATTCTCGTTGTATTCAGGTGAACTAATTTCTATCTTATAAATAAAGTCTCCAAATATTAAAGGATAATGTTTGAAAGTAAGAATGGTCAATGAAAAAGTTTAATAGACTTGAGATCCCTACAACTCCCCCATCTACCAATGCCCTAAATTAATTTTGGGAATGTAAGCCTACAAGTATAATGACCAATTTACAAGTAGCTAGAAGTATGTAGGAAAGTTGCTTCAAAAATAAAAATGCAATGATCAAATAATAACCTCTTGGAAATATTCTTCTAGAGATAAAAGATCATCCCCTAAATAAATAATAAATAATAAAATTCCAAATAGATAAATCTCATATGGAAAACCAAGATAAAAGAGGTAGATTCAAAAAGTAACAATTGGTTAACTTTCTTATGTACTAATCATCTTTATTTTTCACGAGAAAAATACCATTTTAATCTTTCAATCAAACCAATTTGAAATTTCATAGTTCTTATGAGCTTATTTATAAATTACGTAGTTTAAGAGATTTATTTATGAAAGAATCATACTTTTAGAACTTTTGATTATAAAATACTTAGAATTTGATCGCCAAAAGCTTTAGAGTTTTTTATTACAAAATTATATTAAATTAAACCTATTCGTAAGAATTTGGATTTAGGGGGCTATTGCAAGCTTACAGTAAATTTTGATTAAGTCTCATATATGATTAAAGCATAAGTTTGGAAATTATTGTCTCGTGATCTATTTGAATATACTTGATTGAGATAATCAGATTTATCTAGACCATTGATCGAGAATTTTTAATTGACTTGTAAATTTCAAAAAATGCTAAACTTTTCTACAAAATAGCCCTAAATTTTCTTGTTTTGGCCAAAAGCTTCCTTAGTTAGCCTCAAGGCTTGAGTCCCAAGTGCTAGAACCCTAGTGGTGCCTACTCCCTTGTAGGTAGACATGGTTGTTGATGCCTAGAGCTCCCCATGCACCTCCTACAAGGCACCTACCTCAATTTTGCCCTATTCTAAGCTTTCAACATCAAATATGCATAAAAAATCCACTGAGTTCCATCCAATATCCATTCACTACTCATTGAAAGTTCTCAAGGAATTTTTTCGACCATGTTTTATTAACTTGGTGCTATAAATCCTAAGTTTTCTATTAAAAATTCAGCCATCAAACTTCTAGCAAAGGTGTTGCACAAATGGTTTCAAAGAGCAAAGGATCACAAGAGCATCAACAGGATCCTTTTTCTCCCACTCTTTCTCCTTTTTTCACATCATCATTATCATCATTAATTTTTCTTTCTTTCTCTCACATTAGATTGGGGATTCTAATACAGAAATTAACTAAAACTTATTGTATTTAGTCCAACTATATTTAGAAAATCTAAAAAGGGGCTAGCAAGAGACTAAAGGTCCCTCCCTCACTCAAATAGCATGTAAGCTCCCACCAATTATTTATTATTTTATGTTATTTTTGAATATGATTTTATATTCAAAATTTTATAGGATTTTCATTATTTTATAGGTATAGGTGAGAATGAAACAAAGATCATTTAGATAGGTGCATCTTGTATTTAGTGAAGAGTCTCCCCACATATACTTTCAAAAATATCATACATTTTATAGGCCAAATATGCGACTCTTAAAATATATGCAAGCATTGTTGGATTCCCAATTGAATAAAATCAAGATTAATGTAATCCATCATATTCCTAAAAGGCCTACTCATATATAAATGTAAAAAATTGAACACAACAATCGTATAGGTGCAGTTCTAATCATTTCAAAATTATTGTGCAATTTCTAACTTTTTAGTGGTGTACAAGCAAAAAATGAATTTTTTGCATATACACCCTAATTCTAAAATTAACATGTAGGTCACATTTTTCAAATGATCCTTTACACTTCCACAAATACACCCCTTAGTTTTGAAATTAACACCAAAGGACGATTTCTTGGGTAATAGTTCTGCATATTTACAACTATAGCCCCAAGTTTATGAATTTTACATTAATTTAAATATTTTAAGAAAACATGGTGTAATTTTAAAAATGCACTTCTTAGATTTTATAGCTCCCAAGATGATAGCTTTTAAAAAATGATTATTGATTTGTAAATTCAAAAACTAATATGTTGTATTTGTAAAACCTGATAACCTTTTAATTAAAAATATTACATTTATGTGTGATGTGAAAATTGGGGGTAATTATGAAAGATAGAACCTTAGCTTAAAGAAACGCAGATTTATTGTGTTAATTCATAATTAAGGGGTGTTTTTGTAAAAATATAGAATTTTTTGAAAAATGAGATTTGTGTATAAATTCTTAAAGTAGGACTGTATTTATAAAACTACAGAATCTTTTATTTTTTTAATTTTAAGTTACGTATAAATTCAAAATTTAGGAGGTGCGTTTGCAAAATTTATAGTGTGATTTGCACATACCTCCATATAAACTTCCAAAATCATATATAATTCTTTTAAAACATTAAAAATGCATATATCTACTTGGATTATATGTTACTTTATATATATTTCCTTTGATTATAATTTTTATCTAAAAAATATTTCATGAACATTTTATTTAACAATGTTAAAAATAATTTAAAATATATGAAATACCTCTAGAGACTTTATAATAAAAATAATAAAAAAAACCTTCTCTTTTTATCTTCAAGTTCCAATTGCGTTATTCTCCTATTGCTTTGCCCCGGCATGCTCTGACCCTGATTGATCTTTGCTCTGACTCTAGCTCTGGTCTAGCTATGCTGATCTTTGCTCCCTCTACTCCGACCCGAGTGGAATTATACTTCGCTCCACCCGATCTCTTCTCTAGCTCTGATTCCATCTTCATCTCTAGTTGATCTTTGCTTTGGCTTTAGCTTCGGTTAATCTAAGGCTTCAGTGATTATTTAAGATATATCATATTGTGAAATTTGGAAATGGTGTAATTAGGCTAACAACACATTAAAATTTTTTGCTAATAAAAGGGAGATATTTTTTGTTTACAAGTAATCTACTAATTCTAGTAATTTTTATAATTTATCCATGCTATCAGGTATTTATTCCTTTTTAATCCCATTCGCGCTTTTAGGACACTACATTGTGATTTTTGGTTATGATGCAAATGCAAATGAATTTGAAATATGAGATCTAACTAGTACAAGGTATCTCCTTCATGAATTTCTTGTTCATACTTATTCATACACAAGGTATCATGGAAGTTAGTAATTTAGTTCTGCTTATAAAAAATATTTATTTAGTCTGGGAAGATACAAGGGATACTAATCAGTGGGATATAAGGGGATATAATGGACTCACGAATAAAATATAGGAGGGATACAGTGGAGCATAGTAGGATCTTGCAAGATACAATAGGCTCACAATAGCCTTCCTCAGAGATTCAGTGTCCTCACTGAGGTAACCTACACCATTCAAGAGGTAGTATGGAGGGACTCTGATACTACTAAGTGTATGTTTATTTTATTAGAACTTAAAATTTTTGAGAATTTTAAATTCTAAAATTTTAAATTTTTGAATCTAGAAATTTTGATAGTATGTTTATTTTGTAAGATATGTAAATTCAAAATTCAAAATCTTATATTTATTTTATTGGAATTGTAAATTCTAAAATAATAAATTTTGTAATTTGTCTAACTATAAGTTTAGCACGTGACCTCACATACTAAATTTTAAAGTACAACCAAATTTGAAGAACCAGTAAATCCTATATTTAATAAAATTAAAAAGTTTTAGAATTTTAAAATTTTATATAACAAATATTGAATTGCATAGTTCTCAGAATTTGAAAGTTCAAGAACTTTAAAATTTCACAAAATAAACTGATCGTAAGTGATGTCCCGACCCAACACGATATTGTATCTTGGCGCCTGCAACCCACTAGACTACTAGACCCTAGGGTTTTGTTTTTGTCAGCTGCCTGGTAAAAGACCTCGTTGATAAGTTTGCGACAATCATCATATTTATTCCAGTCTCAACTGTCACATTTTATCGATATAAAACTAAAGACCAAATTGTTGCTCAGTCATGGGCCATACAGCCCACTATTTCATCGGGTCTCATAGAGTTAAAAAAAATGAAGAAAACATCATATGTTTTAGCAACAATAAAATATTTTGCTATTGCAAGGATGAATGTAGGGTTTGATATTCATCTAAGCCTAAAACTAAACTAATGAAATTTTATGAACACAACTACAAAGTTTTGTAACTTTTTTTGAAAAAATGTTAGCTTAATTAATTTTGAGATATCCTAATATGTTTGAATTATTAAAGTGATAATAACAATGGGTGCAAATTCTTCATGTAGGTTGATAATTGTGAAGAGACTAATAAGCACCACAAGAATCAGTTAGAGAATTTTGAAGAAATTTTGATGCTTAGGATAGATGTATTGGAAAAGAAAATCAATTGTCTTAATAAGAAACTTGAAAATATAATGAAATGTTAAAAAAATACACCAGATACATTCTATTGGTTTTGAATAATGTTGAAGGAAGTATTTTACTTCTTCGGATGTATAAACCTTTATTTTGTATAATATAATGTTGATTATTTTGTCTATTACTTCTTTTTTTTTCTTATAATTTTTAAAACACAACTTGCAATTTAATATTTTGTATATAAAGATACAAAATCTTCAGAGAAGATAAAAAAAGTATACCTTCATATGAAACACTCGGAAGAGTGACAAAAACCTAGGCAGAGCCGAAGTACACCAGCCCCATCCATGCTGTTGGGCTGGCACAAGCATAACTCGGCCATTTTGTCTGTCAACCTAGTCCTTGATCCCAACCGTTACTCTTTATCCAAGCAACAACAATGAATTACAGTCTATCAATCATATGATTCCATGACGAAAAAAGCAGGCGATCAACGTGTTATTGCTAGCTAACTAAGTCTAGCGAAAAGGGCGGCCTGAAGCTGATCCTGGGTGAATTGAATCCAACCGTCCATCAGCAGGACTGTCACCTGCTGGACCATCAAATCTCCGACGACTGACACGCTCGCGTACTCCACTTCCAGTTCCATCTCCATCAGTGCCGCCATCACCCTGGCCGACGGGTGACCGCTCCTGCCCGTCTGCACCCGGATCACGGCCTGCGACCCGATCATCTGAACCTCCACCTCCAGATTCTCGCACTCCCATGCCCGAACCATATGGGGCGCTCCTGATTTGCCCGCACATTTCTCGAGCGCGGTCACCTGTGAAAGCAAGGACTCGTTCTGAGATTCCAGAGAACAAATCTTGTCGCGCAGTTTGGTGATGTAATCGACGGCGTCGGAGAGGAGCGAGGCTTTGTCCATTTTGGACACGGTGGGGACCACGGACCGGAGCGCGTAGAACCGCTGGTTCAGGCGCTCCCGCCGCTGCCGCTCAGCCTCCACGTGGCTCAGCGCCTCCTCTCCGGAGGCGGTCGCCGGCGGCGACCTCCTAGGCCTTCTCCTCGGCTTTCGACCCACCGACACTTCTTCCGAATCCGACAGGGACCTCTTCCTGCTCTGCTTGCCGGTGAAGTCGAGGATCTGTCCGGACTCCGCCGGCCACAACGTGAACGAGTGAGCTGCTGAGCTGGGCTTCTCGACGAGGGAGCTCGAGCTAGAATTTTCTACTGGAATATTCATTGAATCCGAGATCCAGCTCATCTCCGCCGACGGATCGATCTGAATCTTGGAAGAGGAGGAGGAGAAGAATATTTCGATTTTCGATACGACTTCGCAACTCTTGAAGATGACAGCGGTAGATCCGAGTTCGACGACGGCGTCGCCGACCGGGACGCAGGCGATGGTCTGGATGCCAAACGACGTCGCCATCCGAGCTCGCTCGCAGGACGCCGATGCAATACCGTCTCTGCCTGCGACCCAAATCGGCAAGCCGGAGTAGAAGGCATGGTCGGCGAGTCCGGAGCCTGCGGCGAATGTATGGGTCATGGAGACAAGATAGAACCACTCGCTGTCGGAGATCTCCTCTTCGGCGGGATCCTCGAATCCAGCGGCCGACGTGAGCGAGTTGAGCTCGCGAAGAACTCGTTTCCGATGCAGCTGCTCGGTGGCGGAGGCACAGGTGCTGTTCTGCTCAGCGGAGCCCTTGTAGTAGCCGTCGCCCCATGCGAGGGACCTGGCCTGGGAGCCGTCAGATCGCCAGAAAATGGCGTAGGTCCACGGCTCACTGGCGCCGTTGATAAGCGATTGAAGCTTCGATTGTAGGCCCTCTGATGTTGTTTGCCGCAATGATGGAGGAGAAGGAAGAGGGGATTGGAAGGAGGCGAGCAAGTCGTCGTTCCAGAGAAGGGAGACGTCGAAGGGGATGTGATCAGACACCGGCGGCATCGGCGAAAATGGGTTAGTTGGAGTAGAGACGAGTGAGTGAGGGGTTTGTGAAGGAGGAAGAGTGAGATGAGAGAACCGATTTAAAGGTGGAACAGGGACGAGGAAGCAACTACGAAGGAATGCTCATAAAAGATAAAGAGATTGGAGGTTAACCATTCCCTTGATTTTGTAAAAGGGATATTAAGACTGTTTAATTAAGTGCTAAAAGCATAAAACAAAACATGCTTTATTGGCTGATGGAGTACTATCATTTTGTTTTCCCCCGTAATTATTATATTGTTGAGAGTTACATTGTACCGCAAGTGCAAGTACGAAATTGCCAGTTGAGTCTGATATCCGATGGGAGGCTTTTTCTCGATAGGGGGTGGCTTTAGCTGTGGAACATATATTTGCCCGGTGCTATTTAAGAATGCAGTTTTACTTTCATTCCTATCAGATAAAAAATTAAATTTAATAAAAAGAAAACTCTCGCCATCATTAATGTTTGGCATCAGCTCCTAGTTTTTTTTTTATATATATATTCCCTATCGGCCAAGAGTTTAAATTTTCATTCAAATAATTAGATTTCAAATTATTCCGTAATATTTTAATTTAAAATTTAATTTCAGACTAAAAATAATATTTTATTTAGTTTTATAAATTATTTTTATTTTGTAAGCTTATTTTAGTTTAGATGATTAAGTTTTTCGCCCTTATGACTCAAATTTGAATTTTGGCTTCTATCATTTCGTTTTTATTATTTTAAATAATTTTTTCACCAAAAATAATATGTATTTAATTATTTAACAAAACATATAATATTTTAAAATTTAAAATTAAAGTATAATAAAAAAAAATTTTTGATTGATACCAAAACGGAATTAGTTTCAGCTGAAACATATTAATTTATATTAGCCCTTATAAATCTTGGCTACAATTTCATAGCACACTTGTGCCATGCGCATATCATGTTTTCATAAAATCCAAATGAGCTATTCCGCTACTTTGTTATTTAGTGTTGGATTTATGTTATTTTTTATGTTGTGGATTTTTTTTCTTTTCTCTTTCTTCTTTCTATTTTTTTTATTTTTAATTCATTATTTGTGTAGGTTATAGATGTTGAATTTTGATTAGAATTTTGTTTTCCTATTTTGGTCTCCTTCGATGGATTTGAGGTTTAATTTCATGTAATGATCATCATTATATTCTAATTGGTTAAGAGAGAATGCTTGGTGATGATATGTGGTAGTGACTGGAAGGATAGTTAGGGTCAAATTTGTTTGATAATTGCTTATTTTGGTTGTAAAATAACCTAGATTTTATAGAGAGATTGAGTGGTAAATATAGACTGATTTTATGAGAAATAACTTGTTATTTTACTTTCTTTGCATACTCTACTTATATTAGATATATGATTTAGGATCACTGTAGCCTTAGAAATATTTTTATGTATTTATATACGAGAGTAAATGATTATAAATGATAGTTAGTTTGAATATGAGATGTGTTTGTATTGTGTAAAGCATAAAATTGATGTTTGAGTATATTTTGTGTAATGTAACCATTTTTGTGTCCTATAGCTTATTTTTGTTTACATATATTAATTTTGATCATATCAAAGATCTAATATGCTACATGAATCAATTATACTTACAGTTTAGAGATAATGTAGAATTATTATTTTAGTTATGAATCATAATGATGTAAATAATTTTCTTTGGTAGTTATAATGATGAAAGAAAAGACTCTCCCACAAATATTACTTTTCAAGTCACAGTTTTGTGATGCTAAAGTTGAAGGAAAAGATGTCTACCAGATATAAGTGGCTAGTAGTAGTAACCCCATTTGTTAGACTTCTAGATGTGCTAAAGATGGAGAATGATCTCTACTTGACATGCTTTCGAACATGTATGGCAAGGAGTTCGGTAGTTTCATCTTTGGTGGGAAGGCATTCACATTTAAAATCGAGGATGTGTGCTTATTTGTATGGCTTCTATCAAGAGGGTGAAAAGTTAAATTCATAGTTAGCAAGCATGCAAAGTTACCTTTTAAGGTACAAAATATGCTATAAGGTAGATAAGCACAAGGATAATGTGCTTAAATTGCTGGTTGAAATTGTGGAGAAACATAGTGCTTGTAAGAAGGAGGACTTTATTAGGACTTTATTGGTATTTTTTTTTTATTGTTCCTAAACTCGGGTATATATCCTCACACCTAATGTTTAGTTTTAGGTGTCTTGAACTCGGATTAGAATTTGAGTTAAAATAAAAATCCAAAGTTGGATTTAGACTTATGATTGATTTGTAATATTAGGAGTTATAATTATAGTAAAACTCATACTCAATAATATAAATATACCATAATACATAGAGCTTAGGTGTGGGATAGTGCTGAGGCTGAACTAGAGAGAAATAGAGAGAATAGAAAGAAGAAAAAGAGAGAGAGTGTCGACTCTCATATATGGGTCTTTCTAGTGTTTCTCGGTGGTCTCTCATGGTAGTTCCTCATGGTGTTCTCTTAGAGATTTTCTCTGAAGGTGGAAGCATTGTCGAGACTTGGTGAAAGAGTTTAGTTGAGTAAGAAAGATTGCAGTGTTTCTTGTAGACTCTTGTAAAGCCTTTTGATAGTGGATCTCTCGCTGTCTTTTTTTGTTATTTTATTTTATCTTATATTACTTCTTGTTTCTTGTATTATTTGAGAATAAGGTGATTCGTAAACCTTTCGCTGCGAATCCCAATAAGTAGTGTCAGAGATTTAGGTTCGAAGTTATACAAACTCTTAAGATCGAAATTATCGTGATGATACGACAAATTGAGTTACATATTAGTCTCTCTTAAAAAAATGAAATTAAAAAATGAGACAAAGATCCATTAGTATGGGTTATAAGGTGAAACTGATAAGAGTTCTTGATTAAGAGTGTTAAAATTTATGTGATGAAATCACACCGTAAGGGAGAGATTATTATAGTATCAAGTGTGATAAATTAGTTTCACATCAGATATTGGATAAAAAGAGTCCAATATATATAGTGGAAAAGACCCATATCCCATGAGCTTAGGCTTTTGGGATGATTTTCGGCCCACTATATTAATCTAATTCGACACTCTTTCGACTCTCCTAATAACCCAATTCATCCAGCAGACCTAGGCTAATTTATCATCTAACTTCCACCGACAAAGTTTCTACTACAAATATTGATCTTCCACATACTATACTTCCCAATTTGCAAAAAAGATAGAGGAATGCTTGAGTGCATTTGAGTGCACATTTGAGAAGGAGAAGAAAGTAAGCAAGGTATAGTCTAAGGAGTAGAATGATCAACTAAATAAAATAGAGGAACATCTAAGTGTGTTGCAATGATAGTTGGCTAAATTCTTTGGGGAGCCAACCACTGGTCATTTACCTGACTCACTGGACTCATAGAAGACTTGGGAACCCCTAGAACCAGAGAATATGGTCTCGGTGATTAATGAGCCATCAACACCCATTAAGCTGGGTATGTCTATGTGTTTATTTAACTTGAGTTACTCTACAATTGATTTTGACATAATCATAGAATATAATGTGAATATAATTTTGCACAAAACACATGGAAACAAATGCCGGAGAGCAATACAGCCCATCACTAATGCTTGGGAGTCTTTGTAGAAGGGCAAGTGCATGAATGATATGATCTATTCATATTTGGTTATAAATGATTATAATATTAGGAAAATGATTGTTTTATCTTACTTCCACATATATTAGTGCATTTGTCTTCATGTTGGCAACTCATTATGTGAATTTTTTTTTTGTCATTTTATGAAATTTGAGTATCCTCATGCAAGTTTGGCAAATGTTGATGCTAGAGGTGCAAAAAGAAAGAATGTTCCAACCTAACAAGAGAAGGGAATGAGGTTTAAGAGGACTAGATCGATGGGAGTAGTTATTAAAGATGGATCGACTAAAGGAGAAGATAATGTGAAGAGGTCAATTGAGGGGACCCTTCTAGAAGAAGGTGATAATTGGGTAAGAGTCAATGAAAAGCTAGTGAAGGTCGATCGCCGGATAAGTCTCCCACAAAAAAATAGGGAGGGCCTCGATTGGATCAAGTTCGAGTGGTTATAGAAAGTTATTGATAATAAATACATGCCATATGATCAAAACAAAAAAAAAGATAAGGACATTTCACCATCATTATAAATAGAATGAGCCTAAAGTAACTACTTGACTTAATATAGTGATCAGATAAGGTCCATAATATGAACATAAATAAGCTAATGTTACAGGAATATAAACTCCTCACCCACACTAATGATAAAGTCGTAATTATAGACATAAAATGCAGAACACAATATAAATTAATGACAAAAATGGAAACAAAAGGTTCAACACTTCACGCATCACATGTTTGGGAGGAGACATACTTATGGGCTGTTTGGTTGGCAGGAAGTTGAGAGAAGTGTAAAGAAGTCACTTCTCCCTACTTCCAATTCACTTCTAAAAGTGATTGGAAGTAATTTATTTCTTGTGTTTGGTTGGGTGGAAGTGTAAAATAGAAGTAAATTCACTTCCAATTTTGTTATTCAAATGGATAGAAGTAAAATTAGAAAGTGCGGATCAAATCATTACTTTTAAGTGTGGTGAACTTACTTCTATTTTGTAAGATTTTTTTATCAAAAATATGACTTTATTTTTGTAGTAATTTTTACTAGTACTTTTACTAAAAATAATTTTTTCGAATTAAAATATTTGGTGATATTATGTATTAAACATTATTAATATTTTTAAATATTAATAATTTTTTAAAGACTCTGCAAATACCTTGAAACAAATACATGTATTTATATACAAATAAAAAATAAATTGCATTCATACAAAAAGTAAAAAGACACAAGATATTGTTAGCTTTTAGCATAAGGTCCCAATCCATAATCATTCTAAAGTCATAAAGTAGATCATAACAATACAAAATAATTTGAGGTTAACAATAAAATGTCCATAAATGAAGTCAACCAACAATAGAAAGAAAATCCAACATATATAAACTTAGCACAATATATATAAAGTTTAATATAAGCAAGTATATATTAAATAACTAATATGAGATTGTCAAATGAGCTAGATTGAGTATTTTCGTCATAGATAAGAAAACGATCAATCTACCTACGCTACAGAGGAGGCTTCTTGAACATGAACATATGAGCTTTATTCTCATCTTCTGATAGATAGTTGAACATTAATTCCAATTAGTCTTCTGAGTCTTAGTAAAGGAAGTCACCATGTCAGTAAGACACTCCAACCAATGTATCTCATTTTGTATTTTATTTAATTTTTTGTCCTATTTCCTTTATAGCATCAACGAGGGTATAAAGGGTTTATCACTTTCTCATTCTCTAACCCGCACCTTTGGTCTAGCGCACATGAATTGTTCTCCTTCTTCTCCAATTGGCATATCCATATCCACATTCTCTCTAAACATATTAGGGGTAACAGTTGTAGGATTATCTTCTCTTTGAGATTCTGTGCCCCTATTAAAATTTTCATATGCTCCCCTAGAAAAGTCCCCTACTATTTGATCATTGCCACATATGACATGATACTCATCAAAGTTCTTGATGGGAACATTAATCATACCTTCTGCATAGGGATATACCTATATAATTTAAATTTCAATATCAATAACAAAAATATAATTCATAATTTAAAAATATCAACATATCATACTAACTGCAATAAAATTTGCTATGGTCTCTGCATCCATATTAATTATTTTCAAGTTCTTATTCCAACCAATTCTAGAAAGCTCCAATTACCTTCTTGATATTAGCCCATCTATTTTTAATAGTCTTCATGCGATTTTTACATTGCTTTTATCGTAATCACAACTTGAAAAATACTCATTCACTCTCCTGGTGGCTTTTATGAAATCAATCATCTTGAAACTCTTATCTATCTTGTATTCACTTCGAGGTAAATCAGCAAGTACCTCCATGAGATAGTCACTTTTTTTCATTGTCCACCTCTTATTCAGTGTTCCCTTTCACTTGATACCACTTGAGGTAGGTACATTTGAGATACTCATTTTTTGTAAAATTAAAACCAAAGAAATAGTTAATAAAATATACTTAACCAAACTTAAAGCAAATAGTAAAGCAACTATTCATGTGTAAAATTTCAAAAATTTATTACCAAACAACATATATTTTCCTTCATGGACAATACAATCAACATTCACACATTACAACTTGGATTAAATTATTTAATTCAAAATATATAGTAAAACATCTAAAACTCATCACTGAATATTAAGACTAATTTATGTTGCATTGTAATCATTCCACATGTCATTGGCAATTTCATCATAAAACTCCTTCTATCGATCTCTTTCTTTGTGTTGTGTTCATTGCTTGCTCATATTGGAATGAGAATTTAAATCCTCTCCTTTGTGTATGGGTAAATGATCAATATCGTCATCAGGATCAAACTCTTTAATGTAATTATGAAGAACTATGCATGCAAGCATAGAGCAACTTGAATTGGCAATGAGTACTAAGGTCAACTTTCAAGAATATTGAATCGATCTTCAAGTGTCCAAATACTTGCTTAATTCTTGTTCGAAGGGAAGAATGCCTCAAGTTAAATAGCTCTTGAGGGTTAGTTGGTGTACAACTTTCCCACTCTTTCAAATGATATCTAACTTTTCTGTAAGAGGCAATAAAATTAGGCATTGTCGTGAACCCGACGTTAAAAAGATAATATTTTTTTACAAAATTTTCAATGTTAATATTATAACTAATATTTTTAAAAATTTTTAATTCAATACTATTATAAAGATATGAGTTCACCTTCTAGAACATATAATCCCTCGGGTAATGGTCATGTTAAAGCATCCATTAATACTATAAAATCATTTACTACCTCTTACCATCCTGCTAAACCATAAACAAACTTCAAATGCATGTTACATGCAGCCAACACATTTTATGTAATACCCTTTCTACCTCAAAAACAAGCTTGAAGAGGGATAGGGATGGTAACATCTATGTGTGTACCATCAATGAAACCACTGTAACCCTACAAAATAAAATAATTTAAGTGTGGAAGTAATGTAAAAACAATAATATGAATGTATTCAATAGTTATACCTTAAAATATGGGTACTCATTGGAGTTGCTATCCAACTCTAGGCGAGTCTCTCTAGTAGGTAATAACATATAATCATCGATAGCCTTCAAATTTCATGAAATAATTGATTCACGATTTCACCAGAAAATATAAAACTCGTTCTCATGACCCTCTATTCCTTCCTTTGTGTCCCACAATATGTAAAAATATAGCCACTTGTTCTTCAATGAACATATGAACTGTGTCACGTAGCAATCTATGCGAACGACATATATGTGATAACTAAAAAAAGTGGTCGGGTCTCATTCTTATGTAGTTCTCGCTACTATCAATTGCACCATACAAAAAGTTACAAAAATATCTCATTTGATCATATTGTTTTCGATGATAGGACTCAACAATCGACCGATATTGTTGCCTCCTTTTCATAATAATAAAAGCCACAACAATAATGATTGTTGTATAAGCCATAAGAGACATTGTCACTTGATAATTTCTATTCATATTAATTTTAAATAATTAATAAAATATATTAACATCAAAGTCAATTTATAATAATAAGCAAAGAAAAAATACCTACACAAGAGTAATCTAAAAATATGAAATATTATAAGGATGCATATAAAAAATAACCTTAAAAAATGTGGTGATGGTTTTGCAGTGTATTCGCATTGTACGTAAGAAAATAATCACCAAATTAAAACCAAAGAAGTAGTGTCATTTATTCTACAACCATAAATTCTTAGGCTAGTACAATTATTATTTCATTTTTATACTTTTCCTTGATTAATAGTACTACGAGCACTTTATGTCCAACCAAAAATTTTAATTTTTATACTCTATAGCACGTAGCGTGTACACTCTAGAAAACATTTATTGATTTTGTTAGTATTGTTGCTTCTGTGTTATCTTTAGGTTGTTTTGAAAGGATTTCTTTCACCTTGATATCATTGATTGTGTTGTTCTATGCTGGTCTAATCCTCATTAAACTTGGAAGTGGTTTCATATTAAGTATTAATGCTATTACCTAATATGACCTCAGAAATGGAATTATTTCATGATGAGATAATAATTGAGCCATTTTTTATCCATCAATTTTATTTTTTCCTCCTTTTCCTACATCTAGCATCTTTTTCTTCTCATTCTCCTCTCTCCAAATGTTAATGTTGTTCTATGCAAATAACTTTCTCTAAAAATGTAGAAAGCACATGATGCAAAATTACCTATGAAGATTTTACTTCGAAATTACCTCTTTCATATTGATTGTTTATGAATAGAATGAATCTAAACAACCTGTGTCTTATCCACATATCCCATGGCTTGAGTAATATATTAAAAAAATAAAATCCTTCTTTGCAGTATCTCATCAATGTTTAGAGTTGGACTTTAAGTGTGATTTAGGATGATTAAGACTAACATGAAATAGAAAAAGGCTGAA
The DNA here is from genome assembly GCA_005019695.1 of Trichopus zeylanicus subsp. travancoricus. Classification (NCBI taxonomy): domain Eukaryota; kingdom Viridiplantae; phylum Streptophyta; class Magnoliopsida; order Dioscoreales; family Dioscoreaceae; genus Trichopus; species Trichopus zeylanicus. The sequence continues at coordinate 25,102 of RXID01014364.1, forward strand.
AAATCAGGCCCAAAACCTAAAACAAGTCACAATTAGATGTATGATTCTCAACCAATCATCTGGTTCTATCTGATTGGTTGAACCCCTACTGGCAGTCGGATGTTTGATTCCAACTAGATGTCTGGTATTGTCCAACTGCACAAATCTTTGCATGCAGTTAGACATCCATTTCCCAAATTGATGTCCATTTCAAATGTGATCTGAAGAAACAAAAACAAATTCTCTTCAAATCTATAGAAGAATCAACACAATTTTTCAATAAGGAAGGCATAATCTCTGAATATTTTAGTCTAAGATTCAAATATGAGGTTTATGACAAGAATATATCCATCAAATCTTCGAATCAAATTAATTAATTACCAAAATTAGATATTCTTTCAACCCTATATAATGGAGTTAGGGCTCATGAATTCGAAAGACTTTACACTTGATTCTTGGGGAGATCCTACACAAATCAAAGGTGAATTCAGAGGCTGATCTTTGAGGGAGTTCCATAAGAGTTAAAGAAGGAGATCATGCCGTCAAGAAGGAGACCAAGGAGACATCTTCAAGACTAAGAGATGTATGGTTTTCTTTTCCTTTCTCCGTTTTTATTTTTACTTCACCCTCCTTTTTCCTTGCCTTCCATGAGAGCTTTGCCACTATTGCTGCCCCCAAGCCTTGCTCCCCCACACTCCTGCTACTCTCCCAAGAGATGACATTTTATTACCCATGTTCGGACAACTAAATCCAAGAGGATTGGACATTAGAACCCTGCTAGACACATTTTGTGCTTCTATAATACTGTAGCAACTCGCGATCCTCTTCGTATGATGGAGGATCATAACACTGCCACCGCCTGTAGCCTCTTTGAATGATAGAGGATCACAATACTATAGTCACCCACAACCCCCTTGAATGATAGAGATCATAATATCATGGCCACTTGTTGCTCGTCGTATGATGGTGGAATCCCACCAATACCGTGGCCACTTGCGACTTTTCGTATGACGACAAAACTTTACCAAAGCTGCAACCATCAACGGTCTCTTCATATGATGGAGGATCGCAATACTGAGGTCAATTGTATCCCTTTTGGATGATGGTGGATCCCCATAAATACTGCAACCACTCGTGGCCCTCGCATGATGGTGGGCCTCCACTAATACCATGGCCACTCGTTGTCTAGGATACTAGCAAACTTCTGTCACTACCACGACCATTCATGGTTCTACTCATCACCATGGTGTCATCTTAGGACTTCCCCATTGGAGTCTTAGAAGAAGGATCATCGACAAAAGGTTCTTGGATTGACGATAGGGCAAGTAGAAGAACAAAGGCACAAGAATCAAACCAAATAAAATATAACAAAATACTCTCATAAATAGTTTAGGACTACCCTGCGGTCTTACCTGATAACTAATTTGACTTAGAGCAAGCTTATAGTCTCGTTCAAAAGTCAAATAATTTAGGGCTAGCATGCAATGTAGTTCAAAAACCAATTCAATTTAGGACTAGCCTGCAATCTTGCCCAAAAGTCAAATGATTTAAGACTACCCTATGATTTCACTTGATAAGCAATTCAAGTTAGGACCAGCCTACAGTCTCGCTAAAAAGTTAAAATAGTTTAGGACTAGTTTGCGATCTCATCTCACAGTGAAATTGACTATGGGCTAGTTTATAGTCTTGTCCAAAAGTCAAAATAATTTAGGGCCAGCATACGATCTTCTCAGAAAGTTAAAATAATTTAGGGCTAGTTTGCGATCTCTTCTGATAATCAAATTAAGTAAAGACCAGCTTGCAATCTCATTCGAAAGTCAAAATAGTTTAGGGTTAGTCTATGGTCTCGCTCGAGAACTAAGTTGACTAAGGGTTCATCTTGTGATCTTGCCCGAAAATTAAATCAATTTAGGATCAGTCTGTGATCTTGTCTGAAAATCAAAATAATTTAGAGCCAATCTTTGGTCTAGTCCAATAATCAATCCAACTTAAAGTTAGCCTGTGGTCTCACTCGAAAGTCAAACAGTTTAGAGCTATCCTGCGGTCTCGTCCAACAACTAAATCGACTTAGGGTTAGCTTGCGATCTTACCAAAAAGTAAAAAAGGTTTAGGACCAGCTTGAATCCTAGTTTAATAATCAAATTAACTTAGGGTCAGCCAAGGTCTCGCCCAAAAGTCAAAATAGTTTAGAGCCCACCTGCGATCTTGCCCAACAACCAATCCGACATAGGTATAGCTTGCGGCATACAATTAATAGATTTAGGGTTAGCCTGTGGTTTTATCCGAAGGTCAAAATGATTTAGGGTTAGCTTGACAACTGAATCAAATAAAATGAGACTCGAGTCAAAATGGAGTTCTGAATATTGAATTGAATCAAATCAGATTTAAATTGAAGTCAAGTCTTGAATGTTGAATTGAATCAAATCAAATTTGATCTGGATCAAGTTTTGAATATCGAATTGAACTAATTCAGACTCAAATCAAAATTAGGTTCTAAACATTAAATTGAATCCAAATTAAACTTAAACTTGAACCATATTAGTCCAAATAGAACTAAATATGGTCAAACTAAGTTTCACTGGTGTGTGCTAAACCTTTGGCAACACTTTAAGGTTATGAACAATAGGTGATATTATCATCTTGACCCAAACCAGAGCTAGTTTAAATAAAACTAAATTAGGTCAAATAGCCCTCTGGGATGTGCCAAAAAAGTCCTTGGTAGTACTTCGAGGCTATGCCTTAACTCCATAAGCAGTGGATAATACTACTAATGGAGTTATCACTACGCTTTATTGATTATGAAAATACTTCAAAATTAAAGAAGTTATCACTTATACTTTATCGACCATAGAAACACTTCAAAATTAGAAAAGTTATCACTTATACCTCATCGGCTATATAAACACTTCAAACTTATGAAGTTATCGCATACACCTCATTGGCTACGGAAATATTTCAAACTCATAAAGTTATCACTATGCTTCATTGGCTATAAAAATACTTCTAACCCATAAAGTTATCTCTTATATTTTATTGGTTACAGAAATATTTTAAAACTTATGAAGTTATCACTTATGTCTTATTGGCCATAGAAATACTTTAAACTTATGAAGTACATCTCATTAGTTATAGAAATACTTCAAACTTATGAAGTTGTCACTTACACCTCATTGGCTATGAAAATACTTCAAAACTTATAAAATTATCACCTATGCCTCAATGGCTATGAAAATACTTCAAACTCATGAAGTTATTGCTTATGCCTCCTTAGTTATGGAACTATTTCAAAATCTACAAAGTTATTGTCTATGCCTCATTGGCTATAGAAACACTTTAAAATTTATGAAATTATTACTTAGACTCATTGGTTACGAGAACACTTCAAAATTAACAAAATTATCGTTTATGTCTTATTGACTAATAGAAATACTTCAAACCTCAGAGTTATCATCAATACCTTATTGGCTAATGAAAACACTTTAATCAAAAAAAGTTATGTGCCAATGCTTGGGCTATTGGAAACATTTCACCGCTCATTTTCTTTTCATGTCCTATTGGATGATGTCATCTATATCTGCCAAAAATCGAGTTATGACCCATTCAAGTCAAGGTGCCACATGGTCCAATGCATAGGAATGGGGTAGCAACACACATCAAAACTTCTTCTTCACTTTTTCTTTCTATTACTTCTTTTATATTTTCTATAATTCTATGTTGAAGTCTGGTGTGAAGTGAAGGTACATACTTTCTTAAGTCATGTACCATTTCTTCAAATCAATCAAATGCTTTCAGTTTTTCTTTTTGTGTTTTTATTTTATTAGTTAGGTTTCTTATTTTAGGATATTTCTGATAATTATCAGGGTAATTAAGTATAGGAGTTTGTGTATGTTGAAAGTGAATATCTTGACAACACCTAATAGTGCACTTCAAATTAATTATATTTTAATCTATGCATCGATGTCACTTTCCGGGGTCTCCACCACTCCCAAGCCACAGAAATCAATCCCACAAATTCTGCCATGCCCGGCGAGACTTGATGTCTTCTCCCAGTGTAGAAACTTAGTTAATATGATAGAGATATTGATAAGATAAAATTACAACTAAAGAATAATCAATTGTATTCTTGTAGAAAAAAAGCATCACATGGCATTAGTTAGGAGCATCTCCAACTCAAGGTACACTAGCATCCTAGGGTAGGATTGGCTGTACATCTACCTTAGTTGATGGTTGCCATATAATCAGTTAAAGTTCAAATCAAGTTCAAAACCATCTCTGAGGTTATCCAGTTCAAGAAGGCATCTACTACTGTGTCAGCCACTATTATTGTCATGCAAGACAAGCCTGCTTCTTACCTCCTATTAAGGGAAAAGAGACCCAATTTCATCATTCCTAATAAGAAGGGTCAAAAGAAGAGATAGAAGTCATGCCTCAATCAGCAAGAATATCAGTCTGCCAAAGTCTAGGACCAATATGAAGCTCAGTCTTTGATCACCTTCATCAAACTTCAGACAAAGGGCAACCAAAAGTAAGTCCAAACACATACATAAATAAAGAAGAACTTATTTTGACTATCACAAACAAGATAAGAGCTACTGGGATTTTTAGCTAACTTAAGAAGCTTACTCCTTGAATGAAGTTGGTCATTGCCAATCTTAACCCCAACTCTTTCGCTCCATTAAGCAAATTAAGGAAGCATAGAAGAAAATCATAGGGGGCATAGTCTTGCTTTAAGACTATGGCAAAGGGGCAAATCATTAAATGAAATAACAAGAGCCATTATAAGACTATAACTTAGCATGAAGACTCATGAAGGGAGACTAATCATACTATTAGAGTCATTTCTCACCATGATTCTAGGAGGAATCATGAGTATGCACCCCCCCAACTAGCCAAAATTCAAAATAAGACAATATGAGTAAGACTTACTGATGAAAAAAATCCAAGAGGGAAGGGCCCTTGTGGACCAATGCTTACTACCACATCAAAGAGAAGGCATAGTAACCCACTCAATGAGCATACTTTTGAATGAGGTAATTTGATTGATGGGAGAAGTTCTTGACCCAAAACCCAAGACTGATTTTCAAGGTATAGACCATCATGTTTTGATAGTAGCTTTGGTCATAACTGAGAGCTCCAATCAAGGAGTGACTATAGAAATATGGCAAAAATAATTGAGATGGTAAGGAAAAGAGAAAGATGAAACTCAAAAGAAGCTCATGGAGTTGATGAAAATGATACTACAAAAGAGCCAAAAGCTCAAAAAGTTGAAATGATCTCAACAACCATTTCAAGCTATAGAGGGGGCGGAAGGTATATCTCTTGTAGATGAGATCCATGAAAATATAAGCCCTTTATAGGAACTTACTCCATCAGCAAGGGATACCTAATCTCTTATTTTAGGGATCCCTAATAATATGAAACTACTAATATATATATATAACAATAAGTATAATAAATGGTGGCTGTATAGTTATGATAATGAAGTGAGATAGGTAGGATAAATAATGATGATAAACCATACCCTAGTCATCACAACCAAGTGCCATATCGCAGAGATTATACAGTGTCTAGCTTTAAGTAATTTAATGGCATGGGTAATCTCAAATAGCATATATCTCACTTTGTGATGCTGTGTGGAGATTCAAGTAATAGTCTCTTATTGTTAGTCTGCCAATTTTCAATAAGTTTGATAGGAGTAGTATTTGAATGGTATACTAATTTGCAATCAGAATGCATACAAACTTGGGCATTAATGAAAAAGACTTTCTGAATCAAGTTTGGAGGAGTCAATAATAAAGCAACCATTGTAGAGCTCATCTTAACACTGAAGCATGATAATTAATCAATCCTAGAGTATATCACATGGTGGAGAAATCTCACTATTAAGTATGAGCAACCCATGAGCTAATTTCAGGTTGTAAATCTAGTTCTTGACAATATAAAGAGAGAATGGATGATACCTTACCTAATCGCTTCTTCCATCCATACCTTCCAAGATCTCATTATGCAAGTCAAGAAACTAGAAAGGATTGGCCCACCAGTCTTATCTAACTCACAAAATTTTAAGTTGGAAAAAGACAAGGTAAAGCATGGAGAACCTTCTAAGAATGTAAGGGTAGCATTCACAACAACCGAGTAGAAGAAACCTCCAAACCCCATTGTGAATAATGGTATTTAAGTAGTTTTTACAACCCAATTCTGACTTTAGATTTAATAGAAATTAGGGCCAAATTTTGAACCTAATTTGGGCAAGTAGGATCTAATCCGGAACTGAAATGACTGAAAAAATGGAACTGAAGTCGACCTATGTTCAGATGATTGAACATTATGGGCCCGTTTGGTTCCTGGTCAAGGTCAAGGTCAAGGTCAAAGGAAGGGGTAAAGTGTAAAATGATAATGCGATCAAGTAAATCTTGTTTGGTTACTGATCTGGCTAGTGGATGGTTTAAATTTTTTGTGGACAAAAATACCCTCCGACTTCACCCAACTCCCCGGTGAGTATAAACCACCCCCAGCCACCGGCCAAGCATTGCCACCGCTCCCACAGGATCACCGTCGTCGTTGTCACACTAATCCCAAGGCCCTAACCCTTATCTTCTCCCCCAGAATCGATGGCCATCCGTTGGAGATCAACAACGTCAAGATCTCTGCTAGCACTCCAGGCCTCGTGGTCCTCAACCGAACCCAGTTGGTGGACCGGACCGGGATCGAGACCATCTTCGCAGCACCGATCACGTCTGAGCCACCGAAGGCACTGATTCGAGGTGTTCTCGAGGTCGGATCGACTCCTGAAGGGCATTTTCTAGTGATCCAGCGATGGGGGGTGGGGATTCGAGTGTAGGACGTCGGTGTCGACTGTGGTGAAGGATATGTGTGTGCTGGAAGAGGATGGGGCGGTGATGGTAGAGATGGCGACAAGGAAGGCGAGGAGAAGAGGGCATGGGGCGAGATTGGAGGAGATCCCGGAGGAGATGGACGGCTGTGATTGTGAGGATGATGGAGAGCGGGAGGTGGTGGGGTCGGACAGTGGGGAGGAAGGGGAGGGGGTGATGGACGGTGGAGATTTGGAGATAGAGATGGAGATCCGACGGTTCAGATGCACCGAGGGCATTTTAGTCATATCCTAATTATAATTTAAATGAATTAAATAATGTTAGTCTGGTCAAATTTTTGGTGTTTGGAAGATAGTCCGGTCAGTCCAAGCTGATCCTAGGCTTGATCCGGAACCAAACGGGCCCTATAGGTTTAGGCACTTGAACCTTACAGACAAGTGTGACCTGTAGAATTAAAAATAAATTCTTTGAATTCATCAAAGATCAACAGGATTTTTTAGACAAGAAAAATTATAATCTCAGAATATATCAATGTGGGATTCAAATATGAAGCTTATGGTGAGAGAATACCCATCAAATCTACAATTTGAGCAAGTAGGATCCAAATCGAAATAGAAAATGACTAGAAAATCAAGGCCAAATCGATTTGTGTTAGAATGACTAAACCCAGAGGTTCAGGCAACCCATCCAAATAGACTTCTCTTTGAATCAACTCGTGTTCAGTCGACCAAACATTAGAGGATTGGGCATCCAGCCTGATAGACTGGGCATGATTTGCACAAATGGAAAGAAATTTTTTCGAGTCCTTCAAGATTGAAGGGATTTTCAAACAATAGAGTTTTAATCTTGGAATATATCAATCTAAGATTAAAATCTGAGATTTATTACAAGAGAATGCCCATCAAATCTTTTAATCAAATCCTAATAAGTAAAATTGGAGATCCTCTCAAAGCCTTATAAAGGGGGTTAGGACACATAAACACACAGACAAACAAAGAGAGAGGGATAGAAAGAATTTTGAGATAGAAAAAGACTCTACATGAATTAGAGGCTGGACTATTGAAGGAGATCTTGAAGAAAGCCAAGATATAAGTCTTATTCTTATCCCCATCCTCCTATTTCTTTGCCTCCTTGTTTCTTTTATGTTTCCTATAAGGTATTAACAACCTCATACCTATGTTGTTGCCCCCTTCCTTTCCTTCTCAAGCCTCATGATCACTCATGGCCTCATTCATCTCCATGCCACTGTTTGCTTGTTTGAAAGTTAAGAACTTGTTTAGGTTTAGATGACTGAACCTAGAAGATCAGGCATCCAAACCACATTATAGAAACCCATCAATGTTACGGTCACCGTGGCTTCATTATGCAGGTCACATGGCCCCCGAGTTCAAATGACCAAAGGTGAAGATATTGGATGACCGAACCTCATAGCAGACACCTAGCAATACTGTGGCCACCTATAGTCCTTCGTGTGCCAATGGCCTCCACCAACACCCTAGTCACCTGTGGCTTCTTGCATATCAGCAAGTCTCCATCACCACTGTAGCTCCTTATGGCCCCTCAGGCATTGAGAATTCCTATCAATGTCATGGCCATCAGTGGTCCCTTTCACATGACGATGGAACCAACATTGTGGCCACCCACGGCTATTAATACAATGGCAAAATTCTACCAATACCATAGCCACCTATGGCTCCTAATATGGCGAAAGATCTTTACCAACATCACGACCATATGTAATCTAGAATGTCGACAAGCCTCCATTGCCACTCGGCTACCTACACCTACCCATATTTGGATGATTGAACTTGAGAAGATCAAGCATCCAAAATCTCCTAGGATGAGAATAAAAGAATAAAACAAAACAAAACAAAAATATCTTAATAAATAGTTTAGGGCTAGTTTACAGTTTTACCTAATAACTAATTGACTTAAGGCTAGCCTGCAGTCTCATCTAAAAGTCAAAATGATTTAGGGTCATCTTGTAGTCTCACCTAACAACCAATTGACTTAGAGCCCACACAAAAGTTAATCATTTTAGGGCTAACTCGCGGTCTCACCTAACAACCAATCAACTTAGGGCTAGCCTACAGTCTCGCCCGATAACCAATTGACTTAAGATCAGCCTACAATCTCACCTGAAAGTCAAAATGATTTAGACTCAGCATGCAATATCACCTGACAACCAATCAACTTAGGGCCAGCCTGCAATCTTACCCAAAAGTCAAAATAGTTTAGGTCCAGCTTGTGATTTCGCCCAACAACTAATTGACTTAGAGTTAGCCTGCAGTCTCACTCAAAAGTCAAATAATTTAGAGCTAGCTTGTTGTCTTACTCGACAACTAATTAACTTAAGACTAGCATGTGGTCTCACCCGAAAGTTAAATGATTTAGGACCAACCTGCTATTTTACCTAACAACCAATCGACTTTGAGTCAGCTTGAGGTCTCATCTGAAAGTCAAATGTTTTAGAGTCAATTTGTAATTTTTCTTGACAATCAATCAACTTAGGGTCTCGCCCAAAAGCTAAATGATTTGGGACCAGCCTACTATCTTACCTGACAACCAATTGACTTGAGCAAGATTGTGGGTTTGTCCAAAAGTCAAATAGTTTAGGGTCAGCCTATGATCTCACTTAATAATCAAGTGACTTAGGATTAGCCTGTAGTCTCATCTAAAAGTCAAATAATTTAGGGATAGCATGTGGTCTTGCTTGAAAACTATCGACTTAGGGCCAGCCTATAGTCTCATCTAAAAGTTAAAATGATTTAGAGACAATTTATGATCTCACTAGAAAATCAATTGACTTAGGGCCAATCTACCGTTTCGTCTGAAAATCAAAATGATTTAGGGCCAGTCTGCAGTCTTGCCTGACAATTAGTTGACTTAGGGTTAGCTTGTAGTCTCGTCATAAAGCCAATTTAAACTATGGTCAACTTTCAAGATTGCATAATAGCATCATGATAGCTTGAGGGCTCCCAAACCAAGTCAATTAATGCAAGTCAATTAATTTAAGGTGATTCAATCATATTGAAATGAACAAAATTAAATTAACTTAGATAGATTACTAAATGGATCTAAACTATTCAAATGGGCTATGACTCGAATTGAATTGGACCCAAAAAAGCTAAATTGATTGAATTCAAACTTTACTCAAACCTAAACTAGATTAGTCTAAATGAAATTGAGCAAGATCAAACTAAGTCTCGTTGTGTGTGCTACACCTTTGGCAATATTTCAAGGCTATGAATAATGAGTGATGTTACCATCTTGGCCTAAACTAGAGTTAGTTCAAATAAGTGGGTGGTCAAACTGGATCCCACTGGGTGCCACCAAAACCATTGGCAGCACTTCAAATCTAATCGACAATAAGCTAAGATGGGTCATCGATTGACATGAACCAAAATTACTAATCATTCTTTCAAACCATGTAGAATAAAAGGTGAACTTGAACTCACTTAATCAATTAGCCAAAATGCCTTATTCTAGTACCTCATCTCAGAGGTTAACACCAATGTCCTACAGACTATAGAACATTTCAAAATTTAAGTTATCATCTATACTATATTGGCTATGAAAACACTTTAAAAGCAATGAAATTATTGCTTATACCTCATTCGTCATGGAAATACTTTAAATTAATAAAGTTATCACCTATGCCTCATTGACTAGGAAAATACTTCAAACTTGATAAAGTTATTGTTTATGCCTCAATGGCTATGGAAATACTTCAAAACTAACAAAGTTATTGTCTATACCTCATTAACCATGGAAACACATCAAATTAATGAAGTTATTGCCTATGGCTCATTAGCTATGAAAATACTTCAAAATTCATAAAGTTATTGCTTATGTCTCATTGGTTATAGAGACACTTTAAAATTAATGAAGTTATCACCTATGTCTCAGTGGCCATGAAAACACTTCAAAACTAATTAAGTTATTGCTTATTCCTCATTGGCCATAAAAATACTTCAAATTCATGAACTTATTGCCTATGACTCATCAACTATGAAAATACTTCAAAACTGGTGAAATTATCACCTATGCCTCATTAGCCATGAAAATACTTCAAATTTATGAAGTTATCACTTATGCCTCATTGACTACAAAAATACTTCAAAACCAACAAAATTTTTACCTATGCCTCATTGGCCATGGAAAAACTTCAAATTCATGAAGTTATCATCTATACCTTATTAGCTATGGAAGCACTTCAAAATCAATGAAGTTATCATCAATGATGGAAATATTTTCAATTAATGAAGTTATCGCCCATGCCTCATTGGCCATGAAAATACTTCAAAACTAATAAAGTTATTACTGATGCCTTATTGGCAATGAAAATACTTCAAATTAATAAAGTTATTATTTATGCCTTATTGGTTATGAAAGTATTTTAGAACCAATGAAGTTATTGCCTATACCTCATTGGCCATAAAAATACTTCAAAATCAACAAAGTTATTGTCTACACCTCATGATTATGGAACCCCTTCAAATTCATGAAGTTCTCACTTATGCCTCATTGGCTAAAGAAACTCTTAAAAATCAATAAAATTATTGCTTATGCCTCATTGGCCATGGAAGCACTTCAAACTTATGAGATTATTGCCTATACCTTATTGGCCATGAAAATACTTCAAAACCATGGGGTTATTGCCTATGCCTCATTGTCCATCGAAATACTTCAAATTCATGAAGTTATCACTTATGCCTCATTGGCTATAAAAATACTTTAAAACCAATGAAGTTATTTGCTTATGCCTCATGGGCTATGGGGACACATTAAATTCATGAAATTATCATCTATGCCTCATTAGTCATGGAAATACTTTTAGTTAGTGAAGTTATCACTTATATCTCATTGGTCATGGAAATACTTCGAACCAATGAAGTTATCACCTACATCTTATTAACTATGAAAACACTTCAAAACTGATAAAGTTATTACCTATGACTTATCGGTTATGGAAATACTTCAATTCAAAACCAACAAAATTATTGCCTATGCCTCATCGACTATGAAAATACTTCAAAACTAATGAAGTTATTGTCTCTGCCTCATCGGCTATGAAAACACTTCAAAACTAATAACGTTATCATCTATGCCTTATTGGCCATGAAAACACTTCAAAATCAATGAAGTTATCACCTATGTGTTACTAACAAATGGAAACACTTCAAAACTCAAAGTTATCACTAATGTCTTACTGTCTAACTAAAATACTTTAATCTAGAAAGCTATCACCGAAGCTCAAGACTATCAGAAACACTCCAAGTTAATCTTGATAAGCTATTGGCAATGTCATCCAATGGAGTTATTGCCAACACTTAAAGATATTGAAAACACTTCAAAATTTTCTCATCATCTTTTATGTGCCATCGAATAGCGCTAGCAATATATGTCAAAGACCAAGTCATGACCCATCCAAGTCAAGATGTCACATGGTCCAACACATGAGAGTGGTCAGCAACACACATTAGAGCTTTTTTCTCATTCCTTTTCTTTTTTCCTTATTTATTTATCATTGTCATATCTCCCAATAATGCCATGATGAAATTCGTTGTAGGGTAAGGGCATGCCTTTGCTCAAATCATGTATCATTTCTTAAAATCAATTGAATACTTTCTTATTTTTTTCTCTTTTTTTGTGTCTGTATTTCATTAGTTAAGTTTCTTATTTTAGGAGATTTTTTATCATTATCAGGGTACTTAACAATAAGGGCTTATGCTTATTGGAAGTCAATGATCTCACAACACCTGATAGTGCACAGAAACTAAAACAAACTTTGATTTGTGTGTCGAGGCGCTGCCTCGGGTCTCTGCCACTTTCAGACTACCAAAACCAATTCCACAAATTCTAGTCACCTGGTGGGACTTGACTTCTCCTCCAAGTGTAGAAACTTAGCTAATATGATAGAGACAAGGTAGAATTATAAACTAAAGACTAATCAGTTGTGTTCTCCTTTATAGAAAAAAATATTAAATGGCATCAACGAAAAATATCTCCACCCTGAGGTACACCATTATCCTGGGGGCAGGATTGGCTGTGCATCTACCTCAATCAATGGTTGCCACTGGAGCAACTAAAAGTTCAAATCAAGTTTAGAATCATTTTTGAGTTTGTACAATTCAAAAGGCACTTGCTATTATACTAATTGAAGTTGTTATTATGCAAGACAAACCTATTTCTCACCTTCCATCAAGGGAAAAGAGGCCCAATATCATTATTCCAAATAAGAAGGGTCAATCTGATAAAGAGCTAGAAGTTATGTCTTAACTAGTAAGAATATCAATTTTTAGAGGCTCAAATCAAAACAAAGCTTAGCCTTTAATTGCCTTCACCCAACTCCTAATAGGGGGCAATAAAAAGTAAGTCTAGGCATATGCATGAATGAAGAAAAACTCACCATGACTACCACAAGTAAAAGAAAAGTTGCTGAAATTTTGAACTGACTTGGGAAGCCTACCCCTTAAATGAAGTCAGTTATTACCATCTCTATCTCCAATTTCTTCTCTCCATTAAGAAATTTAGAAGAGGGTAGAAATAAATCACAGGTAGCATAATCTTACTTTAAGATTGTAAGAAAGGAGCAAATCACCAAACAAAACAATAGTAGCCAATATAAGGCTACAACCTAATACGGGGACTCACTAAAGGAGACCACCCACAATGTTAGAGTTATTTCTCATCATGGCTCTAGGATGGACTCCGAGTTTGCACCCCAATCAGCCGAATGCCAAAAGAAGGCTACGTAAATAAGGCTTATTGATGAAGAAATTCAAGAGTAAATGGCTCTTATGAGTCATTCCTTGCTACCATGTTAAAAAGAAGGTGTGGCGATCCACTTTATGAGTAGACTCTTGAATAAGCTAACCTGACTGATGGGGGAAGTTAGTCTCAACCCGAAACCTAGACCTATCTCTCAAGATATAAAATATAATATTCTGATAGAAGCTTTGGTTATAACTAAAAGTTTTAATCAAAAAGTGACCATAAAAGCACTGCAAGAGTAGCTCAGATAGTAAGGAAAAGAGAAAGATGAAGCTCAAAAGAAGGTCATGGAGTTGATCAAAATGATGCTACAAATGAGCCAAAAGCTTGATAAGTTGGAACGATCTCAACAATCATCCTCAAGCAGCAAATGCAGCAAAGAGTCCATCTCTTATAGATGAGATCCATAAAAATATAGGTCCTTCATAAGTGTCTCCTCTACTATTAAAAGATACCCAATCCTAGATTTTAGAGATCTCTAATAATATGGAACTAACAGCACATATATAATAGTAGGTGCAACAAATGGTGGTTGCATAGTTAAGATAAAAAAGTGAGACAAATAGGATAAATGATGTGGATAAATCATACCCTATTCATCACAACTGGCTGCCATATCCCAGAGGGTATACAGAGCCTAGTTTCAAACAGTTGAATAGCATGAGCAACCGTGAATAACATATAGCTCACTTTGTGACTTTTGTGGAGACACAATGAATAATCTTTTATTGTTACTTCACCAATTTTTAGTAAGCTTGATGGGATTCGAGTGGTATGGCAATTTGCAACTAGAATTCATATAAACTTGGGCACAAATGAAAGAGGCTTTCCAAATTAGGTTTGAAAGAGTCAGTGACAAATTGATCATTACAAATCTCATATCAACATCAAAGCACAACAATGAATTAAACATAGACTATATCACACGATGGAAGAACCAAATGTGAACAATCTATGAGCTAATTTGAGGTGGTAAATCTAGTTCTTAGTAATATAAGGGGAGAGTGGATGGTACTCTACTTAAGCACTCTTTTATCCATACCTTCTTAGACCTCATTATGCAAGTCAAGAAGTTGGAAAGGATTAGTCCATCAGTCTTACCTAGCTTACAAAATTTCAAACTAAAAAAGGATAAGATGAAACATGGAGAACCTTTCAGAAATGTAAGGGTGGCATTCACAGCAACTGAGTAAAGAAACCTCTGAAACTCACTATGAACAAGGGCAATGCTCAGAAACCACTAATTCTTGGAGGAAATGCGAAAGTGAAATGACCCAATGATTTTCAAATAAAACCTTAGAAAGAAATATTCTTTCAAAGGAGAGAGTGTAGGTAAAATTTTTCAGGATGCTCTAAAATTTGGCCTTCAACTATTAGAATACAGAAGGTCAAATAAGACTAACAAAACAAATCACCCAAGCTACTATCCTTACCATAGAATATTGGGTCATACCATTGAAGACTGCTTTATATTCAAAGATGGGTCAAAAAGCAATATCAAGAGGGCAAGCTAATCTCTCAAAGGTAACCTTATTTGAAATACCTACTAAACACATCAATCATATGATTGTATTTGAGGAACATGAACCACTGCCTGAGTTACTCTTCTCGAAGAAAGTACAACATACTCCCAAATAAGAACACTTATGGAATATCTATATTTCAAAAAAGGTTGAAAAAGCTAATAAATAGGATGACTAAAAATCCTCAAGAGTTTGGGATGTTGATGAAGAAGGCCCCATCAGAACAAACTATCTCACTTGCTTGAAGCATCAAAAAGAAAAATAACAAAAGCAAGAAGAAGAAGCTGATTCAACTAGATAAATATGACGTCAAGAAATTAGCCATCTAGGAATGTATCGACTCTCTAGAGGAATATGTCTAATGAGAAAGAAACCAAGTAACTTTCAAGGAGTTTCTCCCTGATAAACTCAGAATTTTGCTCAAAAGCCCTAACACTAGAAACCCAAAGGATGAACTTACAGTACCAACATGTGCTATCACTTTATAGTTAGACATCTATAATCAAGACAGCCATCAAAGTTGTCCCATCATTTTAGTAATGATGAAATTTAGGATGCAAGGAAAAAAGAAGTGAATAGATTTATTGGAGATGATATTGATGAAATGAAAGATTCTATGGGTTCCCCCGAGGGTTGCTCCCGAGATGACTATCTTAGAGAGTGGTTCGCCTATAAATATGATTATAGTATGCTCAAACTATAGTTAGAAAATGTGAAAGAACTAGCTACAACTAACATGAAGTTTGTCAAGGAACAAATGCAAATTCTGAACAGGCACATCCAAGCTACGACTATCCATATAAAAAGTACGTCAAATATAACTATTATGCTTTGCAAGAAAGTCGAGAAGATAGAGAAAGTGTTAGCAGAGAAGGCAAAGCCACTTGGGAATCACTTAACAAACCTACTTGGGATCAAAGTGATCCCTCGTGCCACCTGATCTAGAGATAGGTCAAAAAAGCTAGGTGTTTTTGAAGAGAATTATTTGAGCATATGACCTCTTGTTACATGGTGACTCATACACCTAGGTGAGCACTAATGAGCAATTATCCTAGCCTTCATCAGGTGATCTAGCAACAAAAGCTCAACCTGCTAGATTTGGTGAGGTCCCAGTTTTAGAACCCATGGAAGGATGCATGTTACCAACTTTAGAGGAATTTTGCATACAAAGCATAGATAATAAATATGACTCTATATTTGAGTCAGAATAACTTTATAACCACTTTGGGAGGCTCTACACAAGCAAGCACCAAAGGAAGAAGTAGGCATTCTAGGGAAGGAAGAAGCAAGCATTTTAGGAGAGGATAAAATAGGCTAATGCTAAAGATTATTTTGCTCCCACATCAATTTAATTTGAACATTTATGGAAGAAATATCCTAAATACAAAGTCCTGAAGAAAGTCATGCCAGTAAACAAAATAAAAGAGTTCATCCAAAAGAGTCTCTGAAGATCTCTCTACAACAAAACCCTACATGCCTAATTCTAATATTGATTGGGGTGATTATCAGTCAATGACATTCACCAAAGGCATTCAGGGAATGATCAACTAGGGGTAAAGGTTCACTACCTTCTATCACATGATTGGCCTTAGTAGTGATTCCAAAGATGAACCTTATTAGTCTTACGACACCAGATTTCAACAAAGGAGAACAAACCAAGTATAACTCTGAGGTGGAAAAGTGCTACATTTGAGACAAACTCTAATGCCTAGAGATAAGAACATCCTCAAGGACAAGAAAAAAGGAAATTCTGATAAATGAGGATATCAAGCCTTCATAAGTTAAACCTACACTCAAAAAGGTGGAATACAACATAACTACCCACCTTAAGAAGATCCTTGCTATGCTGAGTGTGTTTGATGACCTGATGATGTCATAAGAACTCAGGGATACGTTGGTGTATATCTTATAGAATCCAGCTAACTACTAAGTATATTTTGCTAAAGAGAAGATGAAGTCTTTGCATACATGTCAACTCCTATCATTACTTTCACAAATGATGACCTACTACCTAGAATAATAGATCATAATAGGATGTTGTATGTCATAGAGGATAGTAATGGGATCAAGGTCAATTGCATCCTAATTGACCTAGGTTCCTCAGTCAATTTGATGACTCTTTGGACTTTAAGAGTTCTAACTCTGGATGTGTGCCACCTGTCATCCGAGATTATAGTCATCCAAGGGTATAATCAAAACAACCAAAGGGCTCTAAGAGACATAACCATCCCTCTAAAAGTAGATGAGTTGATGACAGACACCAAGTCCTATATGATTGATACCGACGCATCTTACAAAACATTACTAGGGAAGCCATGACTACATGAAAATAAGTTAATGCCATCAGCCCTATATCAATGCCTCAAATTCTTCAAGAATGATGAAGAACATTGAATTCATAGAGATGTATATCCTTTTAATGTTCATGAGGTGCATTATGATGATGTGAAATAGTATCACAGATATCATGCTGATAGAGGGTCTACTTCTATTCGTCAAGTAAATTAGAAAATTGCTAGCCTAATCATCACTCCTCCTCATCTGAGAAGTGATATTGACTCAGACTCCTTAGATAAAGAAATTTCTCAAATTTTCCTAGGCGATTACACCTCTAATGAGGATGACAATATGGATCAAATAAAAAATACTCTCCTTATTACTAACATTTCACAAGACTTATTTAAGCCGTTAGGTGAGCTAGGCATCAATATCGTGAAAGAATTAACAACTTTTTATATTCCTCTATGACATAAAAGAGAAAAGGAGATACCATTCTATAAGATAATCCCTTGTGCCCCAAGCATATATGAAATTCCAGGGACTAAAGATCCAACAGGCGATGATGACCATCAATCGATAGTCATGACTAAATATTTTTTGGATTAATTTCATCAAATAATCAAGAAGTCTAGTAGTTTGCCCACTCCAAGTAATTTAGAAAGACTGGCAGCACTCTGACAAGTGGGAAGGATCATTCTTAAGAAGGAGAAAGCCTATTTAATATATGAGACACTAAGGTTTCTAAAGATTCTCATTACCCAAAATGTCTGATGGGTTCTAGCATGAAGGACTCACCTTCCCAATCACCACATGGCATCCCTTCTTTAGAAAAATAAGCAAAAGGATGGTAATTGTCAAACCACACTCATTTTTTATGCTCCTGGGATTGGGATGCCATAACTGCTTCGACTTCAATCCCTAAGATAGGAAGCAAGTGACGTAGGGCTAAACTATTTTCCTTCCTATCTATGACTCTCTAATTATAAGAGGCTCCATAATGACTTTTAAAAAGAAAAAGAGAGGGAAAATAAAGATAAACAAGTAAAAGAAGAAAAGGAAAATTATCACAAGTTTGATAAAAAAAAAAGGTGGAGAATGTCACTTGTCAGACACTTGTAAAAATAACAAAGAAGATCAAGAACTCACTATGGTTCGCATCCACTCCTCTCACCAAGGAAACTCACGAAGTGGATATGAAGGGGCACTTTATTTAGGTAGTTTTTATAACCTAACCCCAACTTCATATTAGAATTGAATTTTTAACTTGATTTAGGATAATTAAGGCCAACTTGGAATAGAAAAGGATTGAAAAATTGGGCCCAGAACCTAAAATGAGTCATAATTAGACACCTATTTTTCAAATGACCATTCAATTCAGTCTGACTATGCAAACCCCTACATGCAGTTGGATGTCCGGTACTATCCAACTGCACAAATTCCTGCTATGAGTTGACGTCCATTTTAGACTTAATTTGCAGAAACATAAACAAATTCTCTTCAAATATCTAAAAGAATTAACTTGATTTTTCAACAAGAAAGGTGTAATCTCGGAATATTTCAATCTAAGATTCAAATATGAGGTTTATGCTAAAAATATATCCAATCTTCGAATCAAATCAATTAATCACTAAAATTAGAGATTCTCTTAATTCTATATAAAGAGGGTTAGGGCCCATGAATTTAAGAAATTTTACACTTAATTCTTGGGGAGATCCTACATGAATCAAAGGTGAATTCGGTGCCAATTCTTGAGGGAGTTCCAAAGGAGTTAAAGGAGGAGATCGTGCCATGAAGGAGACCAAGGAGATGTCATCAAGACTAAGAGATGTAAGGTTTCCTTCCCCTACTCCTCCACACTTGTTGCTCTCCCAAGAGATGGCATTTTTCTATCCATATGCGGACAATTGAATCCAAGAGGATCCGATGTTCAAACCCTACTAGACACCTTTTTTGCACCAACAATACTACAGCTACCCACAGTCCCCTTCCTATGACAAGGGATCACGATATCGCAGCCACCCATGACCCTTTCATATGATGATAGATCTTCACCAACACCATGGCCTCCCATGACCCTTTGTATGATGGTGGACCTCTACTAATACGTGGCCACCTGTGGTCTAGGATGCTGATGAACTTTTGTTACTACTGTGATCACCTGCAGTCCCACTCACCATCATAACATCATCTTGGGACTTCTCCATTAGAGTCTTAGAAGAAGGATTATCAACAAGAAGCTCTTGGATTGACAATAGACCAAGAAGAAGAATAAAGGCGCGAGAATCAAACCAAATAAAATACAAAAAAATACGCTCATGAATGGTTTAGGGCTAGTATGCAATCTTGCTTGATAACCAATCTAACTTAGAGCTAGCATATGGTCTCACTTAAAAGTTAAATGATTTAGGATCAACCTCCAGCTTTGCTCAACAACCAATCCAACTTTGGGCTAGCTTAAGATCTTGCCTAAAAATCAAACAATTTAGGGTCAATCTATAGTCTCTCCTGACAATCAGTCTAACTTAGGGCCAGCTGCAATCTTACCCAAACATTAAATAGTTTAGAGCCAATCTGAGGTCTGTGGTCTTACCCTATAACTAGCCTGATTTAGAGCCAACCTGCAGTCTTGCTCAAAAATTTAATGGTTTAGGGCCAAGTTGGGGTCTCATCTAACAATCAATCAAATTTAGGGCCAGTCTAAAATCTCATTTAAAAGTCAAAATGATTTAAGGTCATCCTGTGGTCTTGTTTGACAACCAAATCAACTAGGGGCCAGCTTGTAATCTTATTTAAAAGTTAAAATAGTTTAGGGCTAGCTTGCAGTCTTATCCGAAAGTCAAAATAGTTTAGGACCAGTTGATAGTCTCATATGATAACCAAATCAACTAAGGATCAGTCTGCGGTCTAGCCTAATAACCAATCGACTAAGGGCCAGTTTGCGATCTCGCTCGAAAGTCAAAATGGTTTAAGGTTAGCATGCAGTCTCATCTAACAGTAAATCTACTAAGGACCAGCCTGTGACCTCACCCGAAATTCAAATCAACTTAGGGCCAGCTTGCAATCTCATCCAAAAGTCAAAACCATTTAGAGCAAGTCTATAATCTCATTCAACAACCAATCTGACCTAGAGTTAGCCTACAGTCTTACTTAAAAGTCAAATAGTTTAAAGCCAACTTACACCAACTTACAATCTCATCCGATAACTAAATCGACTTAGGTCAAGCCTGCGGTTTTGTCCGAAAATCAAAATGATTTAGAACTATTTTGTAGTCTCGTCCAATAATTAAATCAACTTAGGACCAGCCTGTAGTTTCACTTGAAAGTCAAAATGGTTAGGACTAGCCTACAGTCTTGTTCGAAAGTTAAAATAGTTTAGGACTAGCCTATGGTCATACCTAAAAGTCAAAGCAGTTTAAGGTCAGCCTGTGATTTTGCCCGAAGGTTAAAATGATTTAGGATCAGCCTACGGTCTCTCTTGAAGCCAATTTGAACTTATGGCTAGCTTGCAGGCTTGACATAATATCATTATAATAACTCGAGGACTCTCTAACAAAATCAATTAACATGAATCGATTAAATGAAGTGACTCAATCACATTGAACTCAACTGGAGGAAATAAAAAAAATTATGTTGGCTCAAATGAATCACTGAACGGATCTAAATTAATCAAATAATATGGGCTAAGACTCAAATTAAATTGGATCCAAAATCCAAATTGAGTTAATCTAAACCAAATTAGTCAGGACTCAGACCCAAAAAGAACCCATCAAGAACCTATCAAGGATCAAATCTAAGGTTGATTAAAGGTCCAATAAGAACCCGCCAAGGGCTTGGACAAATCTATTAACAAATGATAAGGATCTAACATAAAGTCAATCTTGATCTGAATCGAATAAAATCATACTCGAGTCAAAATCGAGTTTTGAACATTGAATTGAATTAAATCAAATTTGAATTGAAGTTGAGTCCTGAATATTAAATTGAATTATATCAAACTTGATTTGGATTAAGTTTTGAACATGAATTGAATTAATTTAGATTTGAATCTAAATTAAGTTTTGAACATTAAACAGAATCTAAACCAAACTCAAACTTGAGCTACATTAGTCTAAATGGAACTGAACATGGCCAACTGAGTCCCACTAGGTGTGCTAAATCTTTGACAATACTCCATGATTATGAACAATAAGTGATATTATCATTTTGACTCAAATAAGAGCTAGTTTAAATAAAACTAAATTGGGTTAAACTGCATCCCATTGGATGTGCCATAAAAGTCCTAGTAGCACTCTAAGGCTATATCCAACTCTACAAGTAGTGGGTAATGCTACTAATAAAGTTATTATCTATATCTCATTGGCTATGTAAACACATTAAAACTAAAGAAGTTATCACTGATGGCTCATTGGCCAAAAAAATACTTCAAAATTAAAGAAGTTATCACCAATGCCTCATCGTTTGTGCAGATACTTCAAACTTATAAAGTTATCGCTTATATCTTATTGACTATAAAAATACTTCAAACTCATAAATTTATCGCTTATACCTCGTTAGTTATAGAAACACTTCAAACCCATGAAGTTTCGCTTATACCTCATTGGCTATATAAATACTTCAAAACTTATGAAATTATTGTTTACATCTCATTGATTATAAAAATACTTCAAACCTATGAAGGTATCGCTTACGCCTTATTGGCTATAGAAATACTTCAAATCTATAAAGTTATTATTTACATCTCATTAGTTATGGAAACACTTCAAAACTCATGAAGTTATTGCCTACACTTCATTGGTTATGGAAGTCCTTTAAATTCATGAAATTATTGCTTATGCTTCATTGGCTGTGAAAACACTTTAAAATCTACAAAGTCATACCAATGCCTCATTGTCTATGGAAACACTCCAAAATCTATGAAATTATTGACTATGCCTCATTGGCTACGAAAATACTTCAAAATCAACGAAGTTACCACCTATGCCTCATTGACTAATAAAAACACTTCAAACCTCAGAGTTATTATCAATGCCTTATTAGCTAACGAAAATACTTCAACCAAAAGAAGTTATTGTCAATGCTTGGACTATTGGAAATACTCCATCATTCTCCTTTCATATCCCATCAGATGATGCTATCAAGATTTGCTAAAGACCAAGTCCAGACCCATTCAAGTCAAGACAGTATGTGGTCTAGCGCATTGGAGTGGGATAGTAACATACATCTAAACTTCTTTTTCATTCTTTCTTCCTCTTTACTTCTTTCATATTTCTCATTGTAAAGTGAGGGTATACCCTTACTTAAGTCATGTATCATTTTTTAAAATCAATTGTATGCTTTTCTTTCTTTTTGTGTCTCTATTTTATTAACTAGGTTTCTTAGTTTAAGAGATTTTTGACAATTATTGAGGTATGTAACAACAAGAGCTTGTGCTTATTAGAAGTTAATGTTTCCATAATAATTGATAGCATACTCAAATTAAAATACACTTTGATTTGTGTATTGAGGTCGCTCCCTGGGGTCTTCGCCACTTTCATACAATCAAAATTAATCTCACAATTAAATATGTAAGTAACATGAAATATTATCTATCATGACAACCATCATATTATGTGAAACATGACTCAAAAATTCTATAAGCAACAATGAAACACCATATAACAATATATTAAAGAACAAAATTTTGAGTTCTCATTGTGTCCATCAACACCAAATTAATTTTCTTCTCAAAATATGAATTCATAAAAGAAATAATTTTAAAACATGAAAAGAAGAAGACGAAATTACCTCTAGGTGATGTGCAAGAATCTAGATTGAGATGAGGTCAAAGGTGGAGGCTGATTTGGCAGAGATTGTGCTTGGGCCAGTAGAGGTGGAGGTTCGTGTAGGGAGGCGATATGAGAGAGAAGATCATGATAGATTAGAAGTGAGAGAAAGTGTCATTATATCTTTTGCCCTTAAATCTCACTTTGGGCCAATTTATCCAAAAGTGAGTCTTAGTTAATTTTCACTTCTATTTTGAAAGTGAGTAAAAGTCGCTTCTCACTTTCAAAAGTCACTTCTAGATAATCAAATATCAAAAGTAGATAAAAAGTGAATTTACTTTCAACCACTTCTCCCAACTTCTTGCCAACTAAATTATCCCTTAGTTGAGCTCATGTTGCCTAATTTTACTTTTGGGTTATGGATCTGAGCAATGAGGTCAATCTCTCCTCTTTGAAAGATGCGGTGGATCTCACATATCTGTAGAAGCCAATATCGCCATGGATCATCATCGGGGTATGAACTCATCTGGAATAAGGTACTTCACGATCACCAACGATGGATTTAGGCTCCAGTGGTTACATATATTAGCCTGAACTTCTTTTTAATTTACAAAGTAAAATTGATTATGTGGCCTTCTCCATGATATCAAGCTATTGCTACGATGTTATTGCTATAATGGGTTTAGGCTCTTGTGATTACATATGTCAATCCGAGTTTTTTTCCCAATTTGCAAACATAGTAAAATTGATAATGTGACCCTTTTCGCGATATTGAGCTACTATTATGATATTATCCATTAGAGAAACTTGGAAAATTGATTGTTAAGAAGTGACAAAGTTGGAGGGGGTTGTCGATTGCTCTCATGCTTTTTGCAAGTGGTCAGAAAGGCTACAGGTTGACAAAGGCCTAAGATAGTAGTAGCTGCAAGTAGTGTAGTGGTGGAGACAATCAAAGAGAACTCCTAGTAAGGAAGAGGAGATTAGGAAGATGGATTTGTGATGGAACGGTGGTTTTCTACATGTATATCTTGGATCTAACATTAATGGACGCAAGAGGTGCTCAAGAATGAAAAAAAAGAAGGCAGGTTTTTTCCTACTTCTTCTTCCCCTCGTACCATTGTTGCATGATGCAACAATGGGGCCTTCTATCTCTCAATATGAACTACTGCAGTATGGATAAGCAAGATAATTATTGGCCTATGGAGCCTACCATATGAGTAATTTGGCCTAACAATAACTAACATAAGGTTTAATTAGAAATAAAAAAGTACAAGGGGGGGTTTTTGATCAGCTAAATAATTTTTAAGGAGCATTTGAAAGTTTTTTCTATTTTTTGTAAATACAAATTCACTTCTTAAGAACTAAAAAGATTTAGTTTGATTTGAAAAATGACTCTTTCAATCGAATTGATCAAATGCTTACTCTTTTAATAAGAGGACATGGAGAGAGAATAAAAAAAGAAATAAAAATTAATGAGTTGAAGTCAATAAAAAGCCAAAGAGATATAACGAATTTTTTCTATTGCTGAGGCATTTTAACTACCTTGGTGGTAATTGAAGCTTGGTAGTTAGGGGTGTGCATTGACCTACAAAATAGATTGATCCGACAATTTTATTTTTTTAAAATCTAAAATCGAATCAAACAACTTTGAGAAATAAAATATTTTTTTGTTCAAATTGGTTCTAACTAAAAATAAAATTTTTTCCTATAAAGGGGAGGAGCAGGTGAAAGCAATATCAAAAATCTCAAGACAAGCATGGAGTTTGGAGGTGGCATTGGAGATCTTGCATCCTCGATGCAAATGTAGAGAGCAGAGGGGTTGGGCGAGTGCTGATGTGTGGGGTAGTGTCAAAGATTTTGTAATCATAAGGAGAGAAAGGAGGAGTAGCAAGGGGAGGGGCACCAATAAGTGAGAGGGTAAATACCTCATACTGAAAGGAGAGACTACGGTGAGGTGAGGGCCAAAGAATGGAGACAATAGAGATCTCATAATGGCAGGGAGCGATGGGGCATGGTGGGCACTCAGAGGTGGAGACAGCATGAGTTGTCAAAGATTTGAAGTCACAGAGGATATGGAAAAGCAAAGTGGGGGGTTAACAAAAACCAAAACGCTTTATATATATATATATATATACACTATAAATTTTGTTCAACTCAGTCTTTTCAGTTTTACAAGAATTACAACTAAAATTTGAATTAAAAACCCTTTTTTTATGTTTTATAATCGAAATCAACCCAAAACTTAATTGATTTGGTCTTTTTTCTTTAATTCGAAAATTTAATAAATTATTTTATTTTCGAATTTTTAGTAAAAAATCACCTTTTTATGATGAATTTGCAAAAACTATTTAGGTTTTATTATTAGTAAAAAATCGCTTGTCTTATACGATAAATTTATAAAAAAAAATCACCTCGATTAACATATTTGAAAAATATTTATTTTAATTCAATTTTATTGATTAAATTAATATAAAAGAACCAAATTATTCTCATTTAATTTTGATTTAAATAATTATTAAATTAATATAAAAATGACTTGTTTTATCTCAATTTTTATAAAAGATTGGCTTTATACTATTATGAAAGTAGAAATTCAGAACTTTGTTTTATGAATTAACTATCCCATAATTATGTATAATTATTTAAATCAAAATCAAATAAAAATAATTTATTTTTATATTTAGATAATTGATAAAATCGAATCCAATTAAAATATTATTTAAATATGTTAATTAATATTATACTTTATAAATTTATATTATAAAATAATTTATTAAATACTGATAGCTACCAGATATGATGTCATCTAATATGTCACAATGATGGTTTATGCGATGTCTTTCATTTGGTATTTTTTTTCTAGCAAACACGTGTTTTGATGAACCAACGGGATTTATGTGTCGTATGCGACGCCACGCGTCCGGGCGGCTCCTGACCAGGAAGGATACTAGGATGAAACCCAACCGTCCGTTTCAACTAAAAGTGCTGTGCCGGACACGACTCTCGAGATCAGAATCTCGTTCTTCCTACAACGCGTTTTCAAACACGTGCTTGTCGTGGTCTTTTCCGCCAATTAAGCAGGTGTTACTCGTTGTAGTTTTTATATCCTAGAATCTAGGACGGGGTTAGGCAGTTGATTCAGTTAGCTTGTCCGTGATTGGCCTCTGTTAAACAAAGTTGAGATTCATAAGTCAAATGGACATGGAGCTTTTAAAATTTTGGTCTGTCAGATGAATTCATTCCGTTCATACCTGAAAAAACAGAAGTAAAAAAAATCGCCTGAACCTTTTCAGTGTGGCCGTTTAATACCAAGTCAGTATAAAAAAATTAGTTATTGATTCTAATTTTATTATGTGTTTTTTATTTATAACGAGTCAGCAGAGATTGGCTTATAGGCAAAACATATATGATGCCTCCTAAATTAGTCGAACTTAATATTTATACATCAAAATTTTCAGAGTCCAATATGACATTTTGTCTAGATTCTTGTAACCCCTAAACTCTAGTTACTCAAGGAGTAAATTTGGAGCCAACCTCTATCGACAACTTTGAGGATGTGTGTTTCTTTTAAATATTTATTGTCATATTTCAATCTATATTTTCATTTATTTTTGGAATAACTTGAATTTACTCAAGGTCAATCCCATTTTTTTTTAGGATGAAGTAGCCTGTCTAATTGTATAAAATAATATCATGGCAACGTAGACCTAAGTGGATTTATTGGATCCTAAGGAACCATCAGAAGTACAGCTGGCCTATAATATAGAATGAGAATGTCATGTTGTCCAAGGAAGCTTAGTGTTATAATGTCAGGTGTAATGAATTAGTCCCACATCGGATATTGGATAGATAGAATCCAATAGACATAGTGAAAAAGACTAATATCTCATAAGTTTGAGATTTTGGGATGGTTTGGTGTCTGACTCACTATATAGATCTACTTTAACACTCTTGAGACTCCCCAACAAGTGGTATCAGAGCTTCAGGTTCGAAGCTGTGCAAACTCTTAAGACCAAAATTATCGCGATGATGTGACTGAATTGAGTCACATGTTAGTCTCATGGCAAAGACCGGCAAGAGGACGCGGGAGAGGGCGCATGCGCTGGCGTTAGGATGGCGAGCCCACAAGTGTGGGCACCAAAAGCCGACGCAAGGGTGCGAGCACTAGAGGCCAGTGTGAGGACATAGGTCACACGGTGAAAGTGGTCGAGTAAAAGAGTTCTTGATTAAGAGTGTTAAATTGATGTGGTCAAATCACACTTGAAGGGGGAGATTGTTATAATATCTATCAGGTGCGATGAATTAGTCCTACATCGGATATTGGATAGATAGAACCCAATAGATATAGTGAAAAAGACTCATATCCCATAAGCTTTGAGTTTTGGGATGGTTTGATGTTCGGCTCACTATATGGATTTGGTTTAACACTCTTGAAACTCCCCAACACTTAGAAGAAGGTGACTCGGAGCCTTAGAAAAAAGAGAGTGGGTCATATTGGGTCATCAAGAATAGGGGTATCGCACACAAGAGAGCACTAGAGGCCAGTGTGAGGACATAGGTCACACGGTGAAAGTGGTCGAGTAAAAGAGTTCTTGATTAAGAGTGTTAAATTGATGTGGTCAAATCACACTTGAAGGGGGAGATTGTTATAATGTCAGGTGTGATGAATTAGTCTCACATCGGATATTGGATAGATAGAATCCAATAGATATAGCGAAAAAGACTCATATCCCATAAGTTTTGAGTTTTGGGATGGTTCGGTGTCCGGCTCACTATATGGATTTGGTTTAACACTCTTGAAACTCCCCAACACTTAGAAGTAGGTGACTCGGAGCCTAGAAAAAAGAGAGTGGGTCATATTGGGTCATCAAGAATAGGGGTATCACACACAAGAGAGAGAGCTTTCGAAGTTAGAATTAAGGAATTGGTCATTTCTGTCAATTATAAGAAATTGAGAGAATTAAGGGAATTAAATAATTCTGGTGTTTGAATGAATATTTTTTAGATGAAATTGAAAATTTTTCAATTTTATTAATTTTAATATTTTATTATTTAGTTGGCAAATGGAATTGACTAATTCCATCAATTACTTAAATTTCGGTGTTTAGTTGGAGTATGAAGGGAAAAAACATATAATTTAGTTAAATAGAAAAATATGTGAAATTTAATATTAAATTTGGTACAAAATAAAAAATATATAAATATAATTCAGAAACACATAATATATATTTTTTAAAAAAAATTGATGCTTTATTTATAAGTAAATAAGATAATAAAATATATTTAATATTAGAAAATGGTAAGTTAATGGAAAGAAGTAATATAAATTTTAAAAAAGACCAAAAAATAAAATATTTTATAATTATAATATATTTAATTTATAACTTATTTAATATATAATTTTTTTAAATAATTTGATAAACATAAATACATATTTTCATAAAAATGTGATTCATTATTTTAAAAATTAATATAAAATTTAAAATGATCCATAAATAGAGAATTATATAAATATGATAAAATTAATTCAGGATTTGTCTATTATATTTTAACTAAAGATGATGATCTGATTAAAAAAAATATCAAAAGCAAAAGGCAAGCAAACAAGATCTAATGTCTGGGAAGAGTTAACTAATGCACTACAATGGTGTTAAAAATATTTATAATTACAATGATAATCAGTATTAACAAATCCCAACTGGACTGCTAATCAAAACAGTGCATCTCCCTTTTTTTTCTACTTCAAATTATCTGAATCCCCCGAGTATAAAATCCCTCCACATCAAACATCTCCAAACCATCCCCCACCATCTCCTTTCTCTCACCATCCCATGTGATCTCCTCCTTTCTCCCACCACCCCCCTCCTTCTCCTTCAATCTCCTCCTCCTCTACCTCCACCACCGCTATGCCTCCACCGCCGCTATGCCTCACTGTCTCCGCCAACCCCTCCTCCTCCTCCTCTTCTTCTTCCTCTCCGCATCGACGGCTGCGGCAAACAACGATGCCGATGACACCTCCACCAATGTTGTTGTCAACACCCGCAGCCTTAACTTCCAAAACCCTAGGTTGCAACAAGCCTACATTGCTCTCTAGACGTGGAAGAGGACCACCATCTTATCCTCCCCCCAGAACTTCACGGCCAACTAAGTCAGCCCCGCCACCTGCTCCTACTTCGGCGTCTTCTGCGCCCCTCTAGATGGGAGATGGCAGGCGAGATCGAGATGGGGCATACTCAGGGAGAAGCTCGAGCTGTTGAAGAATTGAGGAAACAAACGCCAGGAATCCACCGAAAAATAGATCAATGGGACCCACTCTAATTCCCAAGAATTGGGTGGATTCCTGTAAAATTTTTCAGAATTTATTTTATGAATTGAAAGGAAGGAGGAATTGTCCAATTCCTTCATTCGGATTTCGAAATCAAACCAAACATTGAAATTAAGGAATTAAACTTTTAATTTCTCCAATTCTCTCAATTTCAGGGTTTTGGAATCCATCTAAATAGTCCCTTAGCGAATAGAAGGCATTATCATGTAGAATTAAATAGATTGATCTCCTCTAAGTATCAAAGACGCAATCTTTATAGAAGCAAAAACTCTCATATATGGCCGAGCATTTTGCACAAGTTTGAGCACATAAGTAGAGTCAACTCCTACAAATCGGAAAGAATAAATATTCAGTCGTTTGTAAGCTATCGAGTATTGCCTTATTTAATATTTATTCAATTATTTTTTTATTCACAAATGCAATGTAGATATTAAGTTTGACAATAATGACATGTGGAGCGAAAAGATGCTACAGAGAAGCAAGGGTGAAAGACCCAAGCAAGGCAAGCATTGAAGAGCGAATTTTTTAGAGGGAAAATCCGTCTTTAAGAGCGAAGTTAGATGCGGTGATCATCGAGAGCATCGGCAGTGACAAAGCTCCGAGGCTTGATGGCATGTCGAGGCTCTTCTTCAAGACAGATATCAGTACCTCTAGAAAGTGGTCTTTGAAAATTGTGACTATTAATTACGAAGAAAAATAAAATTTGACCCAATAGTAGTGATGGTACGTCCAATTTTAGATTATACATAGTGTCCTGTATAGGTGATTAAAATTCTCTATAATAACTGTTTATAATGATTGTGTTTATTATTACTCTTAAATCAGACGGACTCCATATCTTTACATAGAAAATGGCCCAAAATTAGGGGATATTTGAAATGTCTTTGCCAAAAGAATATTAACCAAATATCCTATTCTACATTATTTTCAAAGAAATTAAATCTAATAGTGACTGTACATCAGATTTGAAGTATCCATGACTGCCTTTAGGGGACCAACCGTGGAATCGCCTCCGTTTACACATGAACATTCTTAATTTACTGTACAATCAGTATTGTTTCAATCAGTTCCAATTTCAATCGTAAATACTAAATAGTAGTTCCAATTAAAAAATATTAGAGTATTGTTGAAATGTAAAATACTATTGAGTGCGGATATTTCAAATTTAAATTAAAATTTGACTTAAACTGAATCATATATATTAGATTCTTTTTTTAAATTATTTAATATAAAACTAATTATCACACTTATATTATAATAAAAAATAATATTTATTCTTCAGTTCAACCTCAGCTTTTTCACATGACATCTCTCTCTCGCTCTCTGGCTGAGCATGTGAGACGTCACCATATGATAATGTTTGACATGCTTCTTGCGAGAACCTCTGTTTCAGACTAAGCATGTGAGACATGTCCCCAAATAATAGCGTCTGACACGCTTCTTCACCTTCGAGAACTCTCTATTATTCTTTGAAACTCGTCTGCTTACTCTGACAGTTGAAGTCATCAAACTAGAATACTTGCTTGATTTATTTAGCAAATCAAAACAGAAGAATGTGACGTATGAACTCATGTGACCTTTCTTTTCCTTGGATTTTGTTTCATTTGAAATTAGAATTACTTTTATTAATATCAAATTATTATAAAATTAATTTTGTTAACAAATTAATATATAAAAAATATTCTATTATCTTTTAATTGAATAATCTTAAATTATTTTAAATCAAACGCACCCTTGAAGGTTAAATTTACCAAGTCAAAGATGTTTCAGGTTAATTAGAAATTTATAGACATATCATTTTGATTTTCTAAAAGTTAATTATTAGCGAGATTCAATTTACTATTAGAGTATCCATATATTCATTGGAGATTGTTGGCTTTATGGTGTCTCGAATCCGGATTTTCTGTATAGTCTTAATTGTATTAGGAAGTTATTTAGTGGGCCTAATCTTTATCTATATTTATCTTCTATTAGAAGACTTAAATTAGTAGAAGTCTTATTTGAGTCAGTCTTCTACTTTCACTCAAACATCATTAGGCCACATCTATAAATACACCATTGATGTAAGAGTTTCAATATAGAGTGAGAGAGATATATATAGATTAATACTCTCAATATGTCTTGTGACGGTTAGTCTACTTAGTCTTTTGTGAAAGTTGGTAATATTGGAGTTTCGTCTCCATCGTTGTAATCTTCTCTTTCTCTTCTCATCAATACAATATCCTCTGGATCGTCTTCCCCACATATATCTCTTGTGTGCTATCTTTTCTTCTTTTATATTCTTCCTCTATGTCGTGAATTGTGATGGACATCAATATTTTCCGCAACAAGTGGTATCAGAGCTTGGTTCAATATGTCTACTATGAAGTTCGATATAGAGAAATTCAATGGAAAGAAAGGATTCCCTATTTGGAAAGTAAGAGTTCGTGCAATTCTTACTCAACGAGGATTGAGAAATACATTGGAGGACGTCAAGCCTGAAGATGTCGTTAAAAGTGTCTGGGAAAATCAGAAGGCTAGTGCACATAACACAATCATTCTCAGTCTCACCGATGAGGTACTCTATCCGTTTCTTGATGAAACATCACCTTCAGAGTTATGGAAAAAATTGGAGAAACAGTATATGAGTAAGTCTATCTCAAATCGAATTTATTTAAAGCAGAAGATCTTCAATTTTCGAATGAAAGAATGTATGAATATAGTTGATCATCTTAATGCTTTCAATAAACTTGTCTCTCAATTGTTAAGCATTGATGTTAAAATTGAAGATGAAGACAAGGTAATTATTTTATTATCGTCTTTACCTCCTTCTCTTGAGAATCTTAAAACTACTCTCATATATGTGAAGGATTTGAAATTTGACGATATTTCTGCTGCCCTTCTATCTAATGAATATTTGAAAAAGATTGGAGGGGATGTGTCACACTCAGAATCATTATTTGTCAGAGGTAGAACAAAAAAAGATCAAGGACAGGTCGTTCTGGATCCAAATCCAAAGAAATAAATTACAGGTATTGTAAGAAGATGAGACATACAATTAAAGATTGTTGGAAGCTCAAAGCAAAGAAAGAAAGAGAATCTCAATTTAAAGAGCAAGCCAAAGAACAAGTGTCAGTTGTTGAAGGAAGTTCTAATGATAATTTGGGTAACGTTCTCTCTATTAGTTCTAATTTTGATCGTTACCATGATATTTCGATTCTTGATTCTGGTTGTTCTTACCACATGTGTCCTAATAAAGATTGGTTTGAAGACTACAAGTTCTATGATGGTGGTTTGGTTTTGATGGGTAATAATAATCCATGCAAAACTGTTGAAATTGGAACAATCAAAATTAAGATGTTTGATAATATTATTAGAACTCTTACTGATGTTAGACATGTTCTTGATTTAAAAAAGAATTTGATCTCTTAGGGTGCTTTGGATTCTGCTGGTTATAAGTATTCTGCTGAAGGTGAAGTTCTTAAGGTTACTAAAGGCTCATTGATAGTGATGAAGGGCCTAAAGCATGAAAATTTGTATGAGTTAGTAGGAAAAATCATTGCAAGTGGAGCAGCAATTTCTCAGGTCTCTTCTTCTGATATGACCCACTTATGGCATATGCGTCTCGGTCATATGAGTGAGTAAGGTTTAAGTGATCTCAACAAAAAAAAATTACTGAAAGGCCTCAACTCATGCAAATTGGATTTCTGCGAGCATTGTCTCTATGGTAAACAGTCCAAGGTAAATTTTAATACCGGTATTCATTGCGCTAAAGGCTTAATTGATTATATTTATTCTGATGTGTGGTGCTCTCCTATTCCATCAAAATCTGGTGCTCGTTATTTTGTCAGTTTTATTGATGACTTTTCCAGAAAAGTGTGGATTTATATTTTGCATCACAAAGCCGAAGTATTTTCTGTTTTCAAACGGTGGAAAACTTCAGTTGAAAAAAGGACTGGTAGAAAAATCAAATACCTCAGAAGTGATAATGGCGGAGAGTACAAATCAACAGAATTTCTCAAATTCTGTGAAGATGAAGGCATCAAACGCCACTTTACCATCCCAGGAAAATCTCAACAAAATGGTATTGCTGAAAGGATGAATAGAACCTTATTGGAGAAAGCACGTAGTATACTCAGTACAACTAATCTTGATAAAGATTTTTGGGCAGAAGCAATCAATACAGCATGCTTCATTGTGAATCGCTCTCCTCAAACAGCCATTAATTGCAAGACTCCTGAAGAGGTATGGACTGGTCATCCTGCAAATTATTCTTCTTTAAATATTTTTGGTTGCCTTGCTTATATGCATATTGTCAAGGATAAGTTAGATGCACGTTCCAAAAAGTGTATTTTCCTGGGTTATGCCAAAGGCGTCAAAGGCTATCATTTGTGGGATCCTACTATTTCAAATGTAATTATTGAGAGAGACATAGTATTTGATGAAAGAGTTATGCTAAAATCTCTCAAGAAAGATCCCAATGATATAATGCAAGTGGAGGTGGAGCATGTAGTTCCTTCAGAAGAAGATATTCAGGATATGCCCAACTCTCAAGAAAATTCTAAGAATCAAGTTTCTGAAAAGTCTCCACTTCGAAGATCTCAAAGAAAAATAAAGCCACCTGAGAGGCATGGTTTTGAAGATATGGTAGCTTTTGCTTTAGTTACTGACAATGGTGATCCTTCTTCCTATAAAGAAGCAGTGCAGAATAAGAATTCTTCTCAGTGGCAAGCTGTTATGAATGAAGAGATGGATTCTGTTCAAAAGAACCATACTTGGGATTTGCTGAAATTACCAGAAGGTAATGACAAAGACATCTATTGAAGATTCAAATTCAGAGAATAAGATTATTCAAGCCAAGGTGGAGATTGTTGGCTTTATGGTGTCTCGAATCTGGATTTTTTGGATAGTCTTAATTATATTATGAAGTTATTTAGTGGGCCTAATCTTTATCTAGATTTATCTTCTACTAGAAGACTTAAATTAGTAGAAGTCTTATTTGAGTCAGTCTTTTACTTTGACTCAAATATCATTATGCCACATCTATAAATATACCATTGATGTAAGGGTTTCAATATAGAGTGAGAGAGATATATATAGATTAATACTCTCAATACGTTTTGTGACGGTTAGGCTACTTAGTCTTTTGTGAGAGTTGGTGATATTGGAGTTTCGTCTCCATCGTTGTAATCTTCTCTTTCTCTTATCATCAATACAATATCCTCTGGATCGTCTTCCCCACATATATCTCTTGTGTGCTATATTTTCTTCTCTTCTATTCTTCCTCTATATCGTGAATTGTGGTGGACATCGATATTTTTCGCAACAAGCAAAGCTTTTGGGATGGTTTGGTGTCCGGCTCACTATATTATTCTATTTCGACACTCTTTCGCCTCCCCCAACATATGGTATTAGAGCTTCAGGTTTGAAACTGTGCAAACTCTTAAGACCGAAATTATCGTGATAGTGCGATTGAATTGAGTCGCATGTTAGTTTCTCTTAAAAAATCAAAAGAATGAGACAAAAACCCGTTAGTATGGGTCATACGGTGGAACTGGTCAAGTAAAAGAGTTCTTGATTAAGAGTATTAAAATTGATGTGGTCAAATCACACCTGAAGGGGGAGATTGTTATAATGTCAGGTGTGATGAATTAGTCCCATATCGGATATTGGATAGATAGGATCCAATATATATAGTGAAAAAGGCTCATATCTCATGAGCTTAAGCTTTTGGGATGGTTTGGTGTCCGGCTCACTATATTATTCCGTTTCGATACTCTTTCGGCTCCCCCAACAGGAAGCTTTCACAGTTACTCATATATCTTCTGGTTTATTGCATTAACTAGAGAAGTCATTCTATTAGTGCTCTCAAAATATTGTAGTTTGGGCTACTGTATGAGATTGATGTGATATTGTATAATGTGGGCTCTAAGCATGATAACAACTTCCTGCAGGATCTTCTGCTCTACCTTCCCCTATGTGACAAGTGAAAAACAATGTAAAAGTATGGAGAGCCAAATGAATTTTCAAGGTAGCCCTTGAATTAACTCATCGAAAAATTTGAATTAGGTTAGTCTAACCTAAGCCTCAAGTCCCACACTCCCTTTATAGATAAATAGGGTTTAAAAGCATAGGGACTCTCTCTCCACAATCTCCATCCAGCAAATAATAATATTTTCATTTTCCTCTTCTTCCTCTCACTTTATCCTCCTACTTCTTTCACAATCCAACAATATTTAACTTGAGCATTTGAGTTCTTTCCGCTAGATCTCTTTGAGCAAACTATTCAAGATGCTAGTGCTATAGGTTGCAATTCTACTAGAGAGGAGAACAAAACTTGTGAATATTAAAATAAAAGAAAAATAATTATTAAAAAATATAATAACCCTTGTAATATTAAACCATTATTGGCATAGTGTAGTAAATACTACTCTCAAAATAATAATAACAATAATAATCAAAATTCTTCGCTGATAGAATAAAAATACATTTTTAATCAGTCTATAAAAAGTCCTACATCAAGTAAAAACAAGAAAGAACAATAATATATAGAAATCTTGGCTTGTTGAATTTAAGGGTTAATTTTATCCACAGACTTGTACAAAAAGCTTATTTAATTTAGCATGATTGATGGCTTATCTTAGGTGTACTTACAAATCGATTATCTCTTTACCCCAAATAATAACCTTTATCACTCATAAAATTGTTATTAGCACAATAAAAAAGATTTATAATGTTTGAATTTAGCTAATAAAATAGAAAATATATATTTCTTATTAATTCATAGAAAAAACCATATGGATATTGAAGTTCTGTAAGTTGTGCTTCCTGATATTGTATTTGAAGTAATTGTTTGAATGCTTGATGCATGGTAGTAATGGGTAATCGAGTGTATTTCTCCTTTTGATTTAGAATAAATAATTTTTCGAATCTTCTCTTTAAAATAAAAAGTGGATGCCTTGATGCAAATCTTGAAAATTTGATTTCAAATATCGATCATTTTGAACAGTAATAAATATAACGGCCCTATTATTTTAATAGAGAGAAGAACTTATAATTAGTTTTTAAAAAAAATTCCAAACGAATAATTTCAACAAATTTTTTAAATTTTTTAATTTTATTATGTTTAATTTTATGTATTTTTCTATCCTTGATCTGGTGAAAAAAAACAGTCAATACATACGAACATAAACATGGCGGACGTAGAATTTAAATGATGGCTACGGACAGTAATAAAAAATAAATTATTACTACAATTGCCATTTCATCCGCTTCCAGGGTTCTTAAAGCCAATCATTTTTCTTTTTAAAGAAGCATAAACCACATCAATCAGCAGACGAGCACGTTTTGTTCTAGCAATTAATTAAATTTTTTTCTCCAATTTTAGCGTAATATGTGAGGACCTTGACCACCAAGCCCATATTGTTTTGGATATTTTTGTATATTTGTCCTCGTCATAGCTCCTCATTTGTTCTTCTTTCCAGTTCCGCCTTTAAATCTCCGTTTTCACCCGGCGGCCTCACTCTCCTGCCTACAACACAAAGCCTCACTTGCTCATCTCTACTCCAACTCACCCATTTTCGCCGATGCCGCCGGAGTCTGATCACATCCCCTTCGGCGCCTCCCTTCTCTGGAACGACGACTTGCTCGCCTCCTTCCAATCCCCTCTTCCTTCTCCTCCATCATTGCGGCAAACAACATCAGAGGGCCTACAATGGAAGCTTCAATCGCTTATCAACGGCGCCAGTGAGCCGTGGACCTACGCCATTTTCTGGCGATCTGACGGCTCCCGGGCCAGGTCCCTCGCATGGGGCGACGGCTACTACAAGGGCTCCGCTGAGCAGAACAGCACCTGTGCCTCCGCCACCGAGCAGCTGCATCGGAAACGAGTTCTTCGCGAGCTCAACTCGCTCACGTCGGCCGCTGGATTCGAGGATCCCGCCGAAGAGGAGATCTCCGACAGCGAGTGGTTCTATCTTGTCTCCATGACCCATACATTCGCCGCAGGCTCCGGACTCGCCGACCATGCCTTCTACTCCGGCTTGCCGATTTGGGTCGCAGGCAGAGACGGTATTGCATCGGCGTCCTGCGAGCGAGCTCGGATGGCGACGTCGTTTGGCATCCAGACCATCGCCTGCGTCCCGGTCGGCGACGCCGTCGTCGAACTCGGATCTACCGCTGTCATCTTCAAGAGTTGCGAAGTCGTATCGAAAATCGAAATATTCTTCTCCTCCTCCTCTTCCAAGATTCAGATCGATCCGTCGGCGGCGATGAGCTGGATCTCGGATTCAATGAATACTCCAGTAGAAAATTCTAGCTCGAGCTCCCTCGTCGAGAAGCCCAGCTCAGCAGCTCACTCGTTCACGTTGTGGCCGGCGGAGTCCGGACAGATCCTCGACTTCACCGGCAAGCAGAGCAGGAAGAGGTCACTGTCGGATTCGGAAGAAGTGTCGGTGGGTCGAAAGCCGAGGAGAAGGCCTAGGAGGTCGCCGCCGGCGACCGCCTCTGGAGAGGAGGCGCTGAGCCACGTGGAGGCTGAGCGGCAGCGGCGAGAGCGCCTGAACCAGCGGTTCTACGCGCTCCGGTCCGTGGTCCCCACCGTGTCCAAAATGGACAAAGCCTCGCTCCTCTCCGACGCCGTCGATTACATCACCAAACTGCGCGACAAGATTTGTTCTCTGGAATCTCAGAACGAGTCCTTGCTTTCACAGGTGACCGCGCTCGAGAAATGTGCGGGCAAATCAGGAGCGCCCCATATGGTTCGGGCATGGGAGTGCGAGAATCTGGAGGTGGAGGTTCAGATGATCGGGTCGCAGGCCGTGATCCGGGTGCAGACGGGCAGGAGCGGTCACCCGTCGGCCAGGGTGATGGCGGCACTGATGGAGATGGAACTGGAAGTGGAGTACGCGAGCGTGTCAGTCGTCGGAGATTTGATGGTCCAGCAGGTGACAGTCCTGCTGATGGACGGTTGGATTCAATTCACCCAGGATCAGCTTCAGGCCGCCCTTTTCGCTAGACTTAGTTAGCTAGCAATAACACGTTGATCGCCTGCTTTTTTCGTCATGGAATCATATGATTGATAGACTGTAATTCATTGTTGTTGCTTGGATAAAGAGTAACGGTTGGGATCAAGGACTAGGTTGACAGACAAAATGGCCGAGTTATGCTTGTGCCAGCCCAACAGCATGGATGGGGCTGGTGTACTTCGGCTCTGCCTAGGTTTTTGTCACTCTTCCGAGTGTTTCATATGACAAAAAAATTGTACTTTTCTTATTTTCTCTGAAGGTTTTGTATCTTTATAAACAAAAAATTAAATTAGATGACTTTAAAGTTTAAAAAAAAATTTAATAAAAAATACACATTTTATTTGCTAAGTTTGGATGATCAATTTGTCTTGTTCAGTCATCCGAATATAATGTTCTCAACTTTATGCTTTGGATCATAAGAAATCATTGCATCATATTAGAAACATGAGCAGTGAATTCAAAACCAATCCACCAAGTATTATTAGGAACTTCCGTAAAATTTGATTCAAAATATACTAAAGCACAAGGCTAATTACGTTTCTTTTCAAACCAAGCTTTACATTTCAAGCAATATTTCTTTTAGTGTCTAACTTTATTATAAAAGTGACACTTAACATTTCTATGTCCCTTCTTTTGAATAGCTTTAGAAGATCCATTCAGGTTGTGCAAACCTTTTGTTTTGATTCTTTTGTTATGATGTTCGTCCTCATTTAGACACTATGACTTATGTGTTTAGATGCAATTATTTGGTGAGCGTGTGAGGCTCACATGATTTTCTCCAACTTTATTTTCTCCATCTCCAAGCTAGAGGAGAATGTGAAAAAAGGTGCTCCATTGTCATCTTCATTTGGTGTGTTGCCAGAGGAGCTTTCATCTCTAAGTTTGTGAGTTTCTACTCCACTACTTTAATGTATTCTTGTGATCTATAAGTTGCGTATTTGGATAGCTTAATAACCTTATGTGGGACATAAGGGATTTCATATTTCTTCTTGATTTCTACTTTGCGGTTCTCTTATTTATGGAGATGATTTGTGGGAGTTTAAGAGTGATCCAAAGAGCATGTACTCTTGATGGATGTATGCATCTAGTTAGCTAGAAGAGCCTTGTAACCTTAGTGTTTGTAGTGAAGATTACTTGGTGCTTGGCCCCGCGATTTTCTCCTCACTTTGTTGGAAGGGTTTTTACATAAATTTTGGTGTACTTTTTATTATTGGTTGGTGATTATTTGATTCATTATATTTGTGATTTGCTTCCACATTATTCTCTATTTGGTGTGGTTCATTTTGTCTTTCATGTAGAGAAAATTGATTTAGTGAATCACCATTTATTGGTTTCTCCCAATAAAGTGGTATCATAACTTGTGATCAGTTATGCTTGTGCTTGATCAAGATGGATCTAAGTGGTACTAGTAGAATGGTCTCACTCAATAGAAAGAATTGGGCTATTTGAAAGCCAAAGATGAAAAATATACTTTTTTTATAGAAACTTGTACACAACAATTGAGGAAGAGAAGCCAAAGGATATGTCAGATGATGAATGAAAGAAGCTTGATAGGAAGGCTATTAGTATCATTCATCAATGGCTTGATGATATTGTGTTTCATCATATTGCAAATGAGATGTCGCCAAGTATTTGTGGAAAAAGCTAAGTGACTTGTAGAGAAGAATAACCACCAAAAAAGGTTTTCTTGATTAAGAAGTTAATT
Organism: Trichopus zeylanicus subsp. travancoricus; assembly: GCA_005019695.1. Taxonomy (NCBI): domain Eukaryota; kingdom Viridiplantae; phylum Streptophyta; class Magnoliopsida; order Dioscoreales; family Dioscoreaceae; genus Trichopus; species Trichopus zeylanicus. The sequence goes on from RXID01014364.1 coordinate 65,291, forward strand.
TGAAGTATAAGCATGAGAGTCCTATTGTTAAGCCCTAAACCCTAAACCCTAAACCCTAAACCCTAAACCCTAAACCCTAAACCCTAAACCCTAAACCCTTAAGCACTTGAATAAGGTTCAAAGCATAATTAATGAACCCGCTTCTACGAATATGGACTTCAAACATTGTTGTTGCATAGCTCTTTACTAGAACTATGGGAGACTTGGTGATTTTTTTTTAACAATTTGGCTCCAGATGATGAGGTTTCTATGGATCATGTTGCAAGTAGTTTGTTGAATGAGGAGACTAGAAGAAAGACTAATGAATCTTCTACCTCCTAGGTTCTTGTTTCAATAAACTAGGGAAGGTCTAAGGTTAAAGAGCATGGTTATCGCTCCAATTTAAGAACCAAGTCCAAGTCTAGAAAAAATTTTGCTTATTTTTATAGCAAGCAAAAGGGACATATCAAAAGCAGTTGTCTAAACCTTCAAGAGAAGATCAAGAGCAAAGGCAAAGAAGAAGGTATGAGTTTCTCTATTGTCATATTTAATAGTGATGTCAATATCATTGATCATTATTATAATCAATGCATCAATGTTTCATCTTCTTCTTCGGATGTTGAGTGAATTATTGATATGGGTGCCTCCTTTCATGCAACTACATAATGATATTTCTTTACATTTAACAAAATAGAAACAATTGGTATTGTGAAGATGAAAAATAGTGGTTCTTCTCAAGTTATTAGGAAAGGAGATATATGTTGTTGGGAGAGTCAAAATAGTATCAAATTAAAATAATATAGTAGATCGAATACCAAATCATTCCAAAAGTTTAAGCTTATAGAATATAGACCTTTTTCATTATATATATTGGACTCTATCTATCCAATATCTGATTTGAAATTAATTCATCACATCTGACATTATAACAATCTCCCCCTTCAGATGTAATTTGACCACATCAATTTTAACACTCTTAATTAAGAATACTTTTACTCGACTAGTTTTACCATGTGACTCATACTAATAGGTTTTTTTTATATATAGTAAAAAAGGTTCATATTCCATGAATTTAAACTTTTGGGATGGTTTGGTGTACGGCTCATTATATTGATCTAGTTTGAAAGTCTTTCAACTCCCCCAACGATATATATCAACATCAAGCTTAGTTTGAAACTTATGCTCCATGATGTTAGACATGTGCCAAATTTTTGTCTTAATCATATCTCACCTGGTTACTTAGATGATAAAGGCTATGATTTTTGCTTTAGTAAGGGCGCTTGAAAACTTACTAAAAGCTTACTAGTTAATGTAAGAGGCAAAAAGTGTTATTCATTATATAGAACAACTTCCTAAGTCCTTGATAGTTAGGTGATTGTGGCTATGGATGATTCTTCTCTAAATTTATGGCATAAAAGGCATGGTCACATGAGTAATAAGAGCATGCAAATTCTAGTAAAGAAGGGGATTCTACCGAATCTCAAATATGTCTTTAAGACTTTATGAACATTGCATTTTTGGCAAGCATCATAGAGTTTCTTTTACTAATATAGCATCAAAGAAAAATAGAGATATCCTAGAACTTATTTATTCCAATGTATGTGGTCCTCTTGAGCTAAAAACTCTTAGTGGAAGTTCATATCTTCTCACATTTATTGACAGTACATCTAAAAATGTTTGGGCTTATGCAATTAAATCCGATAATAAAGTCTTTGACCTTTTCAATAATTTTATGCCAAGATGAAAAGAGAGACAGGAAAGCTCTTGAAGTGTCTTCGCACCGATATAGGGGAGACTACATCTCAAAGGTATTTGATCTGTATTGCAAGAAACATGGTATTTGGCATGAGAAGACGGTTCCACATACTTCTCACTACAATGATGTCACCAAGAGAATAAACTAAACTATTGTTGAGAAGGTTCGGAGTATGCTATCCATGTCCAATTTACCCAAGTCATTTTGAAGAGAAGCAGTTCGGACGGCGGTTTATTTGACCAATCGATCTCCATCATTTCCATTGAATGGTGATATTCCCAAAAAAAATTTTGGACAAAAAAGGATGTTTCTTATTCTCATTTAAAGGTATTTGGATGCAAGACATTTATTCATGTTCTGAAAGAAGATAGAGTCAAGCTAGATGAAAAAGCATCGTCATGTATATCTATAGGTTATGCTGATGATGAGTTTGGCTATTGTTTGTGTAATTCAAAAAGAGGAGAATTGTGAGAAGCTGCGATATTATTTTTGTTCAATACCAAATTATCAAAGATTTGGAAGAACCAATAGAGAAGCCATGAGTTATTTATGATGAAGTATTGGGTAATTTTTCACTTACTCCACCTATGATGCATGATGTTGGAGAAGAAGTGCAAGAAGAACATCATAAAGAGGGGTGATCTAAGTGATGTTGTTGGCTATGGAAATGGTAATAGTGAGCTAGAGCAAGAGCTGAATCAAGTTGGTCCTCCTCAAAACCAAGCAAGATATTCCATAAGAAATCATATGTCATCTACTAGGTACTCTCCATCCGAGTATGTGTTGCTTACCGAAGGAAAAAACCTAGAATCTTTTCATGAAGCCATGAAAAGTGAAAACAATGGTTAGAAGCTATGTAAGAAGAAATAAATTCTTTGCATGAGAACCATACATTTGATTTGATGGAATTGCCAAGTGACAAGAAAGTTCTCAAGAGCAAATGGGTGTTCAAGTTAAAAGCCTATGATAATAGCTCACAACTAAGGTACAAAGCAAGGCTTGTTGTGAAAGATTTTGGACAAAAGAACGATATTGACTTAGAGAAAATTTTCTCACTGGTAGTGAAGATGCCATCTATTTGAGTTGCGTTGGGCTTAACCACTAGCATAGATTGGGAGGTTGAGTAATTAGATGTCAAAATAGTATTTCTTCATGGTGATTTGAAGGAAGAAGTCTATATAGAACAACCAAAAGGATTTAAATTCAAGGGCAAAGAGAGCATGATTTATAAATTGAGAAAAAACTTATATGGGTTAAAGCAAGTACCACAACAATGGTACAAAAAGTTTGACTCTTTCATAAAAATCATGGGTACAAGAGAACTAACTCTGATCATTATGTGTATGTGTAAAGGTTTGATGTTGTTAATTTTCTCATTCTCTTACTTTATGGTGATGATATGTTGCTAGTGAGTAAGGATGCTCACAATATTTGTAAGTTAAGCAAGAGTTGGGCCAGTCTTTTGCAATGACTTAGAACTGACACAACAAATTCTTGAGATAAGGATCTCTCATGACCGGAAAATTATGAAACTATGATTGTCATGAGAGAAGTATATTGTGAAGGTACTTGAGCAGCTTGATATGCATAACGCCAAAGCCGTTCATTCACCTCTTGCTCATCATTTCAAGTTGAGTGTCAAGCAAAACCCTTCAAAATGAGATAAAGAAAATCCCATAAGCTTTAGTCATTGGTAATTTGAAGTATGCTATGATTTGCAGAGACTAGACATTGCACATGTGGTTGGTATAGTTAATAGATTTCTTGCAAATCCCAGGAAGGGCATTGGGTGACGGTGAAGTGGATCTTGCACTAGCTGAGAGGTTTTTCTAAGATGTGATTATGTTTTAATGGAAAGCTTGATTTGGAGGGCTATACAATTTGGATATGGCCAGAGATGTTGATTCTAGAAAGTCTATATCGGGCTATTAAGTTATTTTTGTTGAGGAAGCCATATCTTGAAGTTCCAAATTGTAAAAGTGTGTGGCATTATCAACAACTGAAGCAAAATTCATAGTCGCTACAGAAGCTTGCAAGAAAATGATATGGATAAAAAAATTTCTTAGTGAAATTTGACTTCAACAAGATAAGTATGTTGCCTTTTATGATAGCCAAAGTGTCATCCATTTGTGCAAGAATTTAAATTTTCATTGCAAGATTAAGCATATAAATGTGAGGTATTATTGGATACGGGATATGCTTAAGATAAAGCTGAAAATATCCATACCAATAAGAATCTTTCAGATATGTTGACAAAGGCTCTACCCAAGAAGAAGCTTGAGCTATGTAGAAACATGGCGGGTATTACACTGAGCAAGGTGTTATCCTCTTTCTCATGAGTCAGGAAGGGGAGTTTGTTATGGTATCCCTCCTCATTTGGACACCATGACTTATGTGATTGGGTGCAACCATTTGGTGAGCATGTGAGGCACAAATGACCTCCTTTATATAAAGGTAGTATATAAAGGGTTAGAGGTTGGGCCAACCTAGAACCACTTCATTTCCTCCAACTCTATTTTCTCCATCTCCAAGCTAGAGAAAAAGGTGAAGAAGAAGTACTCCATTGTCATCTCCATTTGGTGTGTTGCTAAAAGGGTTTTCATCTCCGAGTTGATGAATTTTTACTCCACTACTTTGAGGTATTTTTGTGATCTACAGGTTGTGCATTTGGATGCTCTAGCAATCATGTGTCGGAGATAAGAGATTTTATGTTTTTTCTTGATTTCTACCTTGTGGTTTTCTTATTTGTGGAGATGATTTGTAAGAGTTTGAGAGTATCCAAATAACCTGTACTATTGATAGATATGTGCCTCTAGTTAGTTAGAGAAGTCTTATAATATTGGTGCTTATAGTAGAGACTATTTGATACTTGGCCCCATGGTTTTCTTTCCTCTTTGTTGAAGGGGTTTCAAGTAAATTTTGGTGTATTTTCTCTTATTAGTTGGTGATTATTTGATTTGTTCCATTGATGATTTATTTCCACATAATTCTTTACTTGGTGAGATTCATCTTATTTTACATGTAAGTAAAATCGATTTGGTGAATCACCATTTGTTGGTTCCTGCCAACATCTTCCACCTTTTATTTTGGAGTTATTTTTGACTTCTTAATGACTTAGGAGATGAATAGAATGAGCCCTTTGATTCTTTAACCTTTTTCTTCTCTTGAACAAGCATATTAGCCAATTTATTTACATTTCATTTATCCTTTAGTGTTGTAATTCATTTGGTATGACCCATATTATTCAGGAGGCAAGGAATTAAGTATGAACTATACTAGAAAGTACGCATCCACATTCAATCACAAAGTCTTTATTTTTGTTGCTAAGGTTGACATTTCAAGAACATGCTTATGCATAGACGTGAACCACCATATTTCAGGGTTGTCAAATTACTCATTAATGTACCAACAAGAGATTTATCAGCAACTTGAGAGCACCTTTTCACAAGTCTGATAAATTCCTTGCCAATGTCAGTCTGAAAGAGTAGCCTTTTAAGTTGTTTGCAAGTGTCATTCACATGAAAATAAAGCTTAATTAGTTTGCTCTTTCCCAAGATTTATGGCAAGTCTTTTCATCATGACTACTCCCATCAGTAATAGTAGTGGGTTTCTCAATTTGAAGTCTTAAATTAAGATCCAAAACACCTAATTAAAAATGAGCTTTCTCACACCAATCAGAGAAATTCAATCCATTTAATATGGGGATAGATGAAGCATGCGAATGGAGAAAATCAAGTACAGATACTGTAAATAAAATTAAAAGAATATTTTAATGCTTTGAGTCATAGATTTTGTCACATAAATTTATATTCAAACGCATAACATGGATCAACATAAACTATATCAAAATCAAATATAAATAATAATTGGTAATTGAATATCTACTAATTAGACATATTTTGTTGTTTTTGAATATGTAAAACAGAACTAATAAAGAATATCATAATTATAGGTTTGTCAATTATAAGAAAGAATAATTAATCAAGCTTTAGGCGATCCTGAAATATCTTACAATAAAAAATTTTAATTTATCCAGAAACAAATACCATTGCATAATATATTGTCATTTCATTTTTTTATAAACACCAAAGTTTATGAATAGTTGGAATCAACATACAGTTTAAAATTTAATTCTATTAAGATTTAATACTTCAAGGCCCATTTAGTAGTGGATTAGGACTAGAACTAGTCTTAGTCTAGTCAAACTAGTAATCAAACACTAAAAAAAATCAAAGTAAGAATTTAGTTATTTTTTAATAAAAAATTAAAATTAATTCTTATAATATGATAAATTAAATTTTTATAAAAAATTAATTAGTTTTGTCAATATCAAATTATTGAGGATCAATTTTGATTAAAAGAAAAAGCATTAGTCTTAAATTGGTACTTACTGGTTTGACTAGTAATTAAATGTCAAAAAAATAATCGGACTCTCTCAGCCGCTAATAATCTTAATCCTATTTCTAATTCTAATCTTAGTTCCAAACTAAATGCATTCTTAGTGACTAACAAATCATTCTTACTAAGAATTTCGAATTACAAATATAACATTCAAACAATAGTGATTTCTTGATCGTCGCACAATATCGTCAATAATGATAAAATATAATTTTATTTGAAAACTATATTCAATTCAAATTAATTGCGGAAGAATCTTAAGTAGAAGTTTCAATTTTCAACTCTAGGGATAAGAGAGAAATTATTAATATTGAATGAAAAAACATGAGTTTCCAAACAAAACTTATACTGCATAAAAAAGACATAATTATTCATATGTAAAAAAATTTGGCATAAAATCATTATTTTCACAAATCTAGAACTTCATATTTTTCATGTAAATTAAAGCAAAAGATATATTTTGATCCATTTAGACTTTGATAAACTCAGAAATGTAGAAAATTAGAGAATACTGATTTCATTATTTGTAACACCTTCCTTTGGTGATAAAATTACCATAAGAAAAATTCTTATCTCTTCATTTATTATTTTCCTATCATATAAGGTAGAAAGAGAACCAAACTCTTATTTAAAAGCAATAATCATGGTCTCCATCAAAACTTAGAAAGAGTCATAACCCTTCACTAACTAGTAGAATTGAAGTATTTAAATATTTTATTAAATCATTAATTATTTTATCAAATAAATATAGTTATACTTGATAAAATAAAATTTAAATATGATGTAAGCCATAATTAATCTTACATAAATTATATTCATGCATAAGATCTCTTGCACGTCTGTTGGTTCTTTCCCTTGTATGAGATCTAGTTTATTGCTCTAATAGCAAAATGAATTTCAGAAAAAGTTACCTAATTTCGAGAAACTCAAAAAGATACACATGGATTTCTAATTAACCTGAAATACATTTGACTTGGTACGTTTGGCCCAGTTTAGTTTGGGATTAGGAATTGAATCAGCCCATTTCAGAAAAAAAAATTTTCTTATAAAATTAATATTACTTATTTTACATTGTTATTAAAGTAAATTATTATAAAAAATAAATAGTTTTTCGAACTTTAAATTATCAAAGCATTAATTTTAATCAAAAAATATTAGTTTACAAAAATGATTTATTAGTCTGAATCCTAATCCTGATTTCGACAAGCATTCAAGTTAGATTGGGTGGTTAGAGTTTCAGCGAATGCTAAGCTAGAATGTGAAGAAGCATGTTGTAGGGATACATAAAAAACATTATCATATGGAGCCATGCCTGATCACATGCCACCGAAAGAGAGATGTCACGGTATAAAGCAGATGTCAAATTAAGGAACAAATTATAGAGTTTTGACAAAAAAAAAAACCTGTCTTATGGCTAATTTAAGAAAATTTATCTACCTTATTATTATTAAGTAAAAAATTATTCATCTTATATTATAATTTATAAAAAAATATCACAATTAATTTTTTTTAAAAAATAATTTTTTTAATTTTATTTTACCTATTAAATTTATATGAAAAATATTAAATTATCTTTGCTTAACTTTGATTCGGACAATTTCATTTGATTTTGGTTTAGATAGTTGATTCACAATCACTAAATAAAAAGAAGTAATTTTTAATTAATTTAATAGCTGTCCAAATTAAATTTAAACAAGAGTAATTTGATGTTTTTATTATTTTAATTGGTAAAATTAAATTAAAATAGAATATTTTTTAAATAATTTTATCAAAGTGGTATTTTTATAAATTTATAATTAAAATGAGTAATTTTTTGTTAATAATAATAAGATTAATGGTTTTTTATAAATTTATTATAGAAATATATGATTTCTTGTCAAAAATTAAATTATAGCGCATGAGCAGCTCAAATGTCTTTGTCAAGGTATCATGCGAATGATTAAATAGAACCTAAGAAAAACTAATAATCTGAGTTATACAGAAAAATGTGGATAAAGATTATATATATATATATATATATATAGAATAAAAAATATTAATAGATAGCAATAAACTCAAGTTATTTTAAAAATCTACAAAAAAAAAACGGAGAACGAATCAGGTTCCATTTGACGCTGAATCTTAGCTTCGTTCAGAATAGCGCCAATCGCGGACAAGCAAACTGAATCACACGCCTAAGCTTTTGTCCTAGATTCTAGGATTAAAAGCTGCAACGAGTAACACGTGACTAATTGGCACAAAGACCACGACAAGCACGTGTTTTGAAAAACGCGTTGTACGGAGGCGGCCGAGCGTGTTTCTGATCTTTGCATCTCGTTCGCCACATAACTTCGAGTTGAAATGGACGGTTGGATTTCGGTCTGGGATCTTTCTGGTCAGCAACCGGCAGGACGCGTGGCGTTGCATGCGGGACACTGTTCAGTCTGAATAGTCCCCGCCTTTGATTGAAATTAGAGATTATTACATATAATCATTCAAAATTTACCGTACTTACTATTAATTTTCCAGTATTTCAGTAAGTACTTGTAATTTTTATTTAAAAAATTATTGAAAATCTCTTAATCCGTGAGATTCATTCGGTCCTAAATTATTTAGGGAATTATGATTTAGTTAAAATATAAAAGGACTTGTATATTCTTTTTTTTTATTTTGTATTCAACGAGTTTTAATGTAACAAATAAAATTATAATTTTGAGGAATTTTTTCAATCATCCGGCCGTATTTATTTTTTCAATTTTATATGTTACACTCAATTTCTTTAAATAAAAAATGGGAAAGAGGACATAAAATTTTTTTACATTTTAACTTTACTATATTTCGCTAAATAATTCAGTGGCAAATGGATATAATGGGAAAAGAAGATTGTCAGTAATTTATTTTTAAAGTACGAGATTGCATGTAATTATCAAAATTACAATGGTAAAATTTAGGAAGTGTGAGCTCTTTTTAAAATATTCGCTTTTATAATCATATTTTTTTTTTAATGATTGGTTAAATATTAAGACAAAAAGCCAAGTGAGTTTATCTTTAAATTATAAAACTTACATTAAATACTAAACGATAAAAATAATTGTTCATTGAATTACAGGGCATTTGCTATTCAAATTGAGGATGGGGAACTCAAATCTGCCTGGAGGCAGATGAAGTAAGTAGATAGGAAGAACAATCGATAACCGGAAAAATAAAATGCATGCTTCTTTAAGATACAATCAAATCAACTGAATTTGAAATTTATAATTTATAATTATTTAAGATACTAATTACAAAATTTGCGTTTTAAAGTAGAAAATTATGACATGCTATTCCAAATTACCATTGTGTTCGTTTATTTCCGGAGAATCGTAGACCACCAAATCAACTAAAACCAACTTATCATCTTCATGCGGATGTGGTATTTAAAAATGAAAAAGAAAAAAGAAAAACCAAAACCCTCCCTCTCTTCTAATAGAAGCGGTTCAGTTCCTTTGACAAGGCCATGCCCATGAAACTAGTGATTCTGTGTTTTCTAATGACACTAGGATACACTTGAGATTATTTTGGAGATTAAAAAACGAAAATTTCCTTACAGAGCCCTAGAGATTACTTTTCAAAAAAAAAATTTAATAAAAAATTACATGGATTACCACGAATTTGTGAGAAAACATATATCTTACCATTATTATTAAAAAAATTTACTCATCTAATATTATAAAATTTTAAAAATCATTTCGATTAAAATATTTAGAAATATTTTATTTTAATTCAATTTCAATGATTAAATTAATATAAAGGGACTAAATTGCCTATTTGATTTTGTTTTGTTCAACAAGTCCATAATCACCGAATAACTAATTTGATAAAATTGAATTTTGAATTTTGAATTTTATAATTTTTGACAATCGATTTTTCATAGAAAATAAATAAAATGAGTTATTTTTTATATTAATTTAATAATTATCTGGACCAAAATTAAATTAAATTAATTTAATTTTTATATTAAGTTATCAATAAAATTAAATTAGAATAAAATTTTTTAATAATATTTTAATTGAGGTGATTTTTAGTAAATTTATAATATAAAACGATCATTTTTGCTAATAATAATAAGATAGATATTTTTTTATAAATTCATCACAAAATAGGTGATCTTTTTGACAAAAACTCTATTTTTTATTTTGTCCAACCAAAGTGAAATCTTCCCTTTTTTTACCATTTTACCTTTCATACCTGATTACAGTACACCCTTCCAACACATTCTGAGAGTTACTTCACAAAAAAAGCAAGCTGCAGTTTGAGCTAGAAGAAAATCACACTTTGGTGCCTTATGGAGAGAAGTATAGTTTTTTTTTCTCTCCCAATTTCTTTGCTATTCAATCTTTTTGATCCAATCTCTATCTAGGTCCACACATTTCAACCCCCAACAAATGCTTTCTAATCCCATTTTTTGTCGATTTTCAACCACATGATCCTCCTCTAGTCTCGGCCGTCAATCTCTAAATTTTCATTCTCTCTAATCTCAAGTATCAATTTCAAGTTCGTGATTCCCTCGTGTCTTTATCTCTCCTATTTTATCTGCATTTCGTTCATACAATCTATAATCAATCGAGTATAATTAAATGATATCATTCATAAAAAGTGAATACCGATATATAAAAAAATAAACATATTTATCGAGAAAAGTGAACTCTAATATAAAGAAAAATAAATTCATCAAAATAGATAAATGAATATCACAATATACAACAATGCATAAAAATAAACACATGAAACTGTACATTGGATATTTTCTCCGACTTTAAAAAAAAATATTGGCGGCCTTAGAAATTGAGTAGCGTGAATATTCCCTCCGTACCCGGTTTAACTAAATCTAAGGCCACACTAAGTATTTAGTCTTGCCTAAACTCAATTTATACGGGCACTAGTTTTTTAGCGCCGGTTTAATGTAAATATGGGCGACGGTAAAGACAGCTTAAAAGTCAAAACCCGACCCACCCCCCCCTCTGCATGGCCGCCTGCTCCTCCTTCTTTGATCTTGGTTCGATTTCTAGGGTTAGGATTTTGAGGATGGCGGTGATGGAGAGCCTGATCGGGCTGGTGAACCGGATCCAGAGGGCGTGCGCAGTGCTCGGCGATCACGGCGGAGCTCGGGCCGGCGATGCGATGGGGTGGCAGGGAGCAGTAGCTCAGGTCGACGGTGTGATGGAGCATCACGGAAGAATCTGGCTGACGCGGTGAAGGGCCAACGGGTAGGTGAAGCTCGCGGGGGCGCGTGCAGGCGCGGTAGGACTCCGATCGAGGAGGAGGCGGTGGAGCTCGCGGGCAGGAGGTAGTGCTGCTCTGTTCTTATTGCTTTGGCCAATCTCCATCTTCTGATCGTCCCCTTCGTCAATCCCTAATCCAGGTTCTGATTAGGATGTTTAGGGACTGGGCAGTGGCAGCGCACGGGGAGCACAGGTAGGACGGCACCATGATGTGGGAAGGCCTGCCCCAACTGCAACGGTGACCCCTCCATCCTCCTCTTTGACCTCCTTCTCTCTCAAGGTAATAGGAAGTTCAGATTTAGATGCTAATTAACTACATAACATAGCAGAAATTGGCATGATTATATCGTAATTTGTAGCATCAAATAGAATTCAAGGATATTATCATTGAAGATTTACTTGAAGATGGTGGAGAATGTGATGAAGCCAACATACCCTACAATCTGTTGACTGTGGCTGCTACCGGAAACAGTTGTTTCCTTGAAGAACTTCTCAAGGCTGGAATGGATCCAAATATGGGCGACTCAAAAGGAAGAACACCGTTGGTAATGAGATTTAATATCAGTAAATAGTTATGAAATTACTATAAAATAGAACTGTAAAGCAAATTAAATATTCATATTGTATTACAAGTCCTTTTATTTATTATTATCAGTTGTTATAATGTCATGTGTGATAAATTAGTCCTACATCGGATATTAGATAGATAGGATTTAATATATATAGTGAAAAAGGTCTATATCCTATGAGCTTAAGTTTTTGGAATGGTTTGATGTCCAATCCATTATATTATTCCGGTTCGACACTCTTTCGACTCCCCCAACAAATGGTATCAGAACTTCAAATTCAAACCTATGCAAACTCTTAAGATTGTAATTTCCGTGATGGTGTGATTAAATTGAGTCGCATGTTAGTTTCTTTTAAAAAATCAAAAGAATGAGACAAAAACCCGTTGGTATGGATCACACGGTGGAACTGATCGAGTAAAAGAGTTCTTGATTAAAAGTATTAAAATTGATGTGGTCAAATCACACCTGTAGGGGGAGATTATTATAATATCAAGTGTAATAAATTAGTTCCACATCAGATATTGGATAGATATGGTTCAATATATATAGTGAAAAAACTCATACCTTATAAGTTTAAGCTTTTGGGATGGTTTGGTATCTGGTCCACTATATTATTCCGATTCGACACTCTTTCGTCTCCTCCAATAAATAGTATCAGAGTTTCAGGTTCGAAACTGTGCAAACTCTTAAAATCGAAATTATCGTGATGGTACGACTGAATTGAGTCGAATATTAGTTTCTCTTAAAAAATCAATTCAATAAGACAAAAATCCATTGGTATGAGTCATACGGTGGAACTGGTCAAGTAAAAGAGTTCTTGATTAAGAGTATTAAAATTGATGTGGTCAAATCACACCTGAAGAGGGAGATTATTATAATGTCAGGTGTGATAAATTAGTCCCACATCGGATATTGGATAGATAGAGTCCAATATATATAGTGAAAAGTACCCATATCCCATGAGTTTAAGGTTTTGGAATGGTTTGGTGTTCAGCCCACTATATTATTCCAATTCGACATTCTTTCGACTTCTCCAACAATCAGTAACATTGGCTGATTAATCGAAGAGGAACTTTTTGACAATCTGACTGGTGCTTTTCTAATGTCCTTTTGATTTTTCTATGATTTTCATACCATGGTTCTTTTGTTGTTTGCTGCCATATTACTTACCTAGGTATGTCTTCTGATCTAGAGCTTTTCAATAGGATCCTTGCATGATCTCCTGCTGAATTATTTTATGAGCTAGGGTTTTGCTCGTAGTTTAGATTAGAATATCAACCTTTTCATCATTTGTGCTTACCGTAGTTGTGGTTTATCATTTGGTGCAAAGATACCCAATGCCCTGGAAACCACTTGCTTTCGGCTGTAGAGATCAGCATGCATTTAATATGCTGGATTCCCAATTAACTTTGAACTTGAAATTCAGCACATTGCAGTGTCAAAATGCTTCGAAGATTGTGTTTTGGTCTTGCTCAAGCACACCTGCAACATAAACATGAATGGCATGCAAGTTGAAGTGAGTCATGTACCTTCCAAAACTTTATTCCATAAATTTATGTTCTTTTAGTTAGCTTATGGATTTTTGAATGTTTAAGCAATTTTGAGTGTTTACATTTTTAATGAAATCCAGGAATGAGGATATCAATATTTTTTTGAGGAGGATAATATTGGTAATTATTTTCAGGTTCTATGAGGTGAATATGGCTTTAATTTGTTATTGTATTTGCAGTTCTTCAGTTCTTCAACATCTAGCATTGATGCTGGAAAGGAAGATTCAGGACTTGCAGCATCTAGGAATTGTTATTGTTGCATTGCATGACACCTTTTACCAAAGTTGCTGATCAGTGACTCAATACTTTTATCTAGATAAACTTTCCTGACAATCAGATCTTCTATGGTAAAGTTAGTGATTTTGTTTGAAGACTGTTGGAGTTCAAAATGCTCCAGAATAGGAAATTTTCCATACTTACAGGACAAGCGCAATGCTTGCACTCTACATCCCAGGTTTCTTTTGTTGAATTGCAGCATAAAGCTGGGTTTCTGATGATAATTTTTTACTTATGCTTTGTGTTGATTTTACTTGTGCTTTAGTACTGTGCATATTAAGGCTGGTGGCCTGGTTGTTTGGAGCAAGAAAGATACACTGGTTATTAACAGGGCAGATAAATAAGAGTTGTCTCTGAATGGAAAGAACACTGTTTTTGGCAGTGGATCATCTTCATCACTCCTTGGTTCTGGAAAAAAACCAAAGCAGAAATTCTGGTGAGAACATATCATAAATTTGTTGGCTAAAAAGTCTATAGAAATTAACCATTGAATTGATTTTATAATGGTAAAGCCTACATTTTTTAAGTTCATTAATGGTGATTTGTTTAATACTTAGTTTTTTTACACAGTGTTATGTTTTTAATTGGCTCTTAGTCTTTGAAATGAATTCATCTTATATTTCTTCACTTATTTGACAGGTGTAACGACAACTTATATGTTTATTGATGGATTGCTTCTGGAGTTTCAATGGTTCAAGCAATCATATGGCTCTTGGTTCAAGCAAGTTTTGGTCTTTGTATTTATGATAGCTAACCTTCCTTACAAATAATAAAAACAGATTCTTGTTATATCAATACCTTGAAAATATGTATTTTCAAATTGAATAGATTATTCAGGATAGACTGAGTGGTTACACTGTAACCTTTATTGATTATGTTTGATTACATCTAGAGGCCGGTTTCAGTATTTCACCATGCCCTTTCTCTCTAGCCTTTGGTGAACTTATGGAAATGCAAATGATTTTTTGAAACATTTCCTTAATGGTTTGCATTGTATTCACATATTTCTTGGATGCATGTTACTAAGTGAGCTCCGATACTCACCTTCTCCTGTTGCTGTTTTGTAGAAATATATGCTATTTCTTTTGCAAGAACTTTACATTTGAAGGTACAACAATCACCAATATCCTTAAGAGTTTCTTTGTTCTATGATGTATGATGCTGTTTCCTAACTTTTTGATAGATTCAATGTATTATTTTGTTGAAATGCCAATAACTTTTTTTCTATACCATATTGTCCTCGAAATTACCTGTATCGGGGATCATGCCCCTTTAAGAATGTTAGCTTTTACTAGCTTTTGTGAAACATGGCTACCTCATTGATGTCTTCTCTGTTAATTATTTGAGCAAAATTTGACTTTTTCTAAATGAAAATTATTCGCATTTCATGCAGTTGCCGCTTCTCTACCAAGAAGGCATGCAAAATGTCCCCTTCAGTTGGATCTGAATTATTGGGTGGATGTTCAATGGTATCTGCCATCACCATCTTCTTCTTCTGCTCAAGTGCACTACAGCACCAGGCATTTGGCAAGGGAGGTGAGGTGGCCCCACAATATACACATGTTGAATGAGTTGTGAACTGCCAAATGGTACTCTTTGCCAAATGGTACTCTTTGATAGATTCAATGTATTATTTTGTTGAAATGCCAATAACTTTTTTTCTATACCATATTGTCCTCGAAATTACCTGTATCGCGAATCATGCCCCTTTAAGAATGTTAGCTTTTACTAGCTTTCGTGAAACATGGCTACCTCATTGATGTCTTCTCTGTTAATTATTTGAGTAAAATTTGACTTTTTCTAAATGAAAATTATTCGCATTTCATGCAGTTGCCGCTTCTCTACCAAGAAGGCATGCAAAATGTCCCCTTCAGTTGGATCTGAATTATTGGGTGGATGTTCAATGGTATCTGCCATCACCATCTTCTTCTTCTGCTCAAGTGCACTACAGCACCAGGCATTTGGCAAGGGAGGTGAGGTGGCCCCACAATATACACATGTTGAATGAGTTGTGAACTGCCAAATGGTACTCTTTGCCAAATGGTACTCTTTGATAGATTCAATGTATTATTTTGTTGAAATGCCAATAACTTTTTTTCTATACCATATTGTCCTCGAAATTACCTGTATCGCGAATCATGCCCCTTTAAGAATGTTAGCTTTTACTAGCTTTCCTGAAACATGGCTACCTCATTGATGTCTTCTCTGTTAATTATTTGAGCAAAATTTGACTTTTTCTAAATGAAAATTATTCGCATTTCATGCAGTTGCCGCTTCTCTACCAAGAAGGCATGCAAAATGTCCCCTTCAGTTGGATCTGAATTATTGGGTGGATGTTCAATGGTATCTGCCATCACCATCTTCTTCTTCTGCTCAAGTGCACTACAGCACCAGGCATTTGGCAAGGGAGGTGAGGTGGCCGTCCTTGAGATCCTTGGTGCCACAATATACACATGTTGAATGAGTTGTGAACTGCCAAATGGTACTCTTTGTCAACTACTTCACTCTCATTCAGCACATCTTCATCTGGTGATTGAGGATGTTTCCTCTTTGTAGTAAAATTACTTAATGATAGTTGTGAGATCCTGATTTTTTTTTTTTATTTTCTTAGTGTGTTATATGTTGTAAATGAAAGGATAAAGAACTGTAAATCAAAGAATAAAGAGTTTGATGATAATGGTTATATGAATTTTTCTGTTAATTTTTTGGAGATTGTTTGGGGATCATATTTCTTAATTATTAGCTACTGTAGCACTGCTAATGGTCTTGCCTGTTAGCGGCGTTATATTAGCGCCGCTAATGTTTAGACATTAGCAGCACTAATTAAATCCAATTGCAGCACAAATAGTTACTGTGTTATTGATTTTTACTGGGGCTAAGATAGCGCTGCGAATATATTTACTGAAGCCAAATTAACTACTAAAGACACTAAATTAACACTGCATTAGCCTAAAATTATTGGTGGGTGAACATATACTTCACGAGTAATAAAATATTATATAATAGAAAATAGACAAGTGAAGTCCTTAACATGCAAAATTGTAAATAACTAAATATTCTAACATACTAACACATAAAATACCTAAACAAACCAAAAGAAAATAAACACCACATGCCAAAAGAAGATTATATTTATACAAATAAAAGTAAGAAATTTTTATATATAACCCCCGATATATGCTCTATTTACGAGTAATTTCTCGCAATTTTGGTATATATTTACAACCCCTTATTTTCTAATTTTGTAATCTACAACCCACTAATTAAATTTTAATTAAATTTTAAACCAACAAATTCACTTTTATTTTTAAGCCAAATTTGATATAAATACTCAATTTTCAAAACTTTATATAAAATCATAATTTTCTTAAAAATTTATAAAAGATTTATTATTTTATTTAAATCTTACAAAAAGTCTTCATTTTTTATTCAAAATTTGCAGAAATGCCCATATTAAAAAAAATTAAAAAAATTAAAAAAATTCTCATTTTCAAAAATGATGGAAAATCCCTAATTTTTTAAAAATTTACAAAGAACCCTCATCTTTAAAAATCCAAAAAAAGCAATTTTTCAAAAAATTAAAGAAAAATCCTCATTTCGTAAAATTTTACATAAAATTCCTATTTTTATCGAAATTTGCACAAAAATTCTCATTTTCTAAAAATTTGCAGAAGGTTTCAATTTATTGAAAAATTATAGAAAAGAACATATTTTTTAAAAAAATTTCAGAATTAATTCTTTTAGATTTTACACAAAAGTAATCATTTTTAAAATTTTACATAAAAAATGCTTATTTTCTTAAAAATTTATATAAAAGTCCTCATTTCCCGAAAATTACAAAAAGGCTTTTTAAAAAAAAAATTCAAAAGCTTGTTTTTTTTTGAAAAATTACAGAAAACTCCTTGTTTTCTGTAATTTTTCAAAACTACAAAAACTTACAAAAAGCCATTAAATTCTTTAAATTTTATGAAAAAGTATTTATTTTCTAAAAAATTTACAAAAAGTGAACACTTTGTAAGTTTGTAGAAAGGATCTGAAAATTTGCTGAAGAACTTTTAATCTTCTTCAAAATTTACAGAAAGACTTAAAAATTTACAAGAAACCTTATTTTCTTAAAATTATGTGAAAAAGTTTTTGATTTCTTAAAAATTTATAAGTAATCCTCATTTTCTTAAAAATTTTCAGAAAACCATCATTTTTAAAAATTTGTTAAAAATCCTTCATTTTTAAAAAATTGACAGAAAAGTCCTCATTTTAAAAATTTACATAAAAATCCTCATTAAATTTTTAAGAAAATGAATGCTTTTCTGCAAATTTTATAAAAGAGAAGACTTTGCTATGAATCTTTAAGAAATCAAGGGATTTTGTACAAATATTTTTGCGAATTTAGAAAAAATGAAGACTTTTTTGCACATTTTAACAAAGGGGAATTTTTGGTAACATTTTAAGAAAATAATTTTTTTTTGTAAATTTTTAAGGATTTAATTGTTTTTGTAAATTTTTAAGAAAAAAGGACTTCTGCAAATTTTTTTTAAAATGAGATTTTCCTTGTAAATTTCCAAAAAGACAATGATCTTCTATAATTTTTGTGAAAAAGAACTTTTCTATAAATTTTTAAGAAAATGTGTCTTTTTATACAAAAATTTAAAAAAAATTGATTACTTTTGTGTAAATGTTATAAAAAATTAAAGGCTTTTCTGTAAATTTCTAATAAATTGAGGTTTTTTATGCAATTCTTTTAAAAATGAGGATTTTTATGTTTTTTTAATAAAATGAGGACTTTAATATAAACTTTTAAAAAGAGGACTTTTTTCCTTTTTAAAAAAATTGAGATATTTTAAATGTTTTGAAGATGAGAGGCTTTTTGTAAATTTTTAGAAAAAACAAGGACTTTTTTGTAAGTTTTGAAAATGAGATTTTTTACATATTTTAAAATTTTATTATTTTTTTATAAATTTTAATGAAATTAAGGACTTGTCAATAAATTTTAATAAAATATGAGTTTTTCTGCAAATTATTAGAAAAATGTAGAATTTTTTGTAAGATTTTAATAAAATGAAGGATTTTTTATAAGTTTTTAAGAAGATGATGATTTTTATATAATTTTCGATAATTAAGTACTTATATGAATATTAGTTCAAAGGTAAAAGTGAAAATTTTTTTGCTTTAAAATTTGATTAAAATTTAATAAAGGAGTTGCAAGTTACAAAATTAAAAAGGGAAGGAGTGGTAGGTAAATATGGGAATAGAGAATATTTAAATGGGCTGTATGAAAAAAGTTCTAAGAGTAAAGTACACACAATTGTGTATATAAATATTAAAAAGTGAATACAACTAAAAATAAATGAAATACATTAGTTTTTCTATTTATAAGTAAGAAAATAAGAAAGAATTACAACCAAAAAAAACCTTGGACCTCTACAAGGATAAGAATATTCTAAAACTCAACTAACACATGAATAGCCACATTTTTCAGCTAGCTTAGCGACAATTAGAGTATAAGAACTAGGTTTAAAAATTATATTTGGAAAATTTTCTTGTTGTCTAATTGAAATTTCAGTTAAGTTTAGATTTTGATTAGAGTCGAAAGACGACGGAGACTGCAATTAAAAAAATGAAGCCCTGCATTCACTTCTCAAACTGTTTAGAATACGATCTCCCAACACAGTTTGCACTCAATGGCAAGGATTTGCATAAATACAGCGTGCGAGAACCTTGAGCTGGAGGTGAGGATGATCGGGGCATGAGCCACGATCCCGTTGCACTCAAGTAGAATGGGTTCACCCGTCTGATGATAGTGATGGAACTAGAAGTGGAGTACGCAAGTGCGTCAATGGTCGGAGATTTGATGCTGGAGTCATGTTTGTTTTTGACAGACCAAGATCATGGTTGGGTATGGACTTGGTACTTGCACAATGTTTCTCGGTGAATTTTGCAAAGAGAAATAGTTTTTTTATTCTTGAGACGTCATCATTATTTTGAACTTAATTTGGTTATTTACTATACATGCTCAATATATTATTAAATATATAGTTTGATTATCATCGAAATTATAAAAAATAATAACCTCTTCTTTTTTGACGATGATAAATTCTCACAAAAAAATAAAAATAATAAACTAGTTGATAAAAGATTTATAATTTAAATATGTAACAACTAGAGCAAATAAGCATAACATGAAAATATCATAATTTAGCATAAGATATAATGTTTTCCCTTACTTTAATATTCTCCCTTATTTAGAATAATATAACAGATATATTTTCTCCCCCTTTTATCATCAACAAAAAGTATAATTCTCCCTTGATATATGCATTGAAATGATTAAACAAGTAGAAAATTAATAAAGAGTTTAAGAGAGATCAATACATAAATTTTTTAAAAAAATTTAGTTAAAAGCAAAAAATTCAAGGATTGCCAAAAGGATTGATACTAAAGAATGTCAATTCAGAAGTAAAAGTATGAGACACTGATATCAATTATTAGCCCATATGGCAACCTTATAAAGGACAATTAAAAAGATTTTAAAATGTAAATACATTTTAGACAAATAAGATCAAAGCCCAATAGTATTTTCTTAGGTAATTAGCTATTCAAAAATTCAAATAATCTCATACACATTTCTTAATCACAAGTACTATAAAAATAAGTATAACAAGAAAAAGAATACATTATGATTTGTACATGATTTAGTGACTAATCGTACCTACTCCACTACCTCTATCTCTCTCTTGATGACTAGAACTCTCTATTATAATCGGCACTTTTTGAGTCAAAGTCAAGCCTTTACATCTACTTGCTAATCGCGAATATTACTTTCTTTGGGTGAAATCATGCCCGTCGCTTTGTTAAGATAAAGTCACGCTCGTACAACTCCTTACTCCCACCAAGCAAGTGATACTTCACACTAGAGCCTATTATACATTCACACTCCTAACATGTTGGAGTGTTTACAAGTAAAAAATAAAAAAGATGATACATTTAAAACTCACTATAAATTCTTTCAAGATAAGTATAAAGGCAATTGAGGATTTGCTTGAAATTAGAAGATTAAGAGCTTTTTTGGGGTTAGAAGGCTTTAGGAAGGGGATACTTACTTTAAAGATATTGAAAGTTCATTCCCTCACTAAGCAAAAAAGTCCCAAGCCTCTATATAACCGTTAGTGAGAGAGCTAGCTGTTGAACTATACTCTATCATATTCGGATATTTGAACACCGAAATGTGCCTGTTTAGACGTCCAAAGCCTCCCAATGATTAAATTTTTACTAGTGGTTGAAGTTGATATCACAACTTTGGGTGCTCGATTATAAGGTTTGGATATCCGAACTATACAGTTTCAAGCATCTGACCAAAGGTTCGAGTGACCAAATTCTAAGTATGAATTTTCTCAAAAGTTACAATTTCCAAACTTTAGATGTCCTATCTTGGGGTTCCGACGTTCGAAGCTATTAGAAATTACAACGTTATTTTTGCTATATTCGGGCATCTGGACTATGAAGTTCTGGTGTTTGAAATTAATAATTAAACTACTTTCCT
The DNA here is from genome assembly GCA_005019695.1 of Trichopus zeylanicus subsp. travancoricus. Classification (NCBI taxonomy): domain Eukaryota; kingdom Viridiplantae; phylum Streptophyta; class Magnoliopsida; order Dioscoreales; family Dioscoreaceae; genus Trichopus; species Trichopus zeylanicus. The sequence goes on from RXID01014364.1 coordinate 86,596, forward strand.
TACTGCAACTTTAGCTTCATACTAGACATCATGTTAAACTAACCTTGAGTTAAATAATAAGCCGGTAAAGGTATTCCAATATTAGTTTGAGTGCTAACCAAAGGCTCTAAAATTTAATCTTAAGATAAATTCTTGATTCGACTAAACAAATAAAAATCTAAAGCTAGTTGAGCCGAACTTGGTCACTTGAGTTTTCTTTAAGCCATCTTCAATTCGTCAAGTTTTGTTCATTAATCCATGATCACGCCTCATCTTTAAATCGATCCTTAAGTCCATCTATCCTTGAGGCTTCTGAACGGCCTTAATCTTCATTTCAAATTTGGCTTAGCTATTTTGTGACACATTCTCAAGATATCATTAAATATATAATTTGATTATTATCAAAACTATAAAGAAAAACTGTTAATTATCCTCTATTTTTTTATTTGATTGTGAGGCTTCAACTGAGGTCCCATAGGTGAAGCATCAAGACTAGTGCTGCTTCTTAGTCAAATGGGGAACTTAAAATTAGGCTTCAGGGTTAAGCATAAAGCTTGAAACTGGGGTTCAGGGTCAAGTGCTAAGCTTGAAATCATTTCATGATCAAATGCGAGGCTCAAAATTAGACTTCAATCAAGTGCAAAAGTTGGAACAAGGATTCAAGGACAAGTGTAGAGCTTGAAACCATTCCTCAGTCAAGTGTGGGGTTTGGAATTGAGCTTCAGGGTCAGGTGCAAAGTTTAGAACCATTTCTCGATCAAGTGTGGGGCTTGGAACTGGGTTTCAGCGTCAAGTACGGAGAATGGAACAATTCCTTGGTAATGTGCGGGGCTTGGAATAGTGCTTTAGTCAAGTGTGGAGCTTGGAACTGGGCTTCAAGATCAAGCATGGAGCTTAGAACCACTCCTCGATCAAGTGTAGAGCTTGGAACTAAGCTTTGGTCAAGTGCAAAGCTTGGAACTAGGCTTTAGGGTCAAGTATGGAGCTTAGAATCATTCCTTGATCAAGTGTGGGGCTTGGAATCAGACTTCAAGGTCAAGTGCAAAATTTGAAACCATTCCTCGGTCAAGTACAGGGCTTGGAACCAGGCTTTGGTCAAGCACAAAGCTTGGAATTGGGCTTTAGGGTCAAGTGCAAAGCTTGGAATCATTCCTAGATCAAGTGCGACACTTGGAGACAAGCTTCAAGGGTCACACTCCATGCAATAAAAGGTGACCATTTTCTATTGATAGAACTTTCATAAATTATTAACATGCCATGTTAGAGGCAATGCCTTGCCATCCAAGTTGTTCTAGTTTGTAAGTTCCAACTTAGCTCCATCGTGCAACGCAATATGGTCCTTCCTAATTTGTCACCAACTCTCCGATGGCTTGATTAGTGATGTCAATCCTTCTCAATACTAGGTTGCCTTGTCCAAAGAATCAATTTAATATTCTTTCAACTCGTGCATCGGTGACATATTGCTGGTAAGAGGCAATTCATAGGTGAGACTGGTCTTGTGCCTCAAGGAGGAGGTCCTTCTTGACTCTAATGCTTTCATTGTTAGTGTGCAAGTCATAACATTGTACCCTTGGGGAAGGTAGACTAATTTCAACTGGTATTACTACTTCAACTCCATATGTGAACCTAAAAGATATCTCTCAAGTCATTATTCATGGAGTCATTCTATAGAGCCACATTATATTTGGTAGCTTGTCAACCTGAGCCCTTTGGCTCCTTTGATGTGCTTCTTTAGTCCCTCCAGAATGATTTGATTATTTACCTATACTAACCTATTTACCTGTGAATGGACAACTAAAGTAAACTTCTCCTGAATATACAAATCTCTGCAAAATTTTCTAATTTTGAGCCATCGAATTACTTTTCATTATCATCACCAATGTCTTTGGTATACTGAAGTGATAGATTACTTCCCTATTAGAAAAGCTCCTTTGCCTTTTGCTCAGTGATAGTCGCCAATAGCTCCACTTCTACCTATGTCGTAAAGTAGTCAATTGTGATTATCATGAATTTTTGTTGTCCTCCAGCTAGTGGGAAGGAACCCAAGATGTCCATTTCCTACTTGTCAAAAGGCTATGGGGACTATAATTTTCACAGCTCAATGGTGGGTTTATGATGTAGAGATACCCATTTTTGGCACAACTCGCAATGCAAAAGTATACTCCAGTGCCTCTTTGGTCATGTTTGGCCAATTATAACCATGTTGAAGTAGTTTATATGTCAAGATGCACCCACTCACGTGACTCCCACATATCCTCTCATGAACTTCTCAGAAGGTGTAATTTGCTTCTAATGGGGCAAGACACCTCAGGAGCAAGCGAGTGAATGAGTATTTGTATAGTTCTCCATCTTGGATAGTAAACTATGGGACCAACCTTCTGACATTTTGTGCCTCGTCCCATCTTCTAGCAGCTGCCCTATTGTCAAGTAGTCGAGGTACACATCCTTCCAGCTTAGCTCCTATTCCACAATTAGGATTTCTACAGCCACTTCTAAGTTTGGGCTATGGAGTATCTTCACATGAATCATCTTTTCCCTTATTTTAGGCAAGGCCAAAGTGAGCCAAGTTAGGGAGTCCACTGCCTAATTCTCTTGTCTTGGAATTTGCTTTATTTTGACGAAGCTAAACATTAGCAAGGCCTAAAAAACCTCCATAAGATACTCTTCCATCAGGGAATCTTTAGCTTCATAGGTTCCTCAAACTTGACTCATGATGATCTGTGAGTTATTGTAAAGCTCAAGCTTTTGCACCTTGATAACTTTCACCATTGTCAACCTAATGAACACTACTTTGCATTTTGCAACATTGTTTAAAGCTTTGAACTCGAAGCTGAGGGAATATTCAAGCATTTCTCCTTTTGGCCTTATCATTTACCTATATCCAAATAGTATTGAGTCAAGAGAGATAATCTCTAAGGCTCTCTCCTTTAGCTTGATATATTACCAGTAGCATGGATGAGTCGTGATGCCTTGAGATAAGCGAGATATATTGATTCATAAACTTGCACTCTAGATCAACGAAGCTCATCAACTATCCTGCTAGAATGCTAGAAAGCCATGTTCACGCAAAACCTTGAAATGTGGCCTGGAATGCCTTGCACATGGTGGTCTCCATAGCTCCGTGCGATATCATGCTATTTTTGAATGACCCAATGTGAGCCAAGGGGTCTCTGGTCCTATCATATGACTCCTACAATGATTGCTATAATTTGGGATGTGGAGGCTCAGCTAAGAGTTGTGAACTTAGTGCATTTATTGCACCATTTAGTACTAGCTTAGGCTCTGTTGAGCTTTGAAATCTTTTGTCCACCATTTGGCGATGCGCTTCTCTATATCTTTGGCACTCCACATATTTGCCTTGGTGGTGTCAGTGCCCATTTCAATGCATGGTTTGTAACCTTTGTCCAATGCATCAATTTTATTGACTTTTAGATTTTGATGATGATTAAACTAATATTTAATAAGTTTTCTAAGTTATAATAAGTTTCAGAGTTTGCAATGATCATTTAAGCTCATAAAGGATTGAATATCAAGATTAAAGCTTCAAGATGCCGACTCAAAGATAAAGAGGACGGTAATTTAGAGATAAAGCTTAAAGATCAAGTTGAGAGCTCAAAGAATATTCAAGATGTGAAATCAACTCCAAGTTCATAGATTTAAATTTTTCATTTTATGTTAAGTCGAGGAATTGATTATTATTTTATTTAAGCTTCTTGATTTATACTCAAACTAATATTGAAATACCTTTACTAGTCTATATTTTTATCTAAGATTAGTTATGAGATTATATCAAACAGGGACTAAAGTTACAATAAACTAGTTAACATTTTTTTTATTAATTTTGGACACCCAAAATTTATAGTTTGGACATTCGAATATAGTAAAAATAATCCTAGAATTACTGACAACTTTAGACACTCAAACTTTTGGTTCAAACGATGGAAGATCAGAAGTTGTATATTTCATGACTCTCAGATTTTCAGCTTCTTTTATTCAGTATAGGTTTTAATTGGCCAAACCATGCCTATTTGAGCATATGAACCTACTGAATGGATGTCCAAACCCATGACATCAGTTGTAATGGCTAGTTAAATTTGACCATTAAGATATTTTGGATATCCGAACCATATAGTCTATATGTCTGAACATGGAAAAAATAGAAGGGTAATTTATAAACAACTAGATTTTTACTCCAATAATTATATAAAAGCTTGAGACTTTTTTGATTAGTGAAAAAAACTAAGTTTTCATATTTTTAGAGTAAGATTTACCTTTTTAAAGCCTTCTAGTCTCAACAAGAGCTTAAATAAATATTAACCTTCAAATCCTTATATACCGTTGTAATCAAACTTTGATAGGCTCTTATTGTGAGATTTTTTCTTTTTTTTTTTTCAATATTTACTCTCCTAAGTTTTTAGGAGAGGATTAGATACTCTTCTAGATTTTAGGAGAGTGGTGAGAGTGTACACTCCTCGGTTTGTGAGGAGTGGTCAATTAGCTCTAGTGTGGAGTGATATTGACAGTTTGCAAGTTTGTTATAAGGACGTGACTTCACCCAAACAAAGCAACAACTTTAGTAGAGAATTTATGTCCTCAAGATTAAGATAAGGACTATGAAGTAGGCATAGTTGATTGTCAAATAACATATATCGGTTTGCACTCTTTTCACTTTTCTATTTATCTTATACACTTAAATTTGATATTGATTGAAAATTATCTTATATGTGATTGTAGATTAATCATCCTTACATACTTTGGTTTACTAATTCTAATTAGGTTTTGATCATCTACTTATACTTGAAGTGCTTTTGGACTTATTAATTTAATCAAAATTTATTTTTCTATTTTGAAATCTCACCCCTCCTCCCTGTTGCCCCCTCCTCCCCCTTCCTCTTAGGTTACCTATTTGGGCCTCGAGCTTGGGCTTAACTCCTATATTGGGTTGAGGTTCCAGGTGTATACTAGTACTTGGCTTTATTCACATGATCTTTAATGTTTGCCGCCCCTGCCCATTTTGCCCTTGAGGATTCACTTACACCCTCGCAAGTGAGCAAGGGTTAGCAAGTTGGTATATGCATATACACCATCTAGGATTGGGTCTTCACTAGTTGGATGAGAGTGTGGATTGCGGTGGCTAGTTGAGGGAATTTGTTCCTAGAGATTCATTCACCATTTCCGCCCCCTTGCTCCAATTTTGGCCGAATTGGGCTCCGCTAAGGGGAGCTAGGCTCCAATGAAGTTCTCATAATCTAATGATGAGGGATTGGAGCATCATCCGAGAAAGCATTCTAGGAGGCCATCTACTCTAACATGTCCATCACTACTTGCTTCCCTAGACGCTGCTATCTCGGTGGCATGGTCAAAATCAACTATTCAAAGATTGGGTATTTCAAAGGATCTCAATGAAAGCACTAAATATTATATCCATTTAATTCTGGTTGAGAAGTTGAGTTCTCCTACTCCTCTCTAGCTAATTTAAACTTGCACAGAGACAAAAAAAAAAAAAACACTATCCATCTAGCAATAGCCAGGGGAGGATGCTCCAATGTTCAATTTAATATCTCCCTCTCTCTTGAAGCTCTAGACAAAGTGAAGTATGAATGAAAGAATAAGCAAGGATTTAAATTAGAGATCCTTAATCTCTATGCTTACACATTATTTTTATATGACTTTGGAGTAACTTGACCCAGCCTCCAAGGATAATTTTACCATAGTTAGCGGGTGAGTTAGTCCGGGGTATTTTAGAGAATTTGCTTGGTCTTCAATACTATGATTCGACAATTTTTATCGTGTAGTAGGAGGTGAAATAGGAACTGGAGCAGGAGATTACAATCACAAGAACTTATCATCTAGATTCACTACAATATTTTGGTTCAAAAATGACATTTTTTATCTGATGCTAGTTAAAGTGCCACTAATACATTGCCAATGACAATGCTAAACTTTTTAACGTTGACAATTTCGAGGATTGTCAATGCAAACTGTACCATCGATAATATTAAACTTTTTTTATGTTAATTTAATATTATTAGAGCTAATTTAACATCAGAAATGTTAGCTTTTTGATGCTAATTTAACGCTATAAATACTGAACTTTTCGATGCTAATTAGCATCATTGGCACCATTACGTTATTATTTAGTTTTCAAGATAGAGAGAAATTTTCATTTACTTCGTGTTCTCTTTCAAGGGTTTCGTCTTTTCCAAGCCTCCCCCTCAGTATCATTTACTCTACTCCGATATTTAATAAGTTCAACCTACTATTAGATTTGAATTAATGACCCTGATTATATGAAAGTGATACTCTAACCACTAAGTTAAGTAGATTATTTATCACCATAAAAGACCCGTCACTATAAGGATTACAGATATAATAGTATTTCTAAGCAATTTTAATTTATAAAAATAATAATATTTTTTAAATAAAAAAATCTTTTGTGTATAATATTATGTAATCTCAAATGTTATCAGTTTTGAAAAGTAGACCAAATGATATAATGCACCCAATCTTTCTTTTTTTTCCCCCCCTATGATTCAGGAATACCAATTCAACCCATTTCAAGGTTAGGAGCCTTGCATAGGGCTGTGCATTATTCGATCAAAATCGAATTAACCGACCGACCGAAACCGAATAACCAATTCGGTTCGGGTTATTCGGTTCTCGGTTCGGTTCGGTTTTGAAAAAAAAAATTTTTTTAATTCGGTTCGGTTTCGATTTTTGATTTTGAAAAATCGTAAAAACCGAATCGAACCGAATTATATATATACCTATATACTGCGGTTAGGTTTCGGTTTTGGGCTAATCGGCTCAAACAGCCCTATATATTATCGCGTTCTCTCCGAGCGGTTCGCCGCTCTCACTCTCGCCTCTCATTTCAGCCCTAACCCTAATTCCGAATTCCCGATCGCCTCTCGCTCTCGGCGCTCTCGCTCTCGGTGCTCTCGCCGCTCTCTCTCTCGCCGCTGCGGACCTGCGGTGCTGCGCCGTGTCGGTGACATCGCTTTCATCCACCCCCGGACCCCCCCTTCTCCTCTGAGGCTCTGAGTCCCGATGCCTCTCTCTGGTCGACGCTCTGAGCTTCAATCTCTCATTTTTTTACGACGGATTAAGCTGCAAGGTGAGCGTATTTAGGAAATTATGAAATTTAGGGTTGACTTTTTGTGAAATTAAATTAGGGTTTTTTGATTTCATGCGATTTTATTGTTAGATCAGTAAATCCTCAGTTTTGAACTGATGATTTTTCTTCTCCTTCATCCTTGCAACTGCGGTGCTGCGCCGTGTCGGTGACATCGCTTTCGTCCACCCCCGAACTCCCCTCCTCCTCTGAGGCTCTAAGTCCCGACACCTCAATATCTCTCTGGTCGATGCTCTAAGCTTTAATCTCTCATTTTTTTACAACGGATTAAGCTGCAAGGTGAGAGTATTTATGGTTGATTTTTTGTGAAATTAAATTAGGGTTTTTTGATTTCATACGATTTTATTGTTAACCCTTTCATCCACGGTCCACCCCCGGACCACCCCCCACCCCCCCCCCCCCCCCCTCCTCTCCTCTGAGGCTCTGACTCTCTGAGTCCCCACGCCTCAATATCTGTCTGGTCGACGCTCTGAGCTTCAATCTCTAATTTTTCTATAATGGATTAAGCTGCAAGTTGAGAGTATTTCAGAAATTATGAAATTTAGAGTTGATTTTTTGTGAAATTAAATTAGGGTTTTTTGATTTCATAAGATTTTATTGTTAGATCAGTAAATCCTCAGTTTCGAACTCCCAATTTTTCTTCTCCTTCATCCCCGGTGGCATCGCTTTCGTCCACCCCCGGACCCCCCTCCTCCTCTGAGGCTCTGACTCCCGATGCCTCAATATCTCTCTGTGACTAGCCTTCAAGGCTCTGAGCTTCAATATCTCATTTTTCTACAATGACATCATCGGGATCAAATTGCAAGGTTAGGGTTGAATTTTGTGAAATTAAATTAGGATTTTTTGATTTCATACAATTTAATCTGTAATTCTGTATTTTTCTATTGATAGATATTGAACGAGGATGACAGTTAGCAGCTTTCAAACACAAATCCAGTTATTCCAAGTCCAATACCAATTTCTGCTTCTCAGGAAAGTTCTACGCCTATGGCTATCGAAGTTTCAAATGAGGGCAATGCATCTACGTGCAGTACAAAGCCTCCAATGCCGAGAAAAAGAATGGCAACACGATCAGCTGTATGGGAGCATTACACAAAGTTCATAGACTCAGGCAAGTCAACCAAAGCCAGATGCAACTACTGTGGTAATGAATTTTTTTGTGATTCAGAAAAAAAATGGTACTTCTTCTCTTAGACATCACATGAATCAATGCAAGCAATATCCATATAATGTTAATACACATCAAACACAACTTACTATACAACCTATTCAGAAAGAAGTAGCAAATGAGTTTGTGCTAACTAGCTGGAAGTTTGATCAAGAAAAAATTAGAAAAGCACTGACACACATGATTGTTGTAGATGAACTGCCTTTTAGCTTTGTGCAACATGAAGGCTTTCAATACTTTATGTCTCAAGCTTGTCCTAGATTTCGAATGCCTTCACGTTGGACTATGACTAGAAACTGTTTTCAACTCTACCATGATGAAAAGGTAAAGTTGAAACAGTATTTCAGAGAGTCCAAACAGAGAGTTTGTTTGACCACTGATACTTGGACCTCAATTCAAAACATAAACTATATGTGTATCACAGCACATTATATTGATATTGATTGAAACTTGAAGAAAAAGCTTTTGAATTTTTGCAAAATTACAAGTCATAAGGGTGATGTTATAGGAAAAGCAATTAAAAAATGCCTCTCTGAATGGGAAATTGATAATGTTTTGACTGTTGCTGTTGATAATGCCTCTTCAAATGATACAGCTATTTCCTATTTAAAGAAAAAATTTTTGAATTGGGGCACTTGTTTGGCACAAGAAAAATATATTCATATGCGTTGCATAGCACATATCATTAATCCTGTGGTGAAAGATGGTTTGAAAGAGATGACAGATTTCATTACTCGGGTTAGATCTGCTGTTAAATATGTGAGATATTCTCCAGCAAGATGGCAGAGGTTCAAAGAATGTGTGAAAATTGAAAAAATTGAAAACAGAAAATGTCTTTGTTTGGATATATCCACAAGGTGGAATTCCACCTATATGATGCTTGAAGCAACTCAAACTTTTGAGCGGGCTTTTGAAAAATTTGAAGAGGAAGATAACAATTTATGTCATGAGCTTAATAATGAAGATGGAACTCCTTTGTCTTTTGACTGGCAGAATGTTAGGCGACTTATTACATTCTTAGAGCATTTTTATGAGTTGACTTTTAGAGTTTCTGGCTCTATGTATGTTACAAGTAATTTATTTTTTGATAAAATTTGTCAAGTTAACCTTCTTTTGAATCTGTGGAAAGTCAGCGGTGATACAAAAGTCCAAGATATGGCTGCTGTGATGAAAGACAAATATGACAAGTATTGGGGTGAACCAGAGAAGATTAATATGCTTCTCTTTGTTTCTGTTGTCTTTGACCCAAGACGCAAGTTAGAATATGTTGAGTTTGGAGTTGAAAAAATGTATGAAGGTGAAAGAGGTGTTATGATGAAGAGAAAGTTGCATGAAGTTATATATGATTTGTTCAAAGAGTACAGAATGCGACTACAGCCGAGAGGAATGCCATCTGGTGAAGGATCAAGTATGCTAAAGCAATCAGGTAAGTACATCTTAAGTAGTCTATTTGCTGAGTATAGAAAAAATTTCATGGGTGATGAAATGAAGTCTGAGCTAGACAAGTATTTGTCAGAGAATCTTGAAAAAAATGAGCCAAACTTTGATGTTCTGGGCTTCTGGAAAGTGAATAGCTGCAGATTTCCTATTTTGTCACATATGGCTCGTGACATATTAGCTATACCTATCTCTACAGTGGCCTCTGAATCAGCTTTTAGCACAGGAGGGCGCATACTTGATCGTTTTCGTAGCTCTTTGACTCCTACACTAATATAAGCTCTCGTTTGCACTCAAGATTGGATTAAAAATTCAAAAACCGGAATCAATATTGAGGAAAGTTTGGAAGAACTTGAAAAAATTCAAGAGGGTAAGATTTGTATTGCTAATATTTTTATTATTGCATTGTATATTTCTTTATTATGATCAAATAATCATTGAATGGTTTTTTTATTTCAGAGTTGATAAAGATGAAATTGGATGTCACAACCATTGAATTTTGAGAAGTCATCTTAAGGTTTGAATATACTTACTTATTTTTTATGCATTTTTGTTCATGTTTTTAACTTTCTATGGTCATCTCTTGTAGATTCATTCTTATATATCCTTATCATTCATGTGCATCACAGCATCAGTGCATGTGTGAAGTTATGATCTTACAGTCCTTAGTTCCTTACCCAGTTACCTACTTACCTGATATTTTCTTAATTGCTTTTACTGTGATGATATTTTACTATGTTTTTTAGATTCAACAGTATGATCCAACTATCCAGGGACAGGTATGTATCCAACTATTATTTTATAGGAGCAGCCGAGCAGGTTGATGCCTGAGGGGAGACATCTTCATTTTTGATGATGCATCAAAGCCATCTAAGCCTCTTGAATTTTTGCTTTTATTTGAGGTTTTTTTATCTTTGGTGTTTTGATGCGGAGGTGTTCCAATGGTCCCTATTTTGGCTTCGTCCTCTTCACTTTGTAGGCTTGTAGCAATGGCATGGTTGTTTGGATGGCCTGTGAAGGCAGCAACTACCTACCATTCGCTCACGGGGAGAGTCAGAGAGGGATGCTGGGTATGACGGTATAAGGTGAATATGACGGTATGACCCTCTTGGAATTGTTTTATGATTTTTTTAATGATATTTGTTGAATTTTTCATAAGCTGTTTGAGGCGATGAAGATGTTGAATCATTGGCTCATTGCCATATTCTATACTCGCATGTGGGCAAGTGACCGATTGGACGATTGTCTCCTTCTTTGGCTTCACCCTAGTAATGTTATGCTACTTGGAAGTTGAAACTTCTAGTTCTGGCTTCTGTCCTGTTACTTCTGTACACGGGACTACAGGAGATTTCTCAAGCTTTTCTTAATGGACCATTTGGCATGATATAATCCTTCAAAGTTCAAATGCTAACTGATTACTGAATTGATCATATTTATTCTGAACCACATAATTACAGTTGTTGTCTTGCAGCTTACTGATGCTGAGTTATTTGACTTGTAAGAATGATATTATAGCCTTATAGAGTTATAGGATTGTCCTGCTACTGTACATTGTCCTGCAACTCTGCAAGCATAAAGTTGAACTGTTGAAGTATTCTGCAGTAGTGCAGCTTGCCAGCTTCTGCTACTATACAAATACATTGTCTTGTTGCTCGCCTGCTCCTGCAAGTATAAAGTTGAAGTGTTGAACTGTTGAAGACTTGAAACTTGGAAGTCTTGAAGTGTCTTGCTACATGAAGTTGAACTGCTGAACTGTTAAAGTGTTTTGCAGTTTGCCCGCTTCTGCTAGACTGCTACTATACATTGTCCTGCTGCTCCTGTTGCTCCTACTGCTCCCGCTGCTGTGCTGCTCCTGCAACTGAAGACTCGATTCACTTGAAGTCTTGAAGTGTCTTGTTACATGAAGTTGAGCTGTTGAAGTGTTTTGCAGCTTGCCCGCTTCAATTAGACTGCTAGTCTGCTACTATACATTGTCCTGCTGCTGTTGCTCCTAGCCTCCTGCTGCTCCTGCGGTGTTGCTCCTGCTGTGCTGCTCCTGTGCTGCTCTTACAACCTGAAGACTTGATTCACTTGAAGTCTTGAACTGTCTTGCTACATGAAGTTGAGCTGTTGAAGTGTTTTGCAGCTTGCTCGCTTCTGCTAGACTGCTAGTCTGCTACTATACATTGTCCTGCTACTGCTGCTCCTAGCCTCCTGCTGCTCCTGCTTTGTTGCTCCTGCTGTGCTGCTCCTGCAACTTGAAGACTTGATTCACTTGAAGTCTTGAAGTGTCTTGCTCCTACTTGTGCGGTTGTGTCATTGTGGCATGTGAAATACTGAGATTAACTGATTATTTATTGGGTTATAATTTGCAAACTTACAATTGGACTGGGTATCAGCCTATCAAGGTCAGATTTAGGGTCTGTATAATATATATCCTGTACTAATTTTTTTTTTCCCTTATGCAAATGACCAGATCCGTTCATTCAGTCCGGTAAAAATTCGATTTGCAATTCGGTTATAACCGAACCGAACTGAAATATTTCGGTTCGGTTCCAGTTCGGTTTTGGATTTTCAAAATTTCGGAAATTTCGATTCAATTTATTCGGTTCGATTCGATTTTAACTGAATGCAAAGACCTAGCCTTGCGTCTAGATAAACGAGACATATTCTACCACAATTCGTTTCCAACAAGAAAAAAGTGCAGACGTGGAAGTATTTAGCTCCAATGTTTAGAGAGCCAATAACGATAAATGCGCCAGAACAATTGGGAAATGTTATATCTTCTTTCCCTTCTTTTTCTTCTTCAATCAAGTTCCATTTCCCTGCTCTACTGATTCTTCTTCTTCGGTCTCCAATCTCTCTCACTCTCTCTCTCTCTCTCTCTATCGATTTTCTCCGGGGAAGGAAACGAGGACGGCGGCAGCGATGAGAGGCGGCGGACGCATGGCTCGGACGCGGGTGAGGTGGTACGAGCTGGGGAAGAGTCTGGGGGAGGGCAGCTTTGCCAAGGTCAAGTTCGCTGGCAACGCAGACACCGGCGAGCCTTTCGCCATCAAGATCCTCGACATGGAACAGGTCCTTCGCCACAAGATGGTCGAGCTGGTAGGTCCCTCGATGTGGGTTCTTGGATTTTTCTGATTTGGGAAAGAAGATGCGGATGAGTTGTTCGAAAAATGCTCCAGAGTTCAATTTCAGATGAACCCGTTGATGCTGGGCTCAGAGAATGGTTCTAGCTCGGGCGTGGGTTGTGGCCACCAGAATGTGTTTGAGAGCTTTGAAAATTCTCCGTTTCTGAACTGGACCAAGTTCTTGAGGCCTCTGGAGATATTCCCGCCAGTGGGGTTGAATCGCCTGCTTGACAGAGTGCCCGAGCTTGTAGATTCAGATGATTCTATTGCCTGAGAATTGACTCAGCTAAATTATCTAGATTAAGCAGTAAATGCACAACTTTCGGAGGATTTGCATCAACCATTTTTTTCTTTGGTGAAGCAAAATTCTGGGCTAATTGGTTACTACAACACATTTAACTTGCTTCACATGAGGTTTTTCTGAAGGATTTCAACTTGAGACTTCCGAGAATCGGCATTCGTTGATTTTTCAAGACGCCGGGAAGTTACGTTTGAGCTATGAACTTACAGGAAACTTGTGCAAGTGTCAAAGCTTTGGGATCGGGAAATTATTTCTTCATCAGGGTAGGTTTAATGATCGTATTTATTTTTCAGTCAAATAGATATTTCAACAAAAGCTATTGGTATATAATTACTCTTGCTTTGATGTTCAAAAATAAATTTGCATTGCTGTTGAATATTAATACTTCTTGTGGCCTCTTCATCAGACTTCTTGTTGTGAATGTGCAAAGATGTATGCTCTCTTCATGGAAATTGCAACAAAAATGTTGTTCATTAATAATGAAAATGATGCATTAGGATAAAGTCCTCTATAGTTATTGTAAGGATTTTTTGGTCTGAGTTCTGGAACTGATATTTTGTCAAAAGAGGCATGAAGGCTGATGCTTTGCCATTTAACAGTTTAAAAATATATAAACCTAGCAGTTATGTCATACCAATTATGAAACTTCACTCAAAAATAGATAACAAAGTCCATGTCATGACTATCTTAAGATTTTTAAGAAATGAACCCTCCCTTAACCAAAAAAAAAAAAAAAATGGGTGGGCGGGGCAGGGGGCAGGTCTTCGGAAGGAGAGGAGAAAAACAGATTTTTGATCAAAAAAAATTAGAGTTCGAAACTTAGTTAATTAACTTCGTCTCCTTAATTGTGTTCACCCAATCTTTGCCCCCCAACACCACCCCATCCCCATCACCCCCTCACACAACCCAACCACCCCCGCCCTCCCCCACCAATCTCCTTTTTTTTTTTTTGTTAAGGGAAGGTTCCCCCATAAAACATAAAAATATTTCTTTATTTCATTACATTAGATTTTTTCTGAAAGGGAGCTATCTCGTTTTCATATATGAAATTAATATAGAATCTCTGAAAAGGAGTTTCCCATCATAAGAAAAAAGAACTTCCTAGTTTTGGGATATGATACTACACCGCCACTCAATATTTTATACATTAGTGGATCGACTTTATTATATAAGTTGATTACTTCCTATGAAGTATAAGTAAACAGTTTTTAACCATATTATCCAATAGCTCGCTAATTAATCTTTATGGTGCTTTGTCTATCAATTTGATCCTTTATCCATAGAATATAGTACATAGGCGTATCTATTTCTTTATATTTTGGTTCTTGTAAAGTCTCTTTCCTTACTATAACCGAGAAAAATCATTTCTTTGGACGATGCATATATAGAAAACCCCTTTTATAGTATTTACTTTCCTAGTTAATTTGATCTTTTTTTTTCCTTCTTTCTATAGTGGAGATAGCTACACGTAATGATAGATCACGGTCATTTTTGATTCATATTATTTATAGTTTCTGTTCATATGAGACATCTTACAAATTCAATTATGAAATATCTTACAAAAAGCCATTTTTTTTATTTTAGCCCTCCATAATACAAATTAGAGTCCGGCTACTCTATTTCATTTAGAACAAAATGTAAAAATATTCTTGATTTGACTTAAATGAAGTCTAGAGTCGTGTCATAGAAGTGAACATAAGTTTCTTATCATTCAATGAGCATCTTGTATTTCATAGAAATTGGGGGTAATATAGTCCTTACGTAGGGGCCGGCCTATCTAACTTTTGGGCATCAAGATACATTTAAGACGTAGATGATTACCATAAGAGATTCCTAACATATCATAGGATTCCGGCTCTTGAAAATATATACTTTTCCAAATCCATAATATGAATTGCAGTTCGATTATTCTGTTTCATTTAGAACAGAACGTAAAAATATTTTTGATTTGACTTAAATGAAGTTTGGAGTCGTGTCATAGAAGTGAACATAAGTTTCTTATCATTCAATGAGCATCTTGTATTTCATAGAAATTGGGGGTAATATAGTCCTTATGTAGGGGCCAGCCTACCTAACTTTCCAGCATCAAGATACGTTTAAGATGTGGATGATTATCATAAGAGATTCCTGACATATCATAGGATTCTTGCTCTTGAAAATTCACACTTGTCTAAATCCAGAAAATAGACAAGATTCTAGGATTATTCCTAGATACAAATACTTTTATGCATACCTCTTATTCTTTATCTATACTATATTATATTCTCGTAAGATGATATACACTAGCTAAAAATTTGCCCGGTGCTACATTATAGGCACACTGGGAACGTAAATAATTGTAACCATATATATATATATAATAATAGCAATAGAGTCCCAATCCTCTGTCCTTCATGAAACTCCTAGGAAACCTAGCATGGTGCTCTTTGCTAGTGATTGCTGTAAGTCTTATCTTCAAAAGAATTTATTAAAACTTGTGATAAAAGATATTCTTAGTAACCATCGGTTGACATGTCTTTGAGTTATTTTATGATTTATTGGCAGCTTGTGCTCGAGCTCACTATTATTGTGGTTTTATGTCCTAATTTTTATAATTGTAAAGTTTTTGGTCTTTTTAACTAGTTGTTCTTAGTAATTCTGGTTATTTGCTTGTTTCTAACTAGTTCTCACATATGGATAGGGCTTCTATTCTAAGTGATGCAATTGAATGCTTGAAGGAGCTTTTGCAAATAATAAATGACCTTCACAATGAACTTGAATCAACACCTAATAAATGACCTTCACAATGAACTTGAATCAACACCTTCTTCAAGTTCCTCAATGCCTACTACTAACTCCAACCAATTTCCACCTTCTCACTCCCACACTTTTCACTTTACCATGCCATGTGAAGGAGGAGCTCTGCCCAAGTCCATTATCACCATCAAGAGGAAAGCTAATGAAACCCCAGAAGATCCAAATTCAATACTTTTCATTTCTGGTTGAAAAGCAGAAGTTTTTTAAGAAAATTTGGAAGATCTAAAAGGCTAAAGAAAAGCAATCAGCCAAAAGCTAGACATGGATGTAGAAACTTTCGAGATTTAGTTTACTATGGAAGATTTTTACATTAAAAAATGATGATCAACTATGATATATATTTTTAATGAAGTGTTTGTGGCACCATTTATGTATTTTTTTTCACTAGGCATGTTATGGAGTGTGTTTTTTTGAATATTGCAAGTGTTAATTACTTGTTATTCTCTTTTTGGATATTACTTTTTTTTTTTACTTCATTGGTAGCTCTAACTCTTTTACTTGTAAATTCTTTCTACTATGTGAGTATGTTACAGTAAATAATGTTAATGTAGCACAACTACTCTAGTAATGCTACTGTAGCATCACTATTGTTGTGGCAATAGTAGCACAAGTCATAATTATTACTAATAACTTTTAAGGGTGCTAATTTAGTGCTATAAATATGCTGGGGGAGCCGAAAGAGTGTCGAACAGGAATAATATAGTGGGCCGAACACCAAACCATCCCAAAAGTTTAAGTTCGAAATTACCGTGATTGTGAAATTAAATTGAGTCGCATGTTAGTTTCTCTTAAAAAATCAAAATAATGAGACAAAAATCCATTAGTATGGGTCACACAGTGGATGGTTTGGTGTCTAACTCACTATATTATTTCTATTCAACACTCTTTCGGCTCTCCCAACAAATGACATCAGAGCTTTAGGTTCGAAACTGTGCAAACTCTTAAGACCGAAATTACCGTGATGGTGCAACTGAATTAAGTTACATGTTAGTTTCTCTTAAAAAATTAAAAGAATGAGATAAAAATCCGTTGGTATGGGTCACACGGTGGAACTGGTTGAGTAAAAGAGTCTTGATTAAGAGTATTAAAATTGATGTGGTTAAATCACACTTGAAGGGGGAGATTGTTATAATAGCAGATGTGATAAATTAGTCCCACATTGGATATTGGATAGATAGAGTCCAATATATATAGTGAAAAAAGCTCATATCCCATGAGTTTAAGTTTTTGGGATGATTTGGTGTTCGGGTTCGACAATCTTTCGGTTCCCCCAACACAAATATTCACAATACTATCTAATGCAGCATTTGTTAGCATAATTAATGACTTTTCAATGCTAATTTTAGCTATAATGGCATTAAATTAGTGTCAAGAATATATGTAATTATTGTAATGACTGCCACAAAGGCTAGTGCTCATATGAGTTGAGGGTGCATATAAAACACTAAAGTAATGTGGATTAGGCATTATGGACCTGGCTTGGCCAAGGTGACGAACTATGGAGTTTGGTAGTTTTAGGTCTTATTTATCTAAGATGACAAACTCAAGAGCTCGATCTTTTCAGGCCTTGTCTAGTGGAGGTGTAGGGGGCAATGCTGAAGGCCATAAGATTTGATTTTGGTTCTAATCATTTTTCTAGTCGTGTTTCAAGTTCGGTCTAATTATTCTCCTTAACACATCAAGAACAAAAAATTTTGATTATTAAGAGTGAAAGGAGCATTTTAAAAGCCAATAGGGGCAACCACCCCAAAATCAACCCACATGAATTTGCTCTTGCTTTGGATTGTACATATAGTCCTCCAAACAACCTTGAATCATAGTTGAAATTGTCTAAAATAAAACTCGAGCTCTAATATGGAAGCTAGATCATTTGTTCTATGAAAAGACCTAAACTCTATTCTATAATGGGCTAAAATTATTACAACTTTTTATTAAGAGTTAAAGTCTAATATAGATTGATATAGCAACTGAATTGAAAAAGATAATAAAAAAATAAAATCTTAAATACTATCATAGTTGTCCAATGAATAATTATTTGCATGATTGAGATGAATATTCTAAAAAATATAGACTCCAGCTATATGCCAAGTCTAATTTGGAATTATAATTTGACCTTGATTTTTTCTCAATTTTTTTTGGAGAAGAATATAGTTGTATTATATCATATGTGCTGACAAATACACCAGTGGCTCCAATGTAAAAGGATGTACAAGAACATATGTAATTTTTGTCATGGAAAAATTAGAGATGCAAACCATAAAAAAACTAGCAGCAAGCAAATATCACAACACCATCTTTGAAAAGACATTCACAAATATTACAAGCATCGACAAATTTTATAAAACTGAGACATCACAAACAACGTCTAGCAGGGTCTGCTAAATGGCAAGAAGAGATGATACCATTTCAAATTACAAATGTCAGCCCCATCTAACTTTGAACCATGTCGGTAAGCATAGGTATGTAGACTTGTACATAAATAGTAGTACATCGGCAATTGTTCATGTAGCCCGCCAGCCCGAACAAGATACGCCACATAAGCAGCAAAGCTCAGTAACAAAATCTATTGCTCATGTAGCACAAACAAGATACTCCACGTTAGAAACAAAATCCAATAGTAAAATCTTATTTTATCGAATGTCCCTGAGGAGACAGTAGCACAATTGTTTTAATTCAGAAGACGAGGAAGATGACGATCCATCTTTCTTCACTAATAGACAGGTGTCAATAAGCTGCCGTGAATTGACGAGGCCAGAGTTTAACACTCAAATGAGTGCCTCTTTCAGAGGTGATCCTAATAACTTCCAAGCAGTTTGGTTCTGATGACAGCAAGGAAAACCATTAACCTGTTTGGATAGCGAAATTGGTGAAATTATGGTAATAGATGGCATTGAGAGAAATCTTAATTTTGAGTATTCGGATTTGTTTTTATTGGAATTGAGAAACAGCTACAACCAAATGTTAGGTTCCATTTGATTTGAGATCAGGATCAGAATCATAATTAGACTATTTCAAAATTATTTTTTTCTTTTAAAATTAATATTACTTATTTTACACAGTTATTAAATTAAATTATTATAAAAATTAAATATTTTTTTTAACTTTAAATTATTGAAGCGTTAATTTTGATAAAAAAAATATTAATTCACAAAAGTGATTCACTAGTATTAACCTTGATCCTAATCTCAATCTTAATTCTAAACCAAACGGTGCCTTAATGACTAACAATAAATATTAGATAATGAAATGTAAAACAAAAGTCCTAAATACTATAAAGAAACAATTAAATTTTTTTAGTTAAAAAATAGATATGATAAACATAGAAGACAAGCTAGCTGAAATTTCAAAAAACAAAACAAATTTTAATGAAAAAAATCTAAAAATTAAAAGAGAAATAGTTAATAAAGTAGAAATTTTTAATGATGAAAAATAGAAGGAACAAAGGTTTGAAAAATTATAGTATAAATTTAGAGATAAGTGCCAAAGATATTCATCGCAAAACTTCACACAAAAAATGTTAAAAAACATTTATTCTGAAATGTAATATAAATAAAAAAACATATGAAAAAACAAGAAAATGAAAGAAAAGGACAAATATTAAAGGAGAAACATTAAATTTTAAAGTGAAAATTTTAACACTAAAGAACAACACACGGAAGAAATTTTTGAAAGTTATGATGTAGCTTTCAAATAATATGAACAGAATGTTAAAGAGATTCAATGTAAAACTTAAACGAATAGAAAAAAAATATTCAATGATATTTACTAAAACGTAGAAACTTTAAAAATGTAAAAGATACAAGAGATAAAAAAAATAAAAATAGAAGAAAGAAAGAAAGAAAATAAAGGTGCAAAAAGGAGAAAGAGAAAAAACAAAAGTACAAGAGAGAACGAGGACTTGAAATATACTCCAAGAGCCCAAAATTGGGAAGGAGGATGAGAGTCATTAGATAGTTTGGTGGATGATGGGGTTAGGAAGGCACTAAAGACATCTCAACATCATCATCATGGTGTTTTTCATTTTTCTTTGTGAAAAAATTCCTTTGACCTCCATCACATATTTTTTTCATCATCTTAAATTTAAATGATATTTTTCTTTCCTCAAAACCCTCTAAAGCCACATAAACTTCACTAACTTATCAAAAATAGCTAATGTGGCATTATCACGGTAACAAAAAAAGATTTTCAAATCAAATTGTCCTTCTATTTGCAAAATTTATTCATCTCTCCCAAACAAACCATGAGAGTTTAGAAACAATGATCTCCCTCTCCCTGCGCAACATCGAACTCAGCACCCTCCTCCTGTATAACATCAAACCTAACAAGCTCTTCTCCTCCACCTTGGCGAGATCTCCTCCTTTGCATGATAAGATCCCTAGGATTGATCTCTCAGTAACCACTATGGCACTTGGAGCGTTCTCTTCCCTACTATCACCTTTGGCATTTGGTAATATCTAATTTCTCTTTGCCCTTCATTTCTTACTCTTTTTGCTTTTATTGGTGAATATGCCTATTAGGTATTCAATGAAAGGTCAAAGAGTACAAGGTTGAGGAACACACCGAGCAGTTCAATGTTGAGCTAAATAATGTTTCATTTGTTCATCAAGGACCATACTATAATTTTGACAAAAATATTGCAAGATATGAATTATTAGGTCTTAATAAATCCCATAATATTCAAATTAAGAATGCATGTTTGGAGAGATCAGAGACAACATTCATGCAAGAAAGAATTTTTATCTTGACTTTGTTGGTGAGAGCATAAGCATATTTATACCTTGTAACTTTGGACATCCAATACAAAAGTTTTACTACTAATTTCAACTTGTCTTCCTCTGTAGAAAGTAGATTAGGTAAATAAACATATGCATCTAAAATTTTGAATATTGTATTTTCGCTGAAATTATGAAGAGGTTTTATTGAATTTCTTTACAAAGAAGCACAATTATATGATTTTACAAGTAGAATTTGTGTGAAACAAAAAGGATAGAAAATCTTCATTCTTGATCCTATCTTTTGACTTCTAAAATAACTCAATAGAAGTATCTAATTGCTACCTTATCTTAGGATATTTATTTGCTGACTAATGATTTAGAGATGAAATTATCCTTAATTCACAAATCTAAAATTCACTTATGGTGAGCATTCCATTGTCCTCAATTCACAAATCTTAACTAATTGCTAACTTCTTTTTTTAATGATGTAGGCTTCATTGTTTGTAGTATTTAATGTATTCAATATTTTATTTGTTGTAGCCACTACATAAGAAGTTCAACACCTTTGATTAAGTCATTCCAATGGGAATACATTTATTGTAGTCACTATACAAAAAGTAGATTGAGCTGTGACTAAAAACAAATGGGAGAGGTTGTGTTATTAAATGAGCATTGAATGTGTTTTTGAATGGTTTGATCAATATTGAGTAATGAACTCTTTAAAATTCAATTATTTTGATGATGTTATGAAGATTGTTTTATAGTTATATGGATTCTAGAATGTTGTGTATATATATGTAAATCCCAAGCTAGTGAATTTATAAATAAATTATATTTATATGTTTGTTTTGTATATATATTTATATATAAATCTATTCTCCAAATTTTTTCGTATGTTTTGAGATACACTATTATGCAGACATATTACTCTTATATATGTAACAAAATAAATATTTTTATGTAACAAAATAAATAATTATGTGGGAAAAAAAGGATACATATGTAAAAAAAAAAAAATACTTATCATAACAAAATAAATATATATTTACAGAAAAATAAAGATTTAAGCCATAAAAAAGTAGAATAGAAGTCACTTTTGCTCTGTAGTTTCAGAAGCTAAATAATCAAAAGTTCGCTCTTAGAGCCTAGTAGACTTCTACTTTGAATTTTTATGGCTTAAATTATTGGAGTGAAAATCTGCTAAGCCTTAGAGTAAACTTCCGCTTATTTAGCACTTTTAAAACCATAGAGCATAAATTTACTCTAGACCCAACAAACTTTCACTCTGAATTTTTACAACTTAATCATCTATTTTTCTACACATATGTATTCGTTTTTATATTTCTAAGTATTCATTTTTCTTCACATTTTTTTACATATAAATATTCATTTTTCTTCGCATATATTCATTGTGTTATATATAAGTAATTATTTTTCTTCACATATATATCCATTTTTCTACACATAAGTATTCATTTTGTTACATATATAATATGAATATATTTACATAATAGTGCATCTCAAAATATACAAAAATTTGTGTATAAATATATATGCACACAAAAGTACAAATACACTTTATTCATAAATTCACTATATACATAATATTCGAGAATCCATATAACTACAAAATAATTTTCATAACATTGTCAAAATAATTGAAGCACTTTTAAAGAGTTTTATCACTCAACATTCAATAAACTATTCAAAAACACATTCAAGACCCATTCAAAAGCACAAACTCTCTCATTTACTTTTAATTAGCAATCAGGATATTACACATCTTACAATTATGCCCTGTTTGATTGCACCTGTTGTATCTTAGGAGACACATGTCAAAAATTTACGACTCAATCCACTTCTTGTATAGTAGCTATAATAAATATATCCCAATTGGAATGATCCATGTAAAAACTCAAGCTTCTTATATAGTGGCTACAATAAATAAATATTGAATACTTAAATACACACAAAGCAACAAAGCCTACATTATTAAAAAAAGAAGATAATACTAATTTTAGAATTTCATGAAATATCTCAAGTATAAACACAAAATTAAAAAAATAAAGATTTAAACTTTGATGAATATCAAGGTTAAATTTTATATACAAGAAAATATTTGCATGGAAGGTAACTAAAGTGCGTGGTATTAGATTATGACATATCATTCAACTAAATCGGAGGAAAAAACCTAGACAAGGAAATGAGCCAAAGCTTCTGATCTTGATAACAAGTATACATTCTAAGAACCAACTCTTTCATTACTCTACTAACTCTAGATAAATATTCAATGAAGCATTTAAATCATCCTTCAATAATGTTAGCAAAATGATAATTTTTTTCCAAAATTTAACAAAAGAATTTTTACTCATAAGAATGAAAATTTAAAAATAAACAAATACTAGTTCAACAAATGCATCATACAAAATGAATTTTAAAAGATTCACAAAGCCAAATAAATCTCTAAACCCTAATTAAGTAGGATGCTAACCATTTTAGTCACATTCTCCAAAAACCCTAATTTATCCTCAAAATCAACTTCAGCAAATCCCAAATTCTTTAGATACAATTAAACAAAATGATAGAAAAACTAAGGAAATAAAATCGAAAAATTTATCACCTCATGTGATTACAACATTGCCTCATAGGCCTTGCACTTCTCCTCCTCCTCCATGTTCTTGAAGAACTACCAACGCTTGCGCTCGTAAATGATGTGTGATGCGAAAATACAAGCAGTCAAATGGACAAGTAGCGCATATACTATGCGGCGATACAAAAAAAAGGGCAACATAGTCATGAGATGACATTGCAAGCAGGCAGGGGTAGAGAGTGAGGCATCTGCGTAGACCTAGTATAGACACAAGGTAGTGGGATCACGTGCCACACGAGACGGAGCAAGACAAGAAACTAGATCCGAAGATCTCCTAGAGCAAATGACAAGATTCATTTGGAGAAGATGGAAGGGGTATTTTGATCAAAAAAATAATTTTGCTAACCTAACAATGCCACGTCAACTTTTTTGTTGAGTTGGTAAGGACTTTATGAACTCCAGTGATTTTCAAGAAGGGAGGTAAAAAAATTTCCTTTTTTCTTTCTTCTCTTCATTTTGAGCTTGGGAGTAGGAGTTGAAGTGAGCCCAAATGAATTCAAGGGTGGCTGGAATTGGAAGCCAGGAAAGCCCTCTTCCTACTCTCCTTTCTTTCTTTAAATTATTTTCATAATGGGCTTTGAAGGCATTATTCACATTTATATTAAGAGAGATAAAGGGTCACTTCTTACAAAAATGAGCATGTACATGCTTAATATACAGCAATTGCAGTGGGTATGTGTACATGTAGGTAAAGACATGCATCTTGAATTAAACATCCTACCCATGGAAGAACATAATCTCTGCACAAACTTTTAATAAAACTACCGATGAAAATAGCAAGGAAACATATTTGCTATAATAAAATTTCCTCAAATTCCATTAACACATTGCAAGCAGGTTTAAAGCAAAATAATACAAAAGGGCTCAACCTAATACATAATATTGATTGCAGCAATACAAATACAATATCTTGCATTTCTAGGTGCTCAACCACATATGTGCCACCTATGCAGGAAAACAGTGTATTTGTGAACATCTAACACAAAAAGTTCGTGCAGGACCCTGAACAGGTACAGAATACAAAAAGGTGATTTTCTTTGCGTGTTTTTTGACAGACTATGCTATGAAATACTACAAAGATACCAAAACATAACCAGTGACAAAAGAAAATAACCATTGAAAGCATAATAAAAGTGAATTCAAGCACCTCAAAATGTAGATTAAATATAACCAAGAATGCACAAGACTGTCCTAACACCAAGCTCTGTGACCTTTTCAGCCTCATTTGCATCACTTTTTGGCAGAATCCTTTCTTTACACACATCCACACACAGAATGTACATATTTGTAGTTAAAAATAGCAAAAATTCACACCACAGTATTAACATTTCATGGTGAGAAGTTCTTAGGCTTATGCATATCTTGCACAGACATCAGAGGAGCAACGCATGTATTTGTGTTTAGGTTCTAGACTCAAACTCTGATCTTAGACAACACTAGATAGTGATCAAGTCAAATTTGATTATTATAACTAAAGTCTGAATGTGTTGGGCTTTGTTTAGTTATTAGGGCCAACCAAGAGCACTATAATGACAAGGATTGCGGACTATTACATACCATAGTCAGTTAAGACAATTAAAACCAGAAATTTATGCAAAGCTATTATTCAGATGCTTTCTCAAAATCCCACTATCAAATAAAAGATCATAACCATGAGGTGAGAAAGTTTCCACTCTTGTTTAAGCTAGACTACTGTGAATCATACTTCACATCAATATCAACTCCAAATTAAAGTAGTAAGCATTTACAACATCTTTTCTGAATGGGTAAAACATTTACAGTTCATATTTACAAGTTAGACAATGCTAGTAACACCTATAGATGAACTTAAGTCAGGGGAGACCATCAAGAACATTACTATCCTAAACCAAACCTGTGCAATATTGCATATTAAAACTGGCTGTTCATTGAACTCATTTAATGGTAACAAAAATTGGCATCTAGTTCATTGTAATCAGATTACCAATATTTTCAAGTACTTTCTCACAACATCGAAGTCTACTTATCTCAAACAAACAAAAATTTAAAACAAGATCCAACAAAGTGGCAAGTCATTGTTGAACTAGATGTTTCAGGATTGATAATCTGTTGCCCTTTGCAATTAGACAAGCCAACTCTTACCAAGTTAGCACATGAGCATGCTTCCTTATCAATCCAAAAAAAAAAAAACACACACACAAGGTCACTCACCATCCTTCTGCTTTCCTACCAAAACAATTGACAATAACCATTAGTAGAATGGCATTTTGAACCATCAATACTATCAAGAGATTTTCTTGAGATTTGAATCATACGATACATGGAAAAATAATGCCAACTACTTACAGGACTAAGCAAATCTAAAATCTGATTATTTAGACGTGAAATTTCCTATTCATTTACAAAGATAAACAAGTAACGTTAATAAGTAATAACTAATTAGGACCAAATAAGCATATCCAGAATGCAAGAAAAACTTGATAAGATCAATGAAAACATATAAATAATCCAAAGCTCTAATAAGGAAAATTTTGAAACAAAAGGCTTGGCTCAACCATCCAAAAATAAAAAAATAATAACACTATATCATTTAGTTATGCCCATCCACTGCTCCTTAATGCTAGCCTTCTTCAATTTGCCAAATAAGTTAAGTTCTAGCTTCCCAGATTCAAAATAAATGGAAAGATATTCACTCTTTTCTTGTGAAAACTTCCTAGTTGGCTCTTCTAGTGTGTGCTCATTGAACAAGCAAAATGACTCAAGACGCAACTGCAACAAAATGAATCTCAAATCAAAAGAAGGGACCAAAATGCAAGGCAGGTAGAACTTATCCGCCACAAAAGATGCAACTGCAACAAAATGCATCAAAAATAAAAATGAGGAACCAAAGCCCAATGCAGGTAAGAACTTATCCACTACAAAGACTATGATTGCTTCCTATGACAAACCTACTTGCAAGTTAGGAAGTTGCATAAGTCTATCATTAACTTTGGTGTAAAAATGCCAAGGTAAGTCAGTGAATGACATAATGCAACCGATGATAAAATGAGATGTGTCATTGACCATGTAGTTATGCAAAATAATTGGTGCACAAAACATAAATTTATGGAGGTCTGCACATCAATAGTCGGTACAACAACATGAATTGCACAAAAGTGCACAATTCATAAAATAATTGTTAATAGCATATTATAAACTGAATAGGATAAATACATTTAGCAACAAACATTACATGCAACATACAACAAACAGAATCATGAAACATGTCCAAATAAATCACAGGAACCACTATGTTGTTCACCTACATCTTCTTCATCTATTGCCAAACAAACAACAACGGATGAACATCAAAGCTTCGGTTGGGAGCAACTAATTGTTCTACCTCCCTAAGTTTTCCTTTTCTTTTTGTTCTTTCGGTACACTATCCACAATTTTACAATAAATGATCTCTAAAGAAGAAGATAAACATCGTACCCATTTCAAATCATCACTCCTAGAAGTCCCTGCACCTAGGGCTTGTCATGGGGAGGAACCCTGACGGCGAAGGCGGGAACAGCAGCCCAGGGGATAGCGGCGGGGCCTGAGGCCCTGGGCCTAAAATCCCCGACTGAGGCAACGGCGAGAATGGGAAAGTCGGTGTGAGAGGCGGCGGATATTGAAACCCAGGGGACAACAGCGGGTATGGCGACCGGGGAGAGAGAAGGTTCAGGAACGCGCTCGGAGAGGGCAGCGGAGACGGCAGCAGTGGTGGAGGCGGCGCGTTGGCCGCCGTTGGGGACGGGAACACAGCCGGGAGCGGCAGCCGCGGGCTGGGCAGCAGAGGCTGGGGGGTCTGGTGGGTGCCGTCGGAGTTGAGAATGGAGTTCTGGAGGTAGCGCATATAGGCGGAGACCGGCGACTCAGCGGGAGTAGCGGACCAGGGAACAGGGGCGGGAGCAGGGTGGGGGAAGAAGGCTGGGTTAACGAAGCTAGGGTTAGGGTTAGAGTTAGGGTTTTGGAGCGGAGGAGGAAGGCGAGCGATGGGGGTGAGAGGAGGGGGGCGGATCTTCTGGAGGCGCTGGCTGGGGGGTTTCGGAGGAGGAGGGCAGGGGAAGGGGTTGAGAGGCGGTGGAGGCGGCGGGGGCTCGCGGGAAGGGGTGCCGGTGAGCTGCTGAACGATGCTGCGGAAGTCGTTCTTGCTGATGTTGTAGACCTGGGGCTGCGGCGGCGGCAGCGCCGATGTCTGGTGCTGCGGCGGAGGCGGTAGAGGAGGCGCCTGGTTGGGGAAGGGCTGGTGGAGGGGGCTCTTGCGGATGGCCTTGCTGATCTTGTTGACGCCGAGGTGGTGGGGGTGCTTGGAGCCGTCCATGGCAGCGCAAGATCACCGGAGATCGTAGATCGGAGATCGGAGAAGGGTTCACGTTGATCGGAGATGAGGTCGGGGAAGAAGGAGACCACCGGATGGGGACGAAGTGCTAGTGTATGGTATGTCTCCGTGTTTGACTAAAAGTGGCTACGTTTTGGGGAAAGCCATCTGCATTTCTAATATTGGCAAAAGACTACCTACACTGAACCACCCGACCCGGTTCATTTTTCTTCGTTTTGGTTTGGTTTTTATTTTTGTAATGAGGACTGAATTTGATCTTGATGCATCAAGCTGAGTAATACATCTGAAACAGGAGATCCACTGTCTAAGCGGAATCCAACATTATTAAATCACTAAGTTTATCATGTGAAGGTTGAACCCAGAGTCAAGAATCCAGCTTTCACAGCTTTATAACAAGTTTGTAGGATCTAAAAAACTCAATAGTTTCGGAACTATTACATTAGCCTAGTAAAGTCGCACTATCATTGTCTTGTGAACTATTAAAACTCAGATTTGTTGACATGTTTCTTTAGAAAATAATTCCCAAATGTTGTTCAATGGTATTAAGAATCAAATAAAATTTCAAAATTACTTTCGAATTGATATGTGAGAAAATTTACATTAAATTAATCTAATTTGAGGATAAAATCCTTTACATGATATAGATAGATAAAGATTTAGAAGTATCCATTTTTTTCTTCAATACTCTCACAATCTATGTCCATCATTTTTTAATTCCTTTTATTATCCATATATTTGACTTACATATTAGAGTTTCCTTTCCTAAATTTCTTTAAATGAACAATTCTTGATGTTAATATTATAGGTTATGAACCAACGATAAAAGAAGTAGAACTCAATCATACTCATAACTAAGGGATACAATAAGTCCATTTTAACAAGATAGAGTAATGGATTCTATTGATGGAGCATAGTTTATCACCGGTTTTAGGTCCGAGAGCCTCCTTGAGATCTTAATCCACAAAGTCATCATTCTTTTAATTTACGCAAAGAAGAATCGTGAACAAGATCATTAAAAATTTTCCGACGGCAGTTGCTCCGATGTTTAAGTCAGTTCGCACTAAGGAATGAAGATAGAATGAGAAATTGGGTATTAATCCCTTACATCTCCAATTATCTTATTATTTATAGTACTCTCGAAGATTTGACGTATTCGAATATTGTAATATCAGATAATTATTCATCTAATTTTTTCATAAATGGGGAAATTAATCCTACGATTTCTTGGGATTGCTCCTAAAGAAATTGTGGATTAGTCCGTTCGGATATCAGTGTCATCGGACTGAATTTAGAGAGCTTAATTACAGTTAAATTTTGACACATGATTGACCCTTCTCGCAAGATTCTTCTTATCCGAAGTTACCAAGCTCACAATATCTCACTGTATTGGCGAATTTTTAGTTCAGACGCTTCGGTTTATGACCTATCCTTTAAGTTTGGTTTCATTGGCTTTTCTGACTTAGGAGGTTAGACTCAGAACTTACCCTTTAATTACCTCAGTTAGCTGTCTCAATTAGTGATTTCACTTTCATTCCATACATATTCAATTTCTTTGAATTGTCACTTGGTGACTTGATGTGTATGATAAGTGCTCCTCAACTTTAGGTCTCATACCATAAGTTCAGGATCTTGAGTTTTCAAAACTTCTTTTTTCTTCTTTTGGGCTTCTAATCATGGCAGCTTAGATGACCCAATGCTCTAGCTTTTTATTGGGGTGGGGGGGCGGCGTGATGGATGAAATGTTAGTTGCCTTGTGGTTTGGAGAGTCGTGCCTTTATTTAACTTAATGCCTTTGGATGTGAAACGTTGACGCTTGGGGAGGCAGGTCATTGCTATGTTGTATCCCGCGTAATTATTTAGGATTTTGCTTTTCTTCGAGACACTAGTCCGAAGTTATCCACTCATTTATTGGGGCAATACACTGGATACCTCATGATTCATTTTCCCTTCAATTCTGAAATCATATGGGGGATACGCATTGTAGGATCTTGATGAGAATTTTGAAGATACGCCCTTTTGGACTTCATCAGCCTTGATCGAGCTATGTGGAAGCGATCCAATGGTGTGGTGAGACTTACATGAAGGATAGATGTCCTTTTCCTCTTATTTTAGCAAATCCGTGAATCCTTCATCTTCCTTCTTTAGCATGTTTATCCTCTACCAAAAAGCCTATTTATCCATGGCATCTTCCTCTGCTCAATCAAGCTATAGAAAGAAAACCTCCACCACTGAGAAGGAGAGCATTCCAGGACAGTTAGCCCATACCCTAAAGAAGTCCTCGATCCCCTATCACGTCTCGACACTATCATCTGGAGGTCATGGGACTATCTCCACCGTTCCGCTTGTTTTGAAGATCATCTCTCCTTCTATGATGTTGTTCCATTATAAGGATTACTGCATCTTTTGCCGCACCCTCTACCACTCCATCTACCATAGAGAGAAGTTTATAGGGGTCATTTCTAAAGACTACGACTATCCTACCATCGCCTTCAAATGAGTTCACTTGTTTAAATAAAATTTTCTTCTACTCTTGATAATCCTACCACAAGTATTTTGCTAGGTGATCCCGAGGTGAGGATTTGGATTTTTGAGTCTATCCTCCAAGAGAAAAATTTTGAGTAATTGGTCAGCGCCTTTGGTTTCTCGTACAGAACTGAGTTAGACTTGTAAGAGTTAAAAAAACATAGTAGAACCCTTAGGAAGAGATTTGGCTTTAAGTTTTTCACTTATTGAAAGATGTTTGAGAATAGAATTAGGTATTCTATAGCTTCTTTCACCCAAAATATTCTAAGACATCGGGACTTACCTCCATATCAGATTATTCCCGATGTTATGAAGTTTATCATAGCCTTTCAAACCCTAGCCACTTTAAAAGGTTATTCTCCAACTGTAGAAATATTTAAGAATACCTTCAATGATTGTCAAGGTCCCAATATAGGAGGTATGTGATACTTTACCTCGAAAAAGTGGTGTAAACTCTTTGTCTCCAACCCCAGCTTTATTCATGCTTGTAAGGAGTATCCTATTAGAATATTTTTCAAGATTGATTCGGGCCTTCTGTGTGAGTGGGGTAATCCTTTCTTTTATAGGATTGTCCCTAAAATCTTTTCTGAAGTCCACTATCTTTTAGTATCTTGGGCTAAAGAGATAAAAGAGGTTAAGTCCGCTCTCACATGGTCTGACAAGACTTGTTTGGAAGAACATGGTTTATCCATTACTCGGACAGCCAATATGGAACTTAGCCCTCAAGGCTCAAGCTTTCTTCATTTTTCAGTAATTTTTTTTTTAGTTTAACAAAGTGGTGTGTTGTACTTACAAGGATCACCGAGCTTAGCTTCATGAACGAGATTCTGAAGGAGAAAGAAGGGGCTCCTCAGGTATCATCGGCTCGAAGAAGCCCACTGCAGTAAAAATTTCCACTCCTCCTTCTATAGCTCCAACCCAGGGGAAGAGGAGGAGAAGAGTTGAGGAACAAACGAGGAGCAAGCAAAGAAAAGACAAGTACCACCTCATTCCTCTCCTCCTTCCTGAGCTGCCTCCTCAAGTAACCACACCCCATCACCTCCTCACTTGATGAAGAAGGTTGATCATGGCAAAGGAGTCATTTTTGTCCCTTTCACAACTCACTTTGAGGCGTGGGGGTGCTCTCCTCCCAGATTCTAAAGTGCTCCAAGGGAGATTAAAGTCGAGGAGTATTTTCTTAGCGACTTTGAAGAGAATGAAGGCTTTTCCATTGCCAAACTCTCCATCAACAAGCTCTTCCTAAAGGGAACAAGAGCTTGTCATGATGTAGGTTTTCTCAAGCTTGACTTCTCCTATTCATTTCTTATTTTAGTATTCTGACTTTTAGTTCGGCCACAGATCTTACATTTTTTTTCACTTGCAGAGTGCCATTTTTATGAGGCTCGGAGGGAAACAGGCTTTGAGAAGACAAAGGCCAAGGAGGAGGTGGATCTGCTTTGCTCACAACTTACGTCCCTCCAAAGCTGTGTGGAGGAGTCAAAGAGGAAGGTAGAGGAAGAGAAGAACCTCCTCACTACTGAGTGTGACTCTGCCTTGTCAAATATGGAGGTGACAAAGATTGAGATGGAGGCAATGAAGACTCAGCAGTAGACCGCCCTGGAGGAGACCCATTGTCGCCAACTACCTCCAGAGAAAAGAGCACACCAATGCCCTGAAGATGACTAAGTTGCACATCATCACATAATTCAAGGCCAAGAATGAATATCTCAAGGACCATGCCAAGCTCTCCTTCAAAGGCTTCACTAAGGGTTACCTCATTTGTGGGACATAGTGAAGTAAACCCTTTATGACCCTGACATTGATTCTGAAGATCTCTACGCTGAGCTCTACAATGACTAAAGGATTTGATGTCTCAAGTAGGAGTATGAGGCGCTTCTTTAGAGGGAGAAGGAGGCTGCTAAGAAGATGTTGGTGAGGGTTCAGAAGGGGAGGAGGCAGCAGAGGTCAAAGTTCAAGTCCAAGTGCATGATGGATTGAGGGAGTCTTCAGCACCTTTGAACATTTTTTATTAGTCACTTATTTTTCTTTACCATGTAGTAAAAAATTTTGTACTAGTTTCTTCTCTTGACTCAATAAAATTTTGCCTTCCTCCTATGTCTTTGTGTTTTTCAAGTTATTCCTTTGACTTTTTAGCTTTATCCAATCTTGTCCAAATGTTCTCGATGGCT
Organism: Trichopus zeylanicus subsp. travancoricus; assembly: GCA_005019695.1. NCBI lineage: Eukaryota > Viridiplantae > Streptophyta > Magnoliopsida > Dioscoreales > Dioscoreaceae > Trichopus > Trichopus zeylanicus. The sequence goes on from RXID01014364.1 coordinate 118,923, forward strand.
GAGATGGTCATATGTACTGACTTTCTTCAAGGTGAATTTCTCAAGTATTAGTTCAATGTAGATCAACCTAGGTTCTATTCAAGAGTGTTCTTAAATAGGGATGCATCAGCTGATATATGTAACCAGACTGCAAACTTGGTTCCATACTTACTGTTTTATCAGTGCCTTATATTGTGGCTTTCTTTGCTCGACACAGAGCTTGCATTAGATTTTGTTTGGACCTAAACATTTTGCCTGCTATGGGGTTGAATTCTTTGCTTTATCTAAGTCAAGGTCCCTGATACCTGGCATTGGATCTAGATCTTATGCCTTGATCTGAGATCTTTATGCCTAGCATTAGGCCAAGGTCTTATGTCTTGTCTGATCTAAGGTCTTATGTCTTGTCTGGTTTGAGGTCTTTGTACTTGCCATTGGGCTAAAGTCTTATGTGTTGTCTAATATGAGGTCTTTATGTCTGGTATTAGGTTAATGTCTTAAGTGTCTTATCTAATCCAAGAGCTTTGTCGTGCTTCCAAGGTAAAGACTTATTTTCAAAGCCATTAGAAAATGAGTGTGATATAAATTTAAAGATAGAATCTTCTTGGGTTATTGATGTGCCATGTCTCTAGAATACTTAGGCATTTGGATGCTCGATCTTGAAGGCTCTTGGCCTCACTATTCGAGAGACTTCGATCTTGAAGGTTCTTGGCCTCACTATTCGAGAGACTCTAAATTGGCCAATCTAATTTGGAGAGAGCTTCCCTGATGTTTGATTGATGAGCTTAGCTTGGCAGAGTACTCAATCACCTAGTTGTAGTTTTCGGCTATGGATCTGAGTATTGTAGTAGCATCTTACTCACCATTGGTACTCGACGATCCTTGTACAAGTCTTTTCTTAGACTTTCAACACAAGGTCCTTCTCAGTATGGTTAATTTTTTCCATTTAGCAAAGGATCATAACTTTGAACTCGTGGAGAAGTGAGTCTAATTTTTGCAAGGATAATTATTTTGACCTCATAAGTGAGCATATAGGGTGACTCCTCTGTTGTCATCCAAGGAGTGATTCAATAGAACTATAAAACATGCGGTAATTCTTCAACCCAAGCGTTCTTTACTCTCTCAAGACATTTCTTTATCCCTTGTAAGTAAGATTTGATTTGTTACCTCGATCAAGTTATTGGCCTGGGGATGTGCCATCACGATAAATCTTTGCTCAATATTGACATCGGTGCAATACTCCCTAAATTTTGAGTTATCAAATTATTTTCTATTATTTGTGACTAGCACTTGTGGAAGCTTGAACCTATAAATAACTCTATCAGAGGAACTTCTGAGTCTTCTTTTTTGATGATTGTGACAAGCGGCTTAGCTTCCACCCACTTAGTAAATTAGTTAATAACGATTATCAAGAATATTTTTGTCCCAAGGCTATTAGAAAATGGCCCAAGATATCCATTCCTCATTAGTTAAAGGGCTATATCGCTTGAGTCTACTGAAACTACATTGTGAGACTATGGTAAACTGAGGCATGTCTTTGGCATTGCTCGCATTTGGATACAAACTTGGATGCCTCAGCATCCATGTTGATCCAATAATATCATTGTTTGAGGAGTTTATGTGCCAAGGTTCATCTCCCTCCATGGCTTCCACATATCTCTTCGTGGACCTTTCAGATGGCGTAATTAGCTTCTTTATATCTCAAGTAGTGGAGTAGTGGTTGCATGAGTGACCTTTAATATAAACTTTATTTACTAGGGTAAAGTTTGGCGTTAGCCTCATAATCCCCCAGGCTTCAATAGGTTCTTTTGGAGGTTCCCCTTTTTCCAGATATATGATAATTGGGTCCATCCGACTTAGCTCTAAGTCTAATGCATTTATCTAAGCATTTTCTGAATAACTTGGCCACTATAAATTCTCCACAAAGATTTGCCTCAATTTTGGTTTAAGGAGGCTGAGGCAAGTTGTGTAAGGGCATCTATCTCATTGTCATTATTCTGAGATACATGGCAAATTTCGACTTGGTCCATCCTTATAATGAGTTTTCACACCTCGACTAGATGTTGCGCCATAGTGCCTCCTTTACTTCATACTCCCCAGTAACTTTTAGGTACACAAGTTGGGAGTCATCGAATACCTTAAGTTTTTTAGCTTTTACTACCAAAGCTACACACAATCTGAAGAGAAAGGCTTTGTACTCTGTGGCATTATTTGAAACCTCAAATTTTAGCCAGGTTGAGTATTTAGCCAATCTTCTATCTAAACTTTATAGGACTGCTCCCATACCACACCTCGACTAGCAAGATGAGCCATTAACCTAAACCTCCCATGATTCGAATTCCAAGCTGGACAGGCACGAGGTGGCTTCCACCATGAAATTTGCTAGGGCCTACACATTGATGGTCTTCTAAGCTTCAAAAGTCACCTCGAATTGGCTTAATTCAATTGACCACTTAAGTAATCTCCTTAAGATTTTTTATTTTTGTAGTGTCTATTGAAGTGGAACATTGGTGAGTATCGTGACCAAATGTGCCTAGAAGTATAGGTAGAGCTTCTGAATTTCTAGCACTATGGTATATGTAAGCTTTTCTAGAGAAGGGTACTGAGTCTCTACTCTTGTGAGTATGTGGCTCACATAGTAGATGGGATGCTATTTCCCACCTCAATCACTTATTAGCACCGAATTCACTACTTGGTTTGAAGCTGCAATGTAGAGAAAAAAATACCTCGTTTGGCTTGGGTCTTACTAGTAGAGAAGACTTAGCTAAGTATTTCTTCAGGTTCTTGAAAGCTTGACTGCACTCTTCGGTCCATTCAAATCCTGAGCATTACTTGAAAGGTTTAAAAAGGGGAGACATTTTTCTCCCAACCTTGATAAGAAACAATTGAGTTTTGCCAAATGACCCATAAGTTTTCGCATTTCTTTAAGGACACTCAGGGGCTTCATTTTTCTCACTATCTCAATCTTCTCAAGGTTAGCCTTAATTCCCTACTTTGAAATAAGGTATCTGAGTAATTTTTCTGAATCTACTCCAAATGTACATTTCTTGGGAGTCAGCTTCATCCTGAACCTTCGCAGTGTGTTGAAAGTGTCTTTTGGCATGGATATTTTTCACTAGCATGTTATCGATATAGGCTTTCACGTTCCTCCTGATGTGAGTCTCGAAGATCTTGTTCATCAACCTTTGGTACAATACACTTATATTTTTTAGTCCAAACGATATAGTGACATAGCAGAATGTACTTTGGTTCATGATGAAGGCTATTTTTTCCTCATCCTTGAGGTACATCCGTATTTGGTGGTAACCTAAAAATACATTTAAGAAGCTTAGGAATTGATGCCTGAGGTAGAATCCACAAGTTGATCTATCTTGGGCAAAGGGTAGTTATCCTTCAGATAATATTTGTTTAAGTCAATGAAGTCAATGTACATTCTTCACTTATTGTTGGCCTTTTTCACTATTACCACATTCGCTAACCACTTAGGATAATGGACTCCATTGATAATTCCTATATTGAACAGTTTGTTTACCTCTTTAACAATGACTTTTTGACACTCAGGAGCAAAGTGTCTCTTCTTCTGTTTGACTGATTTGTGATCTTTTACCACTATAAATTTATGATGAGCGACCAAGGGGTCTATACCAGTTAGATCTTCTGGAGACTATGCAAAGATATCTTGACTCTTCCATAAGAACTTTCCTAATTTTTTGCAAAGAGACTTTGTGAGATTTATACTAATCTTCAATGTTCTTCTCAAGTCTTTATCAATGACGAGATTGATGAACTGCTCCATGGGTTCGACATGAGCCTTCTTTGGTTTGGGAGAAGACTCATTAATTTCAGCCACTGTCAAACCTTTGCCTTTCAAGTCAATGGTGTTTTGCTAATAAGAGGCCTCACACCTCTTAACAAGACTAGTCACCTCATGCTTCAACTGTGTCATATTTAATTGAAAATCTCATAACTAGATGAAAAATTGATATTACCTCTTGAAGTTTGTTAAGCGTCAGACGACCTATTATCACATTGTCTATGGAACATATTTGAACCACAACAAACTTGATTTAATAGTAGTGATTTTGGGGCTTTATCCGACCGTAAGGAGCAAGCCAATCTTGCTTATCAAAGTTACCGAGTTTTTAGTGAATCTAGTGAGCATCCTAAAGTATAGCTCCAACTTTTGCTCAATTTTTATCTGGTCATATATCATAGTGAATAAGATATTAGCTTAGTTTCCCGTATCTACCATGATATATTGTGTAGTATAGTCATCCAGGACTATTGAAATCACTAGTGCACCATTATGGGGCATTGAAATCTCTTCTAAGTTATTTATAGTGAAGACTAATTCCAATGCCTAGGTTCATAATTTTGCCTCTTTGTTGATTCCTACCGAGCCTCCTACCCCCTAGTGATGGTCTAATGTTTGCTATTTGATACCGAAAGTTCACTTTGGTTGGTGGGCTTACCAAAATCATATTGAGGTTTTCTTTTATTGGGGATTTTATAGCTCTAGAGTAGGACTCCTTTGTGGAGGGGTCTAAGGATAGGGCTCCCTCACATAAGTCTCTTCTACTTTCTCAACTCGGCAAATAAATTGATCAAGGTGTCTGTCTAGTATGGGACTTTTAATTTCATCTTTAAGGTGCCTATATTCTTCAGTATCATAGTCATACTCTCGATGAAAATGATAGTAGCTTAACTTGTCAAGGTGTTATCGAGTTGCGTGGATTGGTAGAGGCATCCACAAGAGATCTCGGTGTTCAATTTGAGCAAGAACTTCAAATCTCAAATTATTCAATGGGTTGTAAGCTTGAAACTCAGGCTTTCATTCTTCAGGCTTGTAGCTCGGTTCTCAATTTCTTTGACTCAAGACCCAAGGTTCTTTCTTCGGTTTATTAAAACTCTCAGATTTTCTATTGGCCATAATTACTTCTTGCATCATTGTGTTCTCAGACTAATTGGATGAACTCTATGAGGTTTCTGAGAGGTCGATGAGTCATTTTATAGGCAACCGGAACCTGTTGTATCCCATTGACTGTAGCTGCAAGGATGATGAAATTATCTAGCTCAATGACCTCAAGTTGAGTCTTGTTAAATTGAGCCAAATACTCTCTTAGACTTTTTTTTTTTGTGTCAAAAATGTGTAGAGATTCTTTCACTAAGGTAACAACAATACAAACTATTGCACAAACCTATTTGTTAAATTGTCAAAGTAAGTAATAGAGTACATTGAAAGTCTAAAGCACTAGGCTCGAGCTGGACCTTGTTGAGTCATAGAAAATACCTTACATATGGTTGAGTCCCATGCTTTTTGTAGAATCATGACATTCCAAAATATACTAACATGATCTATCAGATCATTTGTACTATCATACACTTCATAGGGAGGCTATCGAAATTTTGGTTGTGTAGGAGAGTATGCTATCTCAAGTATTAGAGGGGTTTCATATATCACCTGGATTGGATGAGTTGATGCCCCGAGTGGTTCTCGACTTGAATGTTAGATAACCTCCCTTTGGGTGCCTTAGGCAATTCTGACCAAGTTTTGACTAGCATATGTGCGACATGTGGTCTCGTCGATCAAATCATATGTGAGATCATACCTTTCATAGTCCCTCAAGGTATGGTACTAAAGAGGAGGAGCTACAACTGAGGGGTTGTACTAACCTTGATGGAGATGCCCACTAAGTTGTCCAGGACTCAATGCAGGATGATGTGAGGATTCACCTCATTGGTTGGACATGGCACCTAGGTTCAATGTTGAAGCATAAGTTGGCTGCTAAGTATGATGAAGTGGTAGGTTTGATATTGCTACAAGAACATATTTGTATTAGTGGTAAAAATTGCAGGGTGTGGTAAAATGTCTGGGAGTTCTTGCAAGGGAAAATTTCTTTACTTGTACATTTTAATTGAATTCAACACAATTCAAGTTACACTTTTTGTTCCAGCACCTACTTTGAAAAGTTTTTTCTTTTCAACCCCTCGAGCATATGGCGCTTATTAGTTATTAGATGGGAAAATTTTCAATTTTGCCCTCGATTACACCCCTTAGGCAAGTCACTCAAATGTGAAGATAGAACTTCATTTTTCAAGGTTTTGGCCTCCATCCTCTTCCTCATTGTGCCCCTTAAAATACCTAGTTTTTTTTGTTCTCTCGGGTGGATGAATTTCCACGCTGGCCAATGAGCTTTTTCCCATTTAACAAACTCAATCAAGTTATTTATGAAAACATTGTCAATCTTGCTATCAAGTTCAATAATGACGTTGTGATCAATGTGTGTTTTGGAAAGTATTGGTGTAACATAATTTTTTAAATCAATTCATACATAATTTAATAATAAGTTGGTTTGAAATTAAATTTAAAATAATTTTAAATTTAATTGTAATAAAATAGCTATATTCAAAATAAGATTTAGGATGAAAATTATAATTAAAATTAAAGATATTATTTATATAAAAATATAAAGTTTTTAAAATATAAAAAAAAATCTCTAAACAATGATTTTATACTTTATAATTTATTTTTAAAAAAAAATTAGTTATTTCAAACCGATCTTTATCGGAGAATTCCCAATAAATTTTGTTTTATAATGTCTTTATTTTATAAATGACGATGTGAACTAATCCAGTGAATCCGAAGGGGCAAAAGAAGTCAATAGCGAACTCGATCCTATCAATAATAATATTTTTATTGAAATTCGGTTCGCCCTCTCCACACATTGGCATGAGAGATCACCGACACTAGGAAGCTTCAAACTCGTGGATAAAACCTCCATGCCAGTTACATGACTACCCCATCAATTCTCAGTGACCTCCGGCGACGAAGTTTCACAGCTTCTCTGTTCACAACAAGCTCACTAGAGCTGAGATATCATTTCTTATGGGAATCAAGGCCCCGTTTCCAATTTTCTCTTACCAATGAAAGAAAGTGTTTATTCTCTGAGTTCTGCTATCTTTTTTTGGTCGGAGTCTCTTGGTGCCCAGCACCTCGCATCATTGTGTGCGGCAATGGCCCTCGGCCTGCCATGTCCTCCGCTAGTTCCAGCTATGCCAACTCCTATAAAGTGTTGAGCTCATGGAGCCATTCTTAATATTATTCTTGGAAATCAAATTAGTTTTTATTTTCAGGCTCTGAACCTGTTTGAGAAAATGCAAATGAGAGATGCTTCTCAAACCCTACTCGCGAAACATGCCCTCCAAGCAAACGAAGGGCAATATGGAGTCGATTGGCAACTGTTGTGTCCTTATGATCAGGAGTGCGACTCCATGTATTGACATTAGTGTTTGGATGGGTGAACCTTGAAAAATTTTCAGCTTCTGCAACAAAATTTGAGAAACATATTCTACTCTTAGGGTGTTTGGAGAAATGCCTGTGGGAAGCTCGAACCACTGCATGTCAGTATTGTGTAATGGAGAAGGCCCTCATGGTGTTTGTCAAATTGTTTGTGAAAATTCTAGACACATGGAGCATGACGATCCAGATTGCTCCAAGCTAAGAAGAAAGACAACAAGAATGGTCTTGCTTCACTTTTTGTCCATAAGTAAGCCAACTCCTTGATTCTCGACATGCTCACTCCACCACTGAGGCCATTAAAATTGCTTCCATCTCCCTTCAAATCACCTCCTCTACAAGTATGCTTGCTAGATGAATGTGGAACCTCAATTGAAGCACTTGACTTATGATTGATATGGGTGTGAAGGGGTCATGGACTTGAACTCGTTCATCATGAATGGATGGAAAACTAGAAATCTGTATGGCATCGTCTTCCTCTTGTACTTCCATGATGTTCAAGGTGGTGCCCGCATACAAGCTGTTCGATGAAATGTCCTATAGAGATATCATCTTGTTAAACTCAATGGCTTGTTTAAGAACAACCACACTATGCTGAATAGACTTGTTTGGGATCATAGCCAGAGATTTAGGGCACTGAGATGCGATTCGGAAAGGTTGGGAGTCCCCAAAGGAACATGCTCATATAATGTTCAATGAAATGGACATGGGAAGAGAATACTTGAAAGAAGCATGCTTTCAACATAGTTTCCAGTTTTGACGAGATATTTTTGACTTGTATTTTCAGTTTTAGATTTAAAAAATATATTATTTATATTTATATTATAAAATATTATTAGTTTGATGATTAAGACTTTAAGTTTGGTCACTCGGATTCAAATCCTCCCAATAATAGTTTTTTTCTTCATATTTTAAGTTTTTTTATTCAAAAAAATTATTTAATAAATTTAAAAATATTTAAAAATATATACATTTTTTTCTCATTATTAAATTTTTTTAAATATTTTAAAATTTAAAATTATATTTTAGTTAAAAAATTGGAAAAAATGATTTGTGCGAAATCGAAACAAATCAAATAACAAAAATAGATTGATTTTAGTGAGTTTCAAAATTGAAACTTAAAATTTTGTTTTTAAGTTATTGAATCAAATGCCTCACTCAAATACCCTCTCAGTAAGCTACAAATTTAGGTATACTTATTTCTCTTATCTCCTCATATCTCTCTAATTAGCTCTATCATATTGTTTCTTTTTCCTGTTTACCATTAATGCTAGATACTTCAGTGTTACCATTGAGGCTTGACTTCCTTGTCCTTGTGGAGGTATGTTTGGGAGCAGACCTGCTGTTTCAGAGCTTGTTGCGATGCTTGTTTGTCAACCTGCACATTGGAATGTCTTGCCTCATCGCCGGTTGTAGCCGGCAGTCCCCTTTTGATTTCGGCGCAACCATATGTGGCAGCAGCTTCTTTCCATCCGAGGGAGGTGTTGCTAATGGAGTCATTGAAGAATTGAAGGCTGAGAGTATGACTCTGCAGGGAAGGTTGTTGGGAACTGCAAAGCATCTCACGAGATAATGATGACCTCCGTCTCCATGAGGCCCGCTTTTGATAAGATCGAAGAGCTTTCTGAATTGCTTGCAAAAGTCACAAACCAGAAGTCGGAGGCAAATGGCAAGGAAGATACAAAAGCAAAAAGAAAAAGGGAATGGAGTTCATAATGCCACTGATGATGAGGAAGAAGCTTCCGTGGATGTTGAAGTTAAGGTGTTGGATGCACAAAAATCTGTGGACTTGACCTCCAATGAGGAACCTGAGACTGAATCAATCGTTGATGACTTATACTACAAGATGGACGGCGGTAGCTTTGACCAAACGAATGGCTCACCAGTGGAGAATTTGGAGAATGGCTCAGGGTCACCCACAAAGCAGCAGGAGCAGAGGAAGAAGAAGGCGGCTTTTCTCGCAAGTTTTGTGGCTTACTGAACAAGAGTAATAACAAATAATGGAAAAATCTACAATTCTGGCATAGTTTTAGGTTGTGTGCGTAGTTTTAGGTTGTTTTGTTTGAGATGTTGCTTTGTTGTGCTTTAAATGCTTCCGTGCAGTATAAATTCTCATGATTGTTTCATGAAATTCTTATGTAAAATTTGTTACAGATAACAAATGTATTCAAGATCTTCATCTATATGCGACATTTCTTCTAGGTCTAGTTCAGTTTGGTTATTATATGTAAAACTGCCCTGCGAATAACACAAAAAAAAAGGCAATTTGAAGTTTAAAAGCAGGAACCCGTGATTAATGAAACAGCAACAGCCAAATTTATGTACTTCTCATTAGATATATAAAATTCAGTATCAACTTCATAAATTCTCATGAGATTTACAAATCCAACAGAGAAATTCTGAAAGTCCTCGCACTGACACAAAAATGTTTACAAGAGAAAGGATGGAATATATCTAATGACAATAAGGGAATCAACAGCCAGATTCCTTGATCTTGGGTATATAAGATAAGCTTCATGAGCTATACAAAAATACAAACTCATTTACACATACATCACAAAACAGGCTTCTCTGAAGATGAAGTCCAAGTGGAACAGTAGTACAAGTCAACCACGAACCATCTGCACATTCTGAATAAATGATTATAAACAACTTCCGAAATTATCTGACCAAGAACTGAAAATTGAGTCAAAAGAACTATATACATCTTGAAATAGCCTGTCATCTTTCATTTCAAAAAATTATCATAGTATAGTAACTTTCTTCTTTGATAAATAGGATGGGTTTGCAAAAGACAGTGATTGAATGAGCAGAATACCAGTTTAGCCGAATTTCTGTTCTTCAGAGTAAGCATTGCTGCCTCTGCAAAAGCCTGCGCTGCTTCTGCATCAGCTTCAGCAGCCTCTGCCTCCCTTGCTGCTTCCTCAGCTGCTGCCATGGCTGCTTCTGCCTCTGCGACTGCCTGAGCAGCTGCAGCTGCAGCTTGCTCAGGCGTCATATTTCTCATTTTTGCCAATTCAGCATCAATTTGAGATTTTGACAAAGCTTTGAACTCATCCCTTTCTAGTTTGGGCGACTCCTTCTGTCTACCCTCGAGAAGCAGCATCTTGGAGCTTCTACCTTCAAAGAAGGCTGGATTAGGTGCTATCCTGTATTTGCGCTTTACCTGTGAAGACCATCGTATGGAGATACTTTTAAAATTAATCTGATGAGAAAGAAATCAAAATTGTATGAGGGATAAATTTCAATTTTTCTAATAGAAATGGATCAGCAGGCTACTTGTCAAGTTGAACAAATTATCCGGAAATTATCTCAAACTTCAATCCTTATGTGTCTCTCTGAACATACTCGGAGAATTACAACTGTTATGACGATCAGATTAGAACCAGTAAGGGATGCATGAACTGATAATCGGTGCCTATCCAAATTAGTTCCCAATCAGCATCCTTTTTGCCTTTGCCAAATCAAACAAGTAAATTTCAGATGGCTACTACATGTCCGAAAATTAAATCTCAAAGAATTGTCCCTATTTCAAAAGAATTACTATTTTGATAGTTCGTATCAAATAAAATCAATGCTTTTGGTCTTTCTCACTGCTTGAATTTGGTTTCAGCAGGTATTTTATGTTCAGCATCCACGTGCTATCCTTTTTATGATAAATTAATAGAAGTTTGCATAACATAAACTTTGAATAGAAAAGCTAGTTACCTTAATCAATTTCCGGCTTGCAGTTAAAGCCCTCAATTTTTCAGATAACAATCTTTTCAAATCAGGAGGAGGAGGGTAATATTGGTCCTACAAGAACAAAAAGTTGAGATAGTTTAGTGCACTGGTTATAAACAAGTTATTCAAAGGATTAATACACAAGAAGCAAGCTATAACTGCTATACACCCATCAAACATTGCTTTGCGAATCCCAAGACTCAAAGATATGGTGAACCAGCACAAACATTAGCACTGGTAATCACACTGTGAATGCCATTCCTGCGTTGAATAAAACAAATACAGCACATGAACCTGTGTTGCCACAATAAGGTGTCATAGCATTCCATGCTCAATCTATATCCTCCAGCTCAGACCATAATGTTTAGAATAACAAGTGTCAAACTCAAATCAGCACATAATCAACACTATATACAGATACAGAACCCTCTGAAAAATCAGGAGCCATTGATCTTTTTTTTAAAAAAACTTCTCACCACAAGCTTCTTCTATTTGTACTTCAAACTGATGAAAAAAAATGTTTGCAATGGTTAACTTCAATGACTATATGACTCAAGCATTTAGATAGTCTAATATTGAAATGTAATTTACTAGTTGAGGTACTTCAACTTTTCTTTTTTAGGTCTTCCATCTACGGTATCCCCTGAACTACTCCTATGCCAAAGTTACAGAAGACACTGACCACAAAATCTGCTTTGCTACCAAGAAAAAAAAAACGAAAGCCAGAATAAAGAAGATCTCATCAACGCAATATAGAGAAGTTACAAATTCTACAAAACACAAACAGCTTAGTTTTCAATACAAATTGATGAACATAAAGTGTAGACTAAGAATTTGATGCAAACTTCACTATTACAAAGTTTTGTACATAAATAATGTTAAATGTTTGCTTCATTTGGATAAAGACTAATGGTGCATAAAATAATCTCAGAAATTAGCTTCATTTAAGTACAAATTAAGGACAAGACAAACCTCAATGTACATGGCAATAGCTGTCTTATTAGATCCAGTAGGCTCCTTCAAAGTGGTTATAGCTTCAAATATGAGACTTTCTATCCTGCAAAAAACGAAATTTCGATCATCAAGTGAGCAATAAGAAGAATGACAAGATAGGTAAAGTTGACCCATTTTTTTGAGACTAGGAAACTGGAATCATTAACAAAATCTAATATTTAATCATTTTCATCCAACATCATTGGCAGTATGCATATGCTGTAAATAAAGCCGCATAGAGAATCATTGGAATACAGCAGATGTACATTGATAGAGGGAAGATTAGTTATTTCCAATATGAAAGCATCGAGAATGAATAGTATAAGTAGTAGAAGTAGTTCTTAGAAATTATGTTGAGTGATAAAAATAAAGTTCAACATGGCAACGATCATGACCCATATGCTTTATGTTTTCTCTGTTTCATTTTTCGATTTTTTCGTTTAAGATTCAAAGATATCAGAAATAAATATAATGATTAAAATACATTAAGATATTGCACAATAAAGAAGGATCACTTGATAAATAAAGGAGAAACTTCTCACAGCACAACTTCCATGACCAGATTTTTATCGAGGTTTTTCTGGCTCTTTTGGTAATTTCATCACAAAACTAGTTTAAGTCATGAAACATGAAAATCATTACAAGTAGAAGAAATTGAAATATTTGCTCAATGTGATGACAACTGATCACGCTGAATTCAGATGTTTGTCATCAAAATATTTATAACTTTACAGTGGTCATTCAAGAAAAGTGGGAGCAGCACCACTACAAAATTTGTTTACATACACATGAATCAGTTGATTGTAAAAACAGAAACTCACTTTGTAGAAGGCTTCTGGGGGCCGCTAACTCGCAGACTTTCATTGAAGATTGCAAGAGGCTTGGCATCAACAATTTCATCATCAAAATCTTCTTCTATCGGAACGATGGCCATTTGGTTATCATCATGTTTTAGAGCATGTTGACTCTTTTTGAAGGCAATCCTAGCCTTTTCTCGAGAACCCCATCCATTTGCAACCACACTCATATTCCGCCACTTGTCCTGTAGATACCAACACTGAAGCTGGTCATCTGAAAGCTCCTCTACATCGATAAATTCATAACTATAATAAGGCAAACCAAATAAGTTATAATGGTTATTATGCACTGAAGACAAGTAAACATTATGGCAGTGTTTGGTTTAGGAATGATTTAAAAGATTATATTCGGATTTAGGAAGTGGAAGCACTGCAAACTAGAATAAGGAAAACCAGAGTTGGAGGTTGTGCCGGAATAAAAAGTATTCTCAAACAAAAAAGGAGGTTTTTGGGGATGAAGAAAAATACACTTTCTAATCCCTTGCATTCTACAAGGAGTAAGGATAGTAAAATGGAGTAAAAGGACTGGAATATTGTGTTGGACAGATCTGCCTGTTGTCATATGTTTTTTTTTGAATGAAGAAAACATTAGCATATTGCCTACCATTTTTGCTATTGAACCTATTAAGTGTAGTAATCAAATTTAAATGAAGAAACTTACCTAGTTAAAAATCTAACTATTTCAATCTAGAAATTGAATGATTCTCAAGAAATAAATAAAAACACAAAACAATTTAATTTTCATATTTAGGTCCAGAAAATTAAATTGTTCTACAAACTCTACTTTGTAGCTATGCTCAAAAACAGGCATAAACTAAAAGTAAATATGCGTGTAGCCAATAGCTGATATGAAAAACACAAAACTTGAAATCCAATTGAAGATGGGATAGTTGATGTTGATGGAAGGAAGGAGAGGAGCAAAGAAGAGAACATGTACTTATAATCTAGGAGTAGGAGTACGGTATTTGTGGAAATGGAATGACGTTCACCGCAGTTCACATTGGATTACACAATAAAGTGATTAGCTTAAACCATGCCAATCCACCATTTAGCTAGAGTACACCAAATTAGAAGTGTAATTTGATTAATCAAATGATAGCATGGCCCATGTGTTTTCTCTAGAGAAAATGTATGGTGCAGCACAGCCAATAACAAACGAATTTGACAATTTAAGAAAGCACCACATGTTGTTGGGAATTTGTTCAGCCTGTTACCTCAACAGACTATATATGGGATTTTCACTAACTTTCTCTCTGGCAAGGGAGAGAAGTCAAAACTCAAGGTTTAAATCCCAGCTTTGGAATTGGAGGATCTGAAACAGAAAGAATGATGGTGGTATTTTAGCAGCTCATATTACCAAGGAGCAAAGATTGCAGCTAGTGGACAGTAGAGCAGGTGTACATGGTGGCAACCAGGAACCTAAAGCCAAAAGGACCCAAACCCACAGTGAGTTGAAATTTGGCTAGTGTAAAGCTGAAGGCTCGGTGTTGTTTGGAGAAGTTAAGCAAGAGAACAACCTCATCTACTTAATGCATAAAAGAAATACCATTTATAGGCTATTGGATGCAACTGGCCGAACAAGTTCCCATCAATAAGTGGTTTTCCTTCAATGTGTGGAATTTAAGTGTGTACTTCGTTGTGTTGCACCATGGTTTTTCTCTTTTGTCTAGTATGATATATTGAAGATCATATTTTAGCGGAAGTTCAAGAATCAACAACAACTGAATAACAGCCATCTGAATTATTTCCCCTTCCACGAGAAAAGCTAGAGATACCTTGAGATCAACATTCGACCGCAGACACAAGATACCACTAAATTCAGGATCTTTCAATATAGTGCGCCATTTTCCAGCCCCATGCTTGACTACTCCAGCTCTCAGTGCAGACTCTTCCTCCGATGTCCACTTCTGCTTGGGAGCGCCCATATATCACTCGCCAACCTCACTCCTAGGGCAGAAAAGTCTTCACCTGAAAACCTGAATCAGACACCAATGCAGAAGCGAACCACTCTTTTAAGTGAAGCTCTATAAGGGCTAGGTTTTCAAGTTGGTAGGCGAACTTGCATTAAAAAAAAATGCTAAAAACTGAAAAGAGAACTAAATTCAACCAAAAAATTTCCCCAAAGAAAGCAGTAAATCAAAGACTAACATTTGGAAAAACCAATGCAATGGATACGCTAATTGAGAAAAACAAGCGGAATTGCCTCGATAAAATTCGTGCATAATCCAGAAATTTCAGGAAAGAGTAATAATGCAACACTTTGAACTGCAAAAGGTACAAAAAATAGGGGGCATGATTGGCTGGCAAAAACAACTTAAAAGTTAAAAAATTCGCAAATTGAAGATTCTAAGTGCAAAATCTCAGCATCGACAATCATGAACAACGAATTAAAACAATTCCCCCCACAAAAAGGAGGTCAAAAATTCAAAGGAGAAAGATTTCATACTTTCTTGCTTATCAGAAGGCTGATGAAAATATTATCCGACGAGCTATGGGACAATCCGCTGAAATTAGGGTTAGGGATTGGAGAACGGGGCAAATGGCAAGGAGAGAAATAAGAATGCTGGCGGAGGATCGGACGGTGGCGATGGACAAGACTAAAAGAGATCGGATGGTGACGATTTCTAGGGTCAGTGTGTAACCCGATCCGGTTTGACAGGCACGCCGGCCGAGCCGAGTAGGAAGTAAAACCGAAACCTGAACCGAGCCCTGGAGCACGGTTATTAAAGTCGAAGGGTCCCGTATTGCAATATAACCCCCTGAAACCACAACACCATTTTGGAGTTTATCTTCGGCGCTAGGCCATAACCCCTCCGTGGGTTCCGGATCAGCTACACCATGCCGTGCACGGTGCGCCAAATTCCTGTAATAAAACACCATCTTCTTCTCGATCCATTCACCCCCCATTCAAGTCTTCAACAAACTCGAGAATGAAAGGCGGGATTTTATGGTTGTAAAGATGGATCCACTTTCAGCTCCATAATTAATGGCGAAGGTAGACATCTTAATCCTTTGACCATCTTCACTTCTGCTCCACTGACTTTTAGATCTCAATTGGAGAATGTGAAGCGTATGGAGATTAATGGTGGTGATACGGTAAATTTTTACATCGGTTTAGTTAAAGTTTAATAAAGTGAATCTAAAATTAAATTCAGAAAATTTTTTTTATCAAAAGGTAATTATATTTCAACCAATAATTATGTCAAATTTCTTAAAAATCAAAAAATTTTATTTCTATAAAACACTTCTATAAAGATATAAAAAGAGGGATTTTTATCTATTAGAAAGAGATGCAACTCTCAAATCTTAAATTTTATGATTTTTTTTCCTTTTAAATTTTATTATTATTTTTTTTAAAAGTGAAACTCATTTAGATTTTCGAACGAACTGTCACGCGGCCTTTTATCTTGTAAATTATGTAGTATATATCGACTCAACGGATCGAATTTGAAAGAGTCTCCTGATCCGCCGTTTTGCTGTCCAACTGAGAAATCACTGGCACGCCTAGGCTGCAGCTTCCTCCGTGCACCTCCGCCTTCTCTAAAATTCCAAACCATGGAAGAGGATGGGGGAGAAGGAGAGGTGAAACTTCATCTTCAGCTCTGGCCTTGGGCTTTTGTTTGCACGGCCTGTGCCCACCACTCCCTTGTCGGATCCTATGCCCCGCCAGAGCCAGAAGCCACTGTGCCCACATGACAGCCGGCCGGATCTAGCGAAGGTCCGAGCGTGGCATCTCGCTCAAGCTCTAAGAGGAGGAACGCGAGCACCGGATGGACTTCATCCTCGACGTATCCGCCATTAAGACTGACTAGACCTTCGTCGAGAAGGAGATCCTCGACATGCTCAATCCCCTCGGGATGGTGAACCTCCCCGGAGACGAGCAGCAGCCCGACGCCGCTGCCACGCCAGCACTCCCTTCAGCGGCCAATAACCCACCATGATGTTCCTGCCTGCCGTGTCACGCTAAGTCGCCTCCTTGAAGGTTGTTGTCCCTTTCACCCACGTCTTCCACCTCGCCAGTCCTACATTCGATCAAGCGTTGCTGCCCTGGTACTCCATCTTCCTCATAAAGCTTGGAACTTTCCTGCTATGTATAATAAGGTATTTATTTTTATCTGACTTTGCTAACCTCCCTCTTTTTCTCCGTTTCTCTCTCTCTCTATATATAAAAAATTGTGATTGCAGTTAATCGTGGAGTCATATAAAAAGAGACAAATAATTAAGAGTTTGCTACCAAAGTGTTTGAGCAAAAACCTTACTTAAATAATTTTATAAATTAGGCGTATTTATTTTTCTTTATTTTTTTATTTTTATTTTTGAATTATATCATAACGATTAGTTTTTTTACTAATACAAAATATAATACGGTGAATGACTAATTTTTTGAGATAAAAGCCTTGCATGTTATATGTTCGCAACTTAGACTGTCACATTTAACAGCATGGCTCCAGCATACAAGACCTCAATTTTATCTAAAGCACTTAAAACCCCAATTTTTTTGAGGCACATGAGATCGCAGTTTCATTCGAGACACAAGATCTCGTTTTCACCCGAGGCACTTAAGACTTCGATTTTACCCAAAGTACTCAAGACCTAAATTTCACTCAAGGCACTCAAGATCTCAATTTCACCCAAGGCACTCAAGATTTTGGTTCTACTTGAAGCACTAAGCCCTGACTTTATGTTAGGCCACAAAACCCTCGGGCTAACCCAAGATACAAAAATCCACCTTTATGATTATGAACTCGTTTGGGAGATAAAAGCAGTTCAGTGACAATGCTAGCTCAAACTAAAGATATGAGTCAAGAAAAATATGAAATTAACTCCACGCACCAAGCCACGAACACTCAATGCCTGGAGTTAGGAGATTTAATGATACGGTAAATCCTCAAATCAATTTAGTCAAAATCCAATAAAGTCAACTCAAAACTAAATCCAAAAAGAATCCTTCACAAGAAGGTAACTATATTTCAGTAGATAATCATACTAAATCTTCTAAGAATTAGAGATTATATTTCTATAAAATACATCCATAAAGATATAAAAAGGAGATATCTCTATCTTTTAGGAAGGCAAAGAGACACAGTCTCTCAGATATTGAATTCTATGATTTTTTTCTTTTCTGAATTTCATTATTATTTCTCTTCCAAAAAACAATACTGACTTAATCTTTGGAGGGGCTGTCGCACTCTGGCGGTCACTCTTATGGTGTCTTTATCTTGTAGGCCATGCAGCATTGACGACAAGTTTGATTCTATTAATAGATGGAATACTCTATTTTAAAAAAAAATAGTTAGATTAGTTTCTAAACACGTAGCATTAGTTCTATTTTCTTAACTTAATTCATTTGTCTAAGTGATGATGAATTATTGGGATATATTTGTTTGTCTTTCTTGAAAAGTTTTATTTTTTTCAATTATTATTATTTTTTGAAGACATTGTCTAGTATTTTAAGAAAAATATGCAATAAGGGTTTGTTTGTTTTACTAAAAATTAATGTTCCAACAAATTAAAGTATTATTTTTTAAAATGCAAATAAAATATAATTAAGACATGAGAAAACTAATCAAGTATGATAGTTTACAAATAAACTCTCAAAAATTGTGAAATCATGTAAAAACTTAAATTATAAAAATGGATCAAATAGATCAGTTCGGGATCACATGAAGAGTTAAAATGACTGCATAAGTCAAGTATTTGCAATTAAATTAGGATTTTATTCTAGTAATGTTCAACATCCTATAGGGCATTAACCTCTAGAAGTTCCTCGAGACTAGGTTGCGAGAGTTCTTCTACTTAGGCTTGCCTAGGGAGGTCATTCTCTTAGACATGACAAGTTTTGAGAGGGGCATTTGTCTTGGTGTTTTGTTCCTAAGAATTTGGTGAAAGGACACCTACTTTAAGGCTTCACTGCTTTATTAGACCTGGTTGAGGTATGCCACAATTGATGGGTCATGGGCATCATAGCCTCTATTGATTTGTGAGACCGCTAACTATGAGTCACAATAGATGTCAAGACATTATTACTTGATAGCTTGGTGATTCTCAGGCCTGCAAGAATAACTTCATATTCGACAATGTTGTTGAAGGCTAGGAAGATGAAGTGAATTGCTTGTTTTCCCACTCTTCCATATGGACTAGCAATTAAACTTCATTTGATAGGTTCATTGGGTCTAGAACATCTCAATGAGGTTGACTACATGGCATGTCATTTGAAGGCTCTTGACAATAATGTTGTCAATATAGGCCTCTATGTTTTGCTCTAATTGACCTTTGAAGACTTTGTTAACCATCGCTCACAGGTAGCTCTAGCACTTTTGGGCTTAAACAACCTAGATGTGTAGTAGTACATCCTTTGAACAGTGATGAATGTCATCATCTCCTCATCTTTTGGGGATATCTGAATTTGTTGATATCCGAAGAATGTGACAAGGAATTTGATGGTTAGCTATCGAATCTACCAAATGATCATTCCAAAGGAGAAGATAGTTATCCTTGGGGCACATCTTGTTCAACTCAATGAATTTAATGCATATTTGCCACTTGTCATTAGGCTTCTGGACAATGACAATGTTAGCGAGCCACTCGAGGTAGCATACCTCATGAATGAATCCAACTTTGAGAAGTTTGTCTACCTCTTTCTTGATCTCTTGTTGATGATATGCGGTGAAGTGGTGCTTCTTCTACTTCATAGATTGAGCTCCTTTTGTGATGGTGAGTGTCACACCGGCAAATTTCTACCTTGAAATTTCACCCGTGATGGCGTCAAGGTTCGCCCACCTCAGCCTGCCAAACTCGCACAAGCCCACAAGAGTATAGAGGAGAAGAGAAGTACAGCAACCTTGCCAACCTTTTATTGCTCACATAAAAGGAAATACAACTCTTAACACGGAGTGACACTACAAGTCTCTTTACCTGTGTGTGTGTCCCCAACTCAATAGACCCCCTAGTCTATTTATAGTACACATATTTGGTTGTGAGCAACTGCTGGAGATCATGGAGAACATGTTCCACAATGTTCTCCCTGCAGTTCAATCGCTGGAGGCCATGTTCTCCTGGCAGTTAGTTGACTGTCTGGGCTGCTGCCACCTGTCCCACGAGCCCTCAATTGCCTCTTTGCTAGCCACGTGTCCCTTGATAGTTGCAGCTCTGGTTCTCCAGCCTGCAGCCACGTGTCTTCAGCCTGCGACGCCAAGTGTTCAGGCTGTTCACATGCTCTTGCAGCTCACTTTAGCCAACCTGTCCCGCTGCTCGCTCTGCAGGACTGTTTGGGATGTTCGAGTCTCCATCCGAACATATCGTGACTCCGTCACTTGCTGCTATGTGTGCTGCCCGTGCACACATATGTTGGAGGCAGTCCGTCACCTCGCATGATACTCCTCGTAGTGGCACCGACCACCACAGCTGGTTGTTTGCTCGTATGTGTGCTGCCCGTGCACACACACGCTGGAGGCACTCCATTGCCTCCGAGATCATGAGGTCTGTTACATGATCTCGTTGTGGTGGCACCTACTACTCACAACGGGTGTGACAAACCACCCCCACCAAGAGAGTCCGATGTCCTCGTCGGAGTAGAGTCCATGTACTCCTTGATTTGTTTCTCGAATTGCCATAGTGTAGAGTCCCGCTCCCACGTGGCATCAGCCTCGCTGCCGCCTTTCCACTTCACAAGAAAATCAGTCCATCGATTCTTCTTGCTTTGCCCCATAGTCCGATGTGCAAGGATCTTTTCGACCTCCTTGTTGAACTGCTTTCGAACTATTGGTGGAGCTCTCCTTGCTTGTTGTTTATCTCCAAGCAATTCCCTGTTGAAAGATTTGAGAAAACTTACATGGAACGTTGGGTGTACCTTCAGCCTGTCGAGTAACTTCAACAGGTAAGCAACCTGCCCAACTTTCTTCATCACCTCGAAGGGGCCGTCATACCTTGGTACCAACCCACGATGTACAATCTTGCTGCTGATTTTCTTCCATATTTGTGGAGTGACTTTCAGCAGCACCAAGTCCCCGACCTGGAACTCCAATGAACGCCTTCGTTCATCCGCATGCCTCTTCATGCGTTTTACCGCCTTGCGCAAGCTGTCCCGAGCTTGTTCTATCAGCTCCTCCTTCTCCTTGGCGAAGCGATATGCAACAGGGCACTTTCCTTGGTCCGTCAATTGAGCCAACTCGAGAGGAGTGAGAGGCTGCTGTCCCATGACAAGCTCTGCAGGACTCATTCCTGTAGCCGACGACCTATGGATGTTATAACAAAATTGGGATGTATCCAACAACTCCAACCAATTCTGTTGGCTGGCCGTCACATAATGCCTTAAGTATTCCTCCACCAAGGCATTGATGAGCTTCGTTTGGCCATCCGTCTGCGGGTGATTAGCCGTAGAGAATTTCAACTCTGAACCCATCGAGTTGAAGAGTGCTGTCCAGAACCTGCCCGTGAATCGAGCATCTTGATCACTCACAATGTCTTCCGGGACACCGAAGTGCTTCACCACATGCTTGTAGAATAGCCCAGCTACTACCTCTGCTGGACATGCGTGTGGTGTTGGTATGAACACCGCATACTTCGAGAGTCAGTCGACGACGACTAGCACTGAGCTCATCCCATCCACTTTGGGAAAGCCCGAAACAAAGTCCATGGAAATGGACTGCCATGGCTTCTTTGGAATAGGTAGGGGTTGCAGCAGCCCTGCCTGTTTCTTCCTCTCCGTCTTGTCAAGCTGGTACACAAGACAAGTCTTGACGTACATCTCGACGTCTTCCCCCATTTTTGGCCAATAGTATGACCTGGATAAGAGTGCCATCATCCTTTGCCCTCCAGGATGTCCTGCCCATTGAGGATCGTGAGTCTCTCGTAGCAGCTCACGCCTCAGCCCTCCCGCCTTCGGGATGTACAACCTGTTGCCTCTAGCATACAACAAGTTATCTTCAAGTCAATAACGCTTAATTACCCCTTCACGTACCTCTCCCCTGAGTTGGACGTATTCTGGGTCTGCGTCGGCTTGCTCTTTAACCCTCTCCAGTAGGGTTGACTGCACTGTAGACAGTGCAGCTACGTAGCATTGCACCTCTCTTTGGCTCAATGCATCCGCGACTTGATTCTGTCGTCTAGGCTTGTGCTCCCACATGAAATCAAACTCGGCCAAGAACTCCTGCCACCGAGCTTGTTTGGGGGTCAATTTCTTTTGTGTTTTGAAGTAGGTGTTCGCAACATTATCTGTTACAACCCTGAACTTCGTTCCCAATAGATAATGCCTCAAGGTGTCCAAGCAGTGCACCACTACTGTCATTTCCTTTTCATGTGTGGTGTAACGTTGCTCCGCATCCTTGAGCTTGCGACTCTCAAATGCCACTGGGTGTCCTTCCTGAACAAGAACTCCCCCAAGAGCACGATCTGAGGCATCCGTATATACCTCGAGTGGAAGCTCGAAGTTAGGCAATCGCAACACCGGTTCTGTTGACACTGCTGCCTTCAGCTGGTCAAACGCCGCTTGGCATGAGTCCGTCCATGCCCATTTTCGATCCTTCCTCAGTAAGTCAGTCAGGGGATTTACTTTCCTTGAATAACCCTGAATGAATCTTCTATAGTAGTTAGCCAAACCGAGGAAAGAACGAAGATCCGATACCTTTGTTGGGGCCGCCCAATCGATGATTGCCTGAATCTTTCTCTCATCCATTTGTATCTGTCCCTTGCTCACCCTGTGCCCAAGGAACCTGATTTCCTTCTGACAGAACTCTCACTTCTCCTTCTCGACGAAGAGCTTGTATTCTCTAAGCCAAGAGAATACCTTTCTGAGGTGGTTGACGTGGTCTGCCAATGTCTCCGAGTAGATGACAATGTCATCCAAGTACACCACCATGAATCGATCCAAGAACTCATACAATACTTCATTCATCAAGTTGCAAAAGGTTGCTGGAGCATTTGTCAATCCAAAAGGCATGACTAGGAACTCAAATGAGCCATACCTCATGACACATGTCGTCTTTGACTCATCTCCTTCAGCAATCCGGACTTGCCAATACCCCGATCGCAAGTCCAACTTGGTGAAGTATGTCGCCTTGGCCAATCGATCAAACAAGCCACCTGCATTCGGCACCGGGTACTTGTTTTTGATAGTCACCTTATTTAGTGCCCGATAGTCCACGCACATCCAAAGTGAACCATCTTGTTTCCACTGAAATAACACCGGGGCACCATACGGGGCTTTCGATGGTTGGATCAGTCCGGCATCCAACAGCTCGTTGAGCTGCTTCCTCAGCTCCAAAAGCTCCGCATTTGCCAAACGATAAGGGGCCTGAGCTGGAGCTTTAGCACCTGGCTCCAGCTCAATCTTGTGGTCAACTGCCCGCCGAGGGGGAAGTTTGTTGGGCAGTTTTGGTGGCATCACGTCCGCGTAATCCACTAGGATAGTTGCAACATCATCAGGTACCTCCATGACCTGATCCGGTTGTATCTCGATTAGTGCTGCAACATAGGTGGTCTCGCCCCTCTTGAGACCTACTTTCAGCTGTTGGGGAGACTGCATACCCGCTGCTGCAGTTTTCCCTCCGTACGCTGCTTGTATAAAGCATGGTGATTCCTCCGCAGAAATCAGCATACCTGATAAGTGAGGCACTAAGCTAGCCTTAGCTTGGACGAAGAAGTCTATCCCTAAGATAAACTCAAACTCGTCGAGTGCCGAGACTGTCACACCGATCTCTCCCTCCCAAGCTCCAACTTTGAGGGTTGCGCTAGTCATTCCATGAATCGGAGTTGGCCCAGAGTTTACCGCCTTCACTTTCCATGAACTTGGTTGCACTGGCAAACCAAATTCACTCACCAATTTATGGGAGAGAAAGTTGTTGGTCGCTCCTGTGTCCAGCATAGCCAAAACAGGCCTCCCATTTAGTAGCACCGATGCATACATCAACCCTTTGTAAGACGGCTGCCTTTCTTCCATCATTTAGTTGAGTAGCTGCAATGGATTCATGCGTGGTGTTGCTGCCACACCACGTCCTTCTTCCTCAGATTCCCTGAGAGTTAGAGCAGATAGCTTTTCCCTCCTTGGATATTCCCTTGCCCGATGAGGACCATTACATATAAAACAACCCTGCTCTCTATTGGTGGGTTGCAACTTGGACTGGTTTAGTTTCGCAACCTTCTTGCCCTTTCCCTCGGGCTTCTTGCCATCCTTATGTGCACGCCCCATCTTCCTTCCCTCCGTGGCCATTTTGGTGGTTGTCGTCAGCTTGAAATCCACCAATCCTTCTGCAAAAGCATTGGCCGAAGATAGATCCCTCACTCCTTGCCATTGGAGTTCAGCTTGAGCCCACGGCTGCAAACCAGAAAGAAAGTTGTGCAACTTGTCCTCCTCAGACATGTTGGTGATATCGAGTATGAGGGAGCTGAATTCCCTCACATACTCCCTTATGGTCCCCGAATGCCGCAGCTTCTTCAGGGATTCCTGTGCAACCCACCCTGTGTTGCACGGAAGGAACTGCTCCTTTAGTTCCTTCTTGAGGATCTCCCAATCCTCCAGTTGAGCTCTCCCAGCTCGAGCATTCTCTGATGCTCTGGTACGCCACCATAATTTGGCATCTCCACTCAAGTACATGCTGGTGATGGTGACTTTCTCCCGTTCCAGAATGTGAGCAGCCTTGAAGTACTGCTCCATATCCCATAAGAAGTTCTCCAACTCCTTTGCATTCCTGCAACCATTAAAGGAATGGGGTTCTGGAACTCTTACATTTGAAGGAGCTCCGCCTTCAACAATGGATTTTGCCACCACTCTCTTCACCACCATCAAGTCCTGCTCCAAGGACTTTAGACTTGATCTCATGGAGTCCATGATCGCAGCATACCTTTCCTCTGCATCTTTCACCTCACTCGCAAGGGCCTCCTTGAGAGTAGCATTTTGCCTCTCTTGCCAAGCCAGCTGTGCCCATAAGCTTCCCGCATCTTCGGTTGGAGGATTCCCTAGCATCTCCTCGATGCGAATCAACCGATCCTGAAGCTTCACTTGCGTCACCATGGCTTTTGTTGATCTTGGCTTCCGTTGAACCGGTTTCTCACCAAACCGAGCTCTGATACCACTTGTCACATCGGCAAATTGATACCTTGAAATTTCACCCGTGATGGCGCCAAGGTTCGCCCACCTCAGCCCGCCAAACTTGCACAAGCCCACAAGAGTATAGAGGAGAAGAGAAGTACAGCAACCTTGCCAACCTTTTATTGCTCACATAAAAGGAAATACAACTCTTAACACGGAGTGACACTACAAGTGTCTCTACCTGTGTGTGTGTCTCCAACTCAATAGACCCCCTAGTCTATTTATAGTACACATATTTGGCTGTGAGCAACTACTGGAGATCATGGAGAACATGTTCCATAATGTTCTCCCTGTAGTTCAACCGCTGGAGGCCATGTTCTCCTGGCAGTTAGTTGACTGTCTGGGCTGCTGCCACCTGTCCCACGAGCCCTCAATTGCCTCTTTGCTGGCCATGTGTCCCTTGACAGTTGCAGCTCTGGTTCTCCAAACTGCAGCCACGTGTCTTCAGCCTGCGACGCCAAGTGTTCAGGCTGTTCACATGCTCTTGCAGCTCACTTTAGCCAACCTGTCCCGTTGCTCGCTCTGCAGGACTGTTTGGGCTGTTCGGGTCTCCATCTGAACATGTCGTGACTCCGTCACTTGAGGCTATGTGTGCTGCCCGCGCACACATATGTTGGAGGCAGTCCGTCGCCTCGCATGATCATGCGCTCCCTCGCATGATACTCCTCGTAGTGGCACCGACCACCACAGCTGGTTGTTTGCTCGTATGTGTTCTGCCCGTGCACACACACGCTGGAGGCTCTCCATTGCCTCTGAGATCATGAGGTCCATTACATGATCACGTTGTGGTGGCACCTACCACTCACAACGGGTGTGACAGTGAGCTTGTGTTATGCCACACCATGACTGGTCCTAGGTAGTCCATCCATTCCCCGAGCAAAGAGGTCTTGATTCTCAATAAAGAAGGCACTGAGTTATGCTTAACTTTGCTTAGTTAGCGAACTTCCTACCTTCACTTCTCCGGTGGCAACAAGATCTAGTATGATAGTAAGTAGCTATTCTGTTGGAGTGGTTCATTAGTCTTCTCGAGTATGACAATTATGGTTTTCTACTCTTATGGTTTGTGCATAAGATGCTCCCACATAGCAACGTAACATTATTAGGCTGCACTTTAGTTGCCTCATGCTTCAATTATTCTTGTGGGAGTCAAGAACTGCATCAACAGGTGGCAACTAGACACCATCGCCTAAAGCTAGTTGAGTTTTTGTTGTTGATGATGGCATTATAGGTCAAAGCTCCAAGAATAACAATAAAGCGGGGGTGGGGGGGTTGGGGGGGTGGGGGGGTTGTGTCAATCATCAACTTCTAGGAGTTATTCTTTACATGAAGAGCATTTCAAATGCCTTCAGATTGGATGGCATCGCCGATGAACCAACCAATGATATTGGAGAGGACCATAGATGGGAGTGAGGCACGATTGTGTAGGAGTGCTCCCATGTAGTGAAAGTTGGCTAAGCTTTTGGTGTTAACCATGACCCTCGTGATGAGGTGCTCGGTGATGATAGCCGAAATGACTAGAGTGATGTTTGGATCAATTTTATCTAAAATTAAATTTAATCAATATTTAGTTGGATAGAGGCTTGAATACCACTAAATTATGACTTAAATATGGGTCTTAGTTAGACTTAAATTGTGATCGAATTTGATCAAAAATTGAGTTCAATTCGGACTAGAACAATTATGAAATTTGGGCTTATGATAAATTTAGCCTAAATTGGGCTAAGTGTGCCAGATATTTGGACTAGAGTTGGACCCAAAATTCATCAAAAAAAATATAGGCAAAAATAAAAAATTTGAAAATTTTATAAATATGTCATTGGATTGAATAAACTCTTACAAAAAGTTTCTTGATCGGATTTTTCTTGTGAATATGTCCATGGGATGAAAATTTTATAAAAATTTTATAAAAATTCTAAAATTATAAATTAGTCGCCCCAAAATCTAGGGTTTGCAAATAAATTCCTCAAAAATATCATATTCATAAATAAACCCCTTAAGAATTCCATATTCACAAATGAACTCCTAAAATTTCTACTTTTCATAAATAAGTCTCTCAAATATTTTTATTTATAAATAACTCTAAATTTTATTATTTTGTAGATAAAATCATATAAAAAGGACCCTAAAAATTGTAAAAATTTTATAAATAGGTCTTTTTTATAAAAAAAATCTCTAAAATTTATAACTTTATAATTTGGTCTAATTTTCAAAAAAAATTTTGTAAAAATCTCCTGTAAATTCAATATCACGAGTGGATACAACTTAATAATAAATATTATCTTAATCCTAACAAAATTATATCTGAATTTAGAATTCAAACACTTGATCCATAATTAAAAACAAATTGATTGAGATCAAGATCAACTCGATCTATTCTCTTTATCTCCCTGATGCTTATAAAAAGAACTGGACTCCTGCAAAAAGATAAAAAGAGATTAAGAGGAGATCAAGAAGGCATCATCGAGGGGGAGATCAACAATAAATCAAACAGCAAAGCAAAAAAGCAAAAGAAGTAGGTCTCTTATCTTTTTTTTTTCTTTATCTTCATTTTTATTCCTGCTCTTCCTTTGTCTCTCGTTAAGGTACCTACTACCATGTTCTAACTTTGTGCATTTTAGCCATTTGTGTGCTTGTGCAGAGTAGCCACTCACCAAAATTAAGCGAACCCACTCTTTGCTGCATCTCTAGCAAATGCTGAGCAATACCTAGTTGCTACCCCACCTACCTCCAGCTGGATCTTAGCCATGCTATGACCTGGCCATGGCCACCTCCATCAATAGTCCAACATCTCATCCATCTACCCACGCATCAAGCTACCAACATCACTGTGGCCCCTCACCAGCCCAAGTGTACCCTTCACTCGAGAAGAGACTGTGTTGGCCTTGATCTTGCTTCGCCTCTCACTGGGGAAGCCCAACCCACAATTTCCCCCAGTGAGCTCCATCTCCCATTGACAAAGCTTGACCTATGAGCTCTACCTCCCATCAATGAAGCTTGACTTGCTAGCTTTGCCCCTGTCCATCAGCCCTCGCCCCTGCTCGTCAGCCTTCGCCTCTACCCATAGGCCCATAACCCATGTCGCCTCCAGCCATTGTCCACCACTGCTTTTGGCCAAATCCAGCCAAGAGCAAAAGAAAGAGGAGAAGATAATGGGCTCAAGCAAGAAGTAGGGATAAAAATATTTAAAAAAATGATTTTGGCTTAAAAAAAAAAGAGAAGTTTGGCCATTGTCAAGAAAAAATACAAAAAATATGTTTCCCTAAAAAAAGAAAAAATTGTCACCTCAATTTGTGTGTCTAAGCTAATAAACTTAGAGTTAGCCTATGAGCTCACTTGAAAGTTAATTGATTGATGGCTAGCATGCAGGCTCGTTTGAAAATCAACTTCTAACTTAAGGTCAATTCACGGGCTCACCTGAAACCTAATTTCTAACTCAAGGCCAGTCCATAGGCTTGTCTAAAAGTCAATTTTAACCTAGAGTTAGCTAGCGAGTTTGTCCAAAAATTAATTTCTAACCCAAGGCCAGTTTGTGAGCTCGCCCAAAAGTCAATTAATTTAGGGTCAACCCTTGCGCTTGCCCAAAAGTTACTTGGTTTAGGGTTAGCCCTTGAGCTTGTTCAAAAACTAATTTTTGACTCAAGGCCATCCTATATGCTCTTCTAAAGTCAATTCTAACCTAGGAATATCTTGTGGGCTTTTTCTAAAGTCAATTGGTTTAAAGCCAATCTAAGAACTCATCCAAAAATTAATTTGTGACTTAAAACCAATTTGCAGGCTTGTCTAAAAATTAATCATCTTAGGACTAGCCCATGAGCTTGTCCAAAAGTCAATTTAGACTAAAGCCTAGTTTATGGATTTGCCTAAAAGTCTAATAGATTAAAGGTTAGCTTGCGGACTCACTTGAGAGTCAAATCAACTTAGGGTCAACTCGTGGGCTCATCCAAAATCATTTTGATCATAGATAACCTATGAGATCTTTAATAAATTAATCAAATTAATTGACCTAATCAAATTGAAATTAAGCCAATTCGGCTAAAGTAAATGAATTGATCAAGCTAAACCAATTTAACCCAAATAATAATCAAATAGACTTAAATTGATCAAATAAATGAACTAAAACTCAAATTTAACTAGACCTAAATCTAAATTGAGCTAATTTATGTTAAATTGGTTCATACTTAACCCTAATTGGGTCCAACTTGGGTCAACTTGAAATCAGTTCAAACCTAGCCCTAATTGGATCGATTTAAATCAAATTAGTTCAGATCCAACCCTTGCTGAGTCAACCTGAATCAAATTGATTCAAACCCAATCCCAATCAGGTTCAAATTGGGTTAACCCAAAATCAAATTAAGGTTAAACTAAATTTGAACCAAACTCTAATTGGGTTAAATCAAATTCAAACTGAACCCTAATTGGATTGAACTAAATTTCAATTGAACCCTAATTGGGTCAAACTAAGTTCAAACCAAATCCTAATTGAGTTAAACCAAGTTTGAATCGTATCCTAATAAGTTAAACCAAGTTTGAATCAAACCCTAATTAGGTCAAGCCAAACTTAAATTCAAATCCCAAACTAGGTCAAACCTTAATGAAAACTAGGTTGAACTTAAATCAAAATTAAGTCAAACCTGAAACCAATAAGATTGAACCTGACGAATCGAGTGAGCTCTCCTTGTAATGATGTTGTTGAACCTCTCATCCAAAGCCAAGTCAAACTCGAACCTAAACCAAAATCAGGTCAAAGCTAAACCAAAACTAGGTCAAACCTGAACCAAAACTAGGTCAAATTTGAACCAAAATTAGGCCAATCTTGAACCAAAACCATGTCAAACTTGAACCCAAACTAGATCAAACTTGAACCAAAGCCAAGTCAAACCCAAACTTGTACCAAAACTAGGTCGAACCTAAACCAAAATTGGGTCTAAGTTGAATCAAAATCAAGTCAAATTTGAACCAAAACTAGGTTAAACTTGAATCAAAATCAGGTCAAACTTGAACCAAAGCCAAGTCAAACCCAAACTTAGACTAGAATTAGGTTGTACCTGAACCAAAATCAGGTCAAACTTAAATCAAAACCAGATTGAACCTAAAGCAAAGCCAACTTGGATTTGAACCCAAGCCCATTAAGGTTCGAACTCAAACCCAATAAGGATCCAACATGGGTCAAACTAGAACCTATTAACGGGTTGAATCTGGATCCAATAAGAACCCAATCAAGGTCGGATCCAAAATCTGCTAAGAATCCATTAAGAACCCAATCAGGGTTGGATCTAAAATCCATTAAGAATCTAATAAGAACCCAATCAGGGTTGGATCCAACATCTACTAAGGATCCATTAAGAATCTAATCAAGGTTAGATCCAAGATCCATTAAGGACCTAATAAGAATCCGATTAGGATTAGATCCAAGATTCATTAAGAATCTAATAAGAACTAAATCAAAGTCAGATTCAAGATCTACTAAGGACCAATAAGAACCTAAGAAGGATTGAATCTACGATCTACTAAGGATCTAATAAGAACTAATCAAGGATTGGATCTAGGATCCACTAAGGATCCATAAGAACCCATCAAGGGTTAGACTAAGATCTATTAAAGATCTAATAAGAACCCAACAACAGTTAGATCCAAGATCATTAAGAAAATAGTAAGAATCCAATCAAGATTGGATCTGAGATCCATTAAGAATCCATCAATAACCCAATAAGGGTCGGTCCAAGATTTATTAAGGATCCATCAAGGACCCAACAAGGGTTGTTCAAGATCCACATCAAGGACTCAATTAGGGTCAATCCAAGAACCATTATGGATCCAATAAGTACCCAACAAGAGTCAAATCAAGATCGATTAAGGACCAAGTCTGAGACTCGATGAGAATTTAACATGTGGTCAAACCCAACTCGGAATCAAATTAGACTTGGTCAAAATCAAGTTTTGAACATCAAATTAAATCAAATCAAACTTAATCAAAATCAAGTTCTTAACATCAAATTAAATAAAATCAAACTCAAATTGCAATCGAGTTCTAAATATTAAATTGAATCAAATTAGACTTGATTGAAATCAAGTTCTAAACATCAAATAGAATCAAATCAGATCTAAACTAAAATCAAGTTCTGAACATCGAACTAAATCAAATCAAATTCAAACCAAAATCAAGTTCTAAATATTGAATTAAATCAAATCAGGATTAAATCAAAATAAATATGAACTTTAAACCAAACTGAATTAGACTCAAACTAAAATCAAGTCTAGCTTGAGTTAATTTCAAATCAATTAGGGTTAGTCAACAACAAGCTCAAGACTATTAATGACACCTCAAATTTAATAGGCAACAAATCAAGGAATGCTATCAATTATCAAATTAAGTTTAGTTAGTATAAATGCATGCTGCTAATCATTCCTTTAAACATTTAAATTGAACTAAGGTAGGTTTGAACTCGCTCAATCAATTAGGCAAATACCTTGTTCCAACAAAGTCAATTGATAACATGCATAATTTCATTGATCACACTTAAAGCTTAGCCAACATAAGCTCAAAAATAGTTGGTGATGTTTCAAACTTAATCGACAATATGCCAAAGAGACTGTTGATTATCAAATCACAAATAGTCAGAATAAGCCATTGCCGCTATCCATTTCAAATTAAACTAAAGGTAGACTTAAACTCACTTAGTCAGTTAGCCAAATACCTTATTTAAAAGAAGTCAACTAATAATACATATAAAACTGTCAGCCACACTTCAAACTCAACAAGCTAAGATGATGTCAATTATTAAATTAGAAATGATTAGCATAAGTTAAAGCCACTAATTATTCTTTCAAAAGAAGTCAATGAATAACAAGTAGAAAGCAATCAATGATGCTTCAAATCTTAGTAGGGTCAATTTACACAAGTCAAAGTAGTTAGCCATATCCTAAAATCAAGTGAAGTTATCAGTATTTACTAATGATCAAACCAAGCACCTATTCAAGTCAAATTTCACTCGGTCAAGTGCACAAGAGCAGGGTAGCAGCGAGCATCAAGTCTTTTCCCATTCTCCTTCTTATTTCATACTCTTTATGGTTATGAATTTAAATTCATTAAATTATAAAGTGAGAGTATGCCCTTATTTAAACCATGTATCCCTTTCTAGATTAATTAAATTATGCTTTTTTCTTTATGTTTCTATTTTATTAGCTAGGTTTTTTATTTTAAGATGTTCTTAATAATTGTAAGAATAATTAACAACAAAGGTTTGTGCATGTTGAACATCATATCCCTACAATTTCTAATTGCACATTCAAACCACCTTAATTTTTATTTGTTATTTTGAGGTTACTTCTCAGGATCTCTAGCTATTCCAAGTGGTCAATTTTAGCTTAAAAAATTCTAGCATGCCTAGTAGGACCTTTTTCTTTGATTTGTGGTTGACATTTGTGCTGTGTAAATTAAACACATTTAGCACCAGTTGGCTACAAATTCTGACGTGCCTAGTGGGATGTGATTTCACCTCTTAGTGAAGAAATCTAGTTAATATAGTAGAGACATTAATAAGATAGAATTATGATTAAAAACTAATCAATTGTATTCTCTTTTACAAAAGAAAACATCAAATGTCTTGGGAGAAGGATCAGTCATTCGTCTACTTCATTTAATGATCATGACAGGAGCAGCTAGAGCTCAGATTAAGTTTAGAACTATCTCTAAGGTCATCCAATTCAAGAGAGCACCTACTCATTCACCAACCAATATTGTGGTTATAGAAAATAAATCTATTTCTTACCTTTCATTAAAGGAAAAGAGGTCCAATGTCATCGTTCCCAATGAGAAAAGTCAACCTACTAAACAGTTATAAGCTATGCCTCAACCAACAAGGGAATCTATCTTCTAGAGATTAGGCACAAAGCAAAACTCAATCTTTGATCACCTTTGCCCTACTTTTGAGGAAGAGCAACCAAAAGCAAGTCCAAACACATGCATAGATGAAAAAGAACCTATCCTGACTATCATAAGCAAAGTGAAAGCTACTAAAATTTTTTATCTAGTTTGGGATCCTTGAATGAAGTCAATCATCACCATTCCCATCTCTAATTCCTTTACCTTATTGAATGGCTTAGATAAGGGTAAAGGTAAATTAAAATGGGTACAATCTTATCTCAAGACTACAGCTAAGGGGAGAATAATCAAACCAAACAAGAAAAGACACCATAAGGCTGCAACCCACCATGAGACCCCACAAAGGGAGATCATCCAATCATGACTTCAGCAAGGATTGCAAGCCCATGCCTCACCATGTAAAGTGCCAAAGAAGATTGTGTGAATGAGGCTTATAGATAGGGAGATTCAAGAAGAAAAGGCCATTTTGAGTCAATCTTTGCTACTATGCCAAAGAGAAGATGTAGTTATTCACTCCATAAGTAGACTCTTAAATGAGATAACCTAGCTGATGGAAAAGTTAGCCTCAACCAAAAACATATTAAACCTAGACCTGATCCTCAAGATGTGGACTCTCATATTTTGACAAAAGTCTTACTCATAACCGAAAGCTCTAATGGAAAAATAATTGTAGAAGCATTGCGAGAATAGTTGAGACAATAAGAGAAATAAAAATATGAAGATTAGAAGAAGGTCGTGGAGTTGATGGAGATGATGATACAAATAAGAAAAAAACTTGACAAGTTGGAGTGGCCTCAACAGTCATCTCAGGGAGTTGTAGAGGTGATAGAAGACACACTTCTTATAGATGAGCTCCATGAAAATATAGGCCCTTCACAAATACCTTCTCCACCAACAAGGGATACCTAATCCCCAATCTTAGGGATTCTTGATAACATGAAATTGCTAATATATATCAACAATAAATACAATAAATGGTGGTTTCATAATTAAGACAAGAAAGTAACACGAGTATGACAAATGATGCAGACAAACTATACCCTAGTTATTATGACCAAGTACTATATCTTAAAAACTATATAGTGCCTAAGTTTAAATAATTCATTGGCATTGGTAATCCTAAGCAACATATAACTCATTTTGTGACTCTATGTGAGATTAAAATAATAACCCTTTATTGTTACTCTACCAATTTTCAGCAAGTTTAAATGGGGGTAGTATTAAGTGGTATGTTAGTTTACAACCAGAATCCATATAAATTTGGTTACAAATGAAAAAGGTTTTCTGCATCAGATTTGGAGAAGTTAGCGACAAGGTGACCATTGCAGACCTAATCACAACACCAAAATGCAACAATGAATCAATATTGGATTATATCATACGGTAGAGAAATCTTAATATTAGGTGTAAACAATCCATAAGCCAATTTGATGCTGTAAATCTAGTTTTTGATAGCATAAGAAAGAATTGGATGACACTCTATCTAAGTATTTCTTTTATTCATACTTTCCAAGATCTCATTATATAAGTCAAGAAGTAGGAGAAGATTGGTCCATTAGTCTTAGCTAGTTTAGAAAATTTCAAATTAGAAAAAGATAAGGCAAAGTGAGAAGAACTCTCTAAAAATGTGAGGGCCACATTCACAATAATTAAACAGAAGAAACCTACAAATTCTACCATGAATGCAGGTAAATTTTAGAAATTACCAACTCTTATGGGAGATGGGGAGGTACAACCATCTAACAATTTTCAATAAAATTATGCCTCCAACTACCAGAATGCAAAAGGCTGAATGAAACTAACAAAAAAAATTATCCAAATAATTATCCTTATCATAAAGTCTTGGGCCATACCATTGAGAAGTGTTATCTGTTCAAAATTGGATCAAAAAGTAATAATGAGAGAGTAAGCTGATTCTCTCAAAGTTAGCCTCATTTGAAATACCCACTGAATGCATCAATCACATTACTATGTTTGAGACATATAAGCCACTTGCTGGACTCCTTTTCGGGGAGGAAGAATAGTATACATCCAAACATGTGGGAGATCTATATCTCTAAAAGGCTGAAAAAATTGATAAAGAAGATGACCAAGAATCATAAAAATCCTAAGATGCTGATAAAGAAAGTTTTATTAGAACAAGCTTTCCCACCTACTCACAACATCAAAAAGAAAAAAAATTAAAAATACGACAAAGAAACTGGTCCAACCAGATAGATACACACTTAAGAAATCAACTATCCAATGAGAAAGAAATCAAGTAACTCTTGAGAAATTCCTTTCCAATGAACTTAAAGCTTTACTGGAAGGCTCTGACAATTAGAATGGGGAAGAGAAACTTTCAGTGGCAATGTGTACTACCATTATTAGAAGTTCACAATCAAGCCAATCACTAGGGTCATCCCATCACTCTAATAATGATGAAGTTCAGAGCACAAGATAGGAAAAACTAAATGAATTCATCAAGCATATCACTAATGAAATGGAGATTCTCATGAATCTCCCAGTGGATTATCACCAAGATGACTATGTTAGAGAGTGGTTTGCCTACAATGTGATTATGGTTGTAGAGTAAAAATTGACCACATGGGATAGCGAAAGACTCTGAGGAGCAATATTAAAACAACAAATAAAATTTGAAGATGGTTTGAATACATGATTAGGTGTTGTGGGAATATGACTTTTAATAGATGCAAGCCCCTATTATTAATTATCTTGACAATTATTAGAAATCTCCTAAAATAAGAAACCTTACTAATAAAATAGAGAAACAAAAGAAAAGAAAGCATGATTGATTGATTTAAAAAAAGGAATACATGGTATTAGAAAGGGTATACCCTTACTTTGCAATTTAAAAAAGTTAAATTTGTGATCATGAAAGAATATGAAATGAGAAAGGAAAGGGAAAGGTTTGATGCTCATAGCTACCCCACTCTGGTGTACTTGACTGGGTAGAATTTGACTTGAATGAATACTTGATTTGATCCTTGGTGGCTATTGATAACTTAATTTGATTTTAGAGTGTGACTAACTGCATTGGCTTGTGTCAATTAATCCTATTAAGATCTTGTGGCTTTTTGCTTATTGTCAGTTGACTTCTTTTGATATTGAATTTGATAGAATGATTAGCAGCCTTATCTTGTATTAATTAGTATTGATTTGATAATCAACAACCTCTCTTGGCTTGTTGTCAATTAGGTTTGAAACCCCACTAATGACTTTAGCTTGTGTCAGTTTAGCTTCAAGTGTGACCGATAGTTTTATATGTATTGTTAGTTAATTTCTTTTGAATAAGACATTTGGTTAACTAACTAAGAGAGTTCAAGCCTACTTTAGTTTAGTTTGAAATGATTAGTGATCTTGGCTTATGTTGACTATTTCTAATTTGATAATTGATAACCACATTGGCGTGTTGTCAATTGAGTTTGAAGCATTACCAAGGTCTTTTTAAGCTTGTGTTGGCTGAGCTCAAAGTATGACTAACAACTTTATACTTATTGTCAGTCAATTTTTTTTTAAATAAGGCATCTAGTTGACTAATTAAGCAAATTCAAGTCTATGTTAGTTCAATTCATAATGGTTAGCGGCCTTGGCTGATATCAACCTTTTCTAATTTGATAATCGATGGTCTCTTAGACATGTTTCAATTAAATTTGAGACATGGCCAATGAGTTTTGAGCATGTATTAGCTTAGCTTGAAGTGTGACTGATAACTCCAAGTGTATTGTTGGTTGATTTCTTTTGAACAAGGGGTTTGGCTGATTGATTAAGTGAGTTAAAGCCTACCTTTAGTTTGGTTTGGTCTAAAGTTTAGAATTAATTTTGGTTTAAGTCTAATTTGATTCAGTTTAATATTTAGAACTTGATTTAGACTCAAGTCTGATTTAATTCAATTTGATATTCAAAACTTAATTTGGATCAAGTTTGATTTAATTCAGTTCAATGTTAAAAAATTGATTTTGATTTGAATATGATTTGATTCAATTTAATGTTCAAAACTCGATCTTGATTCGAGTCTGATTTGATTCGATTCAGGTCAGGCTTGACCTTGTGTTGGACCCTTATTGGGTTTTTAATTTTTGGATCCAACCCTTGATGGGTTCTTAATGAATCCTTAATGGGTCTCAGACTAACTTTGATCAAGTTCTTGATGGTTCCTTAATAGACCTTGGATACAACCCTGATTGGGTTCTTAATGGATCCTTAATGAATGTTGAATCCAACACTTGATGTATTATTGATGGATCCTTACTAAATCTTGAATACAACCCTTAATGGATTCTCAATGGATCCAATCTCAACCCATTAATGGGTTTGGGTTCGACCCATGTTGAACTCTCATTGGGTTTGGGTTTGAACTTTAATGAACTTGGGTTCAAGTTCAAGCCAATTTGGGTTCAACTTAGTTTTGGTTCATGCTCAACCTAGTTTTGATTTAAGTTTGACTTAGTTTTGGTTCAGGTATGACCTAGTTTTGATTTGAATTTGATTTTGATTTGACTAGATTAGGGTTCAGTTTGAACTTAATTTAACCCAATTAGTATTTGATTTAAGCTTGGTCGACCTAATTAGGGTTGGATTTAAACTTGGTTCAACCTAATTAGAGTTTAATTTGACCTAGGTTTAACCTAATTAGAGATTAGTTTGAACTTGGTTTGGCCTACAAGTTTGATTCAAATTTAGTTTAACCTAATTAGGGTTTAGTTTGAATTTAATTTGATTATGGGTTGACAAAATTTAAATTCAATTAGGGTTGGGTCTGGATTGATTCAGTTTAGATTAGCTCAATTTGAATTTGAGTTCAATTCAATTTAACTTTTAGTCCATCTATTTGATCGATTTAGGTCCATTTGGTAGTCCATTCAAGTTCAATTAATTTAATTAATTTTAAGCCAAATTGACTTAATTTCAACATGATTAGATTAATTAATTTAATTAATTTATGCTTGTTAATTTTAATTAATTTAGTTTGAGAGCTCTTGGACTATCATAATGATTTTGAGTGAGCCTATAAGTTAACCCTAAATTGTATTAGGTTTTCAGTGAGCCTGCAGGTTATCTTTGAATTAATTTAGACTTTCAATGAGTCTGCAAATTGACCTTGAGTCGATTAGACATACGGTGAGCTCACAAATTGGCCTTAATTCGAATAGATATTTGGCGAGTTTGTAGGTTAGTCTTAGTTCAAATGGACATACAGTAAGCTTGCAAGTAGGCTTTAGTCTGAATAGATGTATGGTGAGCTCACGAGCTGGCCTTAGTTCAAACTGGTATTTGGTGAGCCCATGGGCTAGCCTTAGTCCAAATAGATATTCAGCGACTTTGCAGACTAGGCTTAGTCCAAATAGATGTTTAACAAGTATATGGACTAGCCTTAGTCTGAATAGATATTCAACGATATTGTAAACTGGTCTTAGTTCAAATAGAAATTTGATGAGTATGTAGGCTAGTCTAAGTTCAAATAGACAATCGATGAGCTCACATACTAACCTTAGTCCAAAAATTAATTTTCGAGAGAGCTCATGAGCTAGTTCTAGATCATTTGACTTTCAAGTGAACCTACGAGTTGGCCTTGAATCGGAAATTGATTTTCAAACAAGCTTGCAAATTGGGCTTAAACTGTTGATTTAGGTACACGAATTGAGGCCAAATTTCTCTTTTCTTTTGTCAAATTTTTTTTATTTATTTCTCTTCTTTTGCTATTGATTGATTGATTGATTTATTTATTTTTTTGGCCAAAAGATTTTATTATTATTTTTTTATTTTAAAGACTCCTTCCCCGAGTTGGCCTCTTCTCTTTTCTTGAACTGGGCCATAGTGGCCTAGAGTTCTTCATGGCCGGATTTGGCCAGAGGTGGATGGATCCAACTTTTCTTCTTGATGACAAGGTGGAGGGATGCACTCCTACCCCTCATCTCATGATCACACTGGCCATTCTAGGGAAGATCTAGCTTGTAATAGTGACAGGCCACTTGCCAACGGGGGAGGCAATTGATAGCTAGAAAGGGCACGTGCTAGAGCATAGGAGGCAATGAGCAGCTTGGGCCAATAGTGAGCATGGTGGGTCGTGTAGGTGCAAGCAAGCAGATGGTAGAGGCATTGCGGGTTGGAGGCATGGGAGCAAGGGAGATGCCGACTGTGGTTGGATCCGATGACCCCATGACCACAAGAGTTTGGGTAGAGCTCATGGGGAAGTGCATATCGGGCTTTACCAATGCGAGGATGTGTCGATGGATGATCAGTGGAGGCAGCTCAGCTTGCAGAGGGGATCAGAGGAGATGGCGCAATGCATGTTCGACATAGATGCACACACACAGTGCATGCTGGGCATGGACACACATACACACGTGTAGGGCCCATTTGGAACGGGGTCAAGGTCAAAGGAAGGGGTAAAGTGTAAAATGATAATGCGGTTAAATCTTGTTTGGTTACCGATCTGGCTAGCCGATGGTTTAAATTTTTGTGAACAAAAATGCCCTCCGACTTCATCCAACTCCCCGGTGAGTATAAACCACCCCCAACCACCGGCCAAGCACCACCGCCGCTCCCGCAGGATCACCATCGTCGTCGTCGCATTGATCCAAAGGCCCTAACCCTCATCTTCTTCCCAGAATCAATGGCCATCCGTTGGAGATCAACAGCATCAAGATCTCCACCGGCACTCCGGGCCTCGTGGTCCTCCACCGAACCCGGTCGGTGGAATGGATCGGGATTGAGACCGTCTTCGCCATCACCGATCGTGTCCGAGCCACCGAAGGCACCCGATTCGAGGTGTTCTCAGGGTTAGATCGACTCCTGAAGGGCATTTTTCGGCGATCCGATGATGGGGGGTGGGGCTTCCAGTGCAGGACGTCGGCGTCGACTACGGTGAAGGATATGTGTGTGCTGGAAGAGGATGGAGTGGTAATGGCGGAGACAGCGGCGAGGAAGTCGAGGAGAAGATGAATAGTTAGCGAGATTGGAAGAGATCCGGGAGGAGATGGATGGCTGTGATTGCAAGGATGATGGAGAGCGGGAGGTGGGGCTTCAAGTGCAGGACATCGGCGTCGACTGCGGTGAAGGATGTGTGTGTGCTGGAAGAGGATGGGGCGGTGATGGCGGAGACGACGTCTGCTGCGTGGGGAGGAGAAGATGAACAGTTGGCGAGATTGGAGGAGATCCCGAAGGAGATGGACGACTGTGATTGCGAGGATGATGGAGAGCGGGAGGTGGTGGGTTGAGTGCAGGACGTCGGCGTCGACTGCAGTGAAGGATGTGTGTGTGTGTTGGAAGAGGATGAGGCAGTGATGGCGGAGACTGCGTCTGCTGCATGGCGAGGAGAAGATGAACAGTTGGCGAGATTGGAGGAGATCCCCAAGGAGATGGACGGCTATGATTGTGAGGATGATGGAGAGCGAGAGGTGGTGGGTCGAGTGCAGGACATCGGCATCGACT
The DNA here is from genome assembly GCA_005019695.1 of Trichopus zeylanicus subsp. travancoricus. Classification (NCBI taxonomy): domain Eukaryota; kingdom Viridiplantae; phylum Streptophyta; class Magnoliopsida; order Dioscoreales; family Dioscoreaceae; genus Trichopus; species Trichopus zeylanicus. Next base: position 159,170 of record RXID01014364.1, read on the forward strand.
GCGGTGAAGGATGTGTGTGTGCTAGAAGAGGAGGGGGCGGTGATGGCAGAGACGACATCTGCTGTGTGGAGAGGAAGAGATGAACAGTTGGCGAGATTGGAGGAGATACCGGAGGAGATGGACGGCTGTGATTGCGAGGATGATGGAGAGCGGGAGGTGGTGGGGTTGGACGGTGGGGAGGAAAGAGGAGAGGGGGGTGTGGATGTGGGGGGGGGGGGGGGGGGGGGGGGTGGTGATGGACGGCGGATATTTGGAGATGGAGATGGAGAGGGTGAACCTAATCACGGGTTAGTCATTCATAAGTAGATCATGTTCATCTTTCAAACATAATATTACAACACGTAATATAACATTACAACATATAACATTGTATAAGAAAATAGCAAAAAACACAATATACATTATTGCAGATATATATAATAATTTTGGAAGACACTGGAAACAGTGAGTACTATCTGCAAAATTTTGGGTTCAAAATAAAGCATCAGCGAGTACTTCTTCGGCTACACGTGCGACTACTTCGTGGTGCAAAAATACAACATTATTCTTTGTAAGTAAATAAAAGGTGGAAAAATTATTAACATGATGTTAGAAAATTATGTAAATTATACTTATAATTGATAAGGAACATAAAAAATATTATCTTAGTTGACATCAAAAAGTTAATTATGATATTTTATATCGAGAAAAGTAAACTATCACTTACGCATCCCACAGAGCTGCAGTTATTTCATTCCAAAGTATTTCCCCATTTCGCACTTCACGTTGCGATATATGGATGTTGGGTTCAAATGTTTCATTGTGTGCTCCCGTATATTCTCCAGTACTATCATCAACCCCTTCATTAGCCCCGCAGTCGTGAAATAGCTGGTCCTCACCGTAATTTCTACGTATAAAATTATGTAGTACAGCACAAGCCACCACTATAGCACATTGTGTCTCGTAAGGATATGGTTGTATTTTGCGTAATATTTGAAACCGCTGCTTAAAAACACCAAATGTCTTCTCCACACAAGTTCTCAAACTAACATGCATGTGATTAAATTTGTCCTTCGGATTCTGATATCGGACTCGACCTTGACCAAATTGTCCAATGTGGTACCACTCATTTCAAAATGGTGCGAGAAATTTGCTAGTATTGGCATACCCTACATCCACCAGATAGTATTTACCTAAAATAAACTATGATTATCATTACGAACATTATCATTAGTGTTTAAAGAAAAGCAAAATTATGAGTTTCACCTTCGGGAAAGAAGAAATTGCCTCGGCTTAAACATTCTCGTAAGACTCGTGCGTTTGCCGCAGATCCCTCCCAACCGCTATAAACAAACAAAAATTCCATATCAAAAGAGACAACTACCATAACATTTTGCGTAAGCAACCCATGCCGGTCTCGAAATGGAAGTTGCATTTCTCGACTCACAATCGCTGGTATATGTGTGCCATCTATAGCCCCGAGTGCATCCTACAAAGAAAGACATAATATGTTGGAATATATGTTGACATTACTTAGACAATATTGTAGAAACTTATCTCACCTTGAAAAAAGAATACGCTCCTCCTCGATTAAGAATTGTGGGATAGACTGGAGCATTATGAGGTGACAATTGTATGTAATCATTTTTTAGAAACATAACACCTTCCAAGACTTTATGGAAGTACCTGCTTATAGTCTCTACAAAGTGTTGGAATGCCAACTGCAAGTCTCTATTAGATGCTCCATGAGCAATGGAGTAAAGAAAAATCCCTACTTGTAATTCAGCTGATACATGGGCTGTAGGCACGATACTTTCCCGCTCAACAAACATTCTAGTGAGCTGTAGAAACACTTGCGACACAACTCTAAAGGTCCGAAAAAAATGATCTTCATTACCTAGTAAGTCATACATAAACTCCATCCTAGTAAATGCTCGATTATTCAGTGGGTGGGGTAGTCTTCTCGCTGAGGTTGAGGAGCTTTCAAAATAAGAGGAAACGTGATCTTCAATGAGCAACTCTACTTCTTCCTCTACATTATCAAGAATGTCATCGTAATTAGACATCTTGGTGTTACAAAGAAGAATGAACTTGTGTTATAGCATCGACAATAAGGTCACTCTATAAATAAAAATCGACCTGAGTCGTCAGAGTGATAAATCATATCTGATTGATATGACGTGTCATCTTGATGTTACAGAGGTGAACTATTGATGTCAGAGTGATAAATCATATCTGATTGATATGATGTGTCATCTTGATGTTACAGAGGTGAACTATTGATGTCAGAGTGATAAATCATGTTTGATTGATAGGACATGTCGTCCTGATGTTACAGAGATGAACTATTGACGTCAGAGTGATAAATCATGTCTGATTGATAGGACATGTCGTCTTGATGTTATAGAGATGAGCTGTTGACGTCAGAGTGATAAATCATGTCTGATTGATAGGACATGTCATCCTGATGTTACAGAGATGAACTATTAACGTCAGAGTGATAAATCATGTCTGATTGATATGACGGGTCATCTTGATGTTATAGAAATGAACTGTTGACGTCAGAGTGATAAATCATGTCTGATTGATATGATGTGTCATCCTGATGTTACAGAGATGAACTGTTGATGTCAGAGTGATACATCGTATCTGATTGATATGACGTGTCATCTTGATGTTACAGATATGAACTGTTGATGTCAAAGTGATAAATCATGTCTAATTAATAGGACATGTTGTCTTGATGTTAGGAAGATAAACAGTTGACGTCAGAGTGATACGTCGTGTCTGATTGATATGACGTGTCATCTTGATGTTACAGAGATGAATGATTGACGTCAGAGTGATACCTACCTCCCACGCCATTTCGGACTTGGTGCCAGCTCAACGTAAACTTTGTCTACAAGCGAGAAGGAACACACTCCAATTTTGGTCACCTTTCCGGCTTTGAAAATTTTAAATTTTTTTAGACGTACGATGCGAGTCCCTCCTAGTCAATGTCTGCCACAAGAATTAAATGGAGGTAAGTTGAGATTATAAAGAAGAATTTTTTTGGCAAATATACACCCTGTAAGATTGCTTAACTGCAAAAATATTCCACTAAATTTTATCATTGCATGTATCCCCTTCCAAAACAAAAAAATAATTAATCATGAGCTGACCATGAACATCAAAAACATATTCACAATCCCATTTGATTTTTGGTAGAGCACGTACCAACCTCAATTAATACAACCTAAGCATCAGCTAGCATAAATTATGTTAATTAAATTATACAGCATGTGATATACTACACAAACCCATGTGATATCAGCATGTGATATAGTACAAAAACCCATGTTTCACAGTTACAAATCAGACAAGCATAGTTTCACCTCAATTACAACTAATCACAGAAGCACACCCTCAGTCACAAATCACACAAGCACACCCTCACAAATCTGGAAGCACACAACTCCTTCAGCTAGATCATGGACTCCATGGAATTTGATCCTGAAACTGGACGCGACAATGCATACTTCCTATGGAGGGTCATGCTTCTGTCAAGACCTTCCTTTCCTTCTTGTTCTTCCCTTGATTAGCACCAGCCTTGCTTGCCTTTGTTGCTGCGTTCCCTTTCTTCCTCCCGTCTTCCATCTTCACCCTTTGTTTCTTCCTCTTCACCTATAAACAATTAAAAACGTAGAAACAAAGCTTATACAAGGCAGAAATGGATAATGCAGCTCAAATTAAAAGCTCATTTGAAGAAAATTGCAATTAGGAACAAAATTTCACTGGAGTTCAGCTTCTTTCGTTTGTTTCTTTGACGTTGTATCAACATCTCCATGAGAAGTATCAGCATCTCACAATTAAGTAAGAAAAACATATGAAATAGCTCAGAAATTAGTAGCAACAGTGTATTCAGAGTACCAGCAAGGAGCATGCCTCAGGACCTACTCGTACATTATCCCATCATCTGACAGCCTATTGGGAGTTATCCGAGATTTGAGGAGACGACAGATAGGATTTACATAACTGTACCTTACTCCGGTTTATATCACATTCTTCTATTCGCCTCTCAGCCCATAATTTCAGCCCAAACGGGTCCTCCTCTAGCAGAAAATATTCCTGATGCAGTGGTACTTTCGGACATTCAGCACATTTAAACCTGTCTAAAGTGTTAATAAAAGTAAGGCTGAACAACTTGGCCAAGCACTTTTTATACGTCTCACTTGTAACAGCTCTTTCACTATACTTTTTGTCCATAACCTGCATCCACCTGTCCAAAGACTCCAAATCAGGAGTTTGCCCAGAATTGCTCCCAATACTTCTCAGGAACTCTCCATTACGTCTCCTGCTATTTTTTCCACTGCTGCGATCAAATCCTTTAAGAGAGCGTTTCCCACGTGGCCTAGAAGTAGGGTTCTCACCAGGAAACAACCTCCGAGCGATACAAGTGTATGGATCATCGTCAGCCTCAGTGTTGTTTTGCATCGCTGGTGAGGCGCTCGAATCGGATCCGTCTTGTGCTGTAGGTGGCTCTGCAGGTGCACTTCTCGATGACAGCATCCACCTTCCTATCGCAATTGAGCTCTTCACCATTAGTTCTACATCAAAAAACTGAGGAAACCCAATGATCCACATATTTTCGTATTGTGGGTTGTGCTGCCAAAAAGAAAAAAGTGTTAGACATAAAATTAGGGTTTGTATTCCAAAAGTTACAACGTAAAATATAAAACATACCATAAAGAAATCTCTCATTACTCCCGAATTTCCTGCTGTTAGCCTATGCCTGTCATAATCCCACATCCATCTGCTCTTGTTCTTCATAAACTGAAATTTATTATATCTTTCTTTCAGTCTCTTCCATTTGTACCTCAATTGCTTTGCATCTCGTACCATGACAGATAATTCATTTAACCTCTGCACAACTTTATTCCAAGATTACTTTCTGAAATTACCACCCTTGTTCCTTCCATCAACATGTTCCTCTAGTAGCAACTGAACAAGTAAAGTGTCCTCATCAGTGGTCCAATTTGGGGCACGTCCAGCCTTGTTAGAAGACTATCCAACTTGCTGAGTTGATTTTCCATTTTCTTGTGTTCGAGGACTTTGCCGAACTGGTGGATTGTGAGCATCCATTCCTATAGTAAAATCAGAACAAGTAAATAATTCAACCCAAGTAAATATGCGGAGTATGATTTTTGACATTATTCTAGAATAGTCAGAAAAATGCACCTTTAACCTTGCCCTCTATATTCATCACAATAACAACATCAAGATATATTGGTTGGGCAAGAAAGAAACCATCTTCTGTATACCTTGCCACTGGTAGGTCATATGTTTAGGAACAAGATACTAAAAATTATTATAGTTAGGAAATATGAACCACCGAGTCAGATGCAGCAAATGAAGGATTCATTATTTTCAATAGAATTCAAATCCTGACAAATCAAACCATTCAAGCAACCTGTGCGAATCTAAAACTACAGGCCATTCATCAAACCCTACAAAACAAATTTCAACCCACAAAATGAGCCAGAAAAGCAAAAATCCATCACGATGTCTTTGAGGGGAATAATACAAATCGACTATACCAACGACACCAACCAAAATCCATCAGATCAATCACGAACAAACCCTATTGAAAACTAACTGAGAGATCATTCAGACTGAAAACTAGTAGATCGAGGTGAAATCGATAAATCAATAGAAACGGTAGAGATACATGAGGTCTGTAACCTTTGGAAGTACTACAGATAAGTCATCGGTGGCGAAGGAGGAGCGGAGTGTTTTGCTGCGTGGGCGGCGGCGTCTGCTGCATCATTGATGGCGAAGGAGGAGAGAAGTGCTCTACTGCGTGGGTGGCGACGTCTGCTGCGTTGTCGGCAGCGAAGGAGGAGACGAGTGCTCTGCTGCGTGGAAGCCAGCGTCTGCTGCATCGTCGGTGGGGAAGGAGGAGACGAGTGCTCTGCTGTGTGGGCGCTGGTATCTGCTGCGTCGGCGGCGGTGAAGGAAGAGAGGAGTGCTCTGCTGCATGGACGTCGGTGTCTATTGCGTCGTCGGCGGGGAAGGAGGAGAGGAGTGCTCTGTAGCTTGGGCGGTAGCGTCAGCTGCGTCATCAGCGGCGAAGGAGGAGAGGAGTGCTCTGCTGCATCATCGGCAGCGAAGGAGGAGACGAGTGCTCTACTGTGTGGAAGCCGGCATCTGCTGCATCGTCGATGGGGAAGGAGGAGATGAGTGCTCTGCTGCATAGGCGCCGGCGTCTGCTGCGTCGGCGGCAGCGAAGGAAGAGAGGAGTGCTCTGCTGCGTGGGCACCGGCGTCTGCTGCGTCGTCGGCGGCGAAGGAGGAGCCGGCGTCTGCTGCGTCGTCGGTGGGGAAGGAGGAGACGAGTGCTCTGCTGCGTGGAAGTCAGCGTTTGCTATGTCGTCAGCGGGGAAGGAGGAGAGGAGTGCTCTGCTACGTGGGCGTCGGTGTCTGCTGTGTTGTCGGCGGTGAAGGAGGATAGACTCGTGCTCTAATGCGTGTGCACCAGCGTCTGCTGCGTTTTCGGCGGCGAAGGAGGATAGACTCGTGCTCTAATGCGTGTGTGCCGGCGGCGGGGTAGGGCGGGGCGGGGCGGGGGGGGCGCCGGGTGTAGGGGGGGGGGGGGGGGGGGGGGGGGGGGGGGGGGGGGTGGGGTGTGGGCGGGGGAGAAAGCGTATATAGTTAGGGTTTCGTGGCTGGAGCGATATGAGCCATGGGATCGAGATCCGACGATTCAAATCGCTCCAGCCACGAAACCCTAACTATATAACGGATCGAGATCCGACGGTTCAGATGAACCGAGGGTATTTTAGTCAAATCTTAATTATAATTTAAATAAATTAAATAATATTAGTCTGATCAAATTTTTGGTGTTTGAAAAATAATTTGGTCAGGACGAGGTGACCCTAGCCCTGACCCTGTTCCAAACGCGCCCGTAGTGTATGCTGGATATGGATGCACACATGTAGCATATACTGGACACAGGCATACGCATGCAATGTATGTTGGACATGGATGCACACACGTAGAGCATGGACTATGCAAGACAATTTGGTTTGGGTGTTCAACTGTGGTTGGGGTGGACTTGAATGGAAGAAGGAAGGAAGCGGGGGCGGCGGGGAAAAAGAAGGGGGGGGGGGGAAAAACGGGGGGGGGGGGGAACGCACATAGAGGAGAAAGAAATCATGAAGATAAGTTTTAAAATATTATTAGTTTGACTTATTTCTTGCCATTTCTTCTTCTTTGTTGCATGGTTTATCTTTTATTGGTCTCCATCTCTACGATCTGATTCCCCCTCCTTTTTTTTGATGTTGGCAGAATTTATATAAAATTTGAAGAGATCGAATTGAACTGAATATCAACCTCTTCTGTTTAAATTTTTGAATGATGAATGTGATTATAGATGAAAATGGATATAATTTATTTGAGATTAGATAAGTTTTCGGAGGGATATATATGAGTTTATTTGCTATAGATTACAATGATTTTAAAATTATCTCTCTTGGATATTGAGTTTATAAAGGGGTTATTTGTAAATTTTTTCTAAAAAATTTGGACCAAATTATAATTTCATAAATTTTAGACTCCTTTTTGTAAAAAATACTTATTTATAAAATTTTGAAGCTTTTAGAATCTTTTTTGAATAAAATTTAGACTTATTTATAAACAAAATTTTTTTGACAAACTTATTTATAAAAAAATAAAATTTTAGGGGTGTATTCATGAATATAGAATTTTTAAAGAATTTATTTATAAATCCTAAATTTTGTAAATATCAAATTGTGATTACTAATCTTTTGAGAGATTTATTTACAAATCCTAGATTTTGAGAGGATCACTTTATAATTTTAGGATTTTATTAGACTTTTCCATAAACTTTTCATCCTACGGATTTATTCATAAGAAAAAATTGGCCAAGGATCTATTTGTAAGAATTTATTCAATTTAGAAATCTAATTATCAAATTCTTATTTTTTTATATTAGCCAGATTTTGAATGAATTTTGGGCCCTATTTTGGTCTAAATATTTAGCCCACTTAGCCCATTTTAGCTTGAGCTCAAATTTTTCTATAATTTCTGAATTGAGCTCAATTTTCAGTCAAATTTAACTACGATTTAGGTCCAATTGAGATCCACATCTAAAAAGTAATTCTATGGTATTTACGTCTCAATTCTGATCATATTTCAATCAAATTCGATTATGACAAAAATCACTTCAAATAAATTACCCCATTCGCATCCTCTCCTCGAGTTTTGAAGAGAGAAGAGGGTGCGAATAAGTTTTAGGTATCTAAACCCTATGTTAATATTCTAAGAATTGATTATATTTGCCATGTGAGAGTAGATTTAATTTATCATGTGTAAGTGGACTTAATTTGCTATATCAGAGTGGACTAATTTGCCATAAAAAATAAACTTAATTACCATATGTAAATGCGTTTGACTAGCTATGTGAAAGTGACTTGATTTATTATATAAATATAGATTTAATCACCATACAAAATGAACTTTGTTTGTTATGTGAAAGTGAACTTAAATTGCTATATAAATACATGCTTAATTGTTGCACAAGATGGACTTCAATTTATCATGTGAAAGCGGATATCATTTGCTATGTGAAAGTAGATTTTGTTTACCACATGAGAGTAGACTTAATTTGCCACATAAAAATTAGCTTAATTTGCCATGTAGATATAAGCTTGATTGCTAAGTAAGATGAACTTATTTTGCCATGTGGAAGTAGATTTAACTTACCATGTAAATACGGGCTTGATTGCCATATAAGATAGACATCAATTTACCACATGAAAGTAGACTTAATTCGTCATATAAATACAGGCTTGATTATCATAAAAGATGAATTTCAATTTGTTGTGTGGAAATGAACTTAGTTTATTATATAAGAGTATATAAGATAGACATCAATTTACCACATGAAAGTAGACTTAATTTGTCATATAAATACAGGTTTGATTATCATAAAAGATGAATTTCAATTTGTTGTGTGGAAATGAACTTAGTTTATTATATAAGAGTAGGCTTAAATTATCACATGAGAGTAGACTTGGTTCTCCATATAAAAGAATATTCGATAACTATGTAAAAGTAGATTGAATTTCTTACATAGATGTGGTCTCGATTGTCACACAAGATGGACGTAATTCACCATGCAAATGTGAAATTGACTTACATCTTAAAAGCAGGCTTGGTTGCTATGCAGGAGTAGATTGAATTTGCCACAAAGATGTGAGCTCGATTACTACACAAGATGGACTTTATTCACCATGTAAAAGTGGATTTGATTTATCATATGAAAGTAGGCTTGATCACCATACAAGAGTGGATTGAATTTGGCATATGGATGTGGGATTAATTGCTAGACAAGATGGATTTTAATTTACCATGTGAAAGTAAATTTGATTTACCACATAAAAGCACTTTTCTTTGCCACATGGAAGTAGTCTTGATTGTCATATAAATACGAGCTTGATTGTTATGCAAAATGGACTTAGTTTGCCAATAAATGTGAGCTTGCTTGCCACATAAAATGGACTTTATTTGGCTAGTTTCCAAAGTTGCTACTTTGATTTTGCCATATCAGGGATAATATGTTCGACTTACAATTCTCATAGAGGAAGAATTGGATTTTATGATCTTGGAGGTAATCTATTTAGTTTTACCACTTTGGAGATGATAAGCTTATTTGAGTTGATTTTAGCTAAGACTATATTTAATTAAAATTTAGTCAGAAAATGAACTTGAACGCCACTATATTATGACCCAGGTCTCAATTGGATCTAAATCATGATCAAATTTGATCGAAAATTGAGCTTAATTTGGACCCAAATTACTGAAAAATTTAGGCTCAAACTAAAATGGACTAAATGGCCTGAATTATAGATCAATCTTTGCAAAATCTAGGATTTATGAATAAATCCCTCAAAAATTCTATATTTGTAAATAAATCCCTAAAATTTCTAATTTTTGCAAATAAGTCCCTTACAAGTTTTACGAATAAGTCTAAATTTTATTCAAAAAGGAGTTTGAAAATTTCAAAACTTTATAAATAAGTCATTTTTAGAAAAATACCCTTGAAACTTATAAAATTATATTTTAGTATAAATTTTTTGGGAAAATTTGAAAGAGACTCCCAAAAAATTCAATATCCAGACATGGTACAATTTTGTGATCTCTTCACAAGGAAACAAATATTAATCAATAAGATTACATGCCAATTAAAAAAATTGAGATTCGATTTGATTGCAAATCATAATCCAATGACATTCCAAAATTGAAGTAATCAAAGATTTGATTTTGATTCTGTTCAAGGCCTATAAAAATTGATGCAGGCCCTATGGAAAGGGAGAGAGGAGAACAAGGAGGATGAATCCTAAAATACAAAAAAAAGAGAAGTTCACCAGGAGATCATTTGGGGAGGAGAGAAGCATTTAAAGAATTGGAGATTGAGAGAAGACTAGGATTCAAGCAACAATAAGTGAAGGAGAACGTTAATTGATCAAGAAAGTAAAAATTCTTATCTATTTTTTTGACTTCTAGTTCTCTCTTGTTGTTTTCCTCTCTTTGGCTCTCTTGGTTATTAGTTAAGTCCTACACCGCCGCCTATGCCTTGTTGGCAAAGGCGATGGCTCCCTGATCTTATTAGATCTATACCCCATTGGACCTACCTCGGTGAGCCAAGTCTTGACCTCTAAACAACCTACCTGGGCTCACGTAGTCTCATAGGTTCAATCGACCTTTCTTCATAACATCAGTAGTTGCTCAAGTTTTGGCAGCCTCTTTGTGCCTATGCCAATGTCCTTGTCCACCAGCCTAGCTATCTTCATTCCCTGCTAGCTCTACCTCAGAGCTTTCCACCATCGCCAACCACCGGATCTTCCCCTCACCATAATTCTCTCCGTGCCAGCCTCCCCTTAGCTTGTGGTCCTCTAGCCTTTCCCTGGTGATCTCCTAAGCTCCACCTACCACTTGAAACTCATCACCGCTTGCCACCCACTGGAGTCAAATCTGTCCAAGGACCCTCCGGCCTGACTCCTTGCAGTCACCCAATGTCATCCTATGAACAGCCAACCTCTCCTTGGCAATCTTCTTCGATGCCCTTGCTTCTTGATGCCCATCCCCCTCCACCACTCGCTAGGGCTAGATCTAGTTGAGATTGGCCATATTCGGCCATGAACAGGAGAAGGATAGAGATGAAGAGCCCAACGCACCCTCCATAGCATGACCAAGATGAAGAAGGAGGAAGGCTCAGTTGAGAGAAGGGGAAAAAGGGCATAGGAGAAAGAAGAAGAAGAGAAATAGAAGATGAAAAAGAAAATAAAAAAGGGCTATTGGGCCCTCCAAAAAAGGGTTTGGCCTTAATTTTTGTGTTATGTGCATTGCTATTATGCCAATCTTCAAGCTCACACTCATGCTAGTCTTTGAACTCACCTTTATGCTAGCCTTCAGGCTCACCACTTCATCAGCCTTTGAGCTCACAATTATGTTAGCCTTCAGGCTCACCTCTATGCTAGCCTTTGGGCTTGCCTTTATGACAACTTTTGGGCTCTCAACTAAGCCAACATTCAGATTTGCATTCAAACTAGCTTTCGGGCTCACACCCAAACTAGCCCTCGGCTTGCAACTAAGCCTACCTTCTGGCTCATATTCAACCAGCCTTTAGGCTTGCAACTAAGCTAGCCTTCTGTCTCACATTCGAGCTAGCTCTCAGGCTTGTACATCTAAGTCAACCGTCAGGCTCATATTTCTAAGATAGCCCTCTAGCTTGCTCATCTAAGCTAGACCTCGAGCTCATTTATTTAAGCGAGCCTTGGGTTCATTTACCTAAGCCAATATTTGGGGTTGCACATCTAGGATCTTAGGAAGTATGAACTCACCTTAGATAGGGTGACTTCCAAGGCTAGCCTAGTATACTTTTGGGGGTTCATTATCTCTCAAGAGAAAGTCCCAAACCGCATATGTTTAGGGAAGCCTTAAATTTTTGTATGGGTAATAATTGAACTAGAAATTGTGCATAGCCCCTGGGAAGAATCAACACTTCTTTTGAAATAACCTTTGTCCATTACTTCATCTTTGTAGTTATTGATGATCTCACCCTCATTAACAAGGTTTTGGGAATTCTTGTGCCCATGCCACTAGTGCTACCTTCCAAAGAAGCTGGGAAGTGCATTGGGGAGGTCAGTGATCAAGGTCAAAGCTTAGTGCTCCCAAGTGCAACATTGGGAGCTCTGCCTATGCCACCACGCAAGAGAAGAGAGAGAGAATAAAAAGAAAAATGCCACCTTTCTACCCAGCAAGGAAGAGGAAGTTGATGAGGTCCCCTTGGCTAAGCAATAGTTGGCCAAGGGAGTGTTGATTTGAGAGCCAACTCTTGCTCCATGAGTTGTTGCACCCCTGTTTGAGCAAGGAATCCTCCTCTTCCCTACCATCCCTTTAAGGACCACTTTCAAGACAAGGTCCATGAAGGATGTGATTGTGGACAATTGACAATTGTCATAAGCAGATAAGCTCAATTTCCCTCTTGATTTCACTATCCTTCATTAGTAGTTTGCTTTATTTTGTCCTAACAAAGTTCTACCTTGGTAGTTGGCAATTGGCTCTAGTGAACTAACTAGTTGGACAAGATGCATCTCACCTTTGGAACCAAAAAGATAAAGAACCACAAGTTGGAGGAGGGAGTGACTTGGCTAAAGGATCAGGCAAAGGAGGTGGAGAAGAAGAAGGTTTAAGATGAGAAGAAGAGGGTAGATGCTAAGGAAAAGGTGTGATCTATCAAGACTTGGTTGATCAAGGTGGAGAAGCAGTAGGACTTGACACTTGTGGATTTTATGGTAAATGATAAATACCACACCATAATCTACAATGTGCAATAGGAGGCCATGGACAAGTTCAAAACATCAGTGGAGTACAAGAAGGAGCTCCCTAGGAAGTTTGTCGACAAGCTAAAGGAGGCTTATGCCTACTACCGCTATGTCCTCCTAAATTGCATGGGGAGGCCATACTTCAATCTATTTTGTGACCTAATCATGATATAGTCAAACAGTCAACTCATAGCTGAATGATTCTACTTGTATTACATGGACTCTCTACCATGGGACCTTTGACTGTTGCTGCTTGAAAAGTAGATTTGATTCCTCAAAATAGTGTTATAGTTATTCACACTAGCCCAAGAATCGCATAACTATATAATAAGAAGAAGAACAAAATGGAGGGGAATACTAAACTTATTTTTGTCAATGATAATAATAAGCTATACATGAATACATAATTTGGGATATTTTTTGCCGTTACAATAATGTTGATATTTATAATAGATTGTAGGAGGAAGTTGTGTGAAATTGGAGAAAAGTAAGGGAAGTTATTTACTGCAATAACTTCTTGTGGAAGTAACTTCTTCTAGAAAATGTAACTAGAATTAATGCAAATAAGTCCAAAAAGTTCACTTTAATTATTTAACACTCGCACTTAAAGTGAACTTTTGGAACTAATCCAAGCTTAGCCAAAAAGTGCTCCAATTGGCCTTTAGAGAGTGATTTGGTGAAGATATGCACAATGTTGTCCTTGCTTCATATTTCCAAGACTCAAATGGTTCCTTCAAGAACCTTTTCACAAATAAAATGATGCTTAATTTCAATTTTTTTGGTTCTACTAGGACATACTAGATTTGTTGCTAGTTTGAGAGCACTTTGATTGTCACCTTGAATGATAGTAGGTTTGTCAATAGAGGAATGAACATCCTCTATCAATCTTCTTAACCAAACACACTCTTGGCCAGCTGAAGTAGAAGCCTTAGACACTGCTTCTGTTGTGGAAAGTGAAATAGAATCTTGTTTCTTGCTACACTAAGAAACACATGCTGAATCACAGATAAATACATAGCCTGATGTAGAGTGTTGACCATCCAAGTCTCCACTGAAAATCAGCATCAATATAACCATGCAAAATAACTGGAGTATCTTTTATGTATAGCAAGCCAAAATCATATGTATAGTTGACATACTTCAAGATTCTCTTTGCTGCATCACGGTGTGGCTTTCATGGTGCTTGCATAAAATAGCTAATAAGCTCAATAGAAAAAGAAATATTTGGCCTTGTCATAGTTTCGTAAATAAGGCTACAAACAAGAGCATGATAAGCTCAAGGATAAAGGAGAAGTTTGCCTTCCTCCCTTTTCAATTTGATATTTATATCAAGAGTGGAACATTGTTTGCCTTGCTTTTTCTGAAATTGTTCAACAATCTTCTTTGCATAGCCTTTTTGGGATACTAGAATTCCATCCTTTACTTTCTCCACTTCCATACCAATGAAGTGATTCCATTGAGCCAAATCCTTCATCTCGAATCGAATGGAGAGCTGGGCTCAAAGTTTTGTAATTTTTTCATCATCATTGCTCATGATGATCATATCATCAACATATAAGAGCACAAGAATATGCATTCTTTCTTGCTTCTTGATAAACGGACTAGAATTTGAATTAGAAGCAAAATAACCATAAAATTATAAATATTGGGCTATTTTACCGCTCTTGGGGCTTTCTTTAACCCATAAAGGGCCATCTTAAGCTTTCAAACATGTTAAAAATGGGAACTTGATGCATACCCTACTGGTTGCTCCATTAAAATATCCTTATCAACCTCTCCATATAGGAAGGCATTCTTGACATCATGGTGCCATAACTTCCGCCCTCCGCTATCTACCAAAGAGGTCACCACTCTAACAAAAGTCATCTTTGCCATAGTATTGAATCTTGCTTCATAGTCCTCTCTATATTCTTGTGAGAACCCTCAAGCAACAAGTCTTGCTTTGTATCTTTCAATACTCCCATCTACCTTTTGCTTAAACTTATATACCCATTTTCAAGAAATGGGCTGCACATCCTTGGGTTTTGGAACAAGAACCCAAGTTTCGTTCTTGATTAGTGCTTTCATTTCTTCATTCATGGTCTCCACCTATTCTTTGATGCCTTTAGCTTCATCATAGAATGATGGTTCATTCTTATCAAGAGGACCTGCAAAGAAACATGAACTTGGAGTGACCAGGTTCCCATAGCCATAGCAAACTGGTTTAACAATCTTCCTTGTGGATCTTCATAATGGTTGCATATCCACCATCTTTTGATGCTCATGAACTTAATGAGTTTTGCTGCTCCCCCTTTCACCATTCTAGGCAATTAGTAAAAGGAATGAAATTATTGAAGAATTAGGAGCATTTGAAGATATTGAAAGTGTTGTCTCCATCATTGGTACATCAACATTAGTTTTACCACCTACACCACCAAGAGAACTATTTTGAGAAAAAAAACAGAAGGAAGACATTTCATCAAACACCACATCCCTTGAAACTACATATTTATGAGTTTTAGGATCCATTGCACTTCCATCCTTTTTTTCTTTCATCATATCCAATGATATGCATTTATTAGCTTTACATCCAACTTGCTTTTCTTGTAATATGGTATATGACATAGCATGGAGAGCCAAAAATTTTGAAGCTCTTCACATTTGGCTTCTTTCCCCCACATCAACTCATATGGGAACTTCATATTGGTTGGATCAAGAGGAAGTCGATTGGTGACAAATGTTGCGCAAGCTATACCCTCTGCCCATAAGGCTTTAGGTAAGCTCTTTACACACAACCAACATTTGCAAGTCTCCATGAGATGATGATTTTTTCTCTCTGCCACCCTATTTTGTTCTAGAATGTATGCACAAGATAATCCCCTCTTGGTGCCATGCTCATGACAAAAAGAGAACTCATTTGATGTGAATTCTCCCCCACTATCAGTTCTTAAACTTCGTATCTTCCGATGAAGAACACTTTCAATAGTCATTTGAACTCCTTGAATTGGAGAAGACATCATACTTCTCTTTCACAAAATACACCCAAGTAAACCTGGTAAAATCATCAACAAAAAGCAACATATAATGAGAGTTTGAATATGAAGGTCACTATGGACCTGCTCGAAAGGTACTTTGCTTCTTAATGTGATTGATTTGTCAAATGGAAGGTGATGTGCCTTTCCATCAAGTGAGAAATATTTTGGAGAATTGGGACCAAACAAGATATAGTGGCCAACATCAATAGCATTATCCACTGAAAAGAGATTCTTCTTCATTGCCAGAACATGATAGACACTCTTGAGAGTAAGAGGGTCATTGTCATTGCTTTGTAGAGTGATGATGCTTTCTTTCTCTACTAGATGAATGGTGTTTTCAGCTGTGATGATAGCATCATTGCCACTATATTATTAAAGATGTGAGAACTAAGTCATTGCTAGCGAGGTGATATCCACAACCAGAATTCACGATCCAATCTGCTGCCCCTTGTAATTTTGATAATGAACAAACTTTGTATTTGATCACTTTCTTAAGCATTGTGTAGCTAGAAATCAAGATGAGCATGAAATAAGGATCAAGCCTATTAAGAAGCCTCAAGTGTAGATGAACATGAAGATATCTTTGAAGAAAAGGCATGATGATAGATCAACTAATGAAACTTGAAATGAAGTTGGCTTGAAAAAGGCTTAAGAGACCACTCTCTATGTTTAGCTTTTTTATTTTGTTTGAGTCAAAGATTTATTAATTGAATTCTTAGCTTAGACCTTTGGCAGATACTCAAACATATCTTGGAATGCCTTCACCATCTCATTATTTATCCAAGGTAAGTAAAACATGGAACTGAAGTTACAATAAATGAGTAGTTTTTCTATTAACTTTGAATGCCCAAACTTTAGGGTTCAGACTCTAGAATATAATAGAAATAGATCTTGAATTATTGATAGTTTTGGATGCTCAAACCTCAAGATCCAACACCCAAAGATTTGGAAGTCATAACTTTTGAATTTTCCATGTTCAGAGTATGGATACCTGGTGTATTGGTCAGGTGCCCAAACTTGTACAGTTCAGACACCCAAACCTTATTATTAGACATTGAAACCTATGACCCCAGTTACAATGGCTAGTTAAATTTGATCGTTAGGATATTTCAGACGTCTGAATGCACAAAGCAGAGCCAGTTATGGCTAGCTCTCCCCTAAATGAGTATTTAGGGAATTGAGATTTGTTTATTAAAGAACTTTTGCACATTCCTGAGCAATCTACATCATAGATAACAAGCTCTCAATAGTGTAGTAGCCTCCAAAAGTTCTAAGCCTTGTTCTTCAACTTTCAAATCTTCAAAGACCTTGTTCTACTTTTGAGAGATCTTGTAGAGAGGCGAAAGAGTTAATTTTTATCTTTGTGATCAAGTATAAACACTCCAAGATTGTTTGGATTAATTGAGAGATTCAAGCTCCATATTAGAGTTCATCTTGCCTGTTGGAGCAAGAGCTATTGTAAGAGGTTGGCTTCACTAATGAAGTCACACTCTAGTGAAGAGTTAAACTCCTCATGGTTAAGGCAAGGGTCATGAAATATGAGCAATTGGTCTCCAAATCATGTTACATCATGATGCACATTTTCTTACTTAATTTACATTATTGCACTCATGGATTGAATTGGCTTGCATTTCATTGAAAGTTACTACTTTCCAACTTAAAACTTAATTCACACCTGCCCTCTTAGGTGATTTTTGGACTTATAATTTATATCAGAGTAGATTGCTCTATTTTTGGTTTAATCACCTAGATCCTTCGATCAACCCTTATGGAAAATTTTAGTGTTTCACCATCTCTACAAGAGGGACAATCCACTACTAGATCTCCACTCTTTAACGAAACTCACTTTAACTATTGGACATCACAATTAGGTTTTTTATTAAAGCTATTGACTACAATCTGTGGCATATATTAGAAGAGGGATACACTCTATCCACTAAGACAATTGAAGGGTGAGGGTTCCCAAACCTAGAGTCAAATGGAATGAAGATAATAAGAAAAATGAATCTTCAAATGCTAAAGCAATGAATATACTTTATTATGCACTTGGTCTAAATAAGTTCAACCACATTAGTATCATGAGATGGTGAGATTTGTCATTGCCTTGAATTTACCCATGAGGGTACAAGGCAATTCAAAGAATCTAAAGCGAATGTATTGGTAAATTAATATTAGCTCTTTAGAATAAAATCAAATGGTCAATAACTAAAATGTTTACTCACTTTACTGATATAATTAATACCTTAAAATCTTTTGGAAAGATTTATACTAATGGTGAAATAGTGGGAAAGGTTTTGAGGTGTCTTCCTATTCATGGGATCCTAAGGTGATCACAATCAAAGAAGTGAAGGATCTCAACAAACTACCTTTGGAAGAACTCTTGGGGTCACTTATCACCCATGAGAAGACCATGAAGGATAATAGCCAAGAGGATGATGATGACAAGAAGAATAAAGGTATAGTTCTCAAGAACAAGGAGTCTAGTGATGATGATGAGGAAGATAGCAATAAAGAAAAGGCCCTTATCACTAGAAAATTCAAGAAGTTCCTAAAGAAGAGGCACATGCCAAGAAAATCTATAGGGAATGAGAAGAGCTACAGTAATGAAGAAGATGAGGATGTGCCCATATTTTAAAATGCAAAAAGCCTGGACACATGAAAGCCAATTTCCCTCTAAACCCCAAATAAAGAAGTACAAGGGAAAGAAAATCAAGGCAATGGTGGTTGTATGGGACAACTTGAAGGAAGAGAGTGATGATGCCTCATCTAATGGAGAAATAGCAAACTTTTGTCTGATGGCCATTGAGGATGAGGTATGTAATTTATCATTTGATGACTTATAGGATGCTTTTGAAAATCTATATGCTAGACATGAAAGATTACTTCTCAAGCATACATACTTGAAAAATAAATTAAGTTTACTTGAGAATGATTTTGATTCATTGAGATCTTCTACAAAATCTTGTGATTGCAAAAAGGAGATTGAGCTTCTTCAAAAGGAAAAATTAGTCTTAAAATCCATCAAAACATCTTATGATTGCAAAAAGAGTCTTGATAAACTTTAAAAGAAAAATTTCCATTTGAAAAATATTTTAGAAAACCTTTTCAAGGAAATGCTACCTTGAATATGATCTTGAAAAATAAAAAATGTTTTAAGTAGATCTAGACTTGGATTTATTTCTTCATCAAAATCTAGAGTTACCAAGTCCACTTTTGTTTAGGCTTCAAGTTTTACATCTCCAAAATTAAAATGTAATTATTGTTGTCAAAATGGGCATGTCTTCACAAGTTGCCCAATTAAGAGAAATTCTTCTCTTAATTAAATTTTGGTACCTAAGGGGATAATTTCTAAAGCTAAGCAATCCAAACAAGTTTGGATTCCTAAAACATCCTCTACTTGAGGAATATAAGTTAGCTAAAAGTGGCCCATTAGCTTTAAACATGCTACATTCCTATGGCCACATTCTAGCTAATGCAAAGGAAAGATTTACTTTATTTACTAGATTATCATTCATTGCATCTTTTACTTATTGTTGTAATTATTTTACTCTCTAATCCTATTGGCCTATACTTAAAGTGGGTTCCATCTCAACATTATTGATTGTGTTTAGTTATGCTTCCACTCCAAGGATCAAAGAGATAAATGGTTTCTAGAGAGTAGCTACTCAAGACACATGATGGGGAATCCATCCATGTTTATAGAGCTCAAAGAAACGGATGGAGGACACGTTACTTTTGGTAGAGGCAAAAATCAAATGTATTGGAAATTTATCTATTGAATCCTCTTTAATTAAGAATATTCTTTTAGTAGGAGGTTTGAAGTATAACTTACTCTCTATTAGTCAACTACGTGATAAAGGTTTTTATGTTCTATTTAAATCCAAAACTTGCATAGTTAGCCATGATGCTAATGTTTTGTAGCCTTTGTTGGCCATCTAGATAGAAATGTTTACACTATTGATCAAGATGACTTGAAGAATGAAAAGTGTTTTGTAGATAGAAATGGATGGCTTTGGCATAGAAGGCTTGGACATGCAAGTATAGATGCTATTGATAAGTAAGTCATAAGGAGCTAGTGAGAGGTCTACCCAAAGGCAAAATCAACAAGGATCAAGTGTGTCATGCATGCTAAATGGGGAAGCAAGTGAAGACCTCCCACAAATCCAAAACATTTGTTACATCAACAAGGCCACTACAACTCCATGTAGATCTACTTGGATTAATTGGGACTATAAGTCTAGAAGGTAAGAATTATTCTTTTATGATAGTTGATGATTACTCTAGGTTTATATGGGTTTTATTCCTTGCACATAAAAATAATTTCTTTAATGCATTTGTTGATCTTTGCAATCATATTCAAAATGAAAAGAGATACATGATTTCTAAAATTCTTAGTAACCATGGTGGAGAATTTGAAAATCATTTACTTGAACAATATTGAAAATGGTATTGAGCACAACTTCATGACTCCATGCACTCCACAACAGAATGGAGTAGTAGAAAGAAAGAAAGAATAGATCTCTTCAAGAAATGACAAGAGTCATACTTAACGAGTACTCTCTACTCAAATACTTTTAATGAAGACCATTAACATGGCATGCTATATTTTGAATTGAGTTTCTATTCATCTAATTCTTGATAAGACTTCATTTGAATTGTGGAATGGAAAAAAGCCAAATATTGCATATTTTTATGTTTTCAGTTGTAAACATTTTATTCTAAATACTAAAGATCATTTATCCAAATTTGATTCAAAAATATTTGAGGGCATTTTTCTTAGTTACTCTACTACCTCAAAGACACATAGAGTCTTAAACAAGTCCTCTATGGTTGTAGAAAAATCTATTAATGTCATATTTGATGAAGCTAACCCTCTACTGGAGAAAAACTTTATTGATTATGATGTAGATATCTCCAAGAAATTAGATGAGATGTAACTCGAGGAAAAGGAAGAGGGTGAGCCAAGCCAAGGTTCAAAGAATGAGAATGATGAATATGAAGAAGACTAATGAGAAGAGAAAAGTGGAGATAAAGAACTTCCTAAGGCATCACAATTTACAAAGAATCACTCAAAGGATCAAATCATTAGTAATGTTGATCAAGGGGTAAAAGCTCGACATTCTATTAAATACAGTCTCCATAATATTGCTTTTTTTTCCCAAGTTTGACCCAAGAGCTTAGAGGAAGCTCAAAAGGATGAAGGTTGGATTCTTTCTATCCAAGAAGAACTAAATTAATTTGAGCAAAACCAAGTTTAAGAGCTTATTCCAAGACCAAATGACTACCCAATTATTGGAACCAAATGGGTCCATAGGAACAAGCTAGATGAAAATGGCATTGTGGTTCAAAAGAAGGGTAGACTAGTGGCCAAGGGTGTCAACCAAGTTGATGGAATTGATTTTGAGGCAGCTTTTGCACCTATAGCTCATTTTGAATCCGTACATATCTTACTTGCCTTTGAATGTTTTAAAGATTTCAAACTATTTCAAATGGATGTCAAAAGTTCCTTATTGAATAATTTTCTATCTAAAGAAGTCTATATTGATCAACCTCCCATATTTGATGATTTACAATGTCCAAACCATGTTTTATAATTAAAGAAGGCACTATATGGTCTTAAGCAATCTCTAAGAGCTTGTTATGAGAGGCTAACTTCCTTCTTGATTTCAAATGGTTTTCCATGGAGTTGTATAGACACCACATTATTTCTCTTGAAAATAAATAATGAATCATTAGTAGTACAAATTTATATTGATGATATTATATTTGGTGCTACTAATGAAAATCTAGGTGAGATGTTTGTTAGCACTATGAAGGAGGACTTCAAGATAAGTATGATGGTAGAATTAAACTTCTTCCTTAGACTCAAAGTGCAACAATTGAAACACAAGATCTTCATCAATCAAGCAAAATACACCAAAGAACTACTCGAGAAGTTCAACAAGGATGAAGCTAAAGCAATAGAAACTCTAATAAGTCCCTCAACCAAGTTGGACAAGGATGAAGATGGTGAAAAGGTTGATGAAAAGTAGCATAGAGGTATTATTGGTAGTTTATTTTATCTTACCCCAAGTAGACCTAATATTATATTAGTGTTTACGTATGTGCTAGATTTCAAGAATCTTCTAGGAAATCTCATCTAGTTATCATGAAATACATATTTAGATATCTTAAGGACACATTAGATTTAGGATTGTGGTATCCTAGAAGTGATTATTTTGACTTAACTAGATTTTGTGATGTGGACTATGCTGGATGTCATATGGATAGAAAGAATACTAGTGGAACATGCCAATTTCTTGAAAAATCCCTAGTCTCATGGAGTTTCAAGAAACACAATTTAGTGGCTCTTTCTAATACCTAGGCTAAACTGTAGTCATGGAGTATTGTTGCTCACAAATTATTTTAATAAGACAAATACTTCAAGATTTTGACTGTGATTATTCAAATATACCAATTTCTTGTGATAATACTAGTGCAATTAGTTTGTCCAAAAATTTGTAAGGATCAGATCAAGTCCCACTTGAACCAATTTCCATTTGGTCCAATGCATGGGAGCAGAATAGTAACGTGCATCAAAGCTTCTTTCTCACTTTCTTTTCTCATTTCATATTCTTTCATGATCAAAAATTTAAATTTATTTTATTGTAAAGTAAAAGTATGTCCTTACTTAAACCATATACCCTCTTCTCAAAGCAATCAAACCATGCCTTCTTCTTTTCTTTTGTGTCTTTATTTTATTAGCTTAACTTTTCACTTTAGGAGGTTTTTGATAATCATCAAGGTAATTACTAATAGGGCTTATACCTGTTAGAAGTCATATTCTCACAACACGTGATTACACACTCAAACCACAGAACATACTTTCATTTATAATTTAAGATTGCTCTCTGGGGTCTCTGTTATCCCAAGTCACTAATTTTAATACCACAAGTATATGTTACAACTCTTGGCATCAAGGATTTTATTTTCCCATAAATCTAAATTTCCTACAAAGTAAATATCAAAATTCCCAAAATTTCTAAATTTTCAGTTTTTAGGACTTGATTTTCATGTAAAACAAACATTTCTTGGTATGCAAAATGGAAGATCTCTTATGTTCAAAACTTGGTACTTGTGTCTGTTATTTTTTTTTTGTAAGAGAAAAGATCTAACAAAAACCTATCCAATAGAGTATCAAATATTACACTCTAGTAAGAAGGTCTAGTTGCCAACAACTTTAGTTTTTCAAGAAATATGTCAAACCATAAGTAGTTCTCTTCCATCTGATGCATCCATCCATACAAAAACACCCAATATGAATTTCCCTCTTAAAAGATATGGGTTATATGGGAACATCAAAGAGATGCAAGCATAGCTTTGCAATCAAGGAGAAAGGGGTCTCTTTGGATGTTTTTGCCACACTTCTTGAGTTTGTCAATCACTAGAGAGGAATCTCCTTCTATGTATGTTATTGTAATATTGAAATAATTCTTGAGACACTTTAGTCCAGCCCAAGCTCCCATGGACTCCACATTAGGCATTAACTCAACCCACTTCATCACGTATCACAAATCTTGAATCACTCTAGCCCGACGTTCAGCAAACTAATCCATCAAAATTGATTTTTAGCCAAGTCAGGGATAGTAGTTCCCATTTGAACACAATTTCATGTTGTCTCAATTCTTTCTCCATAGTATTCTTTGATTCATTGGGCTAAGTTTGAAGCAGCTTAGATGCTTGACTGAGAGACCTCCTCCACATACTTTCCACTATTTTATAGTAAGTCTAGAATTGACAATTATTTTGATTAAGCCATAAATTCCATAAAATGAAATATACAACTGCCACTTCCTTCTCTTGCTTATTGCATCTTACACCCATTCTTAGTTTGTCAAGCAATTCTTGCATAGTCATTTCCACTATCACATTCAATTCATCTTGATAATTAGCCCAAAAATCTCTCTACGGCTACACGACTCCAGAAGATGTGCTCAACCTCATCTAGACCTTGCTTACATACTGGGTAGCTGCTAAGAAAGCTCACTCCTCTCTCATTCAACAAGCAAGTTGTTAGTAGCTGGCCACTACATAATTAGACATATTTTGAAGGAGATGAATGCAAATATATATATATATATAATTTTCAATCTTTACCATGGCCAGCAAAATGTAAACAAACAAAACCGAATAAAACAATAGTTTGGTGCTTGCCTGCAATTGAGAACATCATCGTGTTTCTATTGAAAGCGCCCTTCTTCCACAAATTTCCAAACAGTTCACACCAAAAATGATTTCCACTAAACTTGAAAATTTATATTAAAAACAATGCCTTCCTCAAATATCATCCCAAGTTAATATTAAAAATAAAAAAATCTTGTTACAAATTTTTTTTTTTTTCAGAAAGAAATTCAAACCTAACTCGTTGGATGGTATTCCCTGTTAAATCAGAGTCAAAATAAATAAAAAAAAATGAAAAATAACCAAATGTTTCATATACTCATATTCACATTGAAAATTACAAAGATATAATGCTCTTGAACCGTTTAAGGAGTTAAAAATCTAGTTCCAAAAGTTTGAATCTTATAATTCAATCTCATATTACATAATTAGCAGTGGCAAATGCAAAGCTCTCCAAAGAGATAAAATTATATTAAAAGAAAATCAATATAGCACTAATCAAAAAACCATATCTTTCAAGTCGTACAAAATGCAGCAAAAACCCCTCCAAAAGAAGGAAAAATAAAATCCAGTAACAATCCATCTAAAACTTCATGATTAACTTCTTCATCTTCTTCTCAAGCGTTTTAATCAGCAAATGACGCAAGAATTAGGGTTTTCCTCGTAGCTCTGCACATAATAATGGGTGGTCATTTGTGGGTTGTAAGCCTGGTATGCCTTGACCAGTTCAGCAATCTGCTCGTTCGGATTCGGCTCAGCCTCCTTTTTCTGCCCATCGCGGCCGCCACCTTCGGCTTTCTTGTCTCCGCCTCCGGCCCCGCCTCCACCTTCATCCTTCTTCTTGTCTCCTCCACCACCACCGCCTCCGCCTCCTTCCTTCTTCTGAGGCTCTTTGGCAGGCCCCACCGACAAAATCTCAGTGCGCCACGACTTCCTAAGCTTGGCCACCACATTCACCGGGTCCACCGCCCCGACCACCGTCATCTTCCTGTCCTTCATGTCCATTGATATCGAGTCGATCTCTAAATCACAAATTCGACACTATGTTAGAATAACATTATTCCCAGAAACGGAGGTCTTGAGTTTGAATCTTTCTCGACAATGATTACCTGGAAGCGTTGACACCGCTTTCATTGCCTTCTGCTTGGCTTTATCATCGTGTAAATCCAATTTCAACACAATTTTCTGCAATATAATCAAAAACACGAATAAGCTCAAATCACCTGAAAAATCTCCAAAAAATATCTTTAAGAAACAAAAAATGGCAAGGAACAAGAAAAAAAATTATTAGAGTTTAAAAATCTAACCTTCATTTCTGGAGATGGAGAGAGAGAGAGAGGGAAGAGGGAGAGATCTCTAAGTGAAGCGAAGGAAGCTCCAAGGCAAGATTACAGAGCAATGGTACATAAATAGGTTTGAGGGCGAGGAACAGTCACTAGAGCTAAATCATGTCCTACGAAATAGACTCGTAGGACAATATAGCAACCGTTGATTTTGAATTTAGATTTGACTTGAAACGTACGACTGCGTAAGATCTTTTCTCATGCATGGGATTCTCCCACGGGATATTATTGTGATCAGAAGGCGAGAGGAAGTGCCCTCCGCAAAGAGCCGGCGGGCGAACCAGTCAACACGGAGAAACGGCTGACCTGTCAGGACCAAATCCAACCGTCCATTCTACCTCGAGATATGTGTTACGCTGTTAGGGCGACTTGACATCACCTGTATTTCGCTTAAGCGAGAATTATTAGCAATTAGAACAAATTGGATGGCGATGCTGCTTCGATGCAACGTGGCCTAGTAAGATGATTGCAGCTCACTGCTGAGTAGTTGTAATTGTTTCATCGAAGCATGACTGATGTCGATTATGATAGCAACTCTTGCTTTTTACTCTGCTTTGAAGATGGGAAGACATATAACAAGGTTTGCATTTTGGGAAAAAGAAAATTAAGTTAAACGACATTTAAAGCCATACGCAATTAAAAATTGTCTCCAATGCGACCGGTACCACTGCTAGACTAACCCGATATGTGAGACTTACCTTCTTTCTTATTAAACATCTGGTAATGTCCACTCGAATCACTTCACTTCAGTTTGAGTTATTATTCCTCATGCATCACAGTTACGCAATGCAAAGGAGGTGTTTGGATTGATTGCCACCTTAACTATGATGAAATCGACAGACGCAATGCGTGTCGTGGTCGAACATCTTGCCCGCAACCACCGACCTCCTCCAAATTGAACAGTTAGGGCCGCTCTGCTTCGTGTCTGTGTGCAGTCTACAAACACTGGTCCACATCAAAGTCATCACTTGCGAAATTGTTTTGGGATTCGCTTTCAACCTATGCCTATTTTTACGTTTCGATTCAAATCCAATGTAGGCTAAACGGCGGTGGATAGGCAAGAGAGAACGAGGAAGAACAAAAGTTGGGGCTTTCCATAAAGCATCTTAAGCATACTTGTCACGTATTCTGTCTTACCGAAGATTCAAATTTACGGTTTTATATCCTCTCAGATCTGATGCAGCTGGTTGGTCTTGTGTTTTGGTACTAAAAGTTTTCTTAAAAAATAGAGATATATTTAAAATCGAAAAAAAATTCTTTGAAAATTCTGATAACAAACGAGAAATTTAGATTAAATATTTTCTTTGACAATTTTTTATATATGTAGTATCTATTTCAATTTCATAATTAAAAAACCAAAGTTTCTTTCGAGAACACCCACCGATGTGCGGCCTCAAGCGATGACTACCTTAAGCATTTATTAGCCCGTTTTCTTTGCGGGCACCTGTATGGAACCTATAAGTTGTTTGTAGCCCCCTCCAACTCCTCCATCTCTCAACGGTCATTGGTTTGTTAAGTTTTTTTAATGTACAACATTGTCACAATAGTTAGATACTATGAAAAAGGTTATCTAGTGAAATTTACCATGTTTTCAACATGAGAAAAAAAATTAGGATTGACATAT
Source organism: Trichopus zeylanicus subsp. travancoricus (assembly GCA_005019695.1). Classification (NCBI taxonomy): domain Eukaryota; kingdom Viridiplantae; phylum Streptophyta; class Magnoliopsida; order Dioscoreales; family Dioscoreaceae; genus Trichopus; species Trichopus zeylanicus. Next base: position 186,176 of record RXID01014364.1, read on the forward strand.
GCTTGAAATGGTGCTTTGAACCCATTTTTTGTGACCATAAAGTACCTAATTATGTATGATTTTTACACTCTAGTGAGGATCCATGGTGATGTCGGCTTTTGCAATATGTATGAATTTCTAACACATATTTCAAAAATGAGTGATTGATCAAACCATTGATGTGCGCAACCCAGAGGAAGAGCTAGGCAACAATTTTATCACTAAGTACGTCTCGTCTCAGAGGAAGTGATGGGTGAAGTACTGAAGTCTTTTCTTTTATTTCTCCCATTTATTGTGTTTTTCATTTCATATTTATCATTGGCCCCATCTCATCAGTATATGTGAGGAGTTTGTCGATGAATGCAAACATATTTCTCTAATTCCTATCTCATAATAATCATTTGGTGGCAAATGTGGAAAGTAGTTATGTTTAGATTGTTATGAGTATGTTGGATGAGTTACATTCATATATATGTCTCTCTCGTTATATTAATTGTGAAATAGTTATATCTTGGTGTAAACATTTATATTAGCATGTAATAAGGTTATAATATAACAAAACAAATGGATCTTATCGTTACTTGACATATTTATTTTCTTTCAATTTTTTCTAGTGAAATTGAGTCATATACAAGTATTGCTTCAAATACAATTGATTTAGGTTGATCATTTTCTCAAAATCCTTCCATGATATTGACATCATTGGATGACACTATTTTAGGTGTCAACTAATATTTTGAAGATGCAAATTATTTTAGAGATACGTTGGATAGCTTGCTATCAAGCATAATTTTGATGTTTTTTTGTAAAAAATGAGAAAACTTGAGTAATGTTCGATGCAAGGATATAACAGTGTATATCAACAAATCATATGACAAATAAGACTTGAGGATGAGACCATCTATCACTAAAAATGACCAAGTCACCCATGGTAGAGGCACATCGAATAGCAAACCTTTGATGTAAGGCCATTACAGTGTGGACAATCTAAGGAGGACAGGCATAATTGGAAAACATATAATCTAATTTATTGCATATTGAAAGAGATTGATAGTTATGATTTTGTACCTTTATTTTCTCATCTATCCCCATGCTTGATTATCATGTGACACTAGATAGATTTTGCTTGTCAACATATTATACCTTTATTTTAGTACATTATGACCAATGAGCTTATTTTATTATCATAGAAATTATATATGATAATTAATAAATATAACACTGTACTTATGGTTATAATGGATATATTCTAAGGATAATAGTGTAATTCTACATATTAACATAGAACATAAAAAATTTTGATCACAACTAAGTACATATGACTATAAAGTAGTGGCTATGCTTAAAACCAAACATATATTAATATAACTTAGCATGAAGATCAAAACCAAAGATATTCTTGATCAATAGAAGAGGTTCCAATGTTATGTGGATAGTAGTTCCTAACTTGCAATAGATTAGCCAACTTTATCATAATTGATAAAACCAATTTAAGGAAGATTATTAGAAACTCTAATAAATGACAATCATACTGTGGAAACAAGTAAAAGAAAAGATTGTTTGTAAGTCAAAGGGTCGACAATTATTCAGAAGGAGGGATATTTGTCAATGGTTTGATTTTCACCATTGCAGTAGCAATATCTTTTTGGTCCTCAAGGACCAGTTGATCTATAACAATGTTAACTGTAAATTTGCATCACTAGACAAGTATGATAAAATGCAAGCAACCGAGGGTCCCAAGGTGACTGCAATTAAAGAGGCGAAAGATCTCAACAAATTACCCTTGAAGGAACTCCTTGGGTCACTCATAACTCATGAGATGACCATGAAGAATAGAAGCCAAGAGAATGATGAAGACAAGAAGAAGGAAGACATAGCTCTAAAGGCCAAGGAGTCTAGTGATGAAGAAATAGCTCTCATTACTAGAAAATTTAAGAAATTCTTAAAGAAGAGGCACATGCCAAGAAGACTTATAAGGAATTAGAAGAACTACACCAATGATGAGGATGAAGATATGCCCACATATTCAAAATGCAAGAAGCCTATATACATGAAAGCTAATTATCCTCTCAACCCTCAATCAAAGAAATTCAAAGGAAAGAAGAAGAAGGCAATAGTGGCTACATGGGACCACTCGAAGGAAGAGAGTGAAGATGCCTCATTTGATGAAGAAATTATAAACTTATGCCTCGCAGCTATTGAGGATGAGATATGTGATTTAATGCATTTGAAAATTTATATATTAGACATAAAAGATTACTTCACAAACATACTTTTTTGAAAAATAAGTTGAATTTGCTTGAGAGTGATAATGGATCATTAAAATCTTCTAAAAATTTTTGTGATTGTAAAAAGGAGGTTGAACTTCTTCAAAGAAAAAAAAAAAATCTTATTTTAGAAACCTCCAAAATATCATGTGATTGCAAAACAAGTCTTGAAAAGCTTCAAAAGGAAAATGCCAATTTGGAAAAGACTCTAGAGAATTTCTTCCATGGAAACACTACTTTGAAAATGATTTTGAAAAATCAAAGGAACAATTTAAGTAAATCTAGACTTGGTTTTATTTCCTCCTCGTAATCTAAAGGTACCAAGTTCACTTTTGTAAAGGTTTCAAATGCTATATTTTCATAAAATGAAATTATTATTGCCAAATTAGACATGTCTCCATGAGTTTTTCAATTAACAAAAATTCTTCTCTTAAACAAATTTGGGTATCCAAGGGGATGATTCCTAAAACTGGGGAATCCAAACTAGTTTGGGTTCACAAAACATCCTCCATTTGAGTAGCATGAGTTAGCTAGAAGTGGCCCATGAGATTTGAATTTGCTACATTTTTATGGTCATTCTCTAACTAATCCAAAGGTAGAATTTATTTATTAGTTTATAAATATTATATTTTTAATTTATTGTTGTAATTGTTTTACTCTCTAATCTTATGGACCTATACTTAGAGTGGGTTCTATCCCAATTTTCTTAATTATTTTTAGCTATGCTTCCACTCCAAATATAAAAGAGATAAATGATTCCTAGATAATAGTTGCTCATGGTACATGACGAAAAATCCATCCATGTCTGTAAAACTAAAAGAAAAGGATGGAGAACACATTACTTTTGGGGATAGTAATAGAGGTAAAATTATAAATAGAAATATTTCTATAAAGAATCCTCTTTAATTAAAAATATTCTTTTAGTAGATGGTTTTAAGCATAACTTACTTTCTATTAGTCAACTATGTGATAAAGATTTTCATGTTCTATTTAAATCAAAAGTTTGCATAGTTAGACACAATGATAATGATTTTGTAGCCTTTGTTGGTTATTGAGATGGAAATATATACACTATAGATCAAGATGACTTAGAAATGAGAAGCATATTGTAGCTCAATAAAGTAATATATGGCTTTGGCATAGAAGGCTTGGACATATAAGCATGGATACTATAGCTAAAATCAACGAAAACGAGCTAGTGAGAGGTCTGTCCAAAGGTAAATTTATCAAGGATCGAGTATGTGATGCATGACAAATGGAAAGGTAAGTAATAACCTCTCACAAAACCAAACTATTTGTTACATCGACAAGACCACTACAACTCTTTCACTTATACTTGTTTGAACCAATTGGGATTAAAAGTATAAGATGTAAGAAGTATGCTTTTATAATAGTTGATGATTACTCTAGATTTATAATGATTGTATTCCTTGCACATAATAATGATTTTTTTAATGCATTTGTTGATTTTTCCAAGTGAATTCAAATGAAAATGATTGCATAAATTTAAAACTTTGCAATGACCAAGGTGGAGAATTTAAAAATTATATATTTGAAAAATATTGCATTGATAGCGGGATTGAGCATAATTTTTTGGCTCCTCACACACTACAACAAAATAGTGTTATTGAGAGGAAGAATAGATCTTTTCAAGAAATATCTAGGGTCATACTTAACGAGTACTCTTTATCCAAATATATTTGGACATAGACTATTAATAAGGCATGCTAAATCTTAAATAAAGCCTCTATTTGATCAATTCTTTACAAAACTCCATTTGAGTTGTGAAATGGTAATAAGCCAAACATTGTATATTTTCATATATTTTGTTGTAAATATTTTATTCTAAATACAAAAAATCCCTTGTCAAATTGAACCCAAAAATATTTGAAGGCATCTTTCTTGGTTACTCAACTACCTCCAAGCAATATAAAGTCTTCAACAAGTTCTTTGCAGTTGTTAAAGAATGTATAAATATTATATTTGATGAAGTTAACTCTCTTTTAGAAAAAAAATTATTGATGATGATGGAGATATCTCCAACAAATTAGATGAGATGTAACTCAAAGAAGAAGAAGAGGGTGAGTCAAGCCAAGGCTCAAAAGACAAAAAAAATGAAGATGGCGAGGACCAACAAAAAGAGCAAAGTGGAGAAAAGGAGCTTTGCAATGCATGGAGATTTCAAAAATGTTACTAAATTGAGACTTATATGTTGATCAAGGGGTTGTTTGAGGAGATTTCAGTAATGTTGATCAAGGGGTTGTTTGAGGCAATTTTTACCATAATCAAAATTAATTAAAATATGATTAAAATTGAGACTTATATGTTACTAAATTTTTGCTCAAATATGAGTCTCGGTCAGACTTAAATCACATTCGACTTTCATAAAAAATTGAACTCAGATTATTGAAAAATTAGAACTTTAACTAAGCCTAATCCAAATGGGCGGATTGGGTTGGATTTTGTACTAGAATTAGGCCTAAAATTCGTCTAAAATTTAGGCCAAAATAATAAAATATAAAATTTTTGTAAATTCATAAATGGATTCTTTGTTGAATTTTTCTTACAAATAGATTCATTGAATAAGAATTTTTATAAAGAAGTTCAATAAAATCCTAAAATTATAAATTAATCCCACAAAACTGATGGTTTGCAAATAAACTCCTTAGAGGATCGATAACTATGATTTGGTCCCATGAAATTCAGAATTTGCAAATAAACCTCTCTAAATTTTTTATTTATAAATAAGCCCCTAGAATTCAATATTTTGTAAATAAGTTTCTCAAAAATTTTTATTTATAAATAAGTCTAAATTTTATTCAAAAAGAAACTGGAAAGCTTCAAAGCTTTATAAACAAGTCCCTTTTGTAGAAAAGACCCCTTAAATTTTAAATAATTACAAGTTAGTCTAATTTTCTAAAAAAATTCCAAATAACCTCATTCAATTTCACAATTTTGCAAAAAAGGTACAATTTCATCTATAGTATGAAATCTGAACAATTTCATCCATAATATCAAATCTAAATAAGATTTTCATCCATGATTCAAATAACTAAATTGAAGATTTTATCCTCATCCAAACTAAGATAGAATCCACAATCAAACAAATTTTATCCATCTCTAAAGAACATATAGCAATCCACTTTCCTATATTCAAAATTTGTATTATCATTAACTTAATCTCGTATCTCTGGGGCACCTATAAAATCTTCCAAACAAAAAAAAAGGGATGATAGTCCATAAACTAATAGAAACACAACCTGAAGAATAGAGAAGAAGCACCAGTGGAAGGAGGAAGTGATCAATAGTGTAGCGGAAAATATCGATATCCACCACAATTTACGATATAGAGAAGAACAGAAAAGGAGAAAAGATAGCAGACAAGAGATATATGTGGTGAAGACGATCCAGATAATATTATATTGATGAGAAGAGAAAGAAAAGATTACAATAATGGAGACGAAACTCCAATATCACCAACTCTCATAAAAGACTAAGTAGCCTAACCGTCACAAGATGTCTTGAGAGTATTGATCTATATATATGTCTCTCTCTCACTCTATATTTAAACCCTTACATCAATGGTGTATTTATAGATGTGGCCTAACTGTATTTGAGTCAAAGTAGAAGACTGACTCAAATAAGACTTCTACTAATTTAAGTCTTCTAGTAGAAGATAAATCTAGATAAGAATTAGACCCACTAAATAACTTTCTAATATAATTAAGACTATCCGAAAAATCCAGATTCGAGACACCATTAAGCCAACAATCTCAACCTTGGCTCGAATTATCTTATTATCTGAAATTGAATCTTCAATAGATGTCTTTGCCATTACCTCCTGGGATAGGATCAACGACCTTGAATATTGATCAAGTCCAAACAAAATTTGAACTTATCAATCGGAATCACTTTCATCAACATATCTGCAGGATTTCTTGAAGTATGAATCTTTTGTAAAGAAATCTCGCCATCTTCAGTAATGTCCCGAATAAAATGAAATTGGACATCTATATATTTTGATATGGCATGGTACATTTGGTTCTTAGCAAGGTGTATGGTGCTCTGACTGTTGCAAAAAAATAGGAAGAACATGTTGAGAAAAACCAATTTCACTTGCCAATCCTTTTAGCCATAGAGCTTCTTTGACGGCTTCTGTGGCTGCCATATACTCAGACTCTGTTGTAGATAATGCCACAGTTGATTGTAAAGTACACCTCCAACTAATAGGTCCTCCACAAAGAGTGAAAAGATAACCAGTGAGGGATCAACGTCGATCAAGGTCTCCAGCATAGTCTGAATCGACATAACCAATAATTTTGGCCTCTTGCACTGTGTTCCTATCGAAACATAAACCAATATTAAGAGTACCTTTGATATATCTGAATAGCCATTTCACAGCTTACTAATGCTCTTTTCCTGGATTTGCCATATAACGACTAACAACGCTGACTGCTTGTGCAATATCAGGTCTTGTGCATACCATAGCATATATTAGACTTCCAACAACACTTGAAAATGGGATGTTCTCCATGTATGCATGCTCCTCATCTATAGAAGGATATTGTTGAGCTGAAAGCTTGAAGTGAGATGCTAAAAGAGTACTGACGGGTTTTGAATTCTGCATGTGAAAACGAGAAATAATCTTCTCGAGATACTTGCTCTGTTTGAGCCATAATTTGCCATGCTTTCGATCTCGATCAATCTCCATACCGAGAATCTTCCTTGCAGCACCTAAATCTTTTATCTCAAATTGCTTTTTCATTTTAAACTTTAGATCATTCAGTAGAGATATGTCTTGAGTAGCGATAAGCATATCATCAACATAAAGAAGCAATATAATAAACGAGTTATTGACATGCATCTTAAAATAAACACAGCAATCATGTTTGCAGTGGATGAAATCTTGTCCCAGCATAAAACTGTCAAACCTTTTATACCATTGCCTTGGAGACTGTTTCAAACCATAAAGTGATTTGTTCAACTTGCAGACAAAATTTTCCTTGCCTTCTTGGATGAACCCTTCAGGCTGTTGTATAAAAATTTATTCTTCTAATTCTCCATGCAGAAAGGCAGTTTTGACATCAAGCTATTCTAACTCAAGATTATGAAAAGCAACTAAAGCAAGTAGAAAACGAATAGATGTGTGTTTAACCACAGGAGAGAAAATTTCATTAAAGTCAACACCCTCCTTTTGTGAATACCCTTTTGCAACTAAACGAGCCTTGAATTTAACACTATCTATCTCAGAGAATCCTCTTTCTTTCGAAATACCCACTTGCAACCAATTGCTCTTTTACCTTCTGGTAATTTCACCAGATCCCAAGTATGGTTCTTTTGAAGGGAATTCATCTCTTCGTTCATAGTAGCTTGCCACTGAGAAGAATTCTTATCCTGCACTGCTTCTTTATAGGAAGAAGGATCACCATTGTCAGTAACTAAAGCAAAAGCTACCATATCTTCAAAACCATACCTTTCAGGTGGCTTTATTTTTCTTTGAGATCTTCGAAGTGGAGTCTTTTCAGAAACTTGATTTTTAGAATTTTCTTGAGAGTTGGGCATACCCTGAATATCTTCTTCTGAAGGAACTACATTCTCCACCTCCACTTGCATTATATCATTGAGATCTTTCTTGAGAGATTTTAGCATAACACTTTCATCAAACAGTTTGTCTCTCTCAATAATTACATTTGAAATAGTTGGATCCCACAAACGATAGCCTTTGACACCTTTGGCATAACCCAGGAAAATACACTTTTTGGAACGTGCATCTAACTTATCATTGACAACATGCCCATAAGCAGGGCAATCAAAAATCTTTAAAGAAGAATAATTTGCAGGTTGACCAATCCATACCTCTTCAGGAGTCTTGCAATTAATGGCTATTTGAGGAGAGCGATTCACAATGAAGCATGCTGTATTGACTGCTTCTGACCAAAAATCTTTATCAAGATTAGCTGTACTGAGCATACTATGTGTTTTCTCCAATAAGGTTTTGTTCATCCTTTTAACCACACCATTTTGTTGAGATTTTCCTAGGATGGTAAAGTGGCGTTTGATGCCTTCATCTTCACAGAATTTGAGAAACTCTGTTGATTTATACTCTCTGTCATTATCACTTCTGAGGTATTTGATTTTTTTGCCAGTCCTTTTTTCAACTGAAGTTTTCCACCGTTTGAAAACAGAAAAAAACTGCGGCTTTGTGATACAAAAAATAAATCTACACTTTTCTGAAAAAATCATCAATAAAACTGACAAAATAATGAGCACTAGATTTTGAAGGAATAGGAGAGCACCACACATCAGAATGAATATAATCAATTAAGCCTTTAATGCAATGAGTACCGGTGTTAAACTTTACCTTGGACTGTTTACCATAGAGACAATGCTCGCAGAAATCCAATTTGCATGAGTTGAGGCCTTTCAGTAATTTTCTTTTGTTAAGCTCACTTAAACCTTACTCACTCATATAACCGAGACGCATATGTCATAATTAGGTCATATCAGAAGAAGAAGTCTGAGAAATTGCGGCTCCACCTACAACGGTTTTTTCTACTAACTCATACAAATTTTCATGCTTTAGGCCCTTCATCATTATCAATGAGCCTTTAGAAACCTTAAGAACTCCACGTTCAGCAGAATACCTATAACCAGCAGAATCCAAAGCACCCAAAGAGATCAAATTCTTTTTCAAATCAGGAACATGTCTGACATCAGTAAGAGTTCTAATAATATTATCAAACATCTTAATTTTGATTGTTCCAATTCCAACAGTTTTGCATGGATTGTTATTACCCATCAAAACTAAACCACCATCATAAGACTTGTAATTTTCAAACCAATCCTTATTAGGACACATGTGGTAAGAACAACCAGAATCAAGAATCCAAATATCATGGTAACGATTAAAATTAGAACTAATAGAGAGACCATTACCAAAACCATCATCAGAAGTCCCTTCAACAACTGATACTTGTTTTTTAGCTTGCTCTTTAGATTGAGATTCTCTTTCTTTCTTTGCTTTGAGCTTCCAACAATCTTTAATTGCATGTCCCATCTTCTTACAATACCTGCAGTCTATTTCTTTGGATTTGGATCTAGAACAACCTGTCCTTGATCTTTTTTTGGTACGACCTCTGATAATTAATGCTTCTAAGTGTGACACATCGCCTCCAATCTTTTTCAAATATTCATTAGATAGAAGGGCAGCAGAAATATTGTCAAATTTCAAATCCTTCCCATACATGAGAGTAGTTTTAAGATTCTCAAGAGAAGAAGGTAAAGACGATAATAAAATAATTGCCTTGTCTTCATCTTCAATTTTAACATCAATGCTTAACAATTGAGAGACAAGTTTATTGAAAGTATTAAGATGATCAACTATATTCGTACCTTCTCTCATTCAAAAATTGAAGAGCTTTTTCTTTAAATAAACTCGATTTGAGATAGGCTTACTCATATACTATTTCTCCAGCTTTGTCCATAACTCTGAAGGTGATGTTTCATCAAGAAACGGATAGAGTACCTCATCGGTGAGACTGAGGATGATTGTGCTATGTGCGCTAGTCTTCTGATTTTCCCAGACACTTTCGGTGACATCTTCAGGCTTGGCGTTCTCCAATGTGTTTCTCAATCCTTGTTGAGTAAGAATTACATGAACTCTTGCTTGCCAAGTAGAGAATCCTTTCTTTCCATTTAATTTCTCTATATCGAACTTCGTAGTAGACATGTTGAACCAAGCTCTGATGCCACTTGTAGCGGAAAATATCGATATCTATCACAATTCATGATATAGAGGAAGAACAGAAAAGAGGAAAAAATAGCACACAAGAGATATATGTGGGAAAGACGATCCAGAGAATATTATATTAATGAGAAGAGAAAAGAGAAGATTAGAATGATGAAGATGAAACTCCAATATCACCAACTCTCACAAAAGACTAAGTAGCCTAACCGTCACAAGACGTATTGAGAGTATTGATCTATATATCTCTCTCTCACTCTATATTGAAACCCTTACATCAATGGAGTATTTATAGATGTGGCCTAATTGTGTTTGAGTCAAAGTAGAAGACTAACTCAAATAAGACTTCTATTAATTTAAGTCTTCTAGTAGAAGATAAATCTAGATAAGGATTAGGCTCACTTAATAACTTTCTAATATAATTAAGACTCTCCGAAAAATCTGGATTCGAGACACAATTAAGCCAACACATCGTGACTATCCATCAAGATAATCCAGCAGCTAAGTCATCTCATCCAGCTACTAATCAATAGAACATTACAAAGAGCCAACATCCATAGCCCCAAAAGTAACTCCAGCCTCAGCATCTGTAGCTCTCGAAGTAGCTCTAGCCTCAGCATCTGCATCCCTAGTGACAACAGTAGTAAAGACAGCCACTTGGACTTGGCCAGTGATGGGTGTCTAGTCTTGTATCTAGATGGAGTCATCATCCTCCTATGGATTGAACCCCATATAGCAAAGAGAGGCATGAGTAGAAGTCTGAGGAGGGGTGTGGCAGTGGAGAGGACCCTCAGTTGTAAAGACTACCCTTAAATGGTAGAAGATATGAGTGATAATACTAGGATAGGAAAGGATTGTGGTGGAGTAAATAATGTACCAACCCACATAACATAGGATGATATAAGAAAGGTTGACAAAATGCCCAGTCAGGAGATAGAAGATCAAAAAGAGTTCAAGGTAGGAGATCTCGTCATGATGCCCATCTTTCGAAAGTATAGTGTAGGCAAGAGTCTGGTGAATGACATAGAATCTAAGAGGGAAGAGGTTTGAGGCCAAGGTCTTCTTTATGTGTAGGGTTTGTACATGGTTCTTCTCAAAAATCCTCTCAACAACATCTAAGAAAGTAATGACTGGCTAGTAGAGGTATATCAAGCAGTAAATAAATTGATCAACCAAATGCATTCAAATAACTTAAGTAAAATGTGAAACACCAATTTTATCCCAAAACAAACAAAATCACATCTCTTCCAAAGGATTTTTGAAAATTTTTGCAAGTTCACAATCAGTTTTGATGAAATCAATGAAATATCTATTTAAGATATTTTTTTTCACAATCAAATTTGATTGGGATATGATTAAAATTGAGACTTATATATCACTAAATTATGGCTCAAATGTAGATCTCAATTAGACTTAAATCACGTCCGAGTTTGACTAAAAATTAAGCCTCAATCAGACTTAAATCACGTCTGAGTTTGACTAAAAATTGAGCTCAATTTAGACTTGAATCATTAAAAAAATCGAGCTCAAGTTAGGCCTAATTTAAATGGGTTGAGTGGGATGTATACTTGGAATAAAATTAGGCCCAAAATTCATCTGAAATCCAGACCAAAATGATAAAATATAAGAATTTTACAATAGTTCTGTAGAGTAAATAAATCTTTTTAAATGCTTCATTAGCCAGATTTTTCTTATAAATAGGTCCCTAGGGTAAAATTTTTTCAGAAAAGTCTAATAAAATCCTAAAATTACAAATTAGTCCCATAAAATTTAGGGTTTATAACTAAACCTCTCAAGAGATCAATAATCATAATTCAATCCTTATGAAATCTAGGATTTGCAAATAAACCCCTCCAAAATTTTGTATCTACAAATAAGCTCATAGATTTCAAACTTTTATAAATAACTTTCTTGAAACGTTTTATTTGTGAAAATGTCCAAATTTTATTCAAAAAGGCCCTAAAAATTTCAAAACTTTATAAACAAGTTCTTTTGTAAAAAGACCTTTGAAAATGATAAAATTATAATTTAGTCTAATTTTTTGAAAAAAATTACAAATAGCCCTTCTTTAACTTTAATATCCGAGATGAGTATATTTTCAAATTTCATCATCTACAATGGATAAGCTTATCCATATCTCTTCAAAGACTTATCTAATGTCAAAGAAATTACATCCATATCCATCCACAACAGTCCAATCTAAACATAACTCACCTAAAGCAAATAGATGAGATTCTTAATTCAAATTTGAAAGAGATTATTTCTGGACTAATTTGATCCTGTCGAGCCCTATGTCTTCATGCTCCTATAAAAAGAAAAATATTAGAGCATGGAGAGATGCGAGGAGAGGGATTATAATAGAATGAGGAGAAGAGATCAGCATACTATTGAGACTTGGAAATGAACAGAGATCAACAAAAAAATGGAGGAGAAAGCAAGGTGATTCTCCACCTGTCCTTCCTTCCCTTGTTCTTTTTTTCTCCTCTCTATTTTGCTATTCTTCCTTCCCTGCAAGGTCCTCCCTGTCCTTCTATTGTTGCTACTGCCCCTGTCCTTGTTGATTAAAGCTACTCCCCACACCCATGGCTACCTATTTGACCTAAGCCTCTAGTGTAGCCACCTCCACCGTTGGAGAAGCCCATTCTACACACCATCTCCTCACTTAAACCCCGTCGTCAAAAACTTGAGCCCTAGCTAGCTCTGCCATTGCTTCAACTCCACCACCACCCTCACCCACCGCACTGCCATCACACAATGTGCAGCCACGCTAAAGCTCGAGGGTTGCCCCTTATGCCTACTACAACCACTGCTTGCGCTAGTTATAGCAACCTCCCTCACATTGGTTGTTGTCTGAGCTTCACCCTGTCATTGATTCATGCCACTCCAAGCCTCGCCATTGTGCCACTCGCCAACTAGCCCACCGCCTTCTATGAAGCTATACCCCGTTGCCCTCTTGTGGTTGGATTCGACCAAGATCCTATTGGATTGGGCCATGAGATGGAGGGGTAGAGCTACACCCACCTTACCATTGGGAAGCCAAGCCAGATTTGACCAGAGAGGAGATCGAGCCTCCTTGGCTTGGTGAAATTTAAGGCAAAGGGGAATAGGACATAGGTGAGGAAGAAGAAAGAAATAGATAAAAAAAATAAAAAAGTTGTTGTGTAAGAAAAAAGAGAAAAATTTCGAAAAAATAACAAAAAAAGAAAAGAATATTTTGTTCAAAAAAAAGAAAAAAAAGGAGAAAAGTCTTCTCTCATCTCAATTTTTGGTAGAATTTCATCAATATCATAGTCACTCGCAGTACTTGGTGTGACGATGAAACTCCACCACCACCGTGGCCACTTGTGGCAACTCAAAGATGGTGGACCCTTAACACCATTGCGACCACACGTGGCTCTTTGAAGATGGTGAACTATTGACACTATTATAACCACCTGTGATCTCTTGAAAATGACAAATTCTTGTTACACCAGCCAACTTCTAGGCTCTTACTTAGCCAATATTTGGGCGCACACCTCAGCTAGCTTTTGTGATTGCACTAAGCTAGCCTTTAGGCTTACACCCAACTAGTCTTCAAGCTCACATCTCAGCTAGTCTTCGAGCTTACATCCAAGTCAGCCTTTTTGTTAATAATTTCAGGTGTGGTGAGTTAGTCCCACATTGGATATTGGATAGATAGAGTCCAATATATATAGTGAAAAGGGCCCATATCTCATGAGCTTAAGCTTTTGGGATGATTTGGAGTCCGACTTACTATATAGATTTGGTTTGACACTCTTGCGACTCCCCAACAATTGGCATCAGAGTTTAGGAGCAAATAACTAAGATAGCAAAGTCCTTACTCGAGGTGGAGAAGTTTGACGGCAAGATAAATTTTGCCTTATGGCAAAAGAAGATGAAAGTGGTTCTCACTTTTCAAGGTCTGCAAAAGGCGTTAAAGGGAAAAGGAAAGAGGCCGGTCAAGATAAGCGATGGAGACTGGGAGGAGATAGATCAAAAGGCATTAAATTTAATTATTCTGAGCCTGACTGACGATGTTTTATACAATATCATTGACGAAGAGACGATGATGGACATCTGGACAAAACTTGAGAAGTTATACATGTCAAAAAGCCTCACGAACAAGTTCTACCTAAAACAATAATTGTACGGACTGCATATGAGTGAAGGTACAACTATATTACATCACCTGAATGCCTTCAATAAGATTATCAATGATTTGTTGAAAGTTGATGTGAAGTTTGAAGAGGACAATAAGACGCTGATTCTCCTGATGTTTCTTCCTGCTTCATACGATCATATTGTGACCACAATTTTTTATGGTAAAAAAACTCTCAAGATGAAAAATGTGTCAACTAGTCTTCTTTCTAATGAGAAAAGGAAAAAATCCAACATTAATATGAAGTTTGGTGAAGGATTGGTGGCTCATGAAAGAGGAAGATTAAGAGAACGTGGAAAAGGCAAGCAACGGTCCAAATCAAAATTGAAGACGAAAGTACAATGTTATTCATGTAAGAAGTATGACCATATTAGACGGTATTGCCCTGAACGTGGGAAGATAGAGTCCTCCAATATAGCGACGGCAATAGCAGATGATACTTCTAAGAATAGTGCAGATGGAGACGTTCTTGCAGTATCCGCAGAAATTGGCACTTCTCGTAAGTGGATATTAGATTCCGGTAGTTCTTATCATATTTGCTCCAGGAAGGATTGGTTTACTTCTTATGAGGAGAATAAAAAGAAAAGTACTATTTGGTTGGGCGATAATTCAGCCTGTGAGATCGCTGGTGTGGGAACAGTCAAAATCTAAATGTTTGATGGAGCGATTCGTACTCTTACTGAGGTGAGGCATGTCCCCAAGATGCGAAGGAATCTAATTTCACTTAGTGTACTAGACTCAAAAGGCTGTAATTATTTAGTAAGAGATGGAGTCATGAAGGTGACATGTGGTATTAGAATCCTGATGAAAGGTGAGAAGTGTGACAATGTTTACGATTAATAGGGAATTGCAGGTGAAGTTCTGATGGCTACAGTAGTGAAGAGGAAGCATGATACTCAGAGTAATTTGATGAGAGTTAAACATTCTCCTCAAATTACTTTTACTACAGCAACAGACACAAGTCATACAAAAAGCTTCTAAAAGTACAAGACTATAGGCATGAAGAGCAAATTCGAGGTCGGCTCGAGTTCGCGTCTTGCAATTAGCTGAATAAGCTGGTAGCCCAGGGGCAGAGGCTGGATGAAAGATGACGCTGAAGATTCATGATGGTGGCATGCCTGAGTTCAAGCCAAGGTGGAGATTATTGAGTTTTAGGTGTCTCAAACTCGAATTAGAGTTTGAGTTAAAGTAGGAATCCAAAGTTGGATTTAGATTTATGATTGATTTGTATTATTAGGGGTTGTCATTAGAGTAAAACTCGAACCCAATACGAGTCTATAAATAAACTATAATATATAGGGCTTATGTGTGGTGTAGTATTGAGGTTGAACTAGAGAGAAATAAAGAGAGAGGAATAGAGAGAAATAGAGAGAAGAGAAAGAGAGAGAGTGTCGACTCTCGTGTGTGAGTCTTTATAGTACTTCTCGGTGGTCTCTCATGGTGGTTCCTCGTGGTGCTCTTTTGGAGATTCTCTCTGAAGGTGAGGCATTACCGAGGCTTGGTGAAAGAGTTTAGTTAAGTAAGAAAGAGTGAAACCTTTCTTATAAACTCTTGTAAAAGCCTTTATCTTTTGATAGTGGATCTCTCGCTACCTTATCTTGTTATTTTCTTTTATCTTGTATTACTTCTCGTTTCTTGTGTTGTTTGAGAATAAGGTGATTCATAAACCTTCCACTGCGAATCCCAACAAGTGGTATTAGAGCTTTAGGTTCAAAGTTGTGCAAACTCTTAAGACTAAAATTACCATAATGATGCGACTAAATTGAATCGCATGTTAGTCTCATGGCAAAGACTGGCAAGAGGGCACGGGCGTGAACCTGAGGGCTCGAGCGCTGGCATAAGGCTAGCGTGAGGCCGAAGAGAGAGTGCGTATGAGGGCGCCAGGCTAGCGAACGTGCAGGTGCGGGCACCAGAGGCCGACGCAAGGGTGCGAGCACAAGACCGGCAAGGGCGGGGGCACCAAAGGCCGATGCAAGGACATGGGTCATACGGTGGAAGTAGTTGAGTGAAAGAGTTCTTGATTAAGAGTGTTAAATTAATGTGGTCAAATCACACATGAAGAGGGAGATTGTTAATAATGTCAGGTGTGATGAATTAGTCCCACATTGGATATTGGATAGATAGAGTCCAATATATATAGTGAAAAAAGGCTCATATCTCATGAGCTTAAGCTTTTTGATGGTTTGGAGTCTGACTCACTATATAAATATGGTTTGACACTCTTGCGACTCCCCAACACCTTTTGGCCTATATCCAATAAGGCTTCTGGCTTACATCTTAGCCAATCTTTTGGATCACACCCAAGCCAGCCTTTAGGTTAATATGAAGTTAGTCGTTATGCTCGCATCTAAGCTAGCCTTCTGGCTCACATCTAAGCTAGCCTCCAGGCTCGCACTTAACTAGCCTTTAGACATACATGCTCAACTAGCCTTCGGACTCATACCCATCTAGTGTTCGGACTTGAACCTAGCCAACCTTAGGCCTTGTATTAAGCCAGACTTAGGGCTCACACCTACCTACCCTTTGGGCTTGCAGTCAACCAACCTTCGAGTTAGTACTTAGCTAGCTTTCAAACTCACGCTCAGCCAATGATTGGGCTCACATTCAATTAGACTTCGAGTTCGTATCTATGCCAGTCTTTGAACTAGCATTTAGCCAACCCTTAGGTTCATACATTTAAGGTTAAGCCATGGGTCTGGCTAAGATTATCATAAACAGTCAAGAACTGTCAAATCAAACTACTTAACCTGAAGTAATTCAATCACATTAAAATTAAACTCAGCCAAAATAAATTGTCAAAGGCCTAGTTGACTCAAATAGATCTAAATTGATCAAACAAATGGACTAAAATTTAAATTGAGTTGGACTCCTAAAATCCAAATTAAGTTAACCTAAACCATATAAACTTATACTCAATCCTAATCAGACTCGAGATGGGTTAATTTAAAATCAAGTTGAATTTAAATCAAATCTAATCAAGATTAAACTAAGCTCAAAGTCAAACTAAAACTAAGCTAGACTGAGCCTAAATTAAAACCAAGTAGAACTAAATTGACTTGGACTTGAATTGAAAGTTCATCAAGATCTAAACTAGAGCATGACAAAGGTCCAACATAAGGTCAAACTTAACTCAATCAAGCTAAATAAAGTTAAACTCAAACCAGAACCATATTAGTCCTGATGGAACTAAATAGAGTTAAACTAAGTCCCATTTGGCGTATTGAACCTTCAAAAATACTTCAAGCCTATGAATAAAGGGTGATGTTACTATTGTCCTTTGTAGCTTTGATAATGATCAAAACCATATATTTGATGATATTTTAAGCATACAAATAGCCAAGCCAAGTTTGAAATGGAGATCAAGGCCATTCAGAAGCCTCAAGGATAGATGGACTTAAAGATTGTCTTGAACATGAGGCATGATGGTGGATCAATGAACAAAACTTGATGAATTGAAGATGGCTTGAAGAAAGCTCGAGAGGTCAAGCTTGGCTCAACTAGGTTTAGATTTTCATTTGTTTAGTTGAGTTGAGGATTTATTTTGAGATTAATTTTTAGTGCTTTTAGTTAGCACTCAAACTAATCTTGGAATGCTTTAATCAGCTCATTATTTAGCCCAAGGTTAGTTTTAGATAATGTCTAGTATGAAGCTAAAGTTGCAGTAAGTATAGTAGTTTCTTTATTAATTTTGGACATCTAAACTTCATGGTTCAGATGACCAAATATAGCAGAAATAACTCTATAATTTCTAATGACTTCAAATTTTTGAAGCCTAGGATTGGATGCTCGAAGTTTGGAAATTATATCTTCTGAAAAAATTTATGCTCAAGGTTCGGTCGCCTGAAGCTTTGGTCAAATGTCCAAAACTATATAGTTCGAACGTTCGAATCTCATAATCAAGAGCCTGAAGCTATAATATCAACTTTAATGACTAGTAGAAATTCGACTATCATGAGGTTTTAGACATCCGAACAAGTATAGTTTGGACGCACGAACACGACAGAGCACAACTCAATGGCCACCACTCTCACCAACGATTATATAAAGGATTGGGATTTTTTTGCTTAGTGAGGAAGAAACTTTCAATATCCTTAGAGCAAGTGTCCCCCTTCCAAAGCCTTCTAGACCGAAGAATGTTCTTAATATTCTAATCTCAAGCAATTCCTCAATTGCCTTTGTACTTATCTTGAGATACTTTGTAGTGAGCCTCAAATGTATTATACTTTTATTTTTCCACTTGTAAACACACCTATATGTTAGGATTGTAAGTGTACAATAGGCTCTGATGTGGAGTCTCACTTATTGGTAGGAGCAAGGAGTTGTACGGGCATGGCTTCACCCTAATAGAGTGACGAGCTTGGCTTCACCCAAAGGAAGCAACACCTGTAGTTGCCAAATAGATGTAAAGGTTTGGCTTCAACTTAAGAAGCGACATCACTAGTAGAGTGATTGAAGTCCTCAAGAGAGAGGTAGGGGTCTTCGAGTAGGAGCAGTTGGTCTTTGAACCACATAAAAATCAGAGTGAATTTTTTTCCTTATCATGCTTCACTTTTATAGTACTTGTGATTAAGAAATGTGTATGAGGTTGCTTGAATTCTTGAAAGGCTAATTATCTAGGAAAATGTATTTGTATTCCAAAACCTCTTTAATTCCCTCTTAAAAGATTGTCATATGGGCCAACAATTGGTATTACAGCCTCATGCTCTTGCTTCTAGATTAACATCCTTGAGTATTGATCTTTTTGGCAATCCTTGAATTTTTTCTTTTTAACTAAATTTTTTCTAGAAATTTATGTATTAATCTCTCTTGAACTCTTTATTGATTCCCCACTTGTTTAATCATTTCAATGCATATATCAAGGAGGAGTTGTACTTTTTGTTGATGATAAAAGGGGGAGAAAAATACATGTGTTGTATTAGTCTAAATAAGGGGAGAATATTAGAGTAAGGGGGAGCATTATATCTTGTGCTAAATTGTGATATTTTCATGTTATGCTTATTTACCCTAGTTGATACATGCTTTAAATTGCAAATCCTCCATCAACTAGTTTATTCCTTTTATTTTTTGTGAGGGTTTGTTATTATCAAAAATGGGAGGGATTATTGCCCTTTGTAGTTTTGATAATGATCAAACCATATATTTGATGAAATCTTGAGTATGTGTAGCAAAAAGCCAAGCCAAGTTCAAAATGGAGATCAAGGCCATTTTGAAGCCTCAATGATAGATAGACTTAAAGATTGACTTGAAGATGAGGCATGATGGTGGATCAATGAAAAAAACTTAAAAAATTGAAAATGGCTTGAAGAAAGCTCAAGGGGTCATGTTTGGCTCAACTAGGTTTAGATTTGTATTTGTTTAGTCGAGTCATGGATTTGTTTTGAGATTAATTTTAAGTACTTTTAGTTAACACTCAAACTAATCTTGGAATGCTTTCATCAGCTTATTATTTAACCCAAGGTTAGTTTGAGATGATGTCTAGTATGAAGCTAAAGTTGCAATAAAAATAGTAGTTTCTCTATTAATTTTGGACATCTGAACTTCATGGTTCAAATGACTAAATGTAGTAGAAATAACTCTATAATTTCTAGTAGCTTTGGACATTTGAACCCTAGGATCGGACACTCGAAGTTTGGAAACTATATCTTCTGAAAAAATTTATACACAGGGTTCGGTCGCCCGAAGCTTTGGTTGAATGTCTAAAACTGTATAGCTCAGACGTCTAAACCTTATAATTAGGCATCCAAGATTATGACATCAACTTTAATGGCTAGTAAAAATTTGACCGTTGGGAGGCTTCAGACATCAGAATAGGTCCCAAACATGGTAGAGCATAACTTAACGGCTAGCCCTCTCACCAACGATTATATAAAGGCTTGGGACATTTTTGCTCAGTGAATGACTAAACTTTTAATATCCTTAGAGAGAAAGTATCCCCCTCCCAAAGCCTTCTAGCTCCAAGAATGCTCTTAATATTCTAATATCGAGCAAATCCTTAATTGTAGTGAGCCTCAAATGTATTATCTTTTCACTTTTTCACTCGTAAATACTCCCAGATGTTAGGAGTGTAAGTGTATAATAAGCTCCAGTGTAGAGTGTCACTTGCTCAATGGGAGCAAGGAGTTGTACGGACTTGGCTTCACCCAAAGGAAGTAACACTTGCAGTTGGCAAGTAGATGTAAAGGCTTAGCTTCGCCTTAGAAAGTGACATCACTAGTGGAGTGATTGAAACTTTCAAGAAAGAGGCAGGGGCCATGGAGTAGAAGTGGTTGGTCTCCAAACTATGTAAAAATCATGGTGCATTCTTTCTTTATTATGCTTTACTTTTATAGCACTTCTGATTGAGAAATGTGTATAAGGTTTCTTGAATTCTTGAATGGCTAATTACCTAGGAAAATGCTATTGGGCATTAATTTTATTCATCTAAAATGTATTTGTATTTTAAAACCTCCTTAATTCCCCTCAAAAGGTTGCCATATGGGCCTATAGTGATCATCCTAACCTAAACTAAAATTAGTTCAAACAGAACTAAATAAGATCAAATTGAATCTCACTGGATGTAATACAAAAGCCTTTAGTAGCATTTCAAATTATCCAATGCTATAAGTCATTGGTGACACTATCAAACTAAAAAAATTAATTGCTAACACGCTCAAAGTTGTTGGTCACATTTTGAAGCTAGTCAACCACAAAAGCCATTAACTATGCATCTTCCAAGCTAAGCCAACCCAAAAGCATTGTCAATGCTTCAAATTAAACTGAACTAAGGTAGACTTTAACTCGCTTAGCCAATCAGCCACAATACCTTATTCAAATAAAGTCAACTGATAACATGCTTAAAGTCGTCAGCCATACTTCAAAGCAATATCCAACTCTATAAGTCATTGGTGACTCTACCAAATTAAAGAAGTTAATCACCAATATGCTCAAGGTTATCGACCACACTTCTAAGCTATATCCAACCCCTTAAGTCATTGCTAATGCTACAAAATCAAAGAAGTTAATCGCTAACATGCTCAAAGCTGTCAGCCACACTTCAAAGCTATACCCAATTCTATAAGTCATTGGTGATGCTACCAAATCAAAGAAGTTAAATACTAATATGCCCAAAGCTATTAACTACGTTTCAAGTTAGTCAACCTCTGAAATAGTTGATGATACACTCCTTAAGCTAGTCAACCCCAGAAGAAATTGATGATGTGCTCCTTAAGCTATTCAACCCTAGAAGCTATTGACGACGTGCTTTTCAAGCTAGTCAACCCCAAAATAGTTGACAATACACCCCTCAAACTAGTCAACCCCAAAAGTAGTTGACAATATAGTTTTTAAAGCTATAACCAACCCTATAAACTGTTGGTGACACTACTAAACCAAATAAAGTTATCACCAATACTCAAAGTTATTGAAAAATTTTTGAATCTCTCCCATTCCCTTCCATATCCCATCGGATGATGCCATCAACACCTATCGAAGACTAAGTCAATCTGAATCAGATACCATGTGGTCCAGCATAAGAAAGTAGGGTAGTAGCACACATCAAAACTTCTCTTTTTCTCTTTCTCTTTCTTATTTCTTTCATGTTTTCTATAATTTCATGTTGAAATTTATTATAAAGTAAGGGCATATCCTTGCTTGAGCCATGTATCATTCCTTAAAATCAATCAAATTATACTTTCTTTTTTTCTTTTTTGTGTCTCTATTTTATTAGCTAGGTTTCTTACTTTAGAAGGTTCTTGATAATTATCAAGGTAATTAACAATAGGGGCTTGTACCTATTGGAAATCATATTCTCACAATATCTGATTGCATATTCAAACCACCACAATTTTGATTTGTGATTTGAGGTTACTCTTCAGGATCTCCACTATCTTGGGTGCTCAATTTTGATCCCACAATATCCTTTTTTCAAAAAATGATCTCAAATAAAATGATGGCAAATATCAATGTGTTTTGGGTGAGAATATAGTACTAGATTTTTTGACAAACTAATAGCACTAGTATTATCATAATAAATTGGTACATTTAAAAAATCATAATCAAAATCTTGAAGTATTTGTCTCATCCAAAGTATTTAAGAATGATAACATCCTGTGACTACCTATTCGGCCTCGGTGGTAGAAAGAGCTACTAAATTTTATTTCTTAGAACTCCATAACACTAGAGATTTTTCAAGAAATTGACATATACCACTTGTACTCTTTCTTTCCATATGACATCTGGCATAGTCTACATCACAAAATCTAGTTAAGTCAAAACACTCACTGTTAGGATCCCACAATTCTAAATCTATTGTACCCTTAAGATATCTAATTATGAATTTTACAAAAGCTAAATGAGATTTCCTAAGAGATGCTTGAAATCTATCACATAAGTAAATACTAAGTATAATATCATATCTATTAGCGATCAGATACATAAGCTATCGATCATAACTCTACACCATTTTTTATCAACCTTTTCACCATCTTCATCCTTGTCCAACTTAGTTGAAGGACTCATTAAAGTGCCAATTATCTTAACTTCATCGATGTTGAACTTCTTGCATAGTTCTTGGGTGTAATTTTCTTGTTTAATGAAGATCCTATCTTTCCTTTGTTGCATTTGGAGTGCATGGAAGAAGTTTAATTCTCCCATTATGCTTATCTCAAACTCCTCTATCATAGTATTTGAAAACATCTCACATAGATATTCATTAGTAGTACCAAATAAAAAACATCCACACAGATTTGTACTACTTATAGGTCATTATGCTTTTTTAATAGAAAAAATGCGGTATCTGCATAATATCTTGTAAAACCATCTAAAATTAAGAAGAAACTTAGTCTCTCATACCAAGCTCTTGGAGCTTGCTTAAGATCATATAGTGCCTTCTTCAATTTTAAAACATGGTTTGAAAATTCTAAATCCTCAAACTGGGAGATTGTTCAACATAAATCTCTTTAGATAAAAAAAATAGCTTAGAAAAGCACTTTGACATCGATTTGAAATAGTTTGACACCTTTATAATATACAAACACATGTAAAAGACGAATAGATTTGAAACGAGCTACAGGTGCAAAAGTTTCTTCAAAATCAATACCCTCAACTTGGTTGAAACCCTTGGCTACTAGTCTAGCCTTGTTTCTAACTATGACACACTTTTCATCTAGCTTGTTCCTATATACCCATTTGGTACCAATAATTGGATCATCATTTGGTCATGGAACAAGCTCTCATACTTGATTATGAGCAAATTGATTTAATTCTTTTTGCACAGTAAGAATTCAATTTTCATCTATTTGAGCTTCATCAAAATGTTTGGGTTCAACTTGAAAAAGAAAAGCAATAGTATGAAGATTGTATTTAATAGTATGCTCAATTTTCACCCTTGTGGAATCGAAGTTGATCACCTAGGTAGCAAAAACCCCGAGGAGTGATCTCAAATCAAAAATAAAAAATTATTGTAATTTAAAGTGCACTATTAGGTGTTGTGAGAATATTGACTTCTAACAATCGTAAGCCCCTATTGTTAATTACCTCAATAATTATCAGGAATCTTCTAAAATGAGAAACCTAGCTAATAAAATAGAAACAAAAATAAAAAAAGAAAGAATTTTATTAACTTTAAGAAATGATACATGGCTTAGATAAGGATATATCCTCACTTTACAATAAATTTCAACATGAAAACATGAAAGAAACAAAGAAAAGAGAGAAGAGAAAGAATGGAGAAGAAATTTGATGTGTGCTGTTGCCCCACTCCTTGCGCTAGATAGCATGGTGTTCGACCTGAAATGTGGAAGAAAATAGGAAAAATTTGAAGTGTTTCCAATAGCTTTGAGCATTGGTAATAACTTCATGCTTTGAAATATTTCCATTAGCTTTGAGCTTTAGTGATAACTTCTTTGGGATTTGTTGAAGTGTTTTCATAGCCGATAAGGTATAGGCGATAGTTTTGTTTGGGTTGGAGTATTTTCATTAGCCAATAAGGTATTGATGATAACTCTATTTGGATTAAAGTATTTCCATTAGCCAATAAAGTGTGGGCGATAATTCTGTTTGGGTTGGAGTATCTCCATTAGCCAATAAGGCTTACGCAATAACTCCATTTGGGTTGGAATGTTTTCATTAATCGATAAGGCATGGGCAATAACTTTGTTAGATCTTGAGTAGCATTACCAATAGTTTATAAGGTTGAGTATAGCTTGAAGATGCATCACTAACTGCTTCTAGGGTCAACTAGCTTAATATGTGCATCATCAACTGCTTGTAGGGTTGACTAGCTTGAAAGGGTGTGTCATTAATTGCTTGTAGGGTTGACTAGCTTGAAGTGTGGCTAATAGATTTGAGAATATTGGCTATTAACTTCTTTGGATTGATAGTATTACCAACAGTTTTTGTGCTTGGATATATCTTGGAAGATGCATCATCAACAATTTCTAGAGTTGACTAGTTTTAAAGTGTGGCTAACAACTTTGAACGTGTTGGCAACTAACTTCTTTTGATTGATGGCATCACCAACAACTTATGAAGTTGGATATAGCTTGGAAGTATGGCCGCTAGGTTTGAACGTGTTGACAATTAACTTCTTTAATTTGATAGAATCGCCAATAGTTTATGGAGTTGGGTATAGCTTTAAAATATTGCCAATACTTTTGTAGCACACTCAATGAGACTTAGTTTGACCTTATTTAGTTCTTATTCTAACTAACTCTAGCTCAGGTATGGGTGGTAATATCACCTTTTATTCATAGCTTTGGAGTATTGTCAAAGACTCAACGCACCCAATGGAACTTGGTTTGACCCTATTTAGTTTAGGCTCGAGTGTGACCTTATTTAGCTTGAATCAAATTTAACATTGTGTTGGACCTTTATCAAGTCCGAGTTTGCACCTTGACGGACTTTGGCTCAAGTTCAAGTCAATTTAGTTCAACTTAATTTCAATTCAAGCTTAGCCTGACTTGGTTCTGATTTAACTTTGAGTTTACCTCTTTTAACTTGGACTCAAGTTAACCTAGTTAAGGATTTAATTTGAGCTTAGTTCAATCCAAATTCAACTTGATTTTAAATTTAAATTCTTAGAGACCACCTTGATCAATTTAGGTTCATTTGAGTCAACTTGACCTTTATCCATTTATTATGATTGTGTTACTTCACATTAACCAATTTAATTTGAGAGTCTTTGACTATTTATGATGATTTTAGGCAGACCTATAGCCCAGCTTTAAATGTGCAAACTCAAATGTTGGCTTAGTTTATGAGCTTGACAACTAGCTTAGTGCAAGCTCAAGGATTGACTCAGTGCGAGTCCGAAGATTAGCTTAGATGTTAGTCCAAAACCTGGTTAAGTGCAAACTCAAAGGCTCACTAAGTATGAGCCCAAGAGCTAGCTAAGCATGAGCCCAAAGATTAGTTGAGCGTGGGCCCAAAGGATGGCTAAGTGCGAGCTCGAAGGCTAGCTAGAGTGAGAGCTCAAAGGCTAGTTGAGTGTGAGCCTAAGGCTAGTTTGAATGTGAGCCCAAAGGTTGGTTAAGTGCAAGTTTAAAAGTTAGTTTAGTGCGAGCCCAAAGGCTGGCTTAGTGCAAATCTAAAGGCTAGCTGAGTGCGAGACTGAATACTGGCTTGGATGAGAGCCCAAAGCCAGCTTGGGTGTGAGCCCAAAGGCTAGCTTAGTGCAAGCCTGAAAGCCAGATTAGATGTGAGCCCAAAGGCTAGCTTAGTACAAGCCTGAAAGCTAGATTAGATGTGAACCCAAAGGCTGATCAAATGCGAGCTCAAAGGCTGACTTAGAAGTAAGGTCAAAGGCTAGTTGAATATGAGCCTGAAGGCTGACTTGCATGTGAGCCCGAAAGATAGCTTGTGGTGATGGGGATCTGCCATCTTCGAGGGGTCTGTGAGTGGCTGTGAGTAGTGTCAAGAGTTTGCCATCTTTGTCACCACCTTTGAGGTGTCGTGGGTGGCCGCGGTGATATTGAGAGTCTACCATCTTCATCACCATCCTCAAGGGGCTGCAGGTAGTCACAGCAGGGCCATGGGTTTGTCATCTTCATCGCCATCTTTGAGGGGTCGTAGATGGTTACGACAAGATCATGCATTTGCCGTCTTCATCATCATCTTCAAGGGGCCATGAGTGGCCACAACAATATTGAGGGTTCACCATTTTTGAGGCCGTGGATGGCTATGGGGTTGATGAAATTCTCCGATATCCCACGAACTGCGGGTGACCATGATGTGGTGGCTCAGAAATCGAGACAAAATGCTACCGGTCAAAATTTTTTTTATAGCAACTTTTTTCTTTAACTTTTTTTTCTCTTTCTTTTTTTTGCCAGGTTTCCCATTTTTTTTTTTTTTTGGCTGCTGCAACAACTTTATTTCAGCAAAAAAAAAAAAGCAATCTCTTTGGCAATTTCATCTCTTCTAATAGCAACCCCTCCCATGTGGGCCTTCTTGCTGTTCATTTTTTTTTATAGTAGGCTTTCACTTTCCTTTTTTACCTCCACAGCTAGCCTCTAAATCCAACATTCATTTTTTTTCTTATGTACTTCTTCTCTCTATTTTGTTTCTTCACCAAATTTGCTTCTCCGCTTCACACATTTTTTCCTTTTCTCTTTCTTTTCTCCCCATGTGTCTTCTTCCACCTTCTCTTCTACTTCTCCTTTTCTTCTTCCTAGTAAGAACTTCTCTTTCTCCTTATTTCTTTTTTATTCTTTCATCCATGACTAGTTTCTTTTGCCTCATGAGCTTCAATAAAACCATGGCCTTCTCTCCACTGGACTTCTTCTCCCATCTTTGCCCCCCTTTCTTTTTTCCTCACCAAACATTGTCTTCTTCCCTTTGCCCTTGCCAAGCTCTAGCTCTCCTCTAACCATGGGTTTGAGCACATCTCTCTTCCTTCTCACAATTAGATCCAGCTAGATCTAGTTGTATCTAGTATTGATTGACGGCGGGCAGCTGTAATGACCCAGGATGCGACTAGAGCAAGGTAGGCCAACATGGTGATGAGCTCGGAGGTGGAGCTTGCCGATGGGAAACATAGCTAGGGTGCCTGAAGCTATATCTCGACCATGAGTGGTGCATATGATTATTGGTTAGGATGGTTGGGGGATGGACTAGAGCAATGATTGAGGTGCTTGATCAGTGGTGAATGGGCTAGATTAGTGATTAAGGTGCTTGATTGGTGGTAGATGGGCTAGAGTGGGCAACGTAATGACGAAGTCAGCATGGTCCTTTCTACAGTGTCAACGAAATCGTGTGGTCCTCCATACGCCACAGAGGGTAAAGTAGCGGCCAATGGCCGGACAAGCACAGGTTGGACCCGTGTTGGAGAGTTGAAGCGCTCCAACGAGGCGATCTATTGTGTTGGCTTAATGGTTTCTCGAATCCGGATTTTCTGGATAGTCTTAATTATATTAGAAAGTTATTTAGTGGGACTAATTCTTATCTAGATTTATCTTCTACTAGAAGACTTAAATTAGTAGAAGTCTTATTTGAGTCAGTCTTCCACTTTGACTCAAACACAGTTAGGCCACATCTATAAATACACCATTGATGTAAGGGTTTCAATATAGAGTGAGAGAGAGATATATATAGATTAATACTCTCAAGACGTCTTGTAACGGTTAGACTATTTAGTCTTTCGTGAGAGTTGGTGATATTGGAGTTTCGTCTCCATCGTTGTAATCTTCTCTTTCTCTTCTCATCAATACAATATTATCTAGATCATCTTCACCACATATATCTCTTGTCTGCTGTCTTTTCTCCTTTTCTGTTCTTCTCTATATCGTAAATTGTGGTGGGCATCGATATTTTCCGCTACAAGTGGAATCAGAGCTTGGTTCAACATGTCTACTACGAAGTTTGATATAGAGAAATTCAATGGAAAGCAAGGATTTTCTATTTGGCAAGCAAAAGTTTGTGCAATTCTTACTCAACAAGGGTTGAGAAACACACTGGATGATGTCAAGCTTGACGATGTCACCGAAAGTGTCTGGAAAAACCAGAAGGCTAGTGCACATAGTACAATCATCCTCAGTCTTACCGATGAGGTACTCTATCCGTTTCTTGATGAAACATCACCTTCAGAGTTATGGAAAAAGCTGGAGAAACAATATATGAGTAAGTCTATCTCAAATCAAGTTTATTTAAAGCAAAAACTCTTCAATTTTTGAATGAGAGAAGGTACGAATATAGTTGATCATCTTAATGCTTTCAATAAATTTGTCTCTCAATTGTTAAGTATTGATGTTAAAATTGAAGATGAAGACAAGACAATTATTTTATTGTCGTCTTTACCTCCTTCTCTTGAGAATCTTAAAACTACTCTCATGTATGGGAAGGATTTAAAATTTGACGATATTTCTGCTGCCCTTCTATCTAATGAATATTTGATCAAGGACAGGTCATTCTAGATCCAAATCCAAAGAAATAAACTGCAGGTATTGTAAGAAGATGGGACATACAATTAAAGATTGTTGGAAGCTCAAAGCAAAGAAAGAAAGAGAATCTCAATCTAAAGAGCAAGCCAAAAAATAAGTATCAGTTGTTGAAGGGAGTTCTGATGATAGTTTTGGTAATGGTCTCTCTATTAGTTCTAATTTTGATCGTTACCATGATATTTGGATTCTTGATTCTGGTTGTTCTTACCACATGTGTCCTAATAAGGATTGGTTTGAAAACTACAAGTCTTATGATGGTGGTTTAGTTTTGATGGGTAATAACAATCCATGCAAAACTGTTGGAATTGGAACAATTAAAATTAAGATGTTTGATAATATTATTAGAACTCTTACTGATGTCAGACATGTTCCTGATTTGAAAAAGAATTTGATCTCTTTGGGTGCTTTGGATTCTGCTGGTTATAAGTATTCTGCTGAAGGTGGAGTTCTTAAGGTTTCTAAAGGCTCATTGATAGTGATGAAGGGCCTAAAGCATGGAAATTTGTATGAGTTAGTAGGAAAAACTGTTGTAGGTGGAGCAGCAATTTCTCAGGCTTCTTCTTCTGATATGACCTACTTATGGCATATGCGTCTCGGTCATATGAGTGAGCAAGGTTTAAGTGAGCTTAACAAAAGAAAATTACTAAAAGGCCTCAACTCATGCAAATTGGATTTCTGCGAGCATTGTCTCTATAGTAAACAGACCAAGGTAAAGTTTAACACCGGTACTCATTGCATTAAAGGCTTAATTGATTATATTCATTCTGATGTGTGGTGCTCTCCTATTCCATCAAAATCTGGTGCTCATTATTTTGTCATTTTTATTGACAATTTTTCCAGAAAAGTGTGAATTTATTTTTTGCATCACAAAGCCGAAGTATTTTCTGTTTTCAAACAGTGAAAAACTTCAGTTGAAAAAAGGACTCGCAGAAAAATCAAATACCTCAAAAGTGATAATGGCGGAGAGTATAAATCAACAGAGTTTCTCAAATTCTGTGAAGATGAAGGCATCAAACGCCACTTTACCATCCCAGGAAAACCTCAACAAAATGGTGTGGTTGAAAGGATGAACAGAACCTTGTTGGAGAAAGCACATAGTATGCTCAGTATAGCTAATCTTGATAAAGATTTTTGGGTAGAAGCAATCAATACAATATGCTTTATTGTGAATCGCTCTCCTCAAATAGCCATTAATTGCAAGACCCCTGAAGAGGTATGGACTGGTCAACCTGCTAATTATTCTTCTTTAAAGATTTTTGGTTGCCCTGCTTATGTGCATGTTGTCAAGGATAAGTTAGATGCACGTTCCAAAAAGTGTATTTTCCTGGGTTATGCCAAAGGCGTCAAAGGCTATCGTTTGTGGGATCCTACTATTTCAAATGTAATTATTGAGAGAGACATAGTATTTGATGAAAATGTTATGCTTAAAATCTCTCAAGAAAGATCCCAATGATATAATGCAAGTGGAGGTGGAGCATGTAGTTCCTTCAGAAGAAGATATTCAGGGTATGCGCAACTCTCAAGAAAATTCTAAGAATCAAGTTTCTGAAAAGACTCCACTTTGAAGATCTCAAAGAAAAATAAAGCCACCTGAAAGGTATGGTTTTGAAGATATGGTAGCTTTTTCTTTAGTTACTGACAATGGTGATCCTTCTTCCTATAAAGAAGCAGTGCAGGATAAAAATTCTTCTCAGTGGCAAACTGCTATGAATGGAGAGATAGATTCTGTTTAAAAGAACCATACTTGGAATCTGGTGAAATTACCAGAAGGTAATGGCAAAGACATCTATTGAAGATTCAAATTCAGAGAATAAGATGATTCGAGCCAAGGTGGAGATTGTTGGCTTAATTGTGTCTCAAATCCAGATTTTTCGGAGAGTCTTAATTATATTAGGAAGTTATTTAGTGGGCCTAATCCTTATCTAGATTTATCTTCTACTAGAAGACTTAAATTAATAGAAGTCTTATTTGAGTCAGTCTTCTACTTTGACTCAAACACAATTAGGCCACATGTATAAATACTCCATTGATATAAGGGTTTCAATATAGAGTGAGAGAGAGAGAGATATAGATCAATATTCTCAATACGTCTTGTGACGGTTAGGCTACTTAGTCTTTTATGAGAGTTGGTGATATTGGAGTTTCGTCTCCATCATTGTAATCTTCTCTTTTCTCTTTTCATCAATACAATATTCTCTGGATCGTCTTCCCCATATATTCTCTTGTGTGCTATCATTTCCTCTTTTCTGTTCTTCCTCTATATCGTGAATTGTAGTGGACATCGATATTTTCCACTACAACGATGAGGCATCCGAAGGCTATTGAGCATCTTGCTATAGGATCCCACACACTTTGGAGCATCTTGACCATCTTGAGGGGATGTTGAGTGCTTTCACTGATCATTTTGTACTAGGCCTAAGTATTTAGAGCCCTTTTTATTGTATTTTGTGCCTTGTATGATTTTTAGTTTGGACTTGTGGTTTGATGATACTTTTTCATGAATGATTACTAGATTAAGGCTAGTGTATGTGTTTTGGAGCTGTATCTAAAATTATGGATGGTTTGTGTGTTTTGGCTCTTATTTTGGTGTACATGGATGTGAGCTTTTGTGTTCTATTATGGCTTTGTGTTTTGTTTGTGGTTTCCCACATTGTGGATGCTTATTATGTTGTGTGTTTTTGTGTGTTTATGTGGATATTGAATCTTTCTAAGTTTGTGTGAGCCCTTCCTCTCTATAGTTTCTTATGGCTTTGTTATATTTGTCGATGCTCTTATTGCTACTATCTCTTTGTCTCTTGTTTGTGGCTATAATTTGGTTTTTGTTCTTCTATTTTGTTTGATCCAAAAGGGGGATAATAGTAGGTGGGGGAAGAGAGGAGGGGGTGGGGTTGGTAATTGTAGTAAGGGGGAGCAATTAGTATCTTTGTTATTTTTTCTATATGATACTATAGTAAGGAGGAGAAGTTTACATCTCACTTCCATGATTCAATGCATATCATATAATCCATGGTTTGCATGATTCCATTTGTTATTACTTTAAATTTCACAATTTTTTTTAATGGACTAGATTATTTTATCCTTGTGTGGACTTGTCATCATCAAAAAGGGCGCCGATTGTTGCCCTTTTCAGTTTTGATGATGACCAAACTCTATCTTTAATTACTTTCTGGAGCATTGTGTAGATAGAAATCAAGCTGAGCATGAAATAAGGATCAAGTTCATTCAATAGTTTCAAGTGTGGATGACATAAAGATAACATTGAAAATGATGCGTGATGATAGATTAACGGATGGAACTTAAAGAAACAAAGTTGTCTTGAAGAGGCTCAAGAGATGGCTCACTAGGTTAAGTTTTTCTTTTATTTTATTTGAGTCAAAGATTTGTTAATTAAATTCATAGCTTAAAGCTTTGGTTGATACTCAAACCTATCTTGGCCTACCTTCACTATTACATTATTTATCCAAGGTCAGTTTAAGAAGACATCAAACATGGTACTGAATTTATAGTAAAATAATAGTTTTTCTATTAACTTTGGATGCCTAAACTTCAAGGTTTGGATGCCCAAACATAACAAAAATAGCTCTAAAATTATTAATAGTTTCAGAAACCATTGAGAGCTTGTAACGGCTAGCTCTCCCCCAAATGAGTATTTAAGGGCTTGAGACTTGCTCATTAAAGAACTTTTGCACATTCTTGAGCAATCAACATTTGAGATAACAAGCTCGCAATAACTTACTAGCCTCCAAGAACTCTAAGCCTAGTTATTCAACTTTCAAATCTTCAAAGATCTTGTAGTTAGGCAAAAGTGTTTGATTTTCTTCTATATGATCAAGTGTAAATGATTCAAGACTATTTGAAGTGGTTGAGAGATTTAAGCTCTGGACTAAAGTTCATCTTACTGGTTGGAGCAAGAGTTATTGTAAAGAGTTGGTCTCACAAATGAAGCATGCTCTAGTGAAAGCTAAAGTCCTCAAGATTGAAGCAAGGGCTATGGAGTAGGAGTGGTTAGTTTTCAAACTATGTTACATCATGATGCACACTTTTCCTACTCTATTTTTATAATTGCAATTGTGATTATTTGATATTCGCTTGAAATCATTTTGGTGGATTGAATTGATTTTGATTTCATCAAAAAGTGCCATTATTTCTTAAAAACCTAATTCATAGTCCCTCTCTTAGGTGGTTTTTGTGCTTTCAACACTCTAGGTGGCTCTCTCCCCATGAAATCCTTAGAACTCTTGCTTTTATTCAGAAGAACAAAGAATAGCTTGTACCCTGAATTCTGAAGGTATTATGGTTTATATACCCTATGGCACATTTATAATTTAGAGGAGAGACATTGAGGGAGTTTGAGTCAATTAATTAGAGTTTGTATGCCCATGATCACTTGGCCAACACTATCATGTAGCATGAGGAGGAGCAAGGTGTGGTGCATGAAGTCATTATCACTACATGGGGCCACTCTATAGATGATTTAGGTGAGTTCATCTGAGAAGAGTCAAGATCTCTTTCTTCGATCGTGTTCTTTATCTCTTGGGATAACCCCCACGAAGGAGCTATGGTAACTCGAAGTGACCATTGACAATAAAAACATGACACGGCTTCTCAAGTTTGATAACAACTCAAATGGTAGCAATGCAATAACTCAGGATCTCGAATTGGTTAGATGAGCCCCTTCACTCTAATAGAGCATGTCCCAACTATTGGGACCTAGCTCTGTATTGACTTGAAGATGGTAAGTATGCAAACATCCACCTCACTTACTTGGCTCAATTGTGACGTAATAAGGCCAAGATGGGGGATCTTGTATCCTTCTATTCATTTCTCTCATGTATATTGCCTTTTGGATTTTGATGATAATCTAACTAGATTTTAACAAGTTTGTATAATTATGATAAGCTTAAGAATTAGCAATGATCATCCAAGCTCAAAAAGGATCGAGTTCAAGAGAAAATTTGTGGGATCATGAAGACAATGATGTGGAGATAAAAAGAATGATAATTTGAACATAAAGCTTGAGGATCAAGATAAAACTTGAAACTCATAGATTTACCCTTTTCATTTTTGTTGAATTGATGATTTGGTTATTAATTTATTTTATCTTTTGGGTTGACACCTTATTGAAGTTAGATATGCCTTCATTGACTTATCTTACTTTTGTCTAAGTTAAATTAAAGTTGTGTCAAATACCTGTGCTAGAAACAATTCTAGACAATTATTATGAAACAAAAAAAAGTAAGTAAGATATAAGATTAGGAAAGGTGATCTAAAAAGAATTTTTTTGTAGAATAGTATTTTCTTCACACTATTGTAAATTGGTCTACAAGAAGTTATCTTGAGGATACAATGCCTAATGTGAATATGTGGCTCAATCTATACTCTGAGCTTATTTGGAAGTCTAAATCATTCAAGGTCAATATTAAGAGCATAAGAGAGAAGTCTGATCCGATGTCAACTATTATTTTGTTGTAACTTTTGTCTATCTTCTATTCTCTCAAGACATGTGTGGCGTCTATATTTATAGACTACACATCTATTCATGAAGTGATGCCCTCAAATAATAAATTTTTTCTTGAATAAACATATCTAATAAAAATAAATCGACACATCCAAAAAGACACACTGCTTTGTAATTTTAATTTTAAATAATTTATATTTGAATATTATTAGATAATAATATTTTTTACAACAATGCCCCACTTATTATCTAATATTAATAATAATAGTCAGATATTTTTTTAAAAAATTATTGCTCTCATAATCTTAAAACTATTGCATAAGCACAATTCAAAAGAAATTGTATTAATATGCAATTGATTCTGAACTTTGCAAGAGCCAGTCTAATTTGTGTACATAGCCATGCTCTTGTCCATTTCAGCAACTACTCTTGAGATTTTACCAATAATAATCTGTAAAAGTGGCCCCTCCTCCTATTTGCTTAGGAAATGTCCACAACTACTTTAGCACCCTGCATAAGAGATGAATTATTACGAACATTTACGTTCATTCTTTCCATTAAGGAATAAAATGCAATGGGTATGAGACTTTATTTAGGAATAGATTTTACCCTAGTATTCTTTTTTATAGACTTTATGCACTGAAAATGTCAACCTCTTATCGTTTATGTACTAAAAATGCAACCTCTTGTCGTACATTTCTCCAGTAGATTCTTATTTAAAGAGGTCAATATCTCATGTGCATATTTTTGATAATGATCGGCACCAATGTGATAGAGTGGGTCCAAATAAGCTACCTATCAATTGATAATAGTCTCATGACCCTCAAACTTGTTCTCTGTTTTAAATAGAAGTATTGATAAGGTTTAACTAACATTTTATCTCATCATAAAAATTCTTTAAGAAAAGAATCCTTAATATCTTTGATATCGATATCATATCAAACCTTACATCTTTAATATGATCATGTCTTCTTTTCATATGTAATTCCAAACCATAGTTTTGTTGACTGATAATTAGGTAGTGCACTTTTCTTGAATACACATAATATATATTAAAATTATATTTTATTTACACTTCCAACTCATCAAAAATTTCAATGAATAATTGTAATAAATAAAAATTTCACAATAGTATGTTGTATCATTAAGATAGATATCAACACAACTTATATCTTATAAAATATAAATCCTCCATAATATATTATGTTCATCTTAAACCAATCAAAATCATCATCAAGTAGATGCTGATCGATTAAAAATTTGACCATCTAAGTGCATAATTTTGATAACTATAGTCAAGAGATGAAAACAAATACTCAAAATGGATCTAATAATTTTTTAAAAAATATGATAAGCAATATATAAATATCACTTACCTCTTTGAATGAAATTTGTTATTTTTATAGACTTTCACTCACATTTGATTAATAGCCTCATTATTTGAGATATATAATTTGAGAATTTTAATTCTCATCTTTATCACATTTTTTATTATTTTATATACCCCATGGATCTAATGCTTCCTGCATTAATAAAGTCATTAAAAACATTAATTAACTTTGTAAATCTTGAATAATAAAAAAGTTAAATAAGTAAGCATTTTTACAGCTACTTTTAAATGAAATGTCCATTAAACTACATATACTTTTGTCTAAAGCATTAAACATTTTTATAGCTACTTTTAAATGAAATGTTCATTAAACTACATATACATTTGTCTAAAGCATTCAATGCATTTCAATAAAAAGCAACTCTTGTAACCCTTTTATTTCTTAAGATATTTGTCGGATGACCATAGATATGCAAGAAAAAGAACTCAATCCCATATAAATAAAATATACATTTCCATATCCTAAATTTTATTTTGACAATGATGAAACCTTTAAAGGATAATATGATCCTAGAATTATAATAATAAAAATTTAGGAATATGGAGAATTATTATAAAATCTAAAAATAGAAAGTAAGAGATAAAATTAGGTAAGATGATCTGAAAAAAATCTTTCTCTAGGATAGTATTTCCTCCACACTATTGCAGATTGGCCTATAGGAGCTATCCTAAGGATACCATGCCTAATGTGAACAAGTGGTTTGGTTTACACTCTAAGCCTGTTCAAAAGTCTAAATCACTCAAGATCAATATTGAGAGCATAAGAGAAAAGTCTAATCTGATGCCACCTATTCTTTTGTCATAATTTTTGTCTATCTTCTATTCTCTCAAGATATCTGAGGAGTCTATATTTTTATAGACTATACATCTATTCTTGAAATGATACCTCCAAATAATACATCTTTTTTTGAATAGACATACCCAATCAAAATGAATAAACATATCTGAAAAGACACTCCCTCTATAATTCTAATTAAAAATAATTTATATTTAAATATTACTAGATAATAATATTTTTGAGAACACAATTATGACATAATAAGGCCAAGATGTAGGATCTTGTATCCTTCCTCTTCATTTCTCTCATGTATATTGCCCTTTTGATTTTGATGATGTTCAAACTTGAGTTTAACAAGTTTTTCAAAGTATGATAAGCTTAAGGATTAACAATGATCATCCAAGCTCAAGAAGGATCAAGTTTCAAGATAAAACTTATTAGATCATGGAGATGATGACTTGGAGATAAAAAGAATGATAATTTGAAGATAAACCTTGAAGATCAAGATAAAAGCTAAAAGATGCTCAAAGTGGACGATTGACTCGAAGCTCATAAATTTACCTTTTCATTTTTGTTGAATCAATGATTTGGTTGTTAATTTATTTAAGATTTTAGGTTAACACCCTATTTAACTTAGATATGCCTTCATTGACTTATCTTACTTTTGTCCAAGTTAAATTGAAGTTGTGTCAAATAGCTAAAGTTGCTAAAAACTTTCTACAAGTTTTGTTGTCATGTTTGGTTGCCTGAACTTTATAGTTTGGGTGCTCAAAGTCAAGTTCAAATGGCCTAATTATTACATTTAGGTGCCTAAACCAGATTGATAGAAAATTAATATTCTACTTCTACAAAGCCTCAATCATCTGAATAGAGAGGTCAGTTGTCTAAACTAAAGATTCAGTCACTCAAACATATGGTTCAGGCATTTGAACATGTGAGAATAAGACAATGGTTAGTTTTTTGATTGTTGGAATCAATTTAGTTGCATGTTTGGGCATCCAAACTTAGCAGAGAAAGCCTGAGGTGGTTCCCAATGTCTAGATTTTCCTTCTAATGGCTATATATTGGCTTCAAACTTCTTTGTTGAATGGGTGAATGAACTTTCAATATCTTTAGATCAAGATCCAAGTTTCCCAAACCTTCAAACTTAACAAGAGCTCTAGGTCTAGATTTCATTCTCAAATCTTCATGTCTTTGTATCAAAATTTGAGAGACGGTTATGGAGATACAAATTTGTAAACCTTCTTCTCTATATTCACATTGTAACTCTCTTATGGTCTTAGGAGTGTGTGAGGGATGAAGCTACAATGTTGGAGTTGGTTCTTGCTCAGTTGGAGCAAGAATTGTATGGGTTTGGCTTCACCCTAAGGACGCAACACTCGCAAATTGCAAGTTGGTATAAAGACTTGGCTTCACCTCAAGAATTGACATTACTAGTAGAGTGATTGATGTCCCTAGATTAAGGCTATCCTTGTGTAGTAGATATGGTTGATTGCCAAACCATGTATATTAGTTTACACTTTCTCTACTCATCTATCTTACATGCACTCTATTATATTTGATTGATCTTGATTGCTTATTGATTGAATTGGATTTGTATTTTAGAAAAATTGTTAATCATTCTTGTAAAACCTAATTCACACACCCCCCCCCCCCCCCCCCTCCTCTCTCCCCATCCTAGGACTACAATAGATGAGGAAGTAAACTTGGACACAAAATTTCCCGAGCCTTGACACAAGACTTTGGCCTTGCAGTCCCTCAGTATTCTTTAATGGACCTCATATATTGATGGAATGCAAGGTTTGATCCATTCATTTCCCATGTGAGTGGGGTCTCTATCTCAAGATTAGTTTCCTAAGATATGAGTTGTTATCAGAATGACATTGGAGTTCAGATCTTAAATCTCTTCTATTGAAATCAAAGTCATTGGTTTCCCAGCATATAAAGCCTTGCTTTATGTTGTTCCATCACTTTTAGGTCCTAGTTTTGTTCTTATTGCTCCAGTGGTAGTAGCAAGGGTTCTCTAAACTCCAACTGCTTTACTTGCATTTCATCACTGAGATCTATGCTAGAAGTCTTTTGTGAAATGATGTCCAGTATACTTCTGAATCTCTCTTTCATCCTCCATACATTTTAGTTGCAGTTATAATGGTTTTCATTTCTTTTTTTCACTGGCAGCCATGGAGACTAGTTAGAGAAGAAGAAGGAGCTCGCCATTTGCATGTGTTGATAAAGCTTGCAAAGCTATTTTGTTCTTCCTCTTCAATTTTTTTAAAAATGGGTTTCACTCCTTGGGTTGGTGAGTTCTAGGAATTTGGACTTTGGTTCCTCTTGTTTATTCTACATGTTTCATGACCCTATTTTTTTGTTAGACTTTGATGACTTTGAGCTCATCAATTCTACCATTGAATTTATGATTTTCATTCCTCATAAAGTCAACTCCTCCATAAACCTTGAGTAAAAGCCAAC
This sequence comes from Trichopus zeylanicus subsp. travancoricus, assembly GCA_005019695.1. Classification (NCBI taxonomy): domain Eukaryota; kingdom Viridiplantae; phylum Streptophyta; class Magnoliopsida; order Dioscoreales; family Dioscoreaceae; genus Trichopus; species Trichopus zeylanicus. The sequence goes on from RXID01014364.1 coordinate 224,831, forward strand.
CACAATGGAGGCAAATATCTCTGTCATATCCCAGAGCCAAGAGAAGAGAGAATAGCCATTGAGATCTGGACTTATCCAAGGATGTGAGGAAGGTGTTGGCCTCCAAACCCAAATAGTCCACCCATCATGTGTTGGAAGAGACTTCATCTCCTTCCCCTACCAATTCTCATAAGGAGATCCATCAATATAGTTCAAAGAGGTATGCGAAGGAGACATACACTCCATGTTCTTTGCCAAATTTCTCTCTCATGGAGGCTAGTGCTTGATTGTGTGAGCCCAACCTTCAAGGTTTATCTCATGAGGAACTAGCTATTTTGGTTGCTAATGCCACAGAAGTGCAAGTGTTGACCCACTGACATTTCTACTTATTACATTGAGTCTTGACAACTTTGCTATAAACCCCAAGTAGAAGTAAATCACAATAAAGGCCAATATCTTAGTCCCTGTCCCAAAGCCAATAGAAGAGAGCATAGTCACTAAGATTTTGGGTTGTCCAAAAATGTAAAGGAAGATGTTGGCCTCCAATTCCAAATTGTCCACCCATCACGTGATGGAAAGACTTCATCTCCTCCCCCTGCATATTCTGCAAGGACATCAATCAATGTGGTTGAAAAGGGTATGTGAAGGTGATGTACACTCCTAGTTCTCCACTGAATTTCTCTCTTGGGGAGGCTAGTGCTAGACAATGTGAGCCCAAACTTCAAAGATTATCTCATGAGGAGCTACACGCATTGGTTTGCTAATGCCATGGAAGTGTAAGTCCTGGATTGCTCACATTTTTGTTCATTACATTGACTCTTGATAACCCTACTATAAACCCTTACTGGAAGCAAACCATAATGGAGGACAATATTTTTGTCCTTGTCCCAGATCCAAGAGAAGAGAGAATAGCCATTAAGATTCAAGCTTATCCAAGAATGAGAAGGAAGGTGTGGTTTTGGCCTCCAAACCCAAATTGTTCACCCATCACATGTTGGAAGAGACTTTGTCTCCTCCCCCTTCTAACTCCCATAAGGAGATTCGTCAATATGGTTAAAAGAGGTATCTGAAGGAGACATACACTCCTCATTCACCAGCAACACCCTTGAGTTTTTGATCTATTCCTATATATTGGCAACCTTTGATGGGAGGAAGGGAAATAGGTTTTGCAATATAAAATATGATTTTGTAGAAGATCAAATCCCCAATATAATATACAAAGATAATTACTCATGAATTCAAGTAAATCACAATTAATCTCCAATCAACCACAAGTGTAACAAAAGTAAAGCAAGATAAAGAATAGAGTGCACCATAATTTTTACGTGATTCGGAGATCAACTGCGCCTACTCTATAGCCTTTGCCTTACTCTTGAGGACTTGAATTACTCCACTAGTGATGCCGCTGCTTGAGACAAAACCAAGCCTTTACATCTTCTTGCAAATCTCAAGTTTCACTTTCTTTGAGTGAAGCCATGCTTGTCACTTCCTTAAGGTGAAGCCAAGCTCATATAACCCCTTGCTCCCATCGAGCAAGTGACACTCCACATTGAAGCTATTATATTCTCACACTTCTAAAACCAAGGAGTATTTACAAGTGGAAAAGCATAAAATATAATACAATTTAAAGCTCATTACATAGTCTCATAAGATAGAGCTCAAGGGCATTGAATATTTGCCTGAGATTCGAAGGTTTAGAGTATTCTTGGGCTAGTAGGCTTGGAGTACTTTGAGCTCTTCTCTATAAAGAGTATGAAGTTGTAGAAACTTATTAAGAGAAGCCCAACCATGCCAATTTATATCTTATGACTCAAAATTAGCCATTGGGGTGAAATCTATAACTAACTTCACTCGAGTAGTAAAAAAAAGTAGTCATTACTCGTGCAAATTTTGCGAACAGGATAACCCTTTTAGATAACCAATCGATCAGTTCTATTTTATTAGCATGGGCCCAATGGCCTTGTCGATCATCTAATTCTGAAATGGGCATCTGATTCTGTCACGGCTACAATCCTAGTTGGACATCCAGGGGGCGTTCGGTTGGGGCTCAAGGTCAAGACTAGTGAACCACTTTTGTAAACTAATATCTTTTTATTAAAAGTAAGGCTTTAATAATTTAAAGCTCAAAAAACTATTTAATTTTTTATAATAATTTAATTTAATAATAATATAAAATAATAAATATTGATTTTATAAGAAAAAAATAATTCTAAAATGAGCTGATCCTGATCCTAATCTCAAAACAAATGGGGCCCCGGTTCCCAATTGAGCTTTCGGTTCTACATAGGTCTGTAGTTGGAATCTTCAATTTGACCTAATTAATCATTTGATTCAAAAGTGGACATCTAGTTTAGTCAGAAAATATCTATTAAGAGCTTCCTCCAAAACTCTACATGACAAATGATCGAAATGATTAATTTCAAAACAAATGCTTGACTTGATTAAGTAAAAAAAATCTAAACCTAGTTGAACTGAGCTTAATCTCTTAAGCTATTTTTGCTATGCCATGTCATCCTTGAATCTTCAAGTTAATGTAGACACCTTCATGCCACTTCCAATCCATCATTTGATTTTTTTCAAGTCATGTTTGCTGATTCACCATCGTGCTTCCTTCTATTTGAAGCTTTTGAATATTCCCTTAAGAGCTTTAATGTACCTTGGCTAAAACACAACTCAAGTGGACATATAAATATGATTGCTCATCTTCAAAACTAGGAAAGTCAACAATCTCCCCCCTTTTGATCAAGACAAACCCTTCTTAACTATGAAATAAATAAATTAGTTGATGAAAGATTAACAATTTAACACATGTATCAACTAGAGCAATATGGAAGAAAATATAGAGCGTATACCATGAGAATATCACTATAGTAAAAGATAATATGCTCCCCCTTGCTCTAATATTGCTCTCCCTATAGAGTAATTTTGCAATGTCCTTTATCTCCTCCTTTTGGCATCAACAAAAAGGGAATACACAGCATGGACAATTACAAAAAATATGCAAAAGAGAAATTCATGTAATAAATAAAAGCCCTAATTTTGAATTTCAACAAAATATGAGTTTTAGCATTAAAGGCTATAAGGATAGTGCCGAGAGATACAAATCACCATTACAAGTAACTACCCCTCTTTAAAATAATCTAACAATATTCTCATAAATATTTCCCCCCTTTTTAAGATAATTTTACTATATTGCCACAAGTTGCCGAAAACATCGATACTTAAGGATGTTAATCCAAAGGCTTAAGAACAAGGCTCTGATACTATTTATTGGCCCTAATTGGCAACCTTTTAGGGAGGAAGGGAACTAGATTTTGCAATATAAAGTTTGATTTTATAGAAGATCAAATTCCCAATATAATACACTAAGATAATTACTTATGAATTCAAGTAAATCACAATTAATCTCCAATCAACCACAAGTGTAATAAAAGTAAAGTAAGATAAGTAATAGAGTGCACTATATTTTTTACATAGTACGGAGGCCAACCACTCCTACTCCAAGGCCCTTGCCTAACTCTTGAGGATTTGAATCACATCACTAGTGATATCACTTCTTGAGGTGAAACCAATCCTTTACATCTTCTTGCAAACTGCAAATGTCGCTTCCTTTGGGTTAAGCCGTGTCTGTCACTTCCTTAGGGTGAAGCCATGTCTGTCGCTTCTTTAGAGTGATGCCACACCCCTTTGCTCCCATCTAGCAAGTGATACTCCACATTGGAGCTATTGTACTCTCACACTCCTAATGCCTATAAGTTTTTACAAGTGAAAAAGTATAAAAATGATACAATTTAAAACTCACAACATTGTCTCACAAGATAGAGCTCAAGAGCATTGAAGATTTGCTAAAGATTGAAAGGTTAAGAGCATTCATTTGCTAGTAGGCTTTGGGGGCTTTGATCTCTTCTCTGTAAAGAGTATGAAGTTATACAAACTTATTAAGAGAAGCTCAATCATTCCTATTTATATCTTATGGGTAAAAACTAGTCATTGGGAGAAAAATAACCCAACTAGCTTCACTCCAATGGTTACAAAACCATCTATTAGTCATGCATATTCCACAAATCGAATGTCTATTTCAAATAACTGGTCGATCAGTTCTATTTTTTCGGAATTGGCCCAACAGCCATCTATTTTCTAATTCCAAACTAGGCATCTTATTTTATCAAAGCTGGAATCATAGTCAGACATTTGGTTTTGCATAGGTCTAGAGTTGGAAATTTTATTCTAACCCAATTGATTGTCCTCTTTAGAAGCAAATATCATATTTAGTCACAAAAGCTTTTTTAATGGCTTCTTGCAGAACTCTATGCAATGAATGATCTACAAAAATAATCTTAAAACAAATTCTTGACTCGACTAAATAAATGAAAATCTAAACCTAGTTAAGCTAAGCTTGATCTTTTGAGCTGCTTTGGCTATGTCTGTGTCATCTTCGAATCTTCATGTTGATTTAAACATCTTTATGCCACTTCCAAGCGATCTTTTTATCTCTTCAAGTCACATTCACAGATTCACCATTGTGCTTCCTTCTATTTTAAACTTTTGAATGTTCCCTTAAGAGCTTTGATGTACCTTGGCTAAAAGACAACTCAAATAGGCATTAAATATAGTTGCTCATCATTAAAACTAGGAAGGTCAACAATTTCTTTCTTGAGGAGGCTGGTGCTAGACATTATGAGCCCAACATTCAAGGATTCTCTCATGAGGAACTAGCTGCTTTGGTTGCTAATCCCATGGAAATGTAAGTGCTAGCCCACTTACATTTTTGCTTATTACATTGAGTCTAATCATGCATATGGGAGATATGTTATTTGAGGTCACTCATTGCCCCTTGAGTCTTCAAGATGAAGTGTCTTGGGCCAATGAAGCAAAAGTTGAGGCATTATACAGAATTGAGCCAATTGAAATGCATGGAACTTGATTGAAGAGGAAAGTCCAAGTGACCAAATCCAATCTTCAAGAAGTTTCAATTCATGAGATGGTTTTGAAGGTTAAAGTTATCACTGAGAGAGTTAAGGCTTCAAAGGCTCTAGTCAACAAGGTATTTTTCAAGCAAAAGGCTTCTCATGCAGTGGAGGAATTTTGAAGAATTCTTAATAAGCTATAATGGTAGTGTCGAAGATGAGCCAAACTTCAGCCTCCATTCATTGGAAGCTTATGGAGTGAAGAGCCACTGGGATACTTCAAGGGTATGCCTATTGCATATAAGATTATCTTGATTGCCACCATGAGCTAGACTATGACTTCATGGAGTGCTGTATAACCCTCTATTCCTTGATGAGGAGATATTGATGAAAGGAACATAACACTAGTGCAAGTCCCTATTGCAGTGATTCTACCAGAATCTTGGTTAGTCCCATGTCATATATGTCCAAGCCTCATAAGGATGCCTCTCACATTTGATTTTTATTGTACCTTTGGTGTTTCCCTTCATTGTAATGCCACAACTAGGGGAGTCAAGGGTACCAGTTTTGTAATAGCTCCTTTGGCTTATCTTTCCAACAAAATGAGAGTTTTCTCCTCTTTTGTTAGATTTTGAGTATAAAATTCCAGCTTTAATCTTATACAATGTGTAATGAATTGATGTTTAGTTGTAGTCTATGTTTAGGTGAGCTACTATACTTTTGGTTTATCTTTACTTCGTCACAGAGCTCCTAGAACCTTTTACCATCAAACTATTTCCAATTATTGATGACTAGTATCTTTGGGACTCCAAACCTACATATTATGTTCTACCAAAAGAATTCCTTAATTTTATGTTTAGTAATTATAGTGAGAGCTTCAACTTTGACCCACTTGGTTATGTACTTTATAGAACATAGTAAAAACTTCCTTTGCTCTAATGCCAATGGGAAATGCCCTAGAATGTTGATTTTCTATTGATCAAAGAGCCATGTGTATTGCATTTGGAGCTCGGTCACTGAGGGTTGGTACAAGGGGCATCAATCTAGCATTTCTCACACCAAGTAGTTTAGTCCAACTCCTCTTTTGCATATTGGGCAAGTAATATCCCTGACTCAATAATTTATGCACTAAGACTTGGCCACTTGCATGACTCCCATATGCCATCATGCACTTCATATAGTGCATATGTCACTTTTGCGGGGTCAAGCACCTAAGTAGTGGGTGCGTCAAAAGTCCCTTATACAACCTTCCATCTTGTAAAGTGAAACTTGATGAGAATTACTAAAATTTTCAAGCTTTGATGGGTTTTTGAGCAACATCCTATGCCTGAGGTGTTCCATGAATGGATCAATCTAGCTGGATTCATTTGTAGTTGCATTAACTTTAACTAAGCTATTGTGACTTAGAGAACTCAAGATTCAAACATAGATTGTGCGGGTTTGTCCAAGAATATTTTCTAAAGCTAGATGAGCCAATAAATCTAGTTCATTGCTCTCCTTATGAGGAACCTGCTCAACCTTCATAGATTTGAAGCTTTTCATAATTACCTATACTTCAACAAGGTATCCCTCTAGTGTTATGTCTTAGACTTCATTGAGATAATTAATTTGAGTGCAAAGTTGAAATCTTTGGACCTTGTGGCTTGTGCCAACCAATGGCCCAACTAGTATAGTCTTATATGCCACCATTTTATTCCAATCTTGCAGTAGGATCCATCGAGGTAGACTTTCCACCACAAAGACTCATCTTACTTTTGAGGTAGGGTTCCCATCTCCACAAGGAAGTTAGTGAGCACATGTGCCTTAATGGCTACCTGAGCTTCGAAGTGTATTTTGAATTGTCCTAGCTCCAAGGCCTACTTGAGTAACCACCTCAAACTTTCTTATTTTTCCAATGCTTGATAGAGTGAGTAGCTTGTCATGTTATGCATAGAATGGGCATAGAAATATGAGCAAAGTTTGCAAGTGAAAATAATTAAGTCTTAGGCTAGCTTTTCTATAATGGGATACCATATTTTGGCTCCTATTAATGTCTCACATAGTACACTAGGCAGGTACTACTTTCCCTCTTGACTACTCACTAATACTAAACTTACAGAGTGATCTTTGGCAAAGAGGTAGAGGTAGAGGACTTCCAAGGGGTTCAATTTTATAAGTAGTAGAGGAGTGTCTAGATATTCTTTCAAAGCTTTAAAATCTTGTTCACAAGCATCATCCCATTTGAAGCTCTATCTCTTTCTTAATGCTTTGAAGAAGGTTAACACTTTTCTCTAGACTTTTACAAGAAATGACTTAGATTTGATAATATCCCAGTAAGATGTTATACCTCCTTAACCCAGGTTTAGGGCTTTATTTTCAACACTAGTTTTATCTTCTCAGGATTTGCTTCAATCTTGCATTCTAAAACCATATATCCTAGGAACTTTCTTGTAGCTATCCCAAATATGCATTTGTCTAGAGGTCCACCACATGATCCAAAGTTTGGATGCTCTATACTAGCTTATGATCTATATAGACCTCTATATTTCTTCCAAGTTTTAACTAGAAACCACAGTTTACTATCCTCTAATATGTGACCCCTATGTTCTTTGCCTTGAAAGGCATATCTTTATAACAAAATATCCCTTAATCTATGATAAAGGAAGCTTTTTATTTATCTTCAAACAAAATGACCCTTAATCTATGATAAAGGAGTTCTTTTTCATCTTCAATATGTATCTTAATTTGATAGTTATTGGCCGATATAGCAACCTTTGAAGGGGGTTTTGAAATACAAAATACGCTTATCAAGAAGATCAAGCCCCAAAAGAATTCATGAAGAAAATTACATATGGATGTCAAGCAATTTTAATTAAGATCCAATCAACCACAAGTGCAATAAGTAAATTAAGCAAAGATAAGAAAAAGTACACCATGATTTTTATGTGATTTAGTTAACAACCACACCTATTCCATAGCCCCTACCTTACTCTTGAGGACTTCAATTATTTCCACCGGTGATGTCACTTTTTGAGGAAAAGCCAAGCCTTTGCGTCTACTTGCAAACTACAAGTATCACTTTCTTTGGATGAAGCCAACTTGTGGCTTCCTTAGGTTGAAGCCATGCCCACATAACCCCTTGCTCCCATTAAGCAAGTGACACTTCATACTGGATCTATTGTACTCTCATACTCCTAACACCTGGGAGTGTTTACAAGTAGAAAAGGTTAAAGATATTACATTTAACATTTACTATAAGATCGCTCAAAGAATGAGAACAAGGGCTAGAAGATTTTGATATGAAATTTGATCATTTAGATCATTCTTGGGCTTATAGGCATGGGGAGCTTTGATCTCATCTCTATGATAAATATGAAGCTGTAAAAACTTATTAGAAGAAGCCCAACCATGCCTATTTATAATCCTTGGGTCAAAACTAGTCATTGACAATGAAATCCTGCAACTAGTGTCAATCCAATGGTCAGAAAATTAGCCATTAGTTGTGCAGATTCCACAAACTAGACAACCATTTCCCAATCAGACATCCATTTCTATCAGAGTTGGAATCCCAGTTGGACATCCAATTATCAACTGAGCATCTAAAGTTGGAATCTTTAGTCTAACCCAATCAGTCATCCAATTTAGAAGCAGATGTTTGGTTCAATCAAAAAAGCCCTGTTAAGAGCTTATTGCAAAACTCTATGCAACAAATAATCTAAATAATAAATCTTAAAATAAATCTTTGACTTGACTAAATAAATAAAAATCTAAACATAGTTGAGCTATGCTTGGATCACCTGAGCTTTCTTCAAGCCATCTTCAAATCTTCTAGTTCTATTAATTGATTCACCGTCATGCCTCGACTTCAATATTGTCTTCATGTCAATCCACAGTCGAGGCTTCTGAACAGCTTTGATCTCCATTTTGAACTTGACTTGGTTGATTGCTACACATGATAAATATTGATCAAATATAAAGTTTGCTCATCATCAAAACTACAATGGACAATAATCTCCCTCTTTCTGATGATGATAAACCCTCATAAAAATAAAATAAATAATCTAATTAATAAAAAAGTTTACAATTGAACACATATATCAACTAGAGTAATATGCATGAAAATATAGAGCATATACCAGGAAAATATCACTTTAAGAAAAACTAATATGCTCCCCCTAACTCTAACAATGCTCTTCCTATTTAGAGTGATTTAGCCATGTTATTTGCCTCCCTCTTTTGGCATCAACAAAAAGGGTATATATAACATGAAAAAATACAAAAATATGCATAAGAAGAAATCCATATGAAACAAAAGCCCTTAATTTGAATTTTAATAAAATATATCTAATTTTTGTAATTAAGCACATAAAGGTAGTATCAAGAAGTGTAAAATATTATTGCAAAGTAACTACCCCTCTTCAAAACAAACTAATAATGTCCTCTTTAAATATTATCCCCCTTTTAAAAAAAATTTCACAAGATTATCAAAAATTGCCAAATAGATTTGTACTCGAGGATGTTAATCCAAAAGCATGAGCACAAGTCTTTGATACCAATTTTTGGCCAACATGGCAACCTTTGAAGGGGGGTTTTAAAATAGGTTATTAGATACAAAATATGATTATAAAGAAGATCAAGCCACAAAAGAATTCACCAAGAAAATTATACATTGATGTCAAGCAATTTTAATCAAACTCCAATCAACCATAAGTACAATAAGTAAATTAAGCAAAGATAAGAAAAAGTGCACTATGATTTTTATGTGGTTTGACAACCAACCACACCTATTCTATGGCCTCTACCTTACTCTTAAGGACTTCAATCACTTCCACTAGTGATGTCATTTTTTGAGGCAAAACCAAGCCTTTACATATACTTAGGAACCACAAGTGTCTCTTCCTTTGGGTGAAGCCATGCACATCGATTCTCTAGGGTGAAGCCACGCCCATACACCCCTTGCTCCACTAAGCAAGTGACACTCCATACTGGAGCTATTGTACTCTCACACTCCTAATACCTAGGAGTATTTACAAGTTGAAAAAATGCAAAAGATATTATATTTAATACTCACTACAAGATTGCTCAAAGAATGAGAACAAGGGCTTGAAGATTTGATATGAAATTTGATCATTTAGATCATTCTTGGGCTTGTAGGCATTGGGGTTCTTGATCTCATCTCTATGATTAATGTGAAGTTGTAGAAGTTTATTAGGAGAAGCCTAACCATGCCTATTTATAATCCTTGGGTTGAAACTAGCCGTTGAGGATTTTGTCCAACCGAGTATCCATGTCTATCAAGGCTAGATCCCAACTGGATGTCAGGTTATCAACCGGGCATTAGATTTGCATAGGTTTGAAGTTGGAATCTTTAGCCTAATTCGACTGATTGTCTGGTTCAGAAGTGAGCATTTGGTTCAGTCAAAAAAGCTTTATTAAGAGCTTCCTATAGAACTTTATGTGATGAATAATCTAAATAATAAATCTCAAAATACATCCTTGACTCAACTAAATAAATGAAAATCTAAACCTAGTTGAGCCGAGGTTGATCACTTGAGCTTTCTTCAAGCCATCTTCAAATCTTCAAGTTTTGTCCGTTGATCCACCATCACACCTCAACTTCAATGTTGTCTTTATGTCTATCCACACTTTAGGTTTTCGAATAACCTTGATCACCATTTCAAACTTGGCTTTGTTGATTGCTACACATGCTTAAGATTGATCAAATACAAAATTTAGTCATCATCAAAACTACAAAGGGTATTCCTAAAAAGCATTGAGGAAGCTTAGAAGCTAGTGTAGAATCTACCAATTGGTCAAATATGGGAAGAAGGTAGCTATCTTCGGGGCATGCCTTGTCTTTCCAATATTGCATTAAAGGAGATCTTGCACTCACTATAAGAAAATAGTGAACATCGTTGGCTCATTTTCCCTTCCCTTACAATTATGATAAATCTAAGAATAACTTTAGGATCCAATAAATCTCTCATGCACCTGGAGAGATGTCCTTGTATAAGTTTGTCTAATTTAAGTTTGACTCTGAATCCTATTAATAATTAGGACTAGAATTTTGTCCAATTCAAGTTGAGTTGAGTGACTTAAAATGACCCAAATCTAAATTAAAATTGGGTTGAAGATCTAGATGGCTTTTGACCAAAAATAAAGGAAAAAAGAATTATGAATAGGTCCTTAGACCAAAAACTCCTTATAAATAGATCCCTTGCCAAAAATCATTATAAAGTGGTTTGTAGACCAAATAAAATTTTTACAAATAAACTTCCTAGTTGAAAAGATCATTATGAATATGTCACTGAATAAAATAAAACTTTACAAATAGATCCCTAATTAGAAATAATCATTATGAATACGTATCTAGATCAAATAAACTTTTACAAATTCATCTCTAAATGGGTGAAAGTTTTATAAAAAACTACCTAGGCTGAAAATTTTATTCTAAATAGTCCTTGAAAAATTCTAAAATTACAAACAAATCCATAGAAAATATAGGATTTGCAAAATAGCCCCTCAAAGTTTTATATTTACAAAAAAGGCCTTCAAAAAGTCTTCTTCAAGATTTTGTACATTTTGCTAATGAGCCATCCATAAGATATAAAATTACAAATTCAACACTTTTTAAATTTATCGAAAACCCCTTAAAGATTTTAACTTCTGAATAAGTTAAAATTTCATTAATTTAAAAATAAAAATTTACAAAAACAACCTCTAAATTTTTGAAACTATCTATTTAAATCCTTATGGTTAATTTTACAAAAATATCTATAATATTTTAGAATTATAAATTAGCCCTTGAAATAAAAAATTTATAAATAACCCCTTGTATTTTATAATTTTGTTACATGTTATAATTTTGAAATCTCTACGATTTTATCTAGCATATCCAAATCAATCATCTGGTGATATCACAGTACAAGGGGTTATTGGTAATTTTTTTGTCTTCCAAGGCTTAATTTGTAATTCTATAAACCTTAGGAATTTTTTTGTAAAATCAATGATAAGGACTTGTTTATAAATATTTAAAATATTTAAGGTCCTTTTTTGTATAATTTTACTTATAAAATAATGAATTTTAGATTTATTTACAAACAAAAATCTTTGAAGAGTCTATTTGTAAAATTTTGACTCTTAAGTTTGTAAATTAATATTTTGTGGAGGGTTTATTTGCAAAAGATGAGAAATTCCAAATATTTGCTTTTAAAGATAAATTTTGAAGGGTCTATTTGAAAACACTAAGTTTTATAAAGATTAGCTTGCAATTGTCAATCTTTGACGGGCCTTTTTGCAAATGTTAGATTTTTGTGAGAACTAATGTCTAATTTGAATGGTTTTATGGACCTTTCTCTAAAAATTTTCATCCCAAAGATTTTTTTGAAGAAAAATCCAATCTGGGTTCTATTTGTGAAGATTTATTTGATCGAAAGACTTATTTGTAAAAATTTATTTTTCTTATTTTAGTCTAGTTTTTTAATGAGTTTCAGGTCAAAATATTTGGCCCACTCAATTCATTTGGAGTAAATTCCGTTTAAGCTTAAATTTCACAATAATTCAAATCTGAATGGAGCTCAATTTTTACTCAAATTTGATCACAATTTATATTCAACTATGTTGAGCTCAATCCAATAACATCCAAGTTTTGATTTTGATCAAATTCCTATGAAATTTGGTTTTGATAAAAACCACCCAAATAAAGTACCCCTTCGCATCTTCTTCTCAAGTTTATTTTCCTAAAGAGGGGAGAGGGTGAGAATAATTTTTAAGTATCTTGCCCTTGTGTTAACACTCTAAGAGTTGACTATATTTGCCACCTGAGGATGGACTTGATTTTCTATATGAGAGTGTACTTAATTTACCACATGTAAGTGGACTTAACTTGCTGCATGAGAGTAGACTTTGTTTGCCATGTGTAAGTGTCCTTAACTTATCACATGAGAGCAAACTTACTTTGCCACGTGAGAGTAGACTTGATTTACCACATAAGATTTCATGCTTGTGTTTTGCCTTGAGAAGCATGGAGTGGATACTTGACTAACCATTCCTTGAGAAAGCTAGAGGTTCTATCATAGACAAAATACGTATTTTTTTCCCTCTTTCTTTTTGTTGCCCTAGAGGCCTATGTGTAATATCTTTTTAGGAAGTAGGTTTTGATTAGTGGCATGGGTCTTTCTACTTTGTCACCAATCAATTGATAGGATCCCCCTCTGAATACACTTTTGACAATATAAGGGCCTTCCACGTTAAGCTCTAATTTTCTTTTCTTACTTTGATTTGGGATTATGGGTCATCTTAACACCAACGCCATTTCTCCCTTTAGCCATCTTATTGTAGGCCCTAGATATTTATGCTCAATACATTTTCCAGGTCTTGTTGACCATTATTTCGTCCAAGGAGTCAAACTCATATAGGTGAAGATGAACATATATATTTTTTTTTCATGATTTTCTCTTGCGAAGCAATTCTCAAAGAGAGAATTCGTACCTTTAAAAGTAGGATTGCTTTGGTCCCAAACACTAGTGCATATGGTGTTAATTGGGTAGGAGTTCAATATATGGTGCGATAATCCCAAAGTGCTTCATAAACATTTTGGTGCTAGTCTCTTTTATTTTTGCTAACAACTTTCTAAAGTATCTTTGAAAGGGTTTTATTAAATGCCTTTGTAAGGTCATTTGCCCTTGCATTATAAATGGATAAATATCTTAAATCTATTTTGTGATGATGTGCAAATCATCTCACCTTAAAGCTTCTAAAGAATGGTTCATTATTAGAAATGATTCTTTGGAGAACACCAAATCAGTATAGAATATGTTCCCAAAAGAAATGAATGACAATATGAGTTTTTACTTTTTTTAGTGGAATTACTTCTCTCTCTTCCAATCAAGAGAAGTAATAGATCACTGCCAATAAAAGGCAGTGACCTTTGGAAGAAGGTTGCTTAATTGGCTTGATTATATCTATATCCCATACATCAAATGACCATGAGGATCCTATTGGATATAGAGGATTTGGGTATTAATGAATGAAATCACTTGAAAGTTGACGTAGGTGACATTTCTTTGCATATTTGATGCAGTTTGTCACCATCATGAGCCAATAGTATCCTATATAATAAATTTTCATCATTACTTTAGGGCTTGAATGATGAGCTCCTCAGACTCCAAAGTTTATTTGTACATGATTTCTTTTGCCTCTTCATTTAAAAGGCAACATAAAAGTAGTTGATCAAAAGGCCTCTTATAAAGGGTGCATTAACAATTAGGAAAGGTGCAGCTCTCTTCCTTAGTTGCACTTGAGCCATTTTGTTTCCTTGGAGTTTGCTATGTTTTAGGTAGTCAATAAATGGTATTATCCAATATGTCATTTTCTCCAACAATTCAAATTCAGTCTTCTCATGTATGATATTGAAGGCTGAACTTATCAACCACTTGCCACAGACTGTGATTAGAATTTCTCACTAATCGGGATCAACTAATGTCTTAGCTAACTTGGTCAAGGAATCAATTTTTGTATGATGGAACTTTAACTACTTGAATGTATGAAATTTGTCCCATGAGTTCTTGAGCATTTTAATAGTATTTGAGTAGCTCAAATTTATGAATTTTGAATTGGCCTTCTACTTGACTAATGAGCAACTATGAATCACCAAAGACATGTAGCCATGAGATTCTTATGTTAAGGGCCATTCCTAATCCTGCAATTAATGCATCATATTCTACCCCACTATTTCTGTATGGTGTTGAAAGGGAATATGAGTATCGTAAAATTCTCTATTTAGCATGAAAAATAAGAGTCCAATCCCTATTTTAATTTGTGGAAGCTTCGGCTTTATTCCTGATTTGATATATGATGCCCCATCAATGTATAGTTTCAAATAAGGTTCCCTTTCTCGACAAAATGGGTTACTTCATCAAGGAGTTCATAACTCAGTGGAGACTCATTTGACACTAGGCGAGCTATGAGAAAATTAGTAATGACTTTGTCCTTTAACTACCTTTTGGGGAGTGAATTTGAAATAATATACTAGGAGGATTGAGTCCCTTTTTTTTATCCTTCTAGTGAGTATTGGTTTGATCATTAAATACTTTATGGATTAACCCTTGATATTAAAAAGAGCTAATGAGAAAGTAGGTAATGTCTGAGTTGACTATGAATATAAGTGCTTGATAATATTTTCAATGTAAGAGTAGTCACATTTTTTCCCCCACTAACATTCTACTTAAATTGTGGAGTGCATTTTCTTTACCTTCTTCATTATGTTAGGCAACAAGTGCCCTTAGGGACCCTTCTATTGCAGCTGTGTACAAGATTAAAGGTCTACCAAGCACAGATACCATCTAGACTAGTGGTTTTAATAGATACTACTTTACCTCTTCAGAGGCTTGCTGGCATTCTTGATCCTAAATGAATGGAGTATCCTTTTTCATTAATTTGAAAAAGGGTTTGTACTTCCCATAGAGGTTTAAAATGAATTTCCTTATGTACATGTGTCAACTTTGGAATGACCTTAATTATTTTAAGTTATTAGATTGTGGCATATCTAAGATGGCTTTGATCATAGATTGATTAATTTCAATCCCTTGGTGTCTGACCATGAAATCGAGCAATTTTCCTAATCATACCTGGAAGACATATTTCATTACAAGGAGAGGCTTTCTTTTAGACCTCTATTACTACTATCATAAGAAGGGTTGCCACCTAGGTAGAATTTTGGGGTTTCTTCATTTGAAAACTTTGTATTGCTCCCAAGAATGAGGAGGGCCAAAGATCATGGTAGCAACTTTTTTTTACTTAACTGATGGAAGTAGAACCTTCACAAGCATATGATCTTTGATAATATTTTACATCATTATAATGTACCTCATGGACATCAAAAAGATGTACAAACTTGTCAATCTGACATTATTTACCATCCTCAAAGTATTTGAGACATTGATGTAAGGTTGATAGTACTACTTTATTTTTATGTAGTCATGGCCTCCTTAATAGTATTTTATATGATGCATCAATATCGATCATATAGAGCTTAGTGCCAATGATTAATCTACCTATCTTCAAAGTATGGCTATGGTTCCAAGAGCTCTTTGCCTATTTTGATTAAATCCTTAGCAGTTATAATTTTGGACAATAGGTAGCACACATCTAAAGCTAAAGCCAATAAAGTATGAAGGGCCATTAGATTGCAAAGCAGCATGGGTTGATGAGGATACGATTATTTTTTAGTTTGATTATAGTTCCCAATGATGTATAGTGGTTTGTTGTAGTCTGCTATCCCTAGTATCAAGTCATCATTTGTGAAAATGATAGTGGGAGTTCAACAATCGTATAATGACTCCTTCATAGCTTCCTTATTAGAGTATGCTTGATAATTAATTGGGTTTTACAAAAATGTGCACCAATGTATCCCTAGGTTCTTGTGATTTTGTTAGGGCATCAAACACAGTTGGCATAGTGGTGATTTTCTTAAGGTGGGCAGCTATGTTGTGCTCTATCTTCTTGGGCATAGGTTTAGTTTGTGAAGGCTCTTTATATTCATTTATCAACTTTTTTTTGTCTTTGTCTTTGTCCTTGAAGATATCCTTGTCTCTAGGCACTGGGAATTGCATGGGTGGTTAGTACCTTACCACCCCTGAGTTGTACTTGATTTATTCCTTAGTTGGCTTTTGGCATCTTTAGACCAATATGGCACTTCTTTAGAGTCACTACTGGGGCTTATCACATGCAAAAAATAGTAGGTCCTTGCCACCAATTGGTAGTTTTTTGGATGCCTTTGTAGGATGTGGCTAGCTAATAATTATCCCACTCAGTGTTAGAATTAGGCACATGGGGTTTCCAAGTTGAGAGATATTTGGAAACCCTTTGGATGAACCCTTCTACTTCATTGGTTGGCATGGCCTTCTTTAGGTTGTTGTATTTGGGGCATTTCTTCTATGGATGTTTAGACTAGTTTACCATAGGAGTTGGATGAGCATTGGTGTGAGCTTATTTGATCCTTTCTTGAAATGCCTACTTCTTTTGGCTCTTACTAGTGTAGGGCCTATCAAAGTGATTGTAGAGTTGTTTTGACTTTGATGTAGAGTCAAATTCATTGTCTATGTCTTGTATCTATAACTTTTCTAAAGTTAGTAGAGGACGTCCTTTCATAGGCTCTAGGACTGAGACCTCATCAAATCTAATAGGTTGGTAATTTGCCATTAGGTTATTTGATGGAGACTAAGCTAGCTGACCATCATTGTTTGTGGCACTTGTATGAGTAACCATGTAACAAGATGTAAATGTAGACGATCATCCTTAAGTGTGTTTATCTTGTTTGATCCACTTCTAGGTTGGACGGTCATCTAGATCTCCAGGAGGGCTAGAAAGTAGTTTTTTTAAATTTGTGCATGGCCTTTTGGTGCCTTTGCCTTTTCCTTCACCATTCTTTCTATCTTCTTAATTTCTTGAGAGATCATGGTAGTTACATTTGGGATACTCTCCATGTGGATAGTCATGGCTTGTATGTGTATTTGTTTATTGTTTGCATTTGTGTCCTAACTTACTTCATATTAGTTATATATAGATCTTTTATGGTGTCTAACTATAGTTTGATCATTCCATAGTCATATTAATGGTTGAACCATTCCCTGACATTGTCATCTTGGTGGCAGCCTACTGGAAGACTTGGGAGAATCTCCATTTCATTATATTCTCAATGAGTTCATTTGCTTCTTCTCCTTGTATTTTGAATCTGATTACCATTAGGATTATGAGATGATTTTGGTGATTGGCTTGATTGTGAGCTTTCAATAGCGATAATGGTAGCACATGTTGCTACTATGGGCACTTCTTGCCCATTCTAATAAAACTTTGAGTTCATCAGGGAGGAACTCCTTAAGAGTTATTTGATTTCTTTCTCATTGGACATTTTCTTCCAAAACATCAATGTACTTTTGAATGGCCAATTTCTTAACTATGTATCCCTCTAGTTGAACCAACTTCTTCTTATCATTCTTATACTTTTTCTTCTTAATGTTTTGGATAGGTGGGGAAGCTTATTCTAATGAAGTTTTCCTTGTTACTGTTCAAGGGTTTTTAGGATTCTTAGCTCTCTTCCTTATTAGCTTCTTCAACCTTTTAGTGATATAGATCTCCTACAAGTGCTCTTGTTCGGGTATATGTTGTTCTTCCTCCTCGAAAAGTAGTCCAACAAGTGGTTCATGTGTCTTGAACATAGTGATATAATTAATGTGTTTGGTAGGTATACCAAATAGGGCTACTTTTGAGAGAGTTTAACTTACCCTCTCGATACTGCTTTTCAATTCAATTCTTGAACACATAGCAATCTTTAATGGTATGAATCAAAATTATATGATGAGGACAATAATTTGGATTATTTGCTTTATTTGTTTTATTTGGCCTTTTGCAATTGAAGGCTTAATTTTATGAAATCTTAGAAGATTTTGCCTACTCTCTCTCTCTATTAAAAGAGTATTTTTTCTTGAGTCTCTATTGAAGACCATTAGATGGTTGTACTTCTCCATCTCTTTAAGAGCTAGCAATTTTTTGGAAGTGTCTCCACTAATATGGGGTTTGTAGGCATCCTTTTTTCATTTATTATGAATGCTATCCTAACATTTTTAGAAGTCTCTCCTCATTTTGCCTTATCTTTTTCTAGTTCAAGGTTTTGCAAACTAGCTAAGCCCGATGGGCTAATCCACTCTAACTTTTTGACCTTTATAATATGGTCTTGGAAAGTGTGGATGGAAGAAGCACCTAGGGCACCATCCAATCCTTCCATATATTGCTAAGGACTAGATTTATATCCTCGAATAGGCTTATGTTGAGGTTTCTCTATCTTGTGATGGAAGAAGCACCTAGGGCACCATCCAATCCTTCCATATATTGTTAAGGACTAGATTTATATCCTCGAATAGGCTTATGTTGAGGTTTCTCTATCTTGTGATGTAATTTGACACTAATTCATTATTGTACTTTGATGTTGAGACAAGGTCTACAATGGTCACCTTGTCGCTAACTCCTCCACACTTAATACAAAAGATTTCTTTTATTTACAACCAAGTTTGTATAGATTTTCATTGCAAACTGGCACACCATTCAAATGCTACTTTATTTAAACTTGCTAAGAATTGGCAAACTAACAATGAGTGCTTGTTGCTTGAATCTCCGTACAAAGTTAAAAAGTGAGTTATGTGTTGTTTGGGATTATCAATCCCATTAAATGGTTTGAATTTAGGCAATGTATAGTCCTTGGGATTTGATACTTGGTTATGATAATTTCGGTATAGTTTGTTTGCATCATTTACTATACTCGTGTCACTTCCCTATGTTAATTGAGCTACCACCATTTATTGTACTTGTTGCGGTATGTATGCTAGTAGCTCTATATTACCAAGAATCCATGAGATTGGTGATTGGGTATCTATTCCTTAATTGTAACCACCCGTTACTCCATAAAGGCCCATTACTCGGGCCCACAACCCACAACCCAATAATTGCCTCTATTTATAGGCAGCAACCACCCACTAAACCTTCACGGATCGAGAGCTAGCTTGAGGGTAGAGAGAGTCAAGGAACGATCGTTGGAAAGGCTTACGGAGTGGCAAGAAGATTCGGGATGATCGTCATCGAGATTCGAGGTAGGTTGAGTTATTTTCATCCATTCTCTCTTCGTCTCTATTCCTAAGACAAGTTCATGTTGAATAATCGGTATATTTAGTGACCTTCATGATATTTAAGAGGATGAAGATAACTTAGATCTAAGAAAAACTGAGTAGAGATTAGATATGTCAAATTTTTGAAGTGTTATATCGATCTATAGCATGTTTTGAGAATAGAAATATTAGAGGATTAGATTTGCAAAATCCCCATCTTCCTCTCCTATCAGCGTCCGCTGCTCTCCGATGATCGGCAGTGGGTGGCATGCGTGGTGTGGTACGCCGGCGTGCAGTGCGGCGGCATGTGGTGTGGCGGCGTGTGGTGCGGTAGTGTGCGGTGCCACTGCGTGCAGGCATCATGCGCAGGCAGCATGAGACCCGGCGGCAGCACGGCTCCAAAACGGGACCCGGTGCTGGCGCAATTCCGGCGCGTGGAGCGGCCGGTGGTGTGCACACGACTGCGCGGGCCAGAGTTTGGCCAGCGTACAGGGCAGCGCGGATCTGACGATGCCAGAGGCGGTGGCCTGGCGGCAGCTGTGGCCCAGCGGAGACGGCGGCGTGGCAACATGGTGGCCTGGCGGGCTGGCGGCATGGCAGCGTGGCAGCCTAGCGGCGGCGGCGGCGGTAGCGACGGCGGCGGTGGCAGCAGCAAATTAGGTTAGGATTTGAGGAGGAAGAAGAAGATTGGTTTTGGTTTTGGTTTAATTTAAAGTTAGTTTTGGTTTAGGTCTAGTTTAAGGTTGGTTTTGGTTTTGGTTCAGTTTAAAGTTGGTTTTTGTTTAGGTTAGTTTAAAGTCGATTTTGGTTTAGGCTTGGTTCAGAATCGGTTTTGGTTTATATTTTGGTTTTGGAATTGATTTGAGTCAAGCTTGACGTTAATCAAACTAATGATGAGGTGAATGGTTTAGATCAAGCTAAGTAATCTGAATTCATGATTTGGTTTATTGAAATGAGTCTGATTATTACAAATTGGAATTGAATTTGAATACAGATTAGATTGGAGGAATTTAGTAAGATTGATTAAATTGATTGATAAATTGATTTGGGTTTGGGATAATTGATTTATGATTGTGTTGAAATTTGATTGGGATACTTAAATCTCATTAAGGATGAATTTGTAAGATGAAATCAAATTATGATTTGTTTGGAAATCGACTGGATTGGTTATGACCTAGAAACTTGAAGGATTAATCTGTGAATCAAATTATATTGGGGACTTTTGTGAAGAATATACTATAAGGATTAAATTTAGAATTATTAAGGACTTGGGTGATAAATTGTTAGATCAATAGCTATTGATAATAATCTGATAATTTTGAGGTTTATAATGTAGAATTGATGGAAATTATTTATCTTGATGACGGAGTTGTAATTTGGAGTGATATAGGGGCTAAATTGCATATATACATTTGAACAGTCATAACTTTCTCATTTGAGATCCGATTTTGAGGGTCTAGGAGTTCGACTTGATTTTTCATGCTGATTCTATTGGTGGTCTTAAATCCTTCCTTTAATGATATCTTCTAGCTGAATAGTCTGATTTGTGATCGAGTCGACTCCTTTCTATCTCTTGGTAATCTTGACTCGATATTTATTATGGCTGAGCCTTTGGTATCTTGAGGGACGTATGTAGTGGAACTCTTTTTGACTAGTACCAGTCAGCGATTCCCCTACTTCGATACGGGATTAGCAAGACTATCAGACGTAACAGTAGTCAATCTCCTCAGTTGTAGGGGACGTGATCCGTTGTGTGACTAGACGGGATCACCACTCCATCAGCAATTGAGAGTGCAACGTGATATAACTCTACTTGGTAGGTGGTCCAGCCACACCCATATACTGATTTATGTGTAGATTGGTTTGACTCTGCTTGGTGGGGGGTGCGACCAGCTCCATAATATCTGTAGGGGAGTCCATAGTTACTGTCCCTAATTATTGGCTATCGTGGATGTGATATCTTTGTTGATTCATTCCTTGCTGTGGATGTTGGTATATCTAATCATCATTGTCGTTGTATTATTTTTTATACTATGTGTTAGTTTTATTATTGCCTCCTAAATATTGATCTCTCCTACTGTTTAGAAGAGATAACTCCCTACTGAGCATTCGTGGCTCACTCTTTGATTGTTCCTATCCACAGGAGAGTAGCAGCTAGGCACAGGTGACTACAGTAGCGGAGAGTACGTGCACGACTACACTTGGAGCTGATTTATTTACATGTTATTTTATTTTTATGTATGGGAATACTTTTGAGAACTTGAGTATTTCTAGTTAAACCATGTTTTGTTATGTTATCTGAACTATATTCGGACTGATGAAATAAATTTTAATTCTATGTATTCTGTAAACCTTTTATATGTATGTTGTCCACTTGTGTTGTGGTTCGATCGGACATGATAAGGGTGTTACATTAATGGTGGAGGAGGCACTTGTGAAGGATCTACATCTTCATGGATTTCATCCACAGGAGGTGTTTTTAGCCATCCCTATAGCTTCTTGAGATGAACAATGTAATCACTCCAAATTGTTGAGCTTTTATCTTATTTATATCATCATCTCCATGGTTTTCTTCTAAGCTTCATCCTTCTCTTTTTCTTGTTTCTCAACCATTCTTAAAGTGCCTTTAGAGTTGTTTCTCCATTGGAATTTTCAATTATGGCTAAGGCTTCTATCAAAACATGATAGTCTATCTCTCAATAATCAAGTCTTAGTTTTGCGTGTTTTGGACTGAGGTAACTTCTCCCATCAATTGGGTCACCTTGTTCAAAAGCCTACTCATAGAGTGAGTAGCATGCATTTTCTTCAGCATGGTAATAAGGATTGACTAACAAAGGTCCCTTCTTCATGAACCTCCATATCTACAAGCTTTGCTCGCACATCCTTCTTTTGGTATTTGGCTAGCTGAAGAGTGGGCTCCCAGTTCTTATCAGAGTCATGATGAGAAACGACTCTAAAAGTGTGGGTGATTTTCCTTTATGGGATTCCATGCTTAGTCATTGTTTCACAATGGTTCTTTTTGTCTTACTTGGTTATTCTCCCTTTAGCTATAGTATTAAGGTGAGACTATATTTCTTTTGATTTATTTTTATCCTTCTCTAAATCATCTAATACAGTGAATGAATTAGAGATAGGAATGGTGATGACTAACTTCATGTGAGTGGCATCTTCCCAAGCCAACTGAAAACTCTAGAAGCTTCCCCTTTGCTTATGATGGTTAGGATAGGCTCTTCTTCATTCATGCATACATCTAGACTTGTTTTCAATTGCTTTTCCTTGGGAGTGGGAGAAGGTGATCAAATACTAAACTTCACTTTGAGCCTAACTTTTGTAAACAGATGCCCTTGTTGGTTAATGTGTAACTCCCAATTCACCCTTCACCTTGGAAATGATGATGTTGGGTCTGTTCCCCTTGATGGAAGGTGAGGAGCGAATTCATCTTATGTGACTACTATGTTGGTTGATGAGTTAGCAGGTTCACTCTTGAATTGGATGCCCTCTGAGATGGTTCGAAACTTGATTTGAGCTCCAACTACTCCTATGGTGATTATTGGCTTGGATAGACGAACCATTGATCCTTCTCCTAAGATGATGGTGTATGCTTAAGTTGGGATGTCTTTATTGGAGCTATTTGAAGCTTTCTTTCACTATGGAAAAGAACAAAAATTGATCATTTGTCAATGATAATCTTATCCTACTAATATCACTATTGTATTAACTAGGTTTCTACAGTTGGAGGTAAAGTCATGTCCCACCAGACCATGATCAACCACCTGCAATAGCTAAGGGATTTAAGTGGGCAATCAAGTATTGTGAGAACATGACTTTCAATAGGTGTGAGCCTCTACTATTAATTATCTTGCCTATTATTAGGAACCTCCTAAAGTGCAAAACCTAGCTAATAAAATTGAGATAAGAAGAGCAAAAAAGTATAATTTGATTAATTTGAAAAAAAGGATTACATGGCTTAAGCAAGGGTATACCCTCACTTTATAATTTAAAGAAATTAAATTCATAATTATAAAGAACATGAAATAAGAAAGGAAATAGGGAAGGCTTCAATGATCACTGCTGCCTTACTCCTATGCACTTGTTCGAGTTGAATTTGACTTAAATGAGCACTTCATTTGATCCTTGCTAGATGTTGACCACTTTGCCTAATGTCAAGATTGGCTAACTACCTTAGCTTGTGTCCGTTGACCCCATTAGGGCTTGAAGTATCTCCAATAACTTTTTTCTTTTTGTCAATTGATTTCTTTTGACCTTTAATTTGTTGAGAATGGTTAGTAGCTTGGTTTTATGTATCATGCTTGATTTCATAATCAATGGCCATATAGCTTGTTGTTGATTATGTTTCAAATATTACTGATGGCTTTATGCTTATGTTAGTGGAGTTTGAAATGTTACCAATGGCTTTATGCTTGAGTCAGTTAGCTTCCTTCAAATATGACATTTGGCTAATTGACTAAGTGAGTTCAAGACTATCTTATTGGATTTACGTTTGATTCCTTAATGGGTTTAGGTTCAACCCATGTTGGACCATGATTGGGTTTGGGTTCTATCCCTTTTTATGGATTTAGGTGTGACCCATGTTGGTCCCTCATGGGGTTTGCGTTCAATCCCTTAATGGTTTGGGTATGACCCAAGTTGGACCCCTATTGGTTCTTGGTTCAAGTTCAACCTAGTTCTTATTCAAGTTCAACCAAGTTTTGGTTCAAGTTTGACTTGGTTTTAATTTAGGTTTGACTCGGTCTTGATTCAAGTTTGACCTAGTTTAAATTTAGTTCATGTTTTGACCTGATTTACTCTGGTTTAGGCTTAGACCTAATTTGGTTTTGATTCATGTTTGAACATATCTAGTTTCAGTACATGTTTTGACCTGATTTGATTTTGGTTTAGATTTGGACATAATTTGGTTTTGATTCAAACCTGGTATAACCCAATTAAGATTTAGTTCAAACTTGGTTTATCTTGATTAGGATTTGGTTCAAACTTGGCTTAACCTGATTAGGGATTGCATCTAACTTTGTTTAACCCGATTATGATTTCATTCAAGCATGGTTTGACCCAATTGGGGTTCGGTTTGGACTATGTTTGACTTGATTGGGATTTGGTTCGAACTTGATTTGACCTAATTAGGGTTTGATTCAAACTCAATTTGACCTAATTAGGGTTTAATTAAACTTGGTTTAACTCAATTGGGGTTTGGTTTGAGCTGATTTGATTTGGGTTGACCTAATTTGAATTCAATTAGGGTTGGGTTTGAACCAATTAAACCTAATATATTTTAGGTGGGAAGGCCCAAATAGACAACTTAAGAGGGAGGTGACTTAGATTTTATATAAGATCTTAAATTTTTAGCAAAATAAAACCCAATTCAATTCTCAAAATCACAATTAATACAATCACAATGATATGCAAGGTAAGCAAAAAATACACTAAAATTTTATGTGATTTGGTGACTAACCACATTTATTCTATAGCCCTTGCCTCATTCTTGAGGACTATAATCACTCCACTAGGGATGCCATTTCTTGAGGCGAAGCCAAGTCTTAAACCAACTTACAACATCATGAGTGTCTCTTACTTTGAGTGAAGGCAAGCCCATACAATTATTTTTCCAATTAAGCAAAAGACACTCCAACACTGAGTCTTGTCCCTCACACACTCCTAATACCATACCATCATTTACAAGGCAATATATATATATATATATATGATTTACAATTTTGCCTCTCTACAAGAGTCACTTAAGTCTGAGTACAAGGGCAAGAAGATTTGAAAGTTAAATTTAGATCAAGAGCTCTTGTAAGCCTAGACAGTTTGAGAAATCTTTTTATCTCTCTCAAAGAATGATCAAATATGTAAAAGTTCTATTACAAACAAGCTCCAAGTCCTTATATAATCTTTGTACAAAAAACTAGCTGTTATGGTATTTTTTGCCATGTTCAGGTTCACGGAACTAAAGTTTGAATGCCCAAAGCACTCCAATGGTCGAATAAGGCTAGCCATTGCAAAGTAATGTCATATGTTCATGCACCCAAAACACAGGTTCGGGTGTCCGATTGCACAAACTTGGGCATCCAAACCGATGGACTACTTAATTTATAAATAACAGAGAGTGAAAATCTATATTTGAGAACTTTAGGTGTCCAAACTATAAGGTTTAGACATCCGAAACTATCAATAAAACCTAGTGGTTCTCAAGATGCTCAAACATTAGAACCACAAGGTTTGGGTGGCTAAAGATAATAGAAAACCTACACTAGATTAGTGACAACTTCAACCTCTTTGATAGCAACTCAAAACTTATGTTGGATAAAAGGTTAGCCGGTGAAGGCACTCTATGTAAGTTAGGGTATCAATCAAGTATCCTAAAACATAGATTCAACAAGTCAAATATTTGATTCAAATGAAGAAAAAAAATAAAAATATAAACCTAGAGAGTCGATTCAATTTCTTAAGCCATCTTCAAGCACTCCACATCTCTAAGCCATGTTCACTGAATTACCATCATACCTTAATCTTTTTTTTTTCATCTTCATATCCATCTTCACTTTGAGGCTTGCGAATGGTCTTGAACTTTATTATAATCCTGGGTAAGCTATGAGCAATATTACTCAAAAAACCATTAGCACATGGTTTGGTCATTATCAAAACTATAAAGGGCAATAATCTTTCCCTTTTTGATGATAACAAGTGATACACAAGAATAAATAAATAATATATTTGTCCAATGAAATATATATAATTTAAACATATATCAACTAGAGCATACAAATGAATCATTTCACATTCAATATAAGTATAACCAATAATTAGCAACCGATAGCACACTCCTCCTTTGTTTAACATATTTCCCCTTATTTCTAACATATCTTACCTTATAGTCCCCCTTTTGGCATCAACAAAAGGGGTACAATCAACACAAATTGAATACATGGACATTAACAAAGATCTCAACACTCACAAGAATAAGTCCATATACAATATGAATGCACTAATTTTGAACATAACAAAATGGTAGTTACATTCACATCCAAATTCAGTACAAAACACCCATAAAATATCATGACATCCACAAACTGATAATAAAAGCTCTACAAGTTATAATCATAAACCATAATACATTCATAATCTTGATAATGACATCCATAAGATCCTATAAAAAAATCATCAAAACAGAAAATAAATCCCAAGAGCTCAACCTAGGAGGAAAATGATCTAGTAGTGTATGCATCATATCCTTGACCTTGTTAAGATGCCAAGTGGTGCTGATAAAGAACTCCTCAAAATGGTCACTTAGTTCATCCAATCGCTAATGGAGCGACTAACAGGGATGAGATGAACCAGCAGGATCAACACCTATGTCATCATCAACATCCATCACCTCAAGCTCAACATCCTCATCTTGAGTTTCCTCTATGGTGTCCTCAACAGTTGGTTTATGACTAGGAACATGAACCCATTTGCCTCTCTCTTAGTGAAAACCCATTTGGCACAAAGAATCTCTAGAGAAGGACTCAGTAGGGGCATATCAACGGCAAGTGAAAGGATTATGAGAAGGGATGGTAACATGAAAATGGAGAAGAAACTATGACTTGCAGTGCTACCCCACTCTCACATGCTAGACTATGTAAGGTTTGGCTCTGTTAGGTCTTTTGGATTGATCCTAGGAAGATGTTGATGGCATCATATAGTGGGGGCATGAAGAGATGAAAAGAGGACAAACTTGAAGCATTGGTGATTAACTATTTCTGATAGTGTTATCGATGGCTTGTCACGTTTAACATGAAGTGTAGTTGATAGCTTTGGGCATTGGTATCTAACTTCTTTTGATAGTGTTACTGTTGACTTGTTAATTTAGCCTAAAGCATGGCTGATAGCCTTGGGTATTGGCATTTAACTTCTTTTGGTAGCACTGCTAATAGCTTGTCAAATTCAACTTTCAAAGGGAACATGATCAACATCTGCTAGGAGTGGCTAACTCGAGGGGGTTGTCATCAACTACTTATGGGGGTTGACTAGCTTGAAGTTGTGTGTCATCAAACACTTATGGAGGTTGATTACCTTAAAGGGCTACACATCATCAATTGCTTCTAGGGGGTTGATTATCTTGGAGGGTGCATCATCAATTGCTTCTAGGGTCAACTAGCTTGAAGGGTAGCATGTCATTAATTGCTTCTAGGGATTGACTAGCTTAAGGGGAGCACAATCAACTACTTTTGGGGGTTTACTAGCATGAAGGGCATGTCATCAACTATTCTAGGGGTTGAGTAGCTTGAAGGGCACATCATCAACTACTTTTGTGTGGTTGACTAGCTTGACAGGTGTACCATCAACTGCTTTTGGGGGTTGACTATCTTGAAAGGTGTGCCATAGGGGGTAACTAACTAAAAGGGCAAATCATTAGCTACTTCTGGGGGGTTGACTAACTTGAAGTGTATGCCATCAACTACTTTTAGAGGTTGACTAGCTTGAAAGGTGGTTGATAGTTTCAAGCATGTTGTTGGTTTACCTTATTTGGACAAGATGTTCTAGCTGATTGACTGAGCAAGTTTGAGCACCCAGTCTTCTATTATTCGGTCATCCAAATGTAGGTGACAGGGTGTTCACTAAGGCAGCGGATGTTCTTGATGAGGTTTGGGCACCTTAGTTGTCTGGCAAAGGGCAGGAACTCATTTTTTGAGAAGCAATAGGAATATGGGGGTAGCAAGAATTTGGGGAGTAGGAGTATGCAACAGAAGCAGTGGTGGAATCCTCATGGGAAGTAGAAGAGAAGGAAGAAGAGTAAAGCAAGAATAAAATAAAGAAGAGTAAGGGCTTTACATCTCTTTTTCCCTTTCTGATGATGCCTCCGTGGTCTCTTCTTTGACGACAATATCTCCTTTGTAGAACTTCTCAAAAATTGGCCTATGAGTTCTCCTTTGATTCATGCAAAGTTTGCCCAAGAATCCCATCTCTAATTCTCTCCCAATTATTGTGGGCTCTAACCCTCTTTTTATAGGGTTGAGAGAATCTTTGAATCAAATAACTGATTGATTTGATTCTAAGATTTGACAGATATATTCTTCCCATAAACGTCATATTTAAATCTTTGATTGATGTATCCTGAGACCATAATGTCTTTGATTGAAAATCCCATTAAGTTGATGGATTTGAAGAGAAATCTCTTTCCATTTCTGCAAATCATGCCCCGCCTATAAGATTTGGGCATCCAAATTGTCTGGTTTGGTCATCGAAACATGATCCAAATTTGTAATCACACCTAAACCGGATGATCAGTTCAAGAATTGGTCATCAATTGGGCATAGATGTGCCCAATCATGAGGTTCAGGTGCCCAAACCTCTTAGTGGGGTTGCCTAAACACAAGTTGATATGGGCCCAATTTTCAAATACTTTTTGCTATAAATTGGAATCCAAGAATTGGGCTTCATGTCCAACCCAATTTATTGTCAAACTTGAAGTAGGTGTTGGTTTAAGAAAACCACTTAAACAAAGTGCCCCGTTCGCATTCACTTCATAAGCTTTCTTAGAAAGAAGAGTGGATGTGAATAATAGTGAGTGCTTAACTTCTCTTTATTACTTTCACAAGTGGTCAATAGGTGAGGTTCCTTTCTTCCTTTTTATCATCTTGTGATTCTTTCTTTTCTATTCTTTCACTTGTCTATCTTTGTTTTACTTTGAAGGCATTATGGAACCTTTTGTATTTGAGAAAATTCAAAATGGGAAGGAAGATGGTTTGGCTTTATGATGCTTTGTTCCCATCTTCCAAACTAATGCCAAAGTGATCATTGTGTATCAACCTTAGGAACATAAAAAATGAGCGTGGTTTGATCATTACCATCCCTTTGCTTACTTTCCCAAAGAAGGGGCACCATGTGCTAATGGGGCTGGTGAGTCCTTCATGTTAAAACACATCGGGTGCTTTAGGCAACAAGAGTCTTTAGACACCCTCGATTTTCATATTTTGAATGGTTACTCAATTGCTTGGGGATAACCCTTTCTGCTTGCCAGAGCAATTCCAGTTTTGCCGAATTACTTAGAATGTGCTGATGAAATGGTATCTCATTTTTAGCCTAACTTGTAGGCTTTGGAGTCTTAGGAGAAGTCATAGCATCCAAGGGATAGTATGGAAGAGACTCAAGGATTTTGTGTAGTATGATCAAGATGTGCAACAATGCCACAAACACCATCCACACTTTGTATGGTATGGTCAGTATCCTTGGGAGTTTCTATGATGAATATAGCCCTACTTACTATCACATAAGCTTTGATGTTACAATTTGTGTGATCTCCTCAAATTTTATGATTGGATGGCGTCACACTTTCCTAATGACCAGAAATAGTATTTTAACTAATGGATTGAGCTTTTTTATGAGAGAAATTTGATGAGTAAGCCAACTAAATTTGACTAGATTATGCGTGATATAGGAGACATCCTTCCAGAATTTGGTCCCATATTTGCGGCCTTCATCAATTTGTGGCTTTGTTGTTTCATTATGCCACATGGCAGGCAATACATTCACTTAGAGATATTCTGTGATGGCTTGTAAGATGGTGCATAGACAAAGAGTTCGTCTAGCTCTTGTGGTACTAGGCTCAATATATACAGGACCAGGTGATTTCTCGACTTGGTTCCCCATTAATTTTCTCTATTCCTGGATTTATGCTTGCTTTAAGAGGACATATACTAAGTTGGAGTCTAGTGATGAAATCAAAGGCTATGTCATTCACATTTAGTTTCTATTCTTGAGATGATTCATATCATAAATATAGTTTCTTCCCCCTATTCTTCTAGAGAGGCTAGAATGCATGTATGGGATCCTTGAAATTTCAAGTGGTGGGCTTACCCTTTCACTCTTTTTAATTCTAACATGCTAGCATATGTAACTCTCTTCCAGTACCTCCAGAAGCTTGTAAGTATATTATCTCTCTTTCTGGCATGGGGTGCCTCCACTTCGTTCAAGGGTGTATTTGGTTGTAGAGTCTCATAATCTGCACCAATCCTCCCTTTAATTCAAACATGATCAGGGCTTTTCTAAGAATATTTTGCTCCTTTAGCACCAACATGTCTAGGCTAATTAGTAGCTCTTCATCTATATGCCACAACATGGTTTAACAATGTGGGAGGGTATTCTACATTGATAAAGAATTTCTATTTAGGAATGTGCTTGGTTTGCATAATAGGAAAAAGCAGGTGGTGAGTATCAAAGGGAGTGTTAGAGGGTCTAGGAGACACAGAAAGGCTTGCAAGTTCGCTCACCCTCAGCCAAATGAAGGGAAGACCATTCCCCTTTGTAGGATTGATGATGGTCATTTCTGAGGTAATTCAGGTCCTAGATTGAGTTCAAGGTGAGGGGCACCTTGATCTGCATGTGATCCTCCTATTCGTAGTGCATCTAGACACTTAACAACATATGCGGGTCTATCTATATGTGGGATCATAAGATCTGGGTCAACTTCACCATATACACTGTCTCAAGCTTCAATTTCTTAAATTTGCATGATTAACATGAAAATGGGGCCAGGATGACCCTTTCTTCATTGACACTAGTGCACTAGTCTTTTGATATGGATTTGAATAGTGTGGTCTCATTGGGCTCACCATTGTCAAATGTGAGAACCTAGAAGAGGATAGAGTTTCCAAGTAATGGTTATTTCTTTGTCCAATGTTAGCATTCCCTTCTCTCCTTCTCTCTAGCTAAAATCATGTTCTATTTCAAGAAAATTAGATGAAGATTTTAGAGGCCCTCTAGATGATATTTCAGGCTTAGATGATAAGGGATATCTAAACTTTGCCAAGTTTTGCATTGCATGTATATTGATTCAAGCCTTTGTTGCAGACATCATTCCCGAATCATGCTTTAGTTGAAGGATGTTTGTGCTCATGGGCATTTGTCCACCATTACCAACATTAGGTAATGGTCCACTCTCTCCTTCTTACCTTGAAAATTTTCTATAGCTTAATGTATCACTTGTCCCTTTAGGTGATGATGGAGAAGCGTGAGCAAGTGACTGCTGAGTCACCACGATCATCAAGGGGCATCATTAGGCTTCATCTATCTTAGGATTATTCTTATCCTCTTTATCTAGTATCCCCTCTTATTTTTGTCCACTTTATTTCGGAATATTATTATTGCTTTACAATTTGCTTCATGTCAAATTTGGCTTGCAACTTTGTGTATCTTGCATCCCTATCTCAAAAGAGTAAGCTTGACTTGCCATGTCATGATGAACTCATCTTGCGACATGAGAGTAGACTTGAGTTGTTACAAGGAGTAACCTTGAGTTACCACAAGGAGTGATCTTGATTTGTCCCAAGGAGTGGATTTGATTTACTACAAGAAGTAGTCTTGGCTCACTATAAGGAGTGGGCTTGATTTGCCACAAGGAGTGGTCTTCATTTACAATAAGGAGTGGACTTGATTTGCCACTAGGTGTGGACTTGATTACATCATGGACTCGATCATCACATAAACTGGATGGAGTTTTGTGTCCACATTTTTCCTTAAGAAATATAAAGTACATATTGCCCTTAAAGGCTCATGCATGATGCCTTTTCAGGAATCAGGCATTGATCGGTGGCATAGGCCATCAATTAGTTGATAGGATCTGCCATTTGTGGTTGATATATTTCTAGGTTTTATTGAGTTACGAGCCTAATTTTGTCCAAGTAATCTAGCATGTAATGATGAAGACAAAAATTATATTCGTTTGTGATTTCTTCTTACAAGGCAATCCATAGGGAGGGAATTTGTACTTCTAGTGGCAAGACTACCTTAGTCCCAAACACCAACATATATGGTGTTGATTGAGTTGGGGTTTGATATGTGGTGCAATAAACCTATGATTCTTTAGGAAGTTTTTAGTCCTAGTCACTCTTGTTTCATGTGGTGACTTCTTTTAATATCTTGGAAAGAGTCTTGTTGAATGGCTCAGCAAGGCCATTTGCCTTGCATTATAGGTGGATGAATATCTTGAATCTATCTTGTGATGATGTATGAATCATCCCACCTTGAAATTTCAGAAAGATGATTTGTTGTTGGAAATGATCCTTGGGGGAACCCCGAATTGGTATGCGATATTTTTTCTAAATGAAGCATATAATAATATCCACTTTTACTTCTTTCAATGGGATTGCTTTTGCCCATCGAGAGAAATAATCAGTCATTTCCAATATAAAGTGTTGACCTTTGGAAGTAGATAGCTCAATAAGCTAATAATATCCATACATCATACCTCAAATGGCCATGAGGATACCATTAGATGTAGAGGATTTGGATGTTAGTAGGTAAAGTTACTATGAACCTAGTATAGGTGATATTATCTCACATATTCAATACAATCTCTCGCTATTGTGGGCTATTAGTAGCCCATATACTTGATTTTCATCATCATTTTCGGGCCTAATTAATGGGCTCCACAAATCCTAAAATGTACCTCATACATGACCTCTTTGGCTTCTTTGTCTGAGAGACAATGTAGAAGTAGTTAATCAAATGACTTCCTATAAAGAATGTCTTTGATAAACAAAAAATGTGTGACTCTCTTTCTGAGTTGCATCCTCGTTGATTTATCTTTTAGGAGTTCTCCATTTTTGAGGTAGTTGGTGAATGATATTCACCGATCTCTGGCCTCTTCTATCCCTTTAGATTACATCCTTTTATACTTGCTGCTGAAGACCAAACTTATTACTTGCCTACTATGGACTGTTATTAGAATTTCTCCTTGGTTAGAGTCAGCTAATGCTTTGGCCAATTAGGCTAAGGAGTCAACTTTTACATTGATGGATCAAGGAAATTTATTTATTTTAATGTGTGTAATTTACCCCATGAGTTTTTAAGACTTTTCATGGTATTTTAGTAACTTAAATTTGTAGACTTTATATTTGCCTTGGACTTGACCAAATTATGAATCATCAAAAATATATAGGCATGATACCTTCATGTTAAGGGCCATTTCTAGTCTTGCAATTAGGGCCTCATAATCAACTTCGTTGTTTGTGCATGATTTTGAAAGGAAATACGAATATCACAAGATGCCCCTATTTGGAGTGAAAAAAATGAATCCAATGCCTATTTTAATTTAGGAAAGGTTTGGCCTAATCCTTGGTCTGATGGATAATGCCCAATCAAAGTATAAGTTTTAGTAGGGTTCCCCTTCTTTGAATCTCTTTATCAGGGAGTTTGCAACTCAATGGAGAGTTATCCAACACTAGATGAACTACAAGAAAATCGGTGAGGACTTGCCCTTTAACCTCCTTTGGGGAGTGAACTCGATATCATATTCCATGAGGATTAAGACCCATTTTACTAGTCTTCCAGTGAGTATAAGCCCAGTCATCAGGTATTTTATAGGATCAATATTTGATATTAAAATGACTTAATGAGAAAGTAAATAGTGTTTAAGCTTCTTGGCTGCAAATATGAGCACTAGACGATACTTTTTGATCCGAAAGTAGTTGCTTTCTGCCCCTAGTAGCATTCTACTCGACTAATAGAGTGTGTTTTCTTTACCCTTTTCATTATCCTGGGCGAGAAGTGCCCCTAGGGACCCTTCTATTGTGGTTGTGTAGAGGATCAAGGGTTTATAAGGTAGGGGTGCTGTTTGGACCAGTGGCTTTAGGAGATATTTTTTTAACCTCTTTGAAGGTTGGTTGGCATTCCAGATCTCAAATGAATGGAGCATCCTTCTTCTTCAATTGGTGTATAAAGTCATCAAAATTTGGGTTATGTCCCATTGATAAGTGGCACCTACATTCTTTAGCCCAAAGGGCATCACCATGTAATAGTAAATGCTAAGTAGAGTTTGGAAGGTCAAATGCTTCTCATCATTAGGATGCATCTTGATTTGCTTATACCCTGAAAAATCACCCATAAAGGAGAATATTTCAAAGTCAATCATGTTTTCAATCAATATTTTCATTATTGGCAATGGGAAGTTATCATTTAGACATGCTTTATTCAAGCCTCTGTAGTCCACTCAAATGTAAATTTGGCCATTCTTCTTCTTGAGAGGCACGATGGTTGCCACCTAATTTATGTTCTTTCTTCTTTGATAAAGCTTTCTTAGATAAGTTTCTTTGTCTCTTTTATCACCCTATGTTTTAGGTCAAGTTTAATCTTCTTAGGTGCTTTTTTGATAAGTGAAAACTTGGGATTGATGGCTAACTGATGGACTGCAACTTCAAGATCTAGTCCAGGTATCTCCTTGAAGCTCAATACAAAGTAGTCAATGTTCTCTTGCAACACTACTTTGAGCTGGGTTTGGCTTTCCTCTTAGTGTTGATGGCTAATAAATTTTGGCTTGGCATCCTCCTATGAACCTAGGTTAATTTTCATCAATTCATCAATTGTGGCTTGTCCCCCATTCTCGAGTTTTGGTAGAGCCTCTTTTGGTTTATTTTTTCATCAAGCGGTTCACCATGTTGAGTGAAAATTGGCAAAGGTTCATCTAAGGGCATTTCATATGCATCATGCCCCCTTTCTTTTAGTCTTGGTGGAATTTTTCCGAGGACATCACCTTCTTGTGATGTCTAAAAAGTCATAGCCACCTTAATGCATGTGTCAGAGGGTGTTGATATTGTTTGATCATCTTGAATATCAAACAAAGGTCCACTGGCAAACATAAGGCATGTGCAAATCTTTGGAGTGATATAGCCCAATCCTTTAGCATTCCTATTGCCTCTTCCAAGAATCTAAGTATGCCCTTGAGGTAGATCCCATATATTCTTGAAGAAATAGCTCTATTTCTTTATTTTTGGATGTCCACAATAATATTTCTTGGTTATTTGACAAAACATGTTTGAAAAATATTTAGGTATAATTACCGGCTGATAATCTCCATTATCTTTTGGATCCTAAGTTTGTAGGATTTCATGTATGCTTGGGGCATGACAAATTGCCTTATAATATAGTATCTCCTTCTCTCCTTTATGTCATGGAGGAATATAGAAGGTTGTTAATATTTTCTTGACATTGATGCTCAGCTCATCTAACAGCTTAAATAAGCCTTCTAGGATCTTAATAACAAGGAGAGTATTTTTTTTTTGTTAGCATTTGTTATCATCTTTGTTAGAAGTGTAGCCACTTTGGCATATTCATGGGGTTCCTCCATCTGAAGAGTCTATGTCAATGTCACTTCCTAGATGTGGAGCGAAGATCAAGCTAGTAATCTTATGCTTTAGGTGATCGATGGAAACAGACCCTTTATTAGCATCAGATCTTTGATAGTATTTTGCATCGTCATTATGCACATCATGAACATTAAAAGAATGTACATCCCTGTCAATCCTGTGTTCTTCACCAACCTCAAAGTACTTGAGGTATTGATGTAAGGTTGATGGCACCACTTTGTTTAAATGTTTCCACAGCCTCCCTAGGAGTATTTTGTATCACACATTGGTATCAACCACATAGAATTTGGTGTTTGTCAATAATTCACCTACTTTCAAAGGGATTGTTATCACTCCTAGAGCTCTCTGACTATTTTGATTAAACCCGTAGATGGTTATAATCTCAGACGACAAATGGCACACATCTAGAGTTAAAGCTCTTAGAGTTTAGAGAGTTATCAAATTAACTAAGAAACCTGAGTCAACTAGGATATGATTGATCTTGATCCCATCACTGTTCTGACATACAACGGCCTGTTGTGGTACATTGTTCCTAGTAGTGGGTTGTTGTTTGCAAACGTAATGGTATGGTAGGAGTTTAACATACATACAAAGTCTTCTTCATCTTTTCTTTAGTGAAGTATGCTTGGTGGTTGGCTAGATTCTACAAGATATGCACCGGTGTATCTCTGAGCTCTTGTGACACCATTAGGGCATCAAACACACTTATCATGGTAAAGATCTTCTTGAGGTGGGTTGCTATATTGTATTTCACCTCCTTGAGTACAAGTTCAATTTGTAAAGACTTGATGTCCTCATTTATCTAAATTTCCCTTTCTTTGTTCTTGCCCTTGGAGATATTTCTATCTCTAGGTATTGGAGCTTGCCTCAGAGGCAACACTTTTTCATTTCTTAGTTGTACCTAGTTTGCACTTCTTAACTAAAATTTGGCATTATGAGACCAATACGGTTTGTCTTCGGAATCACTATCAAGGCTAAGCATGTGATAGAAGATAGTGAACCCTTACCCCTGATTAATAGTTTCCTGGATGTCTTTGGAGGATGTGATTAGTTGATAAGCATCCCACTCAACATTAGAATTAGGCATGTAGGGCTTCCTTATAGAGATATCCTCAGAGAGTCTTTGAATAAACTCTTCTATTTTGTCAATTGGCATGACTTTCTTTAGGACTTTCTATTTAGGAGATTTCTTTTGTGAATGTTTAAGTTGGCTTGACACAAGAGCTAAATAAGCCATAGTATTACCCTGTTTAATCCTCTCCTAAAATACCTGCTTCTTCCTTTAGCACTTATTGTGTAGGGCCTTCTGAAGTGGTCATAAAGTTGTTCTAACTTAGATAGAGTCATATTCATCATTAATGCCTTGTATCCGTAATTTCTCTAAAGTTGATATAGTGCATCCTTCCATAGGTTCAAGAATTGAACCTCACCCAACCTAGCGAATTGAGCATTTGTTGTTGGATTTTCTGATGGAGGCTAGGATAGCTGCTCATCAATGTTTAGCTTAGATGTGTGAGCCATCATGTGACAAGAGGTGATAAACTTAGATAATTATCTTTGAAAGCATTTGGCTTGACCTATCTCAAGAGTAGGTAGCACAAGTGATCATTTTGATCCTGAGGAGAGTTGGTTTTTGATTCTCCACCACCACTATAGGGTCTTTTGTGTGGCTTTGCCTTTTCTGGTAGCACCTTCTCTACCTTTTCAATTTCTTCATAGAGCATGATAGTCATACTTGACATGCTTTCCATATGAGCAACCATAGCTTGCATGC
The DNA here is from genome assembly GCA_005019695.1 of Trichopus zeylanicus subsp. travancoricus. Classification (NCBI taxonomy): domain Eukaryota; kingdom Viridiplantae; phylum Streptophyta; class Magnoliopsida; order Dioscoreales; family Dioscoreaceae; genus Trichopus; species Trichopus zeylanicus. The sequence continues at coordinate 262,266 of RXID01014364.1, forward strand.
GTTCATTCAATCCTTGCATTTTTCCCCTTACAAACTTCATGTTGGTTATGGCTATCTTTTTTACAATGTCTAGTTGTAATTTAAGCATGCCATAATCACATTCGTGAGTGAACCACTCTTTAAGATAGTCATTTTTGGTACAACCTTCAGGAAGACCTATGGGATCTCTTATTTCATCAGTGATATCCTTAATGAATTTATTTGCTTCATTTTGCCTTGTGTTTTGAGTTTTGTCATTATTGAAATGACAAGATGACTCTAGTGATTAGGTTGATTGTAAATTTCCAACAGTTAAAATGGCAGTGCTTGTCATTGTTGAAAGTTTATCTTCTCCATTCCTAGTGTCAAAGCCTTCAAGCAAAGCTTCGAGTTCATCAGGGAGGAATTTCTTGAAAGTTACCTAGTTTCTTTCTCCTTGGACATATTCCTCCAGGGCATTGATGTATTTTTAGATGGCTAATTTCTTGACATTGTATTTAATTGGTTGAACTAGCTTCTTCTTCTTCTTATTTCTATTCTTTTTCTTTTTGATGCTTTGAATGGGTGGGGAAGCTTATTCTAATGATGCTTTCCTTATTACCATTCCCAACTTTTAAGGGTTCTTTGCCATTCCTTCATCATTTTCTTTATCTTTTTGAAATATAGATGTTCCCTAGGCACTCTTGTTCAGGGGCATGCTACGCTTCTTCCCTGAGAGGAGTCTAGCAAGAGGCTCATGTGTCTCAAACACAATGAAGTGATTGATGTGTTCGGTTAGTGTTTTAAATAGGGCTACCTTCAAGAGAGTCAACTTGCCTTTTTGGTATTGCTTTTTGATCCAATTCTTGAACACATAGCAGTCTTCAATGCTATGCCTCAAGACTCTATGTTAAGGAAAATAGTTTGGATGTTCCATTTTATTAGACTCACTTGGCCTCTTGGATTTGGTAGTTGGAAGCCTAATTTTAGAGCATCTTGGAAGATTTTACCCGCCCTCTCTGTTTTAAAAGAATATTTTCTCTTGAGCCTCTATTGGAGAGGGCTGGACAACTATGGTTCCCCATCTCCACCAATAGTTGGTAATTTTTGAGGATTACCTTCATTCATTTTAGGGTTTCTTCTACTCATTTGCAATGAATGCTACTCTCACTTTTTTAGAGGGCACACTGCGTGTTGCCTTATGTTTCTCTGGATTGAAATTTTATGAGCTAGTTAAAGCTGGTGGGCCAATCCTTTCCAATTTTTTAACTTGTGTGATGAGATCTTGGAAAGTATGGATAGAGGTGTCATCCAATCCTTCCCTATACTACCAAGGACTAGGTTCATGGCCTTGAACTAGCTTATGGGCTGCTCACACTTAATGCTGAGGTTTCCCCACTAGGTAATATTATCCAATACCGATTCATTGTCATGTTTTGGCGTTAAGATGAGGTTTGTAATGGTCATGTTGTCATTGACTCCTCCAAACCTGATTCGGAAAGCCTCCTTCATGTTCGTTCAAATTTATATAGATTCTAGTTATAAACTAGCATACCATTCAAATATTACCCCGTTAAGCTTGCTGAAAATTGGCAGAGGAGATTTGAGGGGTTGTTACCTGAATCTCCACATAGAGTCACAAAGTAAGCTATGTGTTATTTTGAGTTACCCACACCATTAAATTGTTTCAAGCTAGGTATTGTGGAGCCCTGGGTATGCTACCCATGTCATTTTCTTATCTCAATTGTGTAGCCACCATCCGTTGCACTTGCTATTTGTATGTATGCCAATAGTTCTATGTTATCAAGAATCCTTCAGATCAGAGATTGAGTATTCCTTGGTGGTAGAGGCGATACTTGTTAAAGGCCTACATTCTCATGTATTTCATATGCAAGAGGTGTATCCTCTACCACCTCTATAGCCTCCAGAGGTGACTATTGAGATTGCTCAAACTTGTCAAGCTTTTGTCTCATTTGTATTATCATCTTCATTAATTTCATGACCTTCTTTTGGGCATCATGTTTCCCTTTGCCTTGTTGTCTCAACTATTCTTGCAATGCTTCTATGGTCATTTTTCCACTAGAGTTTTTAGTTATGGCCAAAGCATTTGTCAGAATGTGGTGATGCACATATTGAGAATCAAGTCTGGGCTTAATGTGTTTTGGAGTAGGGTTAACTTCTCCCATTAGGTGGGTTGCCTTATTCAGAAATCTACTCATAGAGCGAGTAGTTGTACCTTCCTTCTGGTGCAATAACAAAGACTGATTTGCAAGGGCTCTTTCTTCCTGAACCTCCTTGTTCGTGAGCCTTGTTTGCATAGTCTTCTTTTAGTATTTGGTCAATTGGGGTGTGGGCTCATGGTTTCTTCCAGAGTCATGATAAAAAATGACCCCAACAGCATGGAGAATTTCCCGTTTAGGGCTTTCATGATGGGTTCAACCTTATGGTAGTTCTTATTGTTTTGTTTGGTTATTCATCCCTGAGTCATAGTCTTGAGGTGAGACTGTGCTCCCTTTCTCTTGCTTTTATTCTTCTCTAGGCCATTCCATGGGGTGAAGGAATTAGAGATGAGAATGGTGATAATTAATTTCATTGGAAGGGCAAGCTGCCCAAGTCTACTAAATTCCAACAGCCTTCCCTCTGCTTATGACAGATAGGATGGGCTCTTCTTTGTCCATGCATGGGTTTGGACTTACTTTCAATTTCTCTTCCTCAGAATTAGGGCAAAGGCGATCAAAGACTGAGACTTTCTTTATGCCCAACCTCTAGAAGATGGATGACTTTACTAGTTAAGGCCTGGCTCCTAATTCCTCATCAAATTGACTCTTTTCATTGGGAATCACGATCTTGGGTCTCTTTTCCATTGATGTAGGGCAAGAAGCGAGTTTGTCTTATTTAGAAACAACATTGCTTGATGAAGTGGTAGGTGCTCTCTTGAATTAGATGACCTTAGAGATAGTCTTGAACATGATTTGAGCTTCAGTTGCTCCTATGAGGATCATTGTCAAAGTTAAAATGTATAGCTGATCATGCCCCCAAGATGGAGGTGTAGGTCAAAGTGTTGATGCTCATTACTGATGCCATGTGATGCTTTCTTCTGCAAGAACACAATTGGTTAGTCTTTAATTATAATTCTACCTTTCCAATGTTATTACCGTATTAGCTCAGTTTCTACACTTGGAGGAGAAGTTGGGTCCTACTAGATGTATCAAAATTTTTGGGATTAGAATTGGTAGCTCAAGATAGTGGATACCCCGGGGTGGGACCTCGATGCACAATTCATAATTTGTTTAATTTGAGTTCACAATTAGGTGTTATGGAAATATTAACTTTCAACAGGTGCCCCTATTAACTTTAATTACTAGAACAATTATTGAGAATCTCCTAAAGCAAGAAACTTAACTAAGAATTTAGAGACAGAAAGAAAAGTAGAAAGCATGGTATTCATTAGTATGAGAAATAGTATATGGCTTAAGTAAAGGCATACCTTCACTTTACAATGAATTTTGATTTTTAATCATGAAATAATATAAAATGCAAAAAAGGGAAATAGGAAAGAAACTGTGATGTGCACTGCTGCTCCACTCTTGCATGTTGAACTATGTAGGGTTTGGCTTGTGTAGGTCTTGGATGAATCCTCGGTAGATGTTGATGGAGTCATATGGTGTGTGCATGAAGAGATGAAAAGAGGACAAACTTGAAGTATGGCAAATGGTTGGAGCATTGATGATTAACCCCTTTTGATAGTGTTACCATGCCTATTAGGTTTAGCCTAGAGTGTAGCTAATAACTTTAAGCATTGGTGTCTAACTTCTTTTTATAGTATTACCAATGACTTGTCAAGTTTAGCCTGAAGCATGGATGATAGCCTTGGTCATTAGTGATTATCTTCTTTTGATAGCTTTATTGATAGCTTGTCAAGTTCAGCTTTCTAAGGGAGCATCATCAACATCTTCTTGGAGTGGCTAACTTGGATGTTTGGGGGTGGGGGCAACTTCTTTTGGGGGTTGACCCACCATCTTGAAGGGTGGTGTATCATCAACTGCCTCTGGGAATTGATTACCTCGAAGGATGGTGCATCATCAACTACTTCTAGGGGGTTGATTACCTTGAAGGGTGTGTCATCAACTACTTTTGGAGGTCAACTAGCTTAAATGGTGGCACATCATCAACTGCTTTTGGGGGTTGGCTAGCTTGAAGGGCACATTATCAACTACTTCTGGGGGTTGACTAGCCTGAAGGGTGCATTGTCAACTACTTTTGGCGGATTGACTTACTTGAAAGGTGCATCATCAATTACTTCTCGAGGTTAACTAGCTTGAAGGGTGCACTATAACTTTATTGCCGTTTAGGCATGAAGTATTGTCGACAACTTTATTGTTGGCTAAACTTGATTGGCCTTCGGATCCCACCTTAGATTAGGTCTCCATTGCAACATTAATAGATTACACTCGATGGGACCCAATTTGACATACTTTAGTTCTATTCAAACTTGTCTTAGCTGAAGTCTAGCTAGTAGCATTTCTCCACTGTACATGGGATTGGGTATAACCATGGAGTGTTGCCAAAGGTTTTCATAGCACACCCAATGGGACTCAACTTGACTTAATTTAGTTCATATTTGAGCTTATTCAAGTCAGGCTTGACTTGGTTTGGGCTCAGTTCAACTCAATTGTGTGTCAGTTCAGACTCAATTGGGACTTGGTTTGATCCTATTCGGCTTAGGTTTGAACATGGCCTTGAAGTCATCTTAGCTTAGATGTGGTTTAGTTAAATTCAAATGTGGCTCTATCTTGGACTTGATTTGATTCAGCTTGGATGGTGCTTTACCCACTAGGGTTTCATTTGGGTTTAGTGTGGGTTATTTTGACTGTTGTTGGACTCATTTGACCCTCAATTTGAAATCTTCATGGTTTGACTCAATTAGAATTCTATTTGAAGTCATCTTAATTTGGTTTTTGACTCAATTAGAGTTTAACTATAGTCTATTAGTCACAAGTCTAAGACTTAATTGATTCGATAGACCCAAAGGCTAGCCTTGGATGTTGGTGGGTCCAAAAGCTGGCCTAAGATATTTGGTGGACCCAAAGGTTGGCCTAAGATGTTTGGTAGGCCCTAAGGCTAGCCTCAGATGTTTGGCAAGCTTAAAGGCTGGCCTATGATATTTGGTGAGCTTGAAAGCTAGTCAAAGATGTTTGTAGGCCCAAAGGTTGACCTATGATATTCGATGGGCTTGAAGGCTGGCCTATGATATTCAGCGAATTTGAAGGCTAGGCTAAGATATTTGGCAGGTTTGAAGGCTAGCCTAACATGTTCGACGAGCCTAAAGGCTAGGCTATAATATTCAGCAAGCCCGAAGGTTGGCTTATGATATTTGGCAAGCCCAAAGGTTGGCCAAAGATGTTTGGTGGGTTTGAAGGCAAGCCTAAGATGTTCAGTAGGCCGTTAGGGTGCCGAAGATGCTTGATGGGCCCGAAGGTTGGCGCACGATGTACAGTGGACCTGAAGGCTTGGCTAAGGTTCAAATTTATGGGTTTTAGTTGTTTCAATTCTTTTGTTCTTATTCGAGTTCATGTAAGTTCTAGCCATCATCTCAACTATCTTCAAAGATCCCCAAAATTTTGAGTTTCTCCATAAGGGATGATGTTATGGTACACAAGGAAGGGTGCGTGTGGCCGTGGTGGTAATGGATAGCTACTATCATACGAAGGGATGTGAGTGACCATGGTGTTAATGGAGGTCTACTTTCATATAAAGGACCACAAGTGGCTACAATATTGGTGGAGATCCACCATTGTATGAAGGATTGTGGGTGGCAATGGTGTTGGTAAAGGTCTACTACCATACGAAGAACTGCGGGTGGTTGTGGTGTTGGTGGAGTGAAAGAAACCCTCGGGAGAATTCAAGCACCCAGTCTTCACTGGTTTGATTATCCGAATGTGAGTGACAAGGTGTTCATCAAGACAGTGGAAGTTTTGGGCAAGGTTTGGGTGCCCAATTCCTTTGGGTTTGGTTGTCCAACAAAGGGTGGCAGCTCATTCTTTGAGAAGTAGAAGGAATAAGGGGACAACAAGAGTTTGGGGAGTAGGAGCATGTGGCAACAGTAGTGGCAGAATCCTCATGGGAAGTAGAAGAGAAGGAAGAAGAGTAAAGCAAGAATAAAACAAAGAAAGTAGGGGCCTTACATCTCATTTGCCTTTTTTGATTACGCCTCCTTGGTCTCTTCCTTGATGATGAGATCTCCTTTGTAGAACAGTCTAGTTCAGTCCCTCGAACATGATTCTAATTCAGAATCATGCCTATATTGGATGACTGATTTAGGAATCGGTTATCCAGCTAGACACAAATGTGCCTAGTCTGTGAGGTTCGGTTGCTCGAACCTCTAGGTTCGATCGCTCAAACACAAGTTAATTTGGGCTCGATTTTCACACCTTTTCCACTCTAAATTAGATGTCATCAAACACAAGTTAATTTAGGCTCGATTTTCCCACTTTTTCCACTCTAAATTGGATTCCATGAATTGGGATTGATGTCCAATCCTATTCCTTGTCAAACCTAAAGTCAAAGTTGGGTTATAAAAACCACTTAAACAAGTAGGAATGTATTATAGAATATCCCAAGGATGGGAATCCGAGCTAGCTATCCTATGTCCCACAAAGAGATGCTAACCTCACCGTACAATATATGGAAGTTGTTCATAGTAGGATTCTATATCTTGATCATATTGTGCAAAATCCTTGAGTCCCTTGCATAATGTTTCTTTGATGCTATGACTCCTCCTAAGATGTTGAGTCTCAAAAGTTGGATTGAAAATTGAGACTCTATATTATCAACCCATTCTGAGTAATTCAGAAAAATTAGTATTATTTTAGCAAGTGGCGATGATCATCCCAAGTGGGTGAATGACCATTCAAGATACAAAATCCTAGGGTTTTTGAATATTCTTGTTGCTTAAAGTGCCCAACTGGTTTCAACATAAAGGACTTGGCTGCCCCATTAGCACATGACATCCCCTCTTTGGAAAGGCAAGCAAAGGGGTGGCAATTATCGAACCTTACTCCTTTTCAATGCTTCTAAGGTTAATACACAATGGTTGCTTCAATATCAGTCCATAGGATGGGAAGAAAGCATTATAGAGTCAAATTATCTTCTTTCCCATTTCGAATTCTCTCAATCACAAAAGGCTTCACAATACCTTTAGAAGAGAAAGGCAAAAAAAATTTAAGAAAATGGGGAGGAGAAAAGAAATTATTGCAAAATAGTAGAGGAATAAATAAGGGACCTCGCTTGTTAGACACTTGTGAAAATAGTAATGAGGTATCAAGTACTCATTATTTTTCATATTCACACCTCTCACCAAGAGAACTCATGAAGTGAATATGAAGGGGCACTTTGTTTGCATGGTTCTACAACCCAACTCAGACTTCAAGCTTGAGATAGATTAGAGTCAGACTATGAGTCTAATTTGTGATGAGTAAGGCCTAATTCGAAATAGAAAGGGGTAGAAAATTTGGGCCCAAATGCTGAACCTAACCGTACAAGTCGACTGGTTCCCAATTGGTTGATCGGTTCTAATAAGTTGGGCATGTCACCATTCACAATCAGTTGACCAGTTCCCACTTGGTCAACCAATTTAGGCATAATCTTCAGAAACAAAAACAGAATTTTTTCTGAACCTTTCAAGAATCAACGAGATTTTTAGACAAAGAAGTTATAATCTTAGAATATAATAATCTGATACTCAAATATGAGGTTTATGGCAAGAATATCTCCATTAAATCTTTAAAATTAAATAAATCAATCACCAAAATTGGAGATCCTCAGAACCTATAAAAAAAGGACTAGGGCACACAAATTTGAGATAATTCAATATCGATTCTCGAGTAAAATTCTACACGAATTGAAGAATAAATCCTGAAAAAGATTGCATCATCAAGGAGTAGAGCGAGAAGGTATTATCAAGGAATTAAAAGGATGTGAGGCTCTGATACCTTCGTTTGCTTTTTTATTTTTGTTCTTCCTTCTCTTCTTTCATCCACGACAAGGTTTTTGTTTTCTTGCACCTCTATTGCTACTGCTACCCCCTTCTCCTGTAGGCTTGCGGCCACCTCTAGTCTCACTCCCCTCCAACCGCCGTATGTCTTGACTACAAATACTTGATAGTTCAAGTCTGGACAACCAAACCAAGGAGGATCTAACACATCAAGCTCCATAAACAAGTTTGAATTGTAGGGTCTGGTCAACAAGGTCAGTTTGAGGGTACCTGTCTAGGGCCTAAAAAACTGAAAAGGTGGGTATCTATAGGTTAGCCTATCTTGGTGAGATGATAAAATAAAGCATGAGCCTAGGGTAAATTGATGACCGCTTTTGAAGATAAACTGATTGACCTTTTTGACTGGCTTGTTGGCTTCAAAAGGGTTTGACAAGTTGGTATAGCATATTGGGGGGTTTTGAACTTATCTAGGAGCTTGTAAGCTTGCCTACAATTGTTATGAACATAGGAGAAGAAGTAGGAGGTTGATAGGGACATGCCAAGAATGTGATGCTTTCTTGTAGTCTAAGGAACCACCACTATTGCTACAAGAGGGTATCAAGTTTTGAAGTTGACAAGCTAGTCAAAATTGAGTGGATCAAGTAGTTGAAGCTTTTAGCCCATTTTACTAAGGCATCTAAAGGATTATGGAAGGGATGCATGCATATTGGGGTAATGCAAATGTAATGATGGCTCTAAAGAATGCAAAATTTTGAATGCAGAAAATAAAATGTTGTCAACCACTAGTCATGCCAAGGGGTCCCTCTTCTGAAGAGGGGTTGTAGAACACCTTGACCTTTCCTAAGTGGAGGTCTAAAAAGCTATGTCCTAAATCAGTGTTGCTTTCTAACTGATGAAGCAAAGAAGTTGCATATTGTGGTACATGGTCTAAGATCCTACAACAAAAATATTAAGATCTATTTTTTTGTGTGCCATTATTGGACGGTTCTTTTTTTGCATGGAATTAGCAGGGTCATCACTTGATGGAAATGATAAAGATTTTCTATCAGTGTTCTACTAATTTCTAACCATAAAATCAATTATTCTATTGAGACACCATTTTTGACTAACAAAATTCAAAACCTCAAAAAAATAAGAATTATGTGAAGACCTAAATAAGCAACCTAGGAGGGGGCTGAAAGAGGCTTTCAAATAGCAAAATAAATTTCATTGATTCAAAAAACCCAAAAATATTTTAAGCATAAGTAGATAATCAAAACTCAATTAAAATTAATAAAAATAATTAAATTATATGAGAATAATTGATTCATAATTATATATAAGATAATTTTTAATCAATATCGAATTTAAGTGTATAAAATAAATAAAAAAGTAAATATAGTGCAAACTAACATAGTTAGTTCGATAACTGACCGTGCTTACTTCATAGCCCTTATCTTAATTCTAAAAACTTAAATTCTTCGCTAGAGTTGTCGCTTCATTTGGGTGAAGTCACGCCTTTACAATAAACTCATAAACCATGAGTTGCTCCATACCGGAGCTAATTGGTCATTCTTTATAAATTGAGGATTGTGCACTCTCACTTCTCTCCCAAAACCTAGAAAAATACTCACCTAATAATCTAGGAGAGTTATAATGATAAAGATTTAAAAAAATAAAAAATCTCACAATAAGCGCCTCTCAAAGTTTAAGTGTAAGGACATATGAGAATTTAGAGGTTAATTTCTATTTGAGCTTTTGTTAGAAGTAAAACGTTTTGATAGAGAATCTTACTCTAAGAATATACAAACCTAGTTCTCTCACTAAGTAAAAAGGTCCTATGCTTTTATATAATTGTTAAGGAGAGAAGTAGCCATTTTGGCTATTCTTTGCCATGGTTGGATATCTAGACCTTAAGGTTCAAACATCAAAAATATTCCAATAGTCAAAATTAACTAGATGTTATAACTAATATTACATGTTCAGACACCTTGTTATCAAGTTCAAGTATCCAAACCATCCAAGTTAGGGTATCTAAATCTTGTCCAAAGACAGAAACCTGAGAACCATAAAATTGTAGCTTCTGATCATTAGTTGTTTAAACCAAAAGTTTAGACGTCCAAAGCTATCAATAATCCCAAGGTTATTTTTGCTATATTCAATGTCCAAACTCTAAAGTTTGGGCTCTCGAAGTTGACAAAAAAAATCCTAACTGGTTTATTAGTAACTTCAGTTCCCATTTATCAACTCATAATTAATCTTGGATAAAAATAATAAGTCAGAAGATATTCTAAGATTACTTTGAATGTCAATCAAGAAACTTAAATCAAACAATAATCAATTTCTCAAACTCAACATAAAATGAAAATTATAAACTTATAATATTGGAGTTGATCTCACATCTTAAACATTATTTGAGCTCACAACTTGATCTTGAAATTTTATCTACAAATTATCATCTTCTTTATCTTCAAGTTTTGATATTGAGACTCAGTCCTTCACAAACTTGGATAATCATTGTAAACCTTGAAACTTATCATATATCTTAAGATATTTGTTAAATATTAGTTTAATCATTATCAAAATTCAAAGATCAACAATCTCTCCTTTTTTGATAATGACAAACTATGTATAAGAAAAACAAATAAGTATACTATATGATAGATGCACATAAAAGTAATTGGACATACTTTTTGTTATAAAGACTAACTAGCAATGGATTTAATAATTGACAACTATGCATATTGTTCTTTCCCTTTTGACATCATCAAAAGTATTACTCCCCCTAAAAGAGTGCATTACAAAGAATATGAGATAATGAGAAACAATAGTAAAAATTCAAATTAGTATCAATATCATGTATCAAGAGATATGAATATCTAAAAAATAAGCAAGATATTTCCTATTGACTTACCTCAAAATAATAGTTTATCAAAATATAATATAGTCAACATTTGAGACAATAAAAGCTCCCACTAGATATATTCATAAATAGATTTAACAATATTTAATAAATTATATACATGCTCCTCTTATCTATAATATTAATAAAATTGAATAATTTAGTATGAAATCAAGAAAAGCTTTAAGAGAGATCAAAATAAAATTTTTAAAAAAATTATTTAAAAGCAAAAAATCTTATTGTGAAAAAAAATAAAAGTTGCCAAGAATATCATTATTCAAGGATGTTAGTTCAAAAGCATAAGTACGAAACTCTAATACTAATTAAAGGCCCAAATAGATAATCTAAGAGGTGCATAAAAGAGGTTTTTAAATAATGAAATAAATTTTTATTGATTCAAAAAGCCCAAAAGCACTCGAGCACAAGTAGATGAACAAAAATCAATTAGAATAGAATGATTAATTCATAATTAGATGTAAGATACTTTTTAATTAATATCAAATTTAAGTATATAAGATAAATAGAAAAGTAAAGAGAGTGAAAATTGACATACATTGTTTAACAATCAACCGCGCCTATTTTACGACTCTATCCTCAATTCTAAGGACTTAAATTTTTCACTAGAGTTATTGTTTTGTTCGGGTGAAGTCATATGCTTACAACAAACTCGCAAACTTCGAGTGTCACTTCACACCGAAACTAATCTGCCACTCCTCACAAATTGAGAAATGTATACTCTCATCACTCTCTTAAAACCTAAAAGAGAACTCAATTCTCTCCTAATAACCTAGAAAAATTACAATGATAAAGATTAAAAAAAATCTCCCAATAAAATCATCTCAAAATTTGAGTACAAGAACATATAAGGATTTGAAGGTTATGTCTATTTGAGCTCTTGTTAAAAATAGAAGATTTTAGGTGGGTGAATTTTACTCTAAGAATGTAAAAACCTAATTTCCTCACTAAAAAAAGAAGTCTCAAGCCTTTATATAATTTAGTTTCCTCACTAAAGAAAGAACTAGTCATTACTGACTATTCTCTACCGTGTTTGGACATACAGATCATAAGGTTCAGATGTTCAACACATCCCAACGTCAAATTTAACTAGCCATTATAACTAATGTCATAAGATTGAACTTTCGGTCATCAAGTTTGGGTGTCCAAATCATTTAGATTTAGGCAATCGAATACTATCCAAAGCCAAAAACTTGAGAACCATGAATTTACAGCTTCTGATTTTTAATTGTCCAAACCAAAGGTTCAAGCATTCAAAGTTGTCAATTACCCTAGGGTTATTTTTGCCATATTCGGATGTCTGAACTTTAAAGTTCAAGCATTTGAAGTTGATAACAAAATATTAAACGATTTACTGCAACTTCAATTCTCATTTGACATCAACTCAGAATTGATCTTGGATAAAAATAATAAGTCGGTGAAGATATTTCAAGATTAATTTAAGTATCTATCAAGAAGCCCAAATAAAATAACAATAAATTTCTCAACTCAACATAAAATAAAAAATCCGAACCTATGATGTTGGAATTGATCTTACATCTTGAACATTCTTTGAGCTCCCAATTTGATCTTTGAGTTTCATTTTTAAATTATCGTCTTTTTTATCTTCAAGTTGTCATCTTCAAGCTTTAATCTTGATATTCGGTTCTTAACGAGTTTAGATGATCATTGTAAATTCTAAATTTTATCATAACTTAAGATATTTGTTAAATATTAGTTTAATCCAAAGGTCAACATTATACATTTTGGATATCTCGTCAGATATGGTTGGCAAAAAATTTATATTGATTTAAGGTTTAAATTGGGATTATTAGGCTCTTGCAACATGTGTAGTACTCTTTTATTCTTAAGATGGTATTCAAAAGTATTCCTAATCTCCAAATATCTCAATGAAGATAAGACAACCAACCCACGAGTTGCATTTCCCACGATCATAATAGACTCTCCCACAGGGAACTCTCGCTCGTATAACTATATTGTGAACCTGCATGAACCTTTGAACTGACGTAGGATCATAGAAACTTTCATTTGTACTACTAATCTCTTGACTTGCTAGTTATGACTACTAGTAGGGTAAAATTTTTTAGCCTTTTTAAGGAAAATTGAACACAATTTCATCCTTTTTGCAGTAAGAGTTACGAAAGTCCAGTTAACCAACGTGTAACCCTAGGTCTCACCCTTATATTCAGAGCACCGCTTCTAGTTGGACTTGATATTTAGACATAAGAGGCCCACAAAGCCTCTACTCAACTGAGATTAACTTGAATTCTAAATTTTTCTCACAATCGATTTTTTTTTAACTTAACAAAGAATTTGAAAATAAACAATCACTTTGCACTACACAAACACCCAAAAATAGAAATTGGAAATATTTTTTCAAATAAGATAAATGTGAAAACAAACCTAACATTAAGACATTCCAATATGGTCATCATTCTGTAAATATCCTCAGTTTGTTATAGTTCAGTTTTGATCTTGAGTCGTACAGCAAGTCAATTAAAAAATACCACTTTTCTCATAAATATAAATTTAATGCAACTGACAAATATGAAACTAATTGGAACATGGCATTTTTACAAATAAAATTTTCAAAAATCATGACATCACATAAGAGTTTGAATGGTAAAGTTTGACTAACCAGGTTGATTTAAGACTACATGTGTAAGATATAAAGAACTGAAAAATCAAATACCTACCCCATAAATAATCAAAGTTTTGCTCCATATGCTCTCTAATTCATGTTTAGCTACCCATCTCCCTACAAAAACCCAAATAAATAAATAGTAATGTAAATATTTTCACATGTATTCAATTAAATCGATATGAAGCCACGCATCTCATATTTACTTGTCATTTTCATAAAAAACAACAAACACATTAAAAATTATTTTCCCTCCTTTCATATCATATGCATCAAAATAGAGATATCATGATTCATAATAGATTAAAATGTTGATCCATCCTCGACTCATTTAAAAATCAAATTCAAAAATGTCACCCACCCCCTAGATGTAACCACCAATAAGCCCTAGCTATTGTCCACATTGCAGGTGATCCTTGTTACCACACCATTGCTGCTTTAGGGATATCAGGGGAGCATTAGCAACTGTATAAGCCACCCATGGGCGCTTTATGTTATCCTCCTGTCAGAATGCTACCTGCACAAATGCCCAGCAATCATTTCTTGCTCCTAGGTTTTTACAAAATAATAGCATCAGTGATTACAGAATCATAGAAAATGAAACCCATAAGAGCTAAAGCACGTAAAGGCATCAAATTCCATTACAGACGAAGATATTAGATCAACATTACACCAGTTTCAAGAAATTGATCAACCTTCTGAGAACAATTAGTCTGGTAAAGGAGTACTTATTCGCTATTTTACAATTTGGTGATCAATAGCGTTCAATAAAGTTAAATAACAATACCAAGGTGGCAGTGGGACATGTCAAGACAACGAGCATCCTTGTAAGCCAAGAATCCCAGAAATAATTCTGATCCTGATGCAAGATGGTATCATATAAAACCAATCATCTGAATACAACAAAAAACCACAAAAAAAAAAAATTGATCCAACCATAGCATCCTTTGTTAGATACCTAGATGTGTTGCATAATGAACGTGTGAAGCAGAAACTTCAGCATTTATCTTGAATTGAAGAGGCTATCCTGATTAATTTACGGTCTCCATGTTGTTTTCTGGACACATATAATGCCCTCCTTTTCCTTGCCAAATGTCATCCTGATTTCCCAATGCATTGATTTCAAAATTGCCTCTAAGGGATTTAGAATCTCCAGTTTGTCACGAATTATTGCCCACCCTCCTGGCCTAAGTATTCTGTCCATCTCAACAACAATGATGATTGGCTGCCTACACCTGAAGGAAAGAAAGATTACACAGCAAATAGTAGAGTTAATTTATAACCAATTATCTCTATAGCATATTATATAAAAGAGAAGAACCATAGCATATAGTAAAAAAGAAGGCAATCACAAATGAATTTTATCCATCAGAGAATAAATAACAAGTAATCTTTCCAACAGTTATCATCTTGATTTAAAATCATAAACAGTTGACAAAAGTTTGGATGGGCAAATAAGGCCTGATTGTTAGAAAATTGGTTTCATGCAGCCATAAAGAATGATGTATTTAAAATATTATGAGATATGGACACAGTAGACAAGCTCTGTCAGTCTCAATATCTTAAGAACTTCATTTTGAGTTATACATCAGATGTTATTATTTTAGTAGCATGTCCAAGCCCATGGCCAAGTCATTGGAATAAGACAAATAACCCATATTCATTCGTTTTGAGTTATACATCAGATGTTATTATTTTAATAGTATGTCCAGGCCCATGGCCAAGTAGAAATAGACAAATTACCCATATTGGATTTCATCAGTCCAGTTAGGCAATGCATACTGCTGCCTGACAGCTGCCTAGTTGACTGGGAAACTGATTTTGAGCAGGAATAGTTCAGTTTAAATTTGAACCTAATCAACTTGTTAAATCAAATAGAGCCCAACCATTATATCGTTTCTGCCGTGTTTAAAGTTTGAAGCATAAACAGTATTTGTGATTCCAAATGTGATGTATGTCAATGCTATTATGACAGTCAATTGGCACAATATTGACCTTATGGTGTTATTGGATGATAAAATTTATATTCTTTGTCACATGAAACTTTTCTCATCTGCCAACTAGATAATTAGCCTAGGCTGCATCTACATGGATGGTGTCCATGACACAGGCACTCTAGCCACATTGAAATCATTGGTCATGATTCATTAATTGCACAGGCTGCTCCAGTCCGCAGCCTTCTATACCACGTTTACAGAAGAGAAACAATGAAAAATCATCATAACCAAAATGCAGACCGAATTCATGAATTACCTGTTCTTGAGCCGTGAAAACAGATGATCCACATGCAAAAGGTCATAGGACCTAGGATAAGTGCCAAACGGTTCACACCAATCATGATAGATGCCCATAAGACCACGCTCAAAAATGATAGGAAGAGTATTTGGAGCATGGACAGGAACAACATTCATCACCCACACCTTCTGTGATGCAAGAGCAGCTGCAAAACTGCACATCGTAATCTACAAGAAGTTCAAATTTCTTCTTATAGAGGACCAAGAGAGCAACTGATCCCTAATTTAATGCATCAACAATAGGGGATCAAAAAACATGACCAGAGTTCAATTGACAGCAAAATTGAGGAAATGCTTGTAAATAGAGTTGCTAGATAAAAATATGAAGAACAGGACAAGTTTACATACCCTCCATAAATCGCTTTCATGTCCATTACATTTCGAATATTTGACCAATCAATGCCCATGCCATTAAGATATGATTGGTCAATTATTGCTCTCCAATGCTTATCATCAGCTTTCAACTTTTCTTGAGAATCGCCCAACCATTCAGGAAAAGTTTCAAGCCTCTTGGGCCATTCCTCAGGCCAATCAGTACCACGTTCTTCAATGGAAGCAGGAACTTTATGCAAACATGCTTTTATTGCAGTATACCTATTTTGGAATGGAAATTAGAGAAAAATAGGGTTCATGGTGAAGCTGGAATGCAAAAGCAAGTCATTATCAGATTAAAACAAAGACTTTTATTTCTTTGCACCAATAAAAAATGATTGAGGAAGGGCATTTTCCAATAATATAAGAAAATTTCTGCTAGCTTACCATGCCATGTCGTGGTTTTCATTGTCCTTGCACAAAGGAGGCTCGTTTCCCCTTCTTAGTTCATATATATCATTAGATGCCGGTTTCTGATATATCCTAATACCAACTTCACTGACTTCATCTGTTTTATGTGCTAGAACATTCCAACATATTGATGCTGTCACCGTGGACATGCCTGAAAGATGAGATGCAAATGTGGACCACAGCTTTAAATAGAAAAAAAAAGAAAGAAAGGCAGAGAAGAATAAGTTTTTCAAAGTATGCAGACACTATGCATCCTGAGTACTAGCATAGGCTCTAATACAATACAACAATACCACCACATATTTTAGAAGCTGCATGACATAACAATGGCCAGAAGAATCATAGGTCACTTGCCATGTCTGTAACTCACCCTCCTCACTCTCAACATCTCCATTTTTAGTTGATATAATGAAATATCCTCCAGGACGCAATACCCTGTTCATCTCAAGTAGAAGCTTAACACCTAAAGAGCAAATCAGCATTGAAATGCCAGAAAAGTGAAATAAATTTATTAAACTGACGATAAACAACAAAACAACATATACATACCATTAGAATGCCATGGGATGCTACACTCACTGCAGTGGATAGCATCAAAAACCCCACTTGGAAATGGAAGCCTTCTTGTCCCCAAGTTGCCCAAGACAGCAGGCATGCCACGCTCAAGAGCAACCTGAGCTAGATCTGTCTCATCAGTCATCAGCCCCAGGGACAAACTTAGCACATCCTCTTCAAGAAGAGAGGCCCCAAAGCTAGCATCCACACATCCGATGTCTAAAACAACACGGATATTTTTCCCCCATTCTATGTCTGGTACAATCTATACAAGCATATCCAGAACATGATTTCAAACTTTGGCTTTCACATGAAAAGTACATGTAATTAGACAAAAAAAATAGAAAACTACTCCAAATTGATGTTCAGCATGCAGCAAATACAGCCATTCAACATATAACACAATATGTAAAATTTGTCCATCCTACCCAACAGCAAACTCTTAGGATGTTGGTAAAACAGCTAGATGACAACAATATTTGCAAACCGAACTGGTCCATTTGTAGCACATCTAGAAAACAATAAAAAGATGAGAATTTCAGAGGCATCACCTCTTCAATGGAATTGACATAGCGATGAGCCCCACCCTTGAACTCTGACTTCCCCAAAGGAAACACCAGGTTCTCCCCAGACATATTCATCCAAATCCGAGTTTTGACGTAAGCTGAGAGTTTCGGATGAGCCAAATTGCTATACAACACCTTCACAAATGGACACTTCACAGTCAATACCAACAAATATAGCATCCGAAAGGCCATTAAGACCAAGGAAATGAACAAAATTGAACCTTGGATGCCCTCTCAGGCCACGGCAATGGAGGCTCATACCCCAGCGGCAGTGGCACCAAGCACATCACTGGCGTCCTGGGGCAGCTTCGCTCGCGGTGCCGGTGGCTCCGGAGCTTCGCAGATCCCAAATTCTCAGTATCAATGCAAGGAATATAATTTTGCCAGCCATTCCCGCCGCAGAGCTTCCAGTTATACCGAGCCTCCGGATCAAAGAGCGGGCCGAGCTTCTTCTTCGCCTTCCTCGCTTTCTTCTTCATCTCCTCCTCACTATCCTCACTCTCCTCCATATTCACTTCCACGCCATCCTCCAAGTCCAGATCCACGCCATTCCCCTCCTCATCCTCATCCTTGTCCTTCTCCCCTTCCTCTGCAGCTTCCGAGTTGTTTTTCGCTGCCGCCTCTTCTCGGATCTCACTCGCCTTCTTCGTTTCCTTCTCTTGCTCCGGGCGATCTTCATCCTTCTTTGGCGGTGGCTGCGGCGCATGTGGCGCTTTGGTGGTATTGCGATGATGTTTCGGGGAAGACGAGGAGGACGAGGGGAGAGGATCGGAGAGATCGGAGAGATCGGAGAAGGTGCTGCGTTGGGAGGAGACGGAGGAGGAGGGAGAAGAGGAGAAGGACCAGATGACGATGAAGGTGAGGCCGAGGAACACCGCCATCGAGATCTTAGCGCAGAACCCCAGCGGCGCGCGCTTCGCCGCCGCACGCCCGAACCGGACTGGCCCCGCCATTGCAAGCCCGCCCCGAGAAGAACGGTTTCGTGATGGTTCAACGGAGAAGATTGAGAGAAGAAGGAGGAGAGATCTGTAGAAAGCATTTTTGTTTTTGTACTATGATGGCGATGTTATCGAAAAATGGATTTTTTTTATTTTTTTTTCTCCTTTGCTTTAGAAGGAGAGGGAACAGGGTCATTAAGCTTTTGACGTTTTATAATGGTGGGGAAGGCGAGCGCCATGGAATTGTTTTGGTTAAGACTTGTACCACGAGGAACTGTGTAGGATACGATCTAATCCATCAATTTTGTTTCGGGATTCGTCGCATGATTCCAAAGGCAATCGTCGCAGTTGTTTATTTGCCTTTTCACGTGTTGAATTGCACAAACTAATGGAAACCCATGTGGGGCCGAAAGACGGGCAGTGGCTGCCCTGATCAAGGCTGGCTGTTAAATGAAAAAAATAAAATTGAGTTGCATATTACATTTTAAAATGACATTTTGTAATATAGAAAAATTATATATAATTTTTTAAAATTTTATTAAATGATACTTTTTTATTTAAAAATTTACATATTTCTTAAATTTTTTTTAAAATTGTATATTTCTCTTTAAAATTTAAAAAAATTATAATTTTTTTAATTACTCAATATTAAAAAAATCTTTTTAGATATAAATTTATTCATTCAAATTAATAATATTTATATATATATATATATATCGTTTGATATCGTTTAAGTTAAAATAAAAAAATATTTTCAATCACTTATAAATTAACGTAATTGAAAATATGAGTAAAAATCAGCTGCATATTTGTTTTATATTTGGTCTCAGATATTGTCTAAATTGAGCCCTACTTCTAGTTACAATTGAGCTGAAAATAAGTTTAAATTAGGTTATAACAAAATTATCATTTTATGTTTCAGATTTAAATTTAATTTGAGATTGGAGTAAAATAAGTTTAAACTAAATTAAGGGTAAAATAGTAATTTTACATTTTGGGTTCTTATTCAATCATTAATGGATCTTGAATTCAACTCTTATTGGGTTCTTATTAGATCCTTAATGAATATTGAATTGAATTTTTAATAGATCTTAAATTGGGTTTTTGGTGGACCGTGGATTTGATTATTATTAGATCATTATCATATCCTTAATGAATCTTATGTTTGATCCTTATTGGATCTTTAATGAATTTTAAATTGGATTCTTATTTTAATGAACTTTGAATTCAATTCTTTTTGGGTTCTTAATAGACTTTTTATCCTTAATAGATCATTAATGGACTTTGGATCTAACTTTTAATGGATCCTTGATGAATTTAAATTCAACTTTAATTAGGCTTGGGTTTGATTGATGTTAGATCATTATTAAGTTTTTATTTGATCTTTAATGAAATTTGCATCTATCCCTTGACATGTTTTCATTGGACCTTTAGTGGATTTTGGATCAAATTCTTATTATATTAATATTAGATTCTAATGAATTTTAGATCCAATTCTTAATGGATTTGGGGTGGTCCATGTTGAACCCTTATCGAGTTCTACTTTAGATTCAACTTGAACTTAGATTTGGTTTTGATTTAGGTTTAGACTTGATTTTACTTTTGATTCAACTTGATTTTGGTTTAGGTTAAACTTGATTTAAATTTGATTTTGGTTTAAGCTTTGGCTTGATCTACTTTTGATTTTAGATTTAAACCTAATCTTGGTATTAGTTCAATTTAGACATTTTTTTATTTAGGTTCAACTTGATTTAATTATGATTTCCGTACATGTTTAGACCAAATTTTACTTTTAATCAATTTTATTTGATTTGTTTCATTTACAATAGAATTTTCAAAGAAATTGCTCAAAGTAAAAGTATGATAATTGGATTTCTAAAAGAATTTTTAAGTAAGAAAAAATGCAACATTTAGATTTTCAATCAATTTCTTAGGCTAGCATATAGGATTTGAGTTTCTGAAAGAATCTCTTAGATAAAAATATGATGTTTATGTTTCTAAAGGAATCTCTTAAGTTAAAAAATAGTGTTCAAATTTTCAAAGAAATTTTTTTTATTAAAATATGTTATTCAGATTCCCAAGGAAATTTTTTGGGTTAAAATACGATAGCAAATTCTTAAAAGAATCTCTTAAAGTAAAAGTATAATGATTAAATTCTCAAAAGATTTTCTTAGGCTAAGCAATGTAGTGATCAAGTTTTCAAAAAAATTTCTTACACCAAAAATATAATAATCAGATTTTTGAAAAAAATATCTTAAACCAAAAAAAATAATAATGAAGTTCTCAAAAAATTCTTTAGGTTGAGTGCGACAATTGGATTTACAAAAGAACTTCTTATACGAGAAGATGCTACCGCCTAATTTCTAAAAAAATCTCTTTAATTGAAAGTAGGACGATTAGATTTTCTATAAAATTTCCTAGGTCATAAATATAATATTTAAATTTATAAAAGAATTCCATAAAGGCAAAAGTAAAATAATTAAATTTTCGAAATTTTTTTAACTAATTTTAATGATTTATTCACAAGACATCCAAATGGAAACAAAAATAAGAAAAAAAAAGTTTTTCCTTTTTTTATATTTTTAAACAATAGTTTTTTTCTTGGTTACAAATCTTCCACGTGGATCACTATTTTTTATTTTTTTATTTCCCTCTTTTCTTTTCTCTTTCTATATTTAACCACAACCCCTTTTTTTATTTGCTCCTTCCTTTACGTTTACGGGAAGGTTCCCTCTTCTCCTTTTTTTATCTTTTTTGTTAATCTTTCTTCCTCCTCTCCCTTCCCCAATTCTTTTGTTCTATCCCCACCAGGCCCCCAGCAAGAATTCCTTCTCTGTCGATCAGCTCCCACCCTTCTTCTTCGTCCCTTCTCTAGATTCAGCTGAATCCAGGAGTAGCAGGGTGGCAAGAGGAGGTCAAGATAGCATGACATGGGAGCTCGACAACGAATCAATGCGTGGTGGTGCTGTGGCATTGATGTGGGGTAAGCAATGGTGGTTGCAGAAGCTGAATACACGACAGTGGGCTTCTGATAGTCTAGCCCACATGGTCTATGTGCCAGCAGAACGACAAAGACGATGTAGCGACAAGCAGGGCTTTGTCGTCGGAGCGACAGTGGTGCATAACCCCGCACGGGCTGCTAGGGTGCAGGCGTTGGTGCTAGCACAATGCACGGGGAGCTAACCCACGGTAGGATGCAGCCACTGGAACTCAGGCACTAGCTGCCACGCAGGCAGAGATGGTGACTGTCATCGACGGAGGTGGTCGGAGCGCAGTCGGGCTTTGGCCAGGCGGGATCCAGCGGGGATCCGACTGAAGGCACGCGGGGTGCATGCGGCAACGACGACACTGGGCGTGGGGAGCCACCCTGCTGGCGGGATGTGGTCGCTGAAGCTCAAGTGAAGCAAACGCAGGTAAAGCACCGGACCAACGGCAGAACTCGATGCAGTGGGGGAAGGTATGGTTAGGGTGGCCAAACCATGGGGTTTGGATGACCAAACCATAGGATTTGTGTGACTAAACCCAACCAATGACAGACGAGTGGGTGGCAATGGCAGCTGCTGATGGTGGAGCCTTTTGCTCCAGTGGGTGCGGGTTTCATTGTGGGAGCAGATGGCAGTGGGGACGGTGTTGGTGAAGACCGAATCGCAAAGTGCAGCCACATGAAATTAATTTTGGTTCTTCCCATAATATTAGGATTCATTGTCATATAAAATTGGATTCGTAGATTTGATTCTTCATATCAAAACGAGGCTTGAACCTCATAAAATATAGATTGAATTTGTCTCATGAAATTAGATTTTATTCTTCACACAAAAACAAATCCAATCCTCATGTGAAAGTTAATTAAATTAGAAAGTAAATTATTTACTTAAGAAAAAAGGATGAATTAAATTATAAACAAAATAATGGTATTTTTTAAAATATTTGAGTAAGATTTTAATCAATCTAATAGTAAAAGTGATTTTAAATTAAGTACAATCAATCGTAAGTATAAATAATATAAAATAATATAAAGTAAGGCAAGAATGCATCGCGATGTAAAATGATTTAGAGACCAACCATTCCTACTTCATTATTTTTATCTCGTTTTTGAGAACTTTAACCCTTCACTAGTACGAAACTTCGTTAGTGAAATCAACTTCGTACACTTATCTTTCCTCCAACTAGCAAAACCAACTCTAAATTGGAGCTTTATTCTCTCAATACCTCGAAATAATTTTAGAGTACTTATAATTAATTATGAAAAAATAAAAATACTCTAATACCTCACTACAAAATCACTCAATATGCGAACAATGAGTTTGAAGATTTAAAAGTTAAAATGTAAGGATTAGAGCTCCTAGAGGCTAGAGAGAGTTTTTAGGAATTTGTTATTTTAAAAAAAGATTGCTAGAGAATATACAAAAATTGTGAAGAAATAAGTTCCAAACTTTTAAATATCAGTTAGTGAGAATACTAACCATTAAGTTATGCTCTACCATATTCGGATGTCCAAATTATACCTATTCAAATGTCCAATATCTCTTAATGGTCAAAATTTTACTAGTCGTTGCAACTAATGTCACATCTTTTGGAGCTTAATCAAAGATTCAAATGTCCAAACTATATGGTTTCGAATGTCTTACAAAATCGTCCGGTGATCGAATCCTAAGCGTGAATTCTTTCAGAAATTATAGCTTTCAAATTGTGGGTGTCCAAACCCTGAGTTTGAGAGTCCGAATATATCAATAATTTAGAGAGCTATTTTTGCAAAGTTTAGGCATCTGAACTATACAATTTGGACTTTCAAAGTTAAAAAAAAAAAATTTGTTTTTGCTGTAACTTTAGTCTTTATGTTTGACACCACCTGAAGCTGACATTGGGTTAAAAAAATGAGTTGGTGAAGGTATTTTAAGATAGATTGAGTGTTAGTCAATGCTTTAAGCCACAAATTCAAATAACAAATCTAATCTTCAACTCAAAAAAAATAAAAAAACTAAACCTATTGAGTCTTCTCTTGAGTTTTCTCTAAGTCAATCTTCATTCTTTTAAGATTCATCCATTGATCTACCATCATGCCTTATTTTTAATGATAACTACTTGTTTACCCATACCCAATGCTTTTGAACGGGCTTGATCTTCATTATGGATTCAGCTAGATTGGTAGCTACACATAACTTAAAAAATAGATTAAATACATTGTTTATGTATTATTAAAATTATAAAGGACAATAAATTTTGCCACATGAAATTGGATTTGGTTCTCCACATAAAAATAAAAACTTGATTGCCACGCAAAAGTGAATTGAATTTGGTATACAAATATGGGTTTGATTCACCAAGTAATCAAGGGTTTTAATTTGTCACTTGCAAATATACTTAATTTTTCATAAAAATACAAGCTTGATTTATGGCATAATCATGGGTTTTATTAGCCATGTGAAAGTAGACTTAATTTATAATGTAAATATGAGTTTGATTTATTACACAACATGGATTTTAATTTGTCACATAGAAATGAACTCAGTTTTTTATTTAAATGTGGCTTGATTGCCACTCAAAATGGACTTTAATTAATATATATAAGCAAACTTAGTTTGGTATATAAATGCGAGCTTGATTAATATACCATTTAAATGTGAGTTTGATACGCCATACAAAATAGGCTAATTTTTCTTACAAAATTAATATTACCTATTTTATATCTCTATTAAATTAAATTATTATAAAAATTAAATAGATTTTTAACTTTAGATTATTATAGGGTTAATTTTGATAAAAAGATATTAGTTTATAAAAATGGTTTACTAGTCTTGATCTTGATTCTGATATAGAACTAAATGGTGCTTAATTACTACATCAAAGTGGGCTTAATTTTTTATTTAAATGCAAACTTATTGCCATGTGAAATAGAATTTAATTTACTACATAGAAATAAACTTAATTTTTCATTTAAATATGGGTTTAATTGCCATACAAACTAGACATTAATTGTTATATGTAAGTGAATTTAGTTTACCATATAAATGCGGTCTTGATGCACCACACATAATGGACTTTAATTTGCTATATGGAAACAGACTTAGCTTATTATGTAGATGCAGGCTTAATATGCCATACAAAATAAAATTTAATTTACACATAAAAATAGACTTAGTTTTTCACATGAATATGGGTTTGATTACCACATGAAATGGACTTTAATTTGTCATATTAAAATAAACTTAGTTCATCATTTAAATATGGGTTTAGTTGCCACCCAAAATTGACTTTAATTTAGCATATGAAAGTGAATTTAGTTTGTCATTTGAATATGGGCTTAAACGTTATGCAAAATGGACTTTAATTGTTATATGTAAGTATATTTAATTTGTCATGTAGATACAGACTTGATATAGTTATGCTAAATAAACTTTAATTTGTCATACGATAGTGAACTTGGCTTAAAATATAGTTGAAAGTTTGATATGCTATATAATATGGATTTCAATTTATCACATAGAAATGAACTTAGTTTGCCATATGAATGTGGGTGTAATTGCCATATAAAAATAGCCTTTAATTTGTTAATACAAGTAGACTTAGTTTACTATTTAAATATGAGCTTGGTTGCTACATAAAATGGACTTTGATTTGTTACATAAAAGTGAATTTAGCTTGTCATGTACATGCATACTTGATGTGTCACACAAAATGAATATTAATTTCACTACTTTTAAAAATTGCTACTTTGGTTTTGCTATGTTAAAAATAAAATACTTGATTCTGACACCTCTTAGATCGTGTATTTTATTTTTACCATTTTGAAAGTTATCTATTTGATTTTATCACTTTGAAAGCAACATATTTTGGTTTCACTACTCATGTGGCGAAGTACTTGATTCCACTATTTTGGAGCTGCCAAGCATGATTTCACAATATTAGAAGTGGTATATTTTATTCCGCCATTTTATAGATAGCATGTTTGATTTCACCACTGTATGAGTAGTCAATTTAAAAATCTTAGTGAAGAATTTCATGATTATCAATTTGAGTTGCAGATTATATGCCAAAGGAAAACATAACGTATATTTGTTTTCTTTGAATGTCATGATAATTGACATCTTAATCATCCACTCAATTTTCTTTCAAGGATTAGAGGGGAAAATTTTACCTGCCTCCAATATTTTCAACCCTTATCATTTTTGCATTTTGGATACCTCAACTATATGCCTTTTTTGTAAGTATTTGATGAGGAAAACTTGATTTTCTTTTGCCCACAATCTTTTTAATGGCAAGTGAATGAAAATTTCACTTGATGAGTAATTGAAAATAATGGAGTAGAAAGTTATCATTTTTGTGGGGCTAATCTTCTAGAATGCCATGTTGGCAGATCAAAGGTTTATCTTTTAATTTTCTTTATGAAGTTTGAGAGAAGTAATATATGAAGTGATTTTTTTAATATACTCTAATTGTGATGTAAAACATATGTTTTTGTATTTATTTTATTATTTCATCATTTCCTTTATTAGCTTAGTTTTCTTTTTTCTTTTCAATTGCTTTATTTCTTTCTAAAATATTTCTAGAGATTTCTATCTTTTACTTTTTTTTTTGAAATGTTTGGTAGATAGTTAGTATATCCATTTATCTTCGAGACTAAGGCCTCCTATGTGATTCAACTTGTTGAAATTTAAGGATAATTTTATCTTAGGATGTAGCTGGTCATCAATTGATCTCTCCTTTTGACCATTTTTTAGTACAATGCTTCTTTAAGAATCTATTTTTCTAGCAACTTTGCAATTTTTATTATATTTCTATTAGTTTGTTACCTCTCTGACCTTGGCTTTGATCTCAAGATATCTTTTGACCTTAATTTATAAAGTTTACACACCTGCGAATGCTATCTAGAACTTACTTTTTATGAGATCTTTTTTTATCGATAATAACCTAGATGAGGTTGGGGTAGTCCTTCTAATTTTGGCATGCAATATGATTTTCTCCCCTTTTTTATTTTTATTTTTGTCTTTCTTTCTTTAGCAATCTCATTTTTCTTTTGAGAATCCAAGATATGTGGGTTTACAGATACCACTGGCTTTTACTCTTTGAATTCGCCTCTTTTGATTTAGTTTTTATATGAGATTTGTCTATTTGGGACTTTACTATTTATTATTTATTTTGGTGATCTTTTGCATCTAAGAGGATATTCCAGAAAGATTATCATTTGATTATTGTACTTTTATCTTTGAAGCAACTTTTCTAATAGACTTCTAGTTACTTAGGGAGTGTTTGGTTTAAGATTGGGAGTAGGACTAGCTCTAGTCTTAGTTAGACAAGCAACTAAACACCAAAATAAATAGTTAGACTAAGAATTTAGTTATTTTTTTTAGACTAAGAATTTAGTTATTTTTTACAAAAAAAATTAGAATTAATTATTATAATTTGATAAAAAAAAATTAAATTATTATAAAAACTAATTAATTTTGTCAACCTTAAATTATTCTAGGGTCAATTTTGATAAATAATAGTCTTTGGGTGGTGTCTACTTGTTTGACTAGCAACCAAATGCCAAAAAAATAATCTATCTTTTCTCCATAGTTAGACTATATCCTATTTAGACTATCTTAGATTATATTAGTTCGATGTAATTGAGCTATTTAAATAATTTATATTTATCAATTTTATTTTGGTTTAAGAGCCCTCGGGTCATCTTAATAACTTTGGGTGAGCTTTCAAGCTAATTATAAGTTATTTTGGCTTTTAGAGTACCTACATCCTGGCCATTAGTTGATTTAGATTTTCAAGTAAGTCTGTAAGTTATGTAATCGATTAGACTTTTAGGTATACCTACAGGCTACCCTTTAATAAGAGTTTATTTTTTAGATGAGACCGCAGACTAACCCCAAATTGATTGGATTTTTAGGTGAGCCACACAACTAATCTTTCATCTGAGTAGACTTTCAGGTGAGCTCGTAGACTGACCTTTGGTCCATATTAGCCACTATTATGCAATAAAAATTATAACTATTTCTACTATTACTGCTAATACTATACAATTATTATACTACTATTACTACTATTATATCACTATAATATGACTGCTATATAATTTACTACTACTATACTACTACTACTGCCATGACTACTATTCATAATACAATATGAATATGCTACTGCTATAATACCAATTCTTGCTATTATACTAGTATACTACTACTATAATACTACAACTACTACTACAATTATTATACAATTACTTTTACTACAAGCACTATACTATACTACTAGTATAATACCATACCATATTGCTATAATATTACTATATTGTATTACTATACTATATTTTTATATTACTATTATTATTATACAACAACTATATTGATACTATTTCTACTATATTGCTAGTATAATATATCACTACTTAAATAGTCTGCTGATACAATACTACTACTACTATATAACTACTATACTACTACTACTGTAACTATACTGTTATAATATTATATTATAACTATTGCTAGTACTAACATAATACAACTATCGTTAGTATAACTATACTGTACTACTATTATAGTAAAATACTATGTTGTTATATTATACAACTATATTACTATTATACTACTAGTACTATAGTATTATATTATACTATTATACTACTACTATATTGTTACCGCTACTACTTTACTACTACTATAGCAATATTAGTAATGTACTTTTATTACTACACTACCACTATACTACTAATACCACTCTTATATTATAACTATACTACTGATATAATTTTTTTTAAGTAACTAGAATTTACCACTAAAGTTGTGCTTTAAGTAAAGTTCAAGCTAACAACCTCTCACATAGAAGAGGTCAGTACAACCACCAAGTCAGTGCTTGAGGTTTACTACTAGTATAATTATACTACTATACTACTATCATTATATCATTTCTACTACTATATTACTATCATACTACTAGTAGTAGTATACTACTAGAATTATTATTATAACAACTACTATTATACTACAAATACACTTCTACTACTAATATATAAACACTGTTACTGTATGACTTTTACTAATATAGCTTTAATATTACTATTATAACGATAGTACCATTACCACTACTAGCATTATTACTATATTATTATACTGCAACTATGCTATAACAACTATACTATTACTACTATGTCACAAATACTACTACAATTATAATACTACAACTATAAGTACTATTATACTAAACTACTACTATTATACCATTATTATGTTATCATATGACTCTTACTTCTATATTACTACTACTACTATAACGCTATTAATATGCTATTACTAGAATACTATAAGTTATACTACTATATTTTAATTATACTATGATTATACTATTATACTAATACTATACTATAACTACTACTATAATAGTACTATTATTACTATTATTATATCAGTACTATTGCTATAGTTATATTACTACCACTTTTACTACTATTACTATTAATATTATATTATTACTACTACTTGTATAACTATAATATTATACTGTTATTATATTACTATGTTGAAACTGTACTATTGTCATAACTGCAGCTTACTACTTCTACAGTGCTATACTACCGTTACTATACTATATAATTACTAGTGCAACAATAATTATTACTATTATACTCGTACTATTATAATACTGCTATTATCATACTATTGCTACTACTATTAGTATTACTAATACTATTACTACTATATTATATTACTAATATACTATAATACTATACTACTATACTATATTACGATGTAACTATACAACTATTACTACTACACTACTACCGATACTAATATATTACTACTAGTACTAATATTATACTATATAATTATTATGCTGCTGCTGCTATACTACTGTTATCACTATACTACTACTATAACTACTATATCACTACTACTAATACTATTATTATAATATATTATGACTATACTATTACTTCACCATTACTACTATACTACTAGTACTATATTAATGCTACTGTTACTACTACTATACTATAATACTTGTTATAGTACTAACAATATATTACTATATTACTGCTATACTACTACTAGTATTGTTATAATATCATAATTACTAATATACAACTACTATTATATTAATACTGCAACTACTACTACTTTTAGTAGTATATTATTACTATACTACTATAATATTGTTATTGCTATACTAATACTATTGCGAGTATTACTGTACTATAATATTACTATTATAGTACTACTATCATAATACTACTACTACTATATTACTACTATCACTCTTAGTAATCTATTATTCTATGATTATACTACTACTATGCTACTAATTTTATACTACTACAATACTACTACTAATAGTACTAATGTTACTACCTACTACTATATTAATACTGTATTACTATATTACTACTATAACAATATACTGTTACTACTATACTGCTACTACTGTTATTAAGTTACTATTATAATTAGTATTACTATATTAATGCTACTACTAGTATTGTTATGCTACTATTATACAACTACTATAGTACTATTATAATACTAATATACTGTTACTATTGCTACCATTTGTTACTACTATAGTAATATACTTGTACTATTATAGTACTATAATTGCTATATTACTATGGTATACTACTATACTACTATAGTATATTATTATATCAGTATTATACTATTAATATACTACTAAACCGTTCTACTATATTATTATAGTATACTTCTAATACTACTATAATAATATTATATTAATACTACTGCTATACTACGACTACCACCACACTATCATTATACTACTACTACTACTCTATGACTACTACTACTATAGTATTGTACTACCACTACTATCAATATAGTACTACCTATATTGCTAGTATTACTATAATAGTAAACTACTGTTATACTACTATACTATATTACTAGTACTATATACTACTATATAATTACTATACCACTATTGTCATACTAATATTATACTACTACTATATTACTACAATAATATATTACTATTATACTATATTACTACAAGTACTACTACTATTAGCATTGCTAGTATACTATACTATATTATACTACTACTACACTACTATTATAACTGCTAGTATACTATTACTACTATTACTATAGTTATACTTCTACTATACTATTATTGTTAATATACTATTACTATTACTATATTATTACTATACTATTATAATTACTATTGCTTACTGCTACTATACTAATACAGTAATACTATACTATTATTACTGCTATATTACTATTACTATTATACTACTATTACAATACCACTTCTATATTACTACTACTATATTGCTATATTATTATTACTGTTACTACTAATATACTGCTACTTTTATACTACTAGAATACTATTGCTACTATTACTATTATCCTATAATTAGTACCACCACTACTACTTGTACTACTACCACTACACTACTATTAGCACCACTACTATTATACTATACTACTATTACAATAATTATTGTTATACTATTATACTATACTATTACTTCTGCTGCTGCTGCTACGATAACTATTATTATACTATTATAGTAATATTATTATATAACTATTATTACTACCATGGTTCGGCGTTTCGGCCGTTTCGGCCGAACCCGTGCCGAAACCGTTAATATCGTTTCGGTTAGGGTTTACTGTTCATTACTGTTCATCTTCGCCAACGAACGCAGCGGGAGTGCGCGGGAGCGGGAGCTCGCCGGGCTCGAGCGCGCGGGCGGGCGGGAGCTCGCCAGGCTCGCACGCGGGAGGGCGGGAGCTTGCCGGGCTCGCGCGGGCGGGCGGGAGCTCGCCAGGGTCGCACGCGGGGTTGGGAGCTCGCCGGGATCGCACGCGGGGGCGGGAGCTCGTCGAGCTAGAGAGCGGGGGGCCGAGAGCTCGCCAGGCTCGCGCGCGGGGGCGTGAGCTCTCCGGGATCGCGCGCATGGGCGGGAGCTCGCCAAGCTCGCGCGCGGGCGGGCTGGAGCGCGGGCGGGCGGGCGGGAGCGTCGCCGGGCTCGGGCGGGTGGGAGCTCGCCGGGCTCGAGCGTGAGCGGGCGGCGGGGGGGCGGGCGGGAGCTCGCCGAGCTCACGCGGGTTGGGGGGGCGGGAGCTCCGGGCGGGCAGGCGGCCGGGGGGAAGCTCCGGGCGGGTAGGCGGCTGGGGGGAAGCTCCGGGCGGGCGGACGGCGGCGGCTTGGCGTGAGCTCCGGGCGGACAAGCGGGCGGGTGGGAGCTCGCCGAGCTCGCGCGGGTTGGGGGGTGGGGTGGTAGGGGGGGGGGGGGGGAGAGAGAGAGGGGGGGGGGGGGGGGTGGTTGTGGTCGTGAGAGGACCTGGTGCTGGCTTTGTGTTCAAATCCAAAAACCCTGCGTACTTACTAGTTTATCGCCGTCCTATCTCGTGCCCTCGCTAACTTAACTCGTACTCCCGTAAGATGAGACTGACCTTACACTGGGGCGTAATATTATTGCCAGTGTTGTCGTCAATTTGATTTCGACATCCTTATCGGTTTCTATCAAATATTATTTACGTACGTAATATTATTCACGTAAATATTCATTATTTTTAAAAATTTTTAAATATATTATAATTTTTTAATTTGAAGTTAAAAAATAATTAAAATTAAATTAAATTTTAGTCAAAATATAATTTTTATTTTAGACCTTTGATATATGGTTATACTTCAGAACCGCTGTCATGAAATCGTGTAGAGCTAATTGTTTTAATTCATATGCCCATAAATACTCGTCCAGATCATCGAGGTACTAAATTTGTAATTCCACACCCAGATGTTCCAAACTCAACCGATGATGATTATGATGATTAGTTGTATTATCTTAGAATTTATAAATTATGTACGTGTGAAATACATTTTAATGAAAAGTTAAATTTGCTTATGTTAATTTTTAAATTTTAATCATATTCATATCATTTCTTATATATTTTTTTAATACACTAATATATATTAAAAGCAGACAATATCAGTGACTAACTATCAAAATTAATTTTAATTAACTTAAATAATATTTGAAATTATTGTAAAATTAAGTATAAATTTATTTATAATTTTCCAAATTTTTTCAAATTTTTTCTAATATTTTATCGTATTTTTAATTTGAAGTCAAAGCACAGTCAAAATATAGTCAAACTCTGGTCAACGCCTAATTAATAATTTAAAAAATTCTTTCGGCCGAAACCGAAACGGCCGAAACTGAAACCGAAACGGCCGAAACGGCCGAAACGTATCGGTTTCGGCCGGTCCCTAAACCGAAACCGAAACCGAAACCGAAAACCTTGATTATTACTATTATTATACTACTACTATATTTATACTATATTAGCATTATTACTGCTACACTACTACACCTAATTTGTGCTCAAGTCATCTAGAATTTTCATTTGTTAATTTGGGATTACTCTTTGGGGTCTCTCACTATCCTAGGTGATCGATTTTGGCTCCATAAATTTTGACATGTCCAATGAGGCATGACATTACTTTCAGGTGTAAAAATCTAATTAGCCTAAATGCATAATAAAAGAAGAAATATGAAAATCAATGGTTAATTTTCAATTGAAAAAAGGAAAATGTCATCAATAAGTGATTTTCTTATCTCAACCTATACAATCATCCTCAGTAAAAGATTTGTAATACATTTTTCTCAATTAACAATGATTGTGAGGGCAATCAGAGTCTACATAAGCATGGATTAGCTCCTCGTCTCCTATTCAAGGGGTAATGACCTCTTACCCATGGAGTAAAGATTAAGTCCACTTAGGAAGAAAGGGTCAAACCCATTCAAGGAACTAAAGCCAAATGTTATTATATTAAAGCTTAATGATGAAGTAGAGATTCTATCGGTAAAAACTAGGGTATCAGTCATTCAAAGACTTGGTAATAGACAAAAGTTAGTTTTTGACCACCTACGATGCCCTTTAGAAGACAAGAATGGTCGTTGATAATATATGGTGAAGTCGAAATCCCTCGATCACCCCTTCCTGCCAATGGCGAAAGTTGACTTTAGGAATATGACTATACTTTTTTATGATGAAAAAGTTTATTTTCACATAGTAAAGAAAGACCAACTTATGTAGTGATTGAGCCCACATCTACATGACAAACAAAATTCACTTTCAAGTGGCAAACAAAATCTATTTTGTATAATGACCAAGCTCATATTTACGTGGCAATTCAAGTATACTTTCATATGGTAAAATAAAGTCCATATTATGTGGAGGTCAAGTCCAAATTTATATGACAGTTTAAGTCCACTTTCATATAACTAATTAAGTCTACTTCCACATAGGAAATAAAGTCCATTCTACATGGCATCCAAGCCTATGCTTAAATGGCAAATTGACTTTCACTTTCATGTGGTTAACAAAAGTCCATTTTCACGTGACAAATTAAGTCTATATTTACATGACAATTCAAGTCTACTTTCATATGACAAGAAAAGTCTATTTTATATGGAAATCAAACCCATATTTAGATCAAGATTTTAAAAATTGGCTAGTATTTAAGTTTGAATTTTTAGGATTTGTGAAGAAGCTTAAAGCAAGATAGTCGAGTTTGTCGTCCAAGTTGAAGAGTCTTGGCCTTTGGACTCTGCTGCTCACCTTCACTTCTTCTTCTTTTTTCTCTTATTCTTTTTCAAATTTACTAGGTTCTAAGATGGTGATCAAACTATGCAAGGTGGAGTATAATTAGAAGCTAAGATACTTCTAGGATGAGTATAGCTAGGTGTTGATCACCACCAGATGATAAGAGTGTCGATAGCTTTCAAACCAAGACCACGGTGGCTTCCTTGACTCTGTCTGTAAAGTTTATAAGAAACTTACCTCTACGGATTAGTTGGTTATGTAAGTCTAGATTTGGCAACGGTGGTTGGTGGAGCACCAGGTTAAGGCAACAAAAGTGTTTCAAGAAGAGTGCATCTCCTTTATCTTATTCGTGATTTTAGTAATAGTAGTAGTAGTATAATAGTAGTACTAGTAATAGTGGTAGTATAGTAATAACGTAGTAGTAATATAGTAGTAGTAGTAGTAATAGATATGCTTAGATAAGATGACAAGCAAACCAGAATAAAAATAATAGATGGAGAGTTAAGGAATAAATGAAAAGATAAGTATCTCACTATCAAGGTGATAATATAGAATAATCACATCCTAAATAAGAGACAGATGATAAGCAACCTCGCCACCAATGTGTTAATGCAAGTAATCACACCTAAGATAAGAAGTTGGAGTAATTTGCCACGCTTGAAGAAATTTAAGTTATAAGAATTGATAAGTCTTGAAATTCAATTCAAGAACCATTTGTAAAGAAGTTTGATTAAAATAGAGAACTTATATTTACTAGATAATATATAATAAATATAACACTTCAAAACACTAAAGGTTTATATTGAAAACTAGTTAAAAGACTCTTAAGATTTCAAAAGGCTCCTAGAATTTCAAGTCACATTAAATTTAGTCAAATGGGAGCAATGCTCCTCTTAAGTAGATTCTCATATGCTAAACTAGAACTCCACATGAGCCAGCCTAATTGTTCTTGAAGGAAAGAGTTTAATCTACCTTGGCCTTTGACTTAATAATTATCCCAATGTTCTCTTGAATTTAGTTATCAATAGCTAATGCATCAAGTAGTACTATAGTAATAATATAATAGTAGTACTAGGAATAGTAAATATAAGTAAAATAGTATTAGTATAGTAGTAGTAATAGTATAATAGAAGTAGTAATAATGTTAGTATAGTAGTAGTAGTAGTAGTATAGTATAGTAGTAATAGTATAATATTAGTAATAGCATAATAGTAATAATAGTAATGGTTTGATAGTAGTACTAGTAGTATAGTATCAATAGTAGAATAGTAGCAATAGTAAAGTAGTATAATTGTACTAGTAGTAGTATAGTAGAAGTAGTAGTATAGTTATATTAGTATAATTGTATTAGTAGTTGTAGCAGTATTGAAGTATATTAGAAGTGGTAGTAGTATAGTAGTAGTAGTAGTAATATAACAATAGTAACAGTAATAATAATATAGTAGTAGTATAGTAGTAGTTATAGTAGTAATAATGTAGTAGTAGTAATATATTAGTAATAATGGTAGTATAGTAGTTGTACAAATAGTAATAGTGGTAGTAATGATTATACTTTACTAGTATAGTATTAGTAATAATAGTAATAACACTGTAATATAGTAGTATACTAGTATATTATATGGTAGAATAGTACTAGCAGTAGTATAATAGTAGTATAATAATACTAGTCATATTGTACTTAGTGATCGTATACTAATATAGTAGTAGTAATAGTAGTAGTACTATAATAGTATATTAATATATTAGTATGTTAAAATAGTACTAGGAATAGTATAATAATATAAAAATACTAGTCGTATTGTGCTAGTCGTGATATACTAGTAATGGGATTAAGGCTACCTAGCAAGAGGCTTTAAAATAGTTTATGGAATTTGAGTAATATTAGGATGAGCTCATCAACAAATCCATGATTAGCCTCTTTGATAGGGATATGTTTTGCAAATGTGACTTGCTTGATAGGTAAAACAAACCTAACTTTGATCCATTTTGGGACCTATACTTGTGAGTGATCAATGAAGACTTGTTGGAGAGATGTTGTTGCCTTTATCACTTTGATGCCTATGGCCTCCCTTGATGCTTGCCCAAGCTCCTAATCCCCTAAAAGCTAACTTCCAGGCCCAAGTTTGTCTCTCAGCTATTGGCCTTGCTCCTAAGGATGATGGGCTTGTTCAGCTTGATCTTGCTATCAAAGCCAATGACATAGTTTGAGTCCTTGTTTGACCTTTTATTTCTTTTCAAACTTAGACATGGTTTATTGGACCCATTATAATTGGAGCTTTTGAGTGCTTTTAACTCTTTCCTTCATAGCTTCTTATTAGTGAAAATTTTATTCCAAATGCATGGATTAACTTTACTCTTCAAATTTTGATGATGAGCAAGGATATGAAATTTTGGTGATCTCCCTCTTGGTTCTAGTCTTGGGGTTCACCTCAAAATACTTGCACCTTGATGTCATACTCATGTATAAGCCTTATTGAAGCATGCAAGCTCTTTGTGTTGAGTATGAAGCTTAGAATTTTTGCATCTTGGTCAAGTACAAAGTTTGCAGCCTTTTTCCTTGGTCAAATGCAAAACTTGTAGTGGGGCTTCATTGGTTAAGCACAAGGCTTGTAACATGATCCTTTGATCAAGTGTGGAACTTGTAATTGAGCTTTGTTGGTCAAACATAGAGCTTGTAACTTGGTACCTCTGTCAAGTATAGAACTTGTAATTGGGCTTTGTGGGTTATGAATGGAGGTTATAACCTAGTACCTTGGTTAAGTGCAGAACTTGCAATTGGGCTCCATGGATCAAGTACAGAACTTGTAATCTATTCTCTTGGTCAACTACAGAATAGCTAACCAGGCTTCATGGGTCTAGCGTGAAGCGCATAACTTGGAACCTCAATCAAATGCAGAACTTGTAATTGATTTTTGTAGGTCAAGCATGGAGCTTGAAATTTGGTACCTTGGTCAAGTGCAAAACTTATAACCAGGCTTTGTGAGTCAAGTGCAAAGCTTGTATCCTAATTCCTTGTCAAGTGCCAAACTTGTAACCATGATTTGTGACTCAAGTGTGTAATCTAAACCCTCAATCAAGTGTTTAACTTTTAACTAGGCTTTGTTGGTCAAGTAGAGAGCTTGTAACCTAATACCTTAGTCAAGTGTAAGGCATTATTGGTCAAGAACATAGCTTGCAACCTAATCCATTGGTCAAGTGCAAAACTTGTAAATAGGCTTCAAGTTGGCTAAGCATTCTGCAGCTAAATTAACCACTTCATTGACAAAAGCTCAGCAAATTACTTACATGCCAAGTGTGGGGTAATGTTTTCCCATCCAAATATTCTGGCTTGTAGGTCCCCATCCCACTACATCATGTAACACAATATGGGCCTTCCTAGTTTAGGGGCAGCTTTCTAGCAGCTCTATTTGTGTTATTCATCCTCCTTAGCACTAGATCCCCATGTTCAAGGGTTATTTTAGTACCTTATGTACCTATGCACAAACAACGCCATGTTTCTAGGACACAATCCAAAAATAGGAGTGGTCTTGCACTTCTAGGAGGAGGTTCTTTTCTGCCCATAAGTTTTCTTCATTTGTTTGTGAGTTGTAGTGTTGTTCCCATAGAGAAGGTAGACCAATTCAACTAATATTGAATGGTGTTTCTCCTATGGCAGTTAGTGGGGTGGTCTTGTAAGATCACAAAATATTGTGTAGCTCTTCGACTGTAGCCCCTTGGCACCTTTAATGCACTTCTCCAAGCCATGCGATATGGTGTGATTAGTTACTTGCAATCCCATTTGCTTGTGGTTATGTGATAGATGTGAATATTTGTTGGATGTGAAGGTCTTTGCAAAACCCTTTGAATCTTGATCCATCGAACTTCTTGTCGTCATCAATCACTAGCACCTTAGATATGTCAAACCTTCGTATCACACCCTGCTAAAAGAATATGTTCAACTTCTACTTGGTGATTGTTGGCAATGGTTCAGCCTCTATCTATTTGGTGGAGTAGTCTATTGCAATCATCAGGAATTTTTGTTGCCCTAACGCTGGTAGGAAAGGACCTACGATATCCATTCCCCATTGATTAAATGACCATGGTGATTGCATTTGTTATAGTTTAGTGGTAGAGTTATTGTGCAATTGTGTATGCTTCTGGCACCGCTCAGAAAGTGTACTCCAATACTTCCTTGGTCAAATTTGGCCAGTCA
The DNA here is from genome assembly GCA_005019695.1 of Trichopus zeylanicus subsp. travancoricus. NCBI lineage: Eukaryota > Viridiplantae > Streptophyta > Magnoliopsida > Dioscoreales > Dioscoreaceae > Trichopus > Trichopus zeylanicus. The sequence continues at coordinate 300,651 of RXID01014364.1, forward strand.
TAGCCTTGTCAAAGTAACTTATTGGCCATCATTTTCCCACCTGCATGGCTTTCATATATTCATGTACTTCCCTGAGGGTATACTTCAGTTCAAGTGCAATGAGACATCTGATGAATGGCCGAGTGAGAGACTACTTGTATAGCTCACGCTCATGGACTATGAAATTTGATGCTAGCCTCTAGACTTTTTGAGCCTCATCCTTATTGTTTAGTAGCTTTCCTATTATTAGATATTCAAGAAAGGTATCTTTTCAACTTGGTTGGGGCTTTGCATTAGAACTTTTGCCACTACTCTAAGTTCGGAGCCTACATCACGACAAGGTTTGGTGATGTTTGTCACTAATCCTATAGGTAGGCTAGAGAACTAGGACTATGTTGAACCTTGGAGAGTATCTAAAAATGCTTTACACATTGTATTATCTATTTCTCCATTAAGTATCATGCTATTTTTGAATGATCTAATATGATCTAAGGAGTCCTTGTTTCCATCATATGACTCTCAAGATGGGTTGTGGAGGCTTAGTAAAGAGTGGCTGGCTTAGTGTACTCATGACATTGCTCAATGTTGCTTTCAGTTCTAACGAGCTATGATGTCTTTCACCCACCATCCATGCAATGCACTTCTCCATATCTTTCGTGCTCCACGTGGCCTAATTTATAGTTTTTGCACTTGCTTCAATGAGCAATTCATAGCCCTTGCTTGATGTGTTAAATTGGGCTTGGCTCCCATGCTATGCTACTATACCATGTACCTAGGCCTAGCTAGCATGGTCTCTTAACTTTTGCTATCTCTATTGAACCTCCTTTGGTTGGGTCACTAACATTCACTTGATGTACTATTGCTAACATGTTGGCATGTGCATCCATGTCATTTGAGGTTGGCCTTTCACAAATTGGACCATGACGTGAATCCCTACTACTAGCTAAGTGAACTTGCCTTTGAACACCGGCTCATCTGCATCATTTCCTAGTTTTTCTTTCAACTTACTAGGGCTTTGCCTCTGGGAGCAAGGTTCTATTGAAGTTCTTGTAGCCATGTGATAGGGAGTTGGAACACCTTTGAAAGAAGCTTGATGGGACACCAATTGCTTTGGTGGTCCCCCCGCTACTAGTTTGCCCCCACATTGTTACTTTTGCAGAATGGTCATGGTCGACTACTTGAAGATAGGGTGATTAAGAAAACCTTAACAAAAGCACCAAATTTTATCTCTCCTGATTTTGGTTGAGGAGAGTTCTTTTGTTCCCTTCTAGTAGGTTTGATCCCACAGCAAATAAGAAAAATTGCCTGTTTGGTGTTCACTAAGAGATGATGCTCTAATACTCAAGTTAATGCTTGAATAATCTCCCTTTGGAGAAATAGGTTTTCAGAGATTTTACGAGAGTGACATCTAAATATTCTCATCTCCTTTTTGTATGGTTTGGATAACTTAACCCTTCTATATGAGTTAGTCTAAGGCATTTGAGGGAATCCACTTAGTGTTCTATAACATAGTTTGACGGACTTTGTCGGGTAGCAGGTGGTATAGCAAGAGGTGGTTGTTATTACAATAGCCTATCCTTTGGAATGTAACATGAGCTAGTTGCTATGCAGACCAAGAATTTATGAAGTAATGAGCTACCATGGCCCAGTCCATTTAGGCCTTGTTTGGCCAAGATATAAAGGCCAAATTGTGAGTGTCTGTCAAACTCGATTTCTATTTGTATCACCTTTCGACTTGGTTTAATCTTTGAGTTTGGGCCAATAGTTTACCTTCATACATCAAAATGCATTCAAAGTATGAAATCATATAATTTAGGGTGATTTGCATATACCTCCTTGTAAGCTTTCAAAATTATATATTACTCCTCAAAAATTTAAAAATTTGTAGATAACTAATTTGATTTTCGCTATCATTCCAAATAAGTTTCTATCATCTATTTTGATGTTAAATTATGGTCAACTTTTAACCAACTAAATTTGGGTAGTCAAACTTCAAAGTTTGGACAACCAAACTCTTTTCTCATCTTCTTCTCTAATGCTCACCAATGATCAACACTTTCCTTGACCCATCCTTCCCCTCCTTGTTCACACCTCCCTTGATTCTCACAAGTATTTTCTAGAACACCAAGAGGGAATATTTGATCAAGGCTCTATCTACGTAGGCATGCAAGAGGGATGTGGCAACATGGGGTCTCTTTTAAGGTCATTCTAGACCATAGGGTCATTGATGGCTAAGGTGATATTGATGGAGGAAGGGTTAGAGTAGAAGGTGGCATAGAGGAGGGTGGGGAAGGAGATGTGGTCAATCATGATTATGAAGCTCAAAGATGGTGGGGCAAGGTGACAAGGATAAGTGTAGGTTAGTGTCAGCCGAAACTACAAAAGCCACCTAAGAGAGAGAGAGAGGGGGGGTGGGGGGGGGGGGGGGGGGGGGGGAATTATAATTGTAATTCAAAGCCAATTCACAAAAAATTATAATTGTAAGCAATTAAATTAAGTAAGAGAGGAATAGAGTGCGCTGTGATTTTTATGTGATTTAAAGACCGACTGCCCCTACTCTATGGTGCTTGCCACAATCTTGAGGATTTCAATACTCTCCTAGTGTGTTACTTCAGCAATAAAGCTAACCACGTACAACTCCTCTTGCTCCAACCTGGAGTAGAGTCTCTCAACCACTCTAAATAACCTTAGAGTGGATTACAAGTGGAAATGAAGATGAATGATTTAGATTTAGCTCACAAAAAGTTCTCTCAAGATTGAAAGAAAGGGTAATGAAAACATGCTTGAGATTGGACAGTTTAGAGCTTAACAATGGCTAGAGTGAAAGGGATTTGGCCACTTTTCTCAAAAATTAGAAGATAAAAAAATATTTATGGAAGTTCTTTCAACTCTATTTATACCTTTGAGGTCAAATCTAGCCATTATAGGTGAGATCTCTTGTCTTTGTTCTCTCATAATAGTCAAAAAACCTAGTCATTAGTTATGTAGAAAACTCGAATCAAACATCCACTTCAAATAACCAATTGCCTGATTTTGGCTTATTAGTACTAGCTCACAACTCGACCGAGCATCTAGTTTTATCAAAACTTGAATCCTAGTGGGCCATTTGATTCCCAACTGGGTGTCTAGTTCTAGTTAATAAATCAGAACCTAAATCACCAGTCGAACATCTGATTCTCAATTGCGCTTCCACATAGGATTGAAATTTGAATTTTTAGTCTAACATACCTGAGTGTCCAATTCATAGGTGGACATCTAGTATACTTAGAAAAGCTATGTTAAGGTTTTCCTGCAAAACTCTACATGGCATTGAATGGTAACCAATTAATCTTAAATAAATTTTCAACTGGACTAAAAATAAAAGAAAGCTAAACCTAGTTAAAGCTGATTTTTTGAGTTGCCTTGGTCTTGTTTATATCACCCATGAATCATCAGATTGTTGTAGACACCTCCAAGCCATCTTGAGCCATCTCTTTATCTCATCAAGCCGTGCTCACCGACCTACCATTGTGCTTCTTTTTTTTTCTTGAAGCTTTTGAACATTTCCTCGAGAGCTTTAAGTATTTTTGCTAAATACGACTCAAGTAGATCATCAAATAGCATTTATTCATTATCAAAACTAGGAGGAACAATAATCTCTCCCTCTTTGATGATTACAAACTCTCAAAATAAAACACTTAAAATTTAAAGTGGAAGCAGTCATATATGAAGCATGGATAAGCATATATGCATATATAGGGCATAAGGCATATATATGAGTATGATCATAAACATAAAAATATCATCATAGCTTTCTCCCCTTTTTAACATTAACAAAAAGGGTACAATACAAAATTTGCATGTACAAAGTGTCCCTTGTAAATTCAATAAGTACAACTTATATAAAAGCTAAAGCACTACTTTAACTTACAGGATACATTGAAAGAAAGTCAAGATCACCACTACCTATATATAAGACATACTAAGCTTCCCTTGACATGATGTATTTTTAAAATTGGAATATCCAAGAGACAATATAAAAAGCAAAATATCCATAAAATAGTCATAACATTAAGTCACAAAGCACCAAACCATAAACCAAATCACTAAAACCATAATCCATAGTCCAAAACATTAAAACCATCTAAACAAAGATAAAATGAACACAATTCAAAAACTAAACCAAGATCAACAAAACTCAATGATAATCCACAAAATTCAAAAAGCAACACAATCTGAGTCAAAGGACTTGGTCCAGGAGTATCTTAGGGAGTCTGTGATTTAGCAAGGAGCGTATCATCTCTGACATCCCATCTAATGAGGTGCACACCATCTTTAACAATTCATCCACCAAATTCTAGAGCTAGGGCACCTTCTCGGCTGTGTGCTGGGTGAGATCCTCGAGATGTGTGAGCCTCGAAGCAAAGTCAACCTTGAATCCTATGGATGTGGTATGTGAGCGTCTAGCTCATGTAGATCCTACTCTCTAGCCATGCTCTACATCATCAAACTCTGCCTCCTCATCCTCCTTAGTGTCTCTGGCATGACCTCAAGTCCAAACTCCATCCCTCTCAGTGAAGCCTATTTGAAAGAGGGTAAAACAAGAGAAGATATCGATAGGAGTGAAGGCATGATAGAGAGAGAGAGAGAGATCACAAGTAGGAATGGAAGCCCCAAAGTTCTTCAAGATATTGGAAATAATCCCAAGATAATCAAGACTAGCATGGGAATGCCTAATATAATAGCCCATATGGTGAAGGATAAGGTGTGGTAGGTGAACTCTACACTTGTTTAATAAGTAGTAAATCATATATAGCTTAGTATAGGAAACCCCATCCTGATGCCCACCCTTTAGAAGGAAGGTGTAGGTGAGGATTTGATGGATATAGGTATAAGGTAGGAGAAGGTCTGACTGAAGCCTGCGTATGACATCACCCCAGTTTCCCTCAAATATGGTCTAAACAACTGAGGTGTATGAGGGAAGGTGGCTAGGCCATTGGCTAGTAAAGTTCAGTTAGGCCCCCTCAAATGGTACCTCAAGAATAGCAGATAGCACTATGGGTGTTAGAATCATGTCTCTACCCTTAGAGGATGTGTGATAGAGTTTTCACCAAAGGAGGCATTAGCATAGAATGCTCATATGTCATGATCATGGTATGCCTCATGGTTAGTGAACAATGAAAGCCATCCTTGAAATTCAAAAAGTGGTCTAAGATTTAGAGAGCCAAGATCATCAAAATCAACCATTTGAGCAACTGCTGTTCTAGAAGTAGTAAATTACAGTTGAAAGATAGTGAATCCATCAATGGAAGCAAATTCTAGGGGAAAGTCTTCATTACCAGGTGTGGAAAAAGATCCCTTGCCCTTTATCTTCTTGGAGACAAGTTTCTTTAACCTTTTGGCCATTGAAGATGAAGGAGCTGAAATTAAGAAGGAGAATGTGAAGGATCAAAGGAGGATGAGCCAAATCGAGGTAGGAGCCTTGAATCTCCAGATGGACACCAGATTGCTCGAGGAAGTCGCCGGAGAGGAGTCGCGCATGCAAGAGGGGAAAAGAAGGCCCAGTGCTTAGGGTTTTAAAGTTCAAAAACCAGCTCTAATTGTGTGTATCAGATGTCCATTTGGGAAAATGGGCATCGAACAGAGAATTTTGATAGTTCAAATATTCTTGTACTGGACATCTATTTGAGAAGTGGCATCTGACACAGAATTTCTGACTATAAAAATTTATTGTACTAGACATCCATTTCATAAATGGATACCCATTTTATCCATTTCGCTATAAAGTTTATAAATAAAACTAAAAGCTCAATTCTAAGAACTCAGAAAATTATGTAATCTTTACGATACTAATAGCACTCCGAATGAAACAAAACCATGTCTCATCTATAGATTTTATGAAAATATCTATGAGATAATGATCAGTTTCAATAAAAATCAATAAAATGTCTTTTCTAAAATATGATCTTGAAGAAAATAATAATGAATATCAATATAATTTGAATGAGAATGTTGTACTAGACTTTTGGACAAACTAATAGTACTAGTATTGTGATAGTAAATTGGTACATTTGAAAAATCTCAATCAAAATATTAAAGTGTTTGTCTCATCTAAAGTATTTGAGAATAACAACACCCCACAGCTACGTATTCAACTTCTGAGATAGAAAGAGCTATTAATTTTATTTCTTGAAACTCTATAAAACTAGAGATTTTTCAAGAAAGTGGCATGTACCAATAGTACTTTTTCTATTCACCCAACATTTGACATAGTCTGCATCACAAAAACTTATTAAATTAAAATAATCATTCCTTGGATACCACAATCCTAAGTCTAGTGTACCCTTAAGATATCTAAGTATGCGTTTCATGGCAACTAGATGGGATTTCTTACGAGATGTTTGAATTCTAGTACATAAGCAAACATTAAACATAATATCATGTCTACTTATGGTAAGATATAATAAACTACTAATCATATCTCTATCTCGCTTTTCATCAACCTTCTCACTATCGTCATCTTTGTCTAACTTGGTTGAAGGACTTATTGGAGTTTCTATTGCTTTGGCCTCATTCATGTTGAACTTCTTGAGTAATTCCTTGGTGTACTTGGTTGATGAAAATCTCATTTTTCAATTACTGAACTTGGAGTCCAAGAAAGAAATGTAATTCTCCCATGATGCTCATCTTAAACTCCTCCTTCATAGTTCTTACAAATATCTCACAAAGATTTTTATTAATAGCACCGAATATGATATCATCAATATAAATTTGTACTCCTAATACATTATTATGCACTTTTAGAAGAAATAATGTGGTGTCTATGAAACTTATTTTAAAAGTATTTGAAATTAATAAGGAACTTAGTCTCATACTAAACTCTTGGAGCTTGCTTAAGACCATATAGTACCTTCTTTAATTTTAAAACATAATTTGGAAAATTCAAGACTTCAAAACTAGAAGGTTTTTCAATATAAAGTTCTTTAGATAAAAAGTTATTTAAGAAAGCATGTTTGACATCTATTTGAAATAGTTTAAAACCTTTATAATATGCAAAAGCAAGTAAATTATGAATAGATTGTAAATGAGTAACAAGTGTAAAAGTTTTTTCAAAATCAATGTCTTCAATTTAGTTGAAACCCTTGGCCACTAATCTAGCCTTATTTCTAACCATGACACCATTTTCATCTAGCTTGGTGCTATAGACCCATTTGGTACCAATAATTGGGTAGTCATTTGGTCATTAAACAAGCTTCCAAAATTGATTCACCTCAAATTTATTTGGTTCTTTTGGCATAGCAAGAATCCAACTCTCATCTCTTTGAACTTCCTCAAGATTCTTTGGCTCAATATGAGAAAGAAATGCAATATAATTGTGATTAAACTTAATAGCATAATGAGCTTTTACCCCTTGATAAACATCACCTATGATTTGATTCATTGGATGATTTTTCTCGAATCCCCACTCTTTGGATAGTTCCTTGTCATGCTCTTACTCCTTTGATTTATCATCTCTATTATCAACTTTCTTCTTATTTGATTTCTTACTAGTTTCACCCTCTTTTCCATCCAAAATATGCAACTCATCCATCCTCTTGGAGATTTCTACATCATCATTAAAAGCTTTTTTCTTTAAGAGTTAGATTCATCAATTTCAATATTTATTGACACTTCAACAATCAAAGAGGTCTTGTTGAAGACTCTAAATGCTCTTAAAGTAGAAGAATAATTGAGAAATATGCCTTTAAAAGTTTTAGAATCAAATTTTGATAAACAATTTGTTGCATTCAAAATAAAATATTTGCATCCAAAAATATGAAAATATATAATATTTGGCTTTTTCCCATTCCATAACTCAAATGGGGTTTTGTTAAGAATTGGTTGAATAGAAACTTTATTCAAGATGTAGAAAGCCATGTTAATGGCCTTCGCCCAAAAATACTTAGATAGGGAGTACTCGATAACTATGACCTTTGCCATCTCTTGAAAAGACCTATTTTTTCTCTCAACAACTCCATTTTGTTATGGAGTGCGAGGAGCTTAAAAGCTATGCTTAATATCATTTTTAATGTAATAACTCTTCAAATGGATGATTTTCAAAAATTCTCTTCCATAATCACTTCTAATTTTGGAAATCAAATAACCTTTTTCATTTTGAACATATTTTGCAAAATTGACAAAAGAATTAAAGTATCACTTTTATTTGCTAGAAATAAGACCCACATATAATTAGAAAAGTCATCAACCATTACAAAGGCATACTTTTTTCTTCATAGGCGTGCAGTCTCAATAGGTACAAACAAATTTAGGTGTAGAAGTTGAAGTGGTCTTATAGTTGATACCACCTTCTTAGGTTTGTGTGAAGACCTCACTTACTTTCCCATTTAGCATACATTACATATTTGATCTTTGATGAATTTACCTTTGGGGAGTCCTCTCACAAGCTCCTTCCAGTTAACTTTGACAGTCATATCTATACATGTGTGGCCAAATCATCTATGCTAAAGTCATTCATACTTCTCATGGGCTATAAAATGCTTTTCAATATTAAGGTCATCTTGATCAATAGTATAGACATTTTCATCACGATAGTCAATAAATTTGCTATTATTATATTTAGCTATGCAATTATTAGATTAAATAAAATATGAAAACCTTAGTCACACAATTGACTAATAGACAACAAGTTATGCTTAAGTTTCTCAACTAGAAGTACACCTTTAATAAGAGATGAATAAATAGAAATATCACCTTTACTAAGGATTATTCCTTTATCATTATCTCCAAAGGTAACAAAATCCTCCGTCTTTACTTACCAACTCCTTTAACTTGGATGGATTTCCCATCATGTATCTTGAACATCCACTATTAAGGAACCATTTCTCATTCTTCTTCTTGGAGTGCAGGCACAACTAACCCATCAAAATTGGATAGTTATCCATTCTCAATTATGGGTCCTCATGATTAGGAAAATAGAGTATGCAAAAAGACAAAAATGCAAATAATGATACAAGAAATACGAAATGAAATTACTTACCTCTACTATATTAGCTAGAGAATGACCATAGAATAACCTAGTAAAAGCATATGGGTTATCTTTATCTACTCCAACCATGATCATGCAATTTTAGGAATCCAAACTAACTTGAATTTCTTAATTTTTGTGATTATCCCCTTAGATACCCATATTTACTTAAGAGAAACATTTCTCTTAATTGGCCAACTAGTGGAGATATTCCCTTCTACCACAATAAGTATAAGTCAAATAAGAATAAATTATAGTTGAAGCTTCTACAAAAGTAGTTTTAGTACCTTTGAACTTAGAAGTTAAAACAAAACCTAAACCAGATTTATTCAAAACATTCCTTTGAATTTTAAGAATCATGTTCAAGGTAGTAATTTCATGAAAGAAATTTTGTAAAGCTTTCCTCAAATAACTATTATTATCTCTAAGCATGGCAAGATCATTATGGCAATCAAAAGTAGTTTTAGAAGATTTTAAAAATATCATATTCTACTTGGAGTGCATCAATATTCCTTTTGCAATTGCAAGTACTTTTGGAAGATTTCAAAACATTAAAATCATTTTCAAGTGTACATAATTTCTTTCTCAATGAAGCACGCTTGAGGCTTAATTTTTCATACCTTGAAAATAATTCCTCAAAAGCTTCTTATAACTCTTCAAAGGATAAGTCACATACCTCATCCTCATTTGCCATGAGGCATAAATCTAGAATCTCATCATCAGATAGGGCATCCTCACTCTCCTCTTCAGAGTGATCTTATGTTGCCACCATTGCCTTTTTCTTCATAGCCTCAAGCTTCTTGGATTGGTTGTTGAGAGGGCAATTTACCTTCATATGACCCAGCTTCTTACACTTGAAGAATGTGAGTATGGCCTCCTCTTCTTCCATAATTAGGTTGCTCCTCTCACCTTTTCTTAGCTTTCTTGGCGTGTGTTTCTTCTTGAGAAATTTTCTAAATTTTATTGTTAGAAGCACCATGTCTTTATCACTATCCTCCTCTTCTTCTCCACTTTATTCTTATGTTTTGAAAGCAATATTCTTCTTCTTCATCTTGTCTTCATTGTCCTCTTGGATATGGTCTTTCATTATCATTTTGTGAGTGATTAGAGATCATAGGAGCTCCTCCAAAAATAGCGTATTGAGATCTTTGGCTTCCTATATCTTGTCACTTTTAGAACCCAAGTCTTAGGCAAATATCTCAAAATCTTTTTAACCATTTCATTGTTAGTATAAGCTTTACCAAGAGATTTAAGAATATTGATAATATCGATAAACATCTCAATGATAGGCTAATTTGGTACCCTCATAAGTAATCTCAAGACAATGCCAAATATAATGAGTCATCTCATAGATACTAATACAATTAAATTCTAACAGATCAAAAGTGCAATATAAAATATTCATTACTTTCATATTTAAATAATTATTTTTTTATCAATCACATCCCACTCATCCTTAGCTTGGGTACCCTCATCTCATCAATTATTTTGGTGGGTGGAGTGTACCTTTTTTTTTACCAACTATCATAGATCATAATCAATAGTTTTTATGAAGACACAAATACAAGCTTTTCAATATTTAAAATGTGTGCCATTAAATAGCAGTAGATGAGTAGTGGTTGCCCCTCTTGAAGGGATAGTGAAGCACAAAAATTTTTTATAAGTAAGGATTGAAAAAAATGCTAGATGGTTAAATCAAAAATAAGAGCAACAAGTTTTGATACTAATTAAAACCCAAAAAACCACCTAAGAGAGAAGAGAGGGTGCGAATTAGATTTTGAGACCAAATAAAACTTTTTGGATAAAACAAAACTAATTCAATCCACCAATCACAATTTGAAGCCAATTCACAAACAATCATAAGTGTAAGTAATTAAAGTAAGCAAGAGAGAAATAGAGTACATCGCAATTTTTACGTGATTTAGAGACTAACTACTCTTACTCCATGACTCTTGCCTTAATATTAAGGATTTCAATACTCTACTATATCACTTCGTTGCTCAAGTCAATCCCGTACAACTCCTCTTATTTCAACCGGCAAGGTGCAACTCCAATGTAGAGTAAAATCTCTCGATCACTCAAAACAATCTTGAAGTATATTTCAAGTGAAAAAAAAAATAAATAACACAACTTTAGCTCACACAAAGATAGGTCAAGATTAAAAGAAAGGACAATGAAAACTTACTTTAGATTGAAAAATTTAGAGCTCAACAATGACTAAAGAGTTGAAAGGACTTTGATCACTTTCTCAAAGATTAGAAAATACAAAAATTATTTGTGAAAGTTCCTTCAAATATATTATACCTTTGGGGTCGAATTTAACTGTTAGAGGTAAGATCCCTTAGCTTAGTTTGCTCTAATGGTCAAAAACCCAAACCAAACGTCCGTTACAAATAACTGATCGTTTGGCTCCAGTTTATTAGTATTGGCTCACAACCAAATCGAGTGTCCAATTCTGTCAAAACCTGAATTCCAGGTGGACATCTAATTCCCAACCGAGCATCCAGTTCTAGTTAATATAGTAAAACTTGAATCGCTAGCCGGATGTTCGATTCTCAATTGAGCATCTGATTTTGCATAGGATTAAAATTTAAATTTTTAGTCTAACTCAGCCAGATATCCTGTTCAAAGGTAGACATCTAGTTCAATCAGAAAAACTCTATTAAGAGCTTCCTCCATAACCTTATACGATATTGAATACTAAACGATTTATCTCAAATAAGTTTTTGATTCGACCAAAAATAGAAGAAAGCTAAATTTAATCAAAACCAATTTCTTGATTTGACTTGGCCTTATTTGTGTCACCTGTGAATATTCAATTTATTATAAATACCTTCAAGTCATCTTGAGCCATCTCTTTATCTCATTAAACCACACTCGCCAATCTATCATTGCGCTTTTTCTTTTTCTTAAAGTTTTCGAATATTTCTTTAAGAGCTTTAAGTATTTTAATTAAATATAACTCAAGTATATTATCATCAAAATTAGGAGGAACAACGCGGGCAAGGTCAGAGGTGGTATAGGGATAACGAGGTGGGTAGGAACAAATGGATGGTTCCAATGGCCTAAGTTGATGGCGTGGCTGAAGATTTGTTAGTGATGTCAATAACCAGCAGATGGGGTGGAGGATTTTGATGTTGATGGAGAAATAGGTGGAGGATGAAGCGCACCAACTAAAGTAGAGGTTATATAAGCATGATTTCTATTCGATTTTTGTTAAGTTCAAACAACTGCACTCCATTAGTTGGACAATTGACTCAAAGACTGAGTTTTAGCATGGTCACTATAATCATTATAGAGTATTCACACAATATTCTCTTTTTTAACAAAAAAATTAACTAAAAAAGATATATACAACATAACCAATAACCTAATAATTATATATAATTTTTAAAATTTAAAGTTATATATAATTTCGTAAATTTACAAAGAGATACTGCATCACACCATAATATATTTTTCCATATAACCCCATCATGTCCCTCTATTTTCCTTGTGGAACAATCTTGATAGATTTGCATTTGTAATTGATATTCGATTTCTTTCTCTCTCTTAGAGCACACAAGCTCATCAAATCAAGATGACAAGATCAGCTTAAGATTCAACAATGCCATGAACTAATTCAGTTGCATTAGCAAAAAGGCCTATTTATTTGCATAATTAGAAAAATTTTAATCGAATACCAGAAATGCAGCTAAATTCGCCGCAAAACGGAAAGATGTCACAACTCACTGCATTTCGAGATTTCCAAGAAGAATTTCCTGAAATGAATGTTTCTGCGGGAAGGTGAAGAGACTGAACTCCATATCCCTAAAATTATAGGCTTAGAGCAGAGAGAGACAGAGGGAGACGGAGCGAAGGTTGCCGAGAGACGACGGCCCCTCGCTTTTTTTTTTGTGAACCATGTACAACAACAATTTAAAATCTGTTCAAGCTTCAGAAAACGGGCTTAGGTTAAATACTGGTTCAAAACCAAACAAAATAAACTATATCCAACATCCAACACTCGCTGAATTTAAATTAACCAACAGTGTGCCGCTTACAATGTCATGACGAACATCACGAAAGAATCTTAGTTGGCATTCGAGCTAGCAGCGACTCCAGCATTATTGTTCAAGAAGCTTGTCACTATTTCGATGCTCGGGCACCTGACAATCTCCTCCCAGGCCTGTGCATATCCCTCGGTGCCACGCATCATGTGCACTTTTGTGGCATCCACTCGGTGTATGTCCCAGCCGAGCTCTGTTCGCAGTCGTTGTATCTTGTGCAGCTGATGGCGAGTCAGTTCACACGTATTTTTCTTTACCTTGCTAATAGCCTCGGCCAGCATTTGCTTTCGCATCGCATCGTCTAGCTTTGGCTCTTCGCGGAAGTAGTTGTCCATCTCCGGCACACCGATCGCCCTCCGTAATCCTTTAGTGTAGTCTGCCTCTGGGTCGAACAATCGCCTGGCCTCCTCCACCAGGCCTCGCTCCACCATCACGTCCACCCGCTCTTCAACGAATGTGTGCAGCACCGGTAGTTCCACATCCACCCATATGAAGCAGCACTCGAACCTTTCCTGAAACTTGCCACCGCGGACGTCTACCAACGCCTCCAAGTATGAGTTCGAACCTCCTGCTATAATTGGGAGTTTTCCTTTAGCAGTAATGGAATTGGCTGCGCGAGTTGCCTGCATGCAAAAGTCAGAGGTACTAAAGTCGGCATTGGGATGCACGCCTCCAAGGAGGTGGTGAGGCACGCCTTTGCGCTCTGCCTCGGTGACCTTGTTGGCAATGACCTCGAGACCGTCGTAAACCTGTATCTTATCGGAATTGATGATCTCGCCGTCGAAATGGAGGGCAAGGTCTATGGCTAGCTTCGTCTTGCCAGTGCCGGTTGCACCCATGACAAAGACCACCTTGTCCTTTTGGGATTGGAGCTCCATGGAATTCATGATGGCTAGCTGGTATTTAACCAAAGAAAACACGTACATTTCAAATATAAAACCAACACAACACAAAGAACTTTAATTATTTTGTATATATCCAAGATTTTACAATATATAAAAACACAATAGTCTCACCAAAAGAAAATAAAAGAAAATATTTCCATTTGACATGTAGAACCAAAAGAAAGAATAATGAAGAAAGAAATACACAAGGACATTAAAATCATGTAATGCAATGTCTATAGCATGTAATGGGTAGTAAGTTGCAATTACTCAACGAATCATAATATGTCCGTTAGAGTTATGAAATCAAAATTAATACACGAGATGAAAATCTTTGTACCTTTGTGATGAAGAAGAGACCGCGTCTTTTGCCTTCGAGATGGCATGGACCTGACATTAGGGGATTTATATAGAGAGCCTCTTCATGCAAAATTGGTAAATGAACATTGTCCATTCATCTGCATGTCTAAATTCGAATGCATCACTTGTTAGAGCCCATGAATCCTAACCATTACGATCATAATGTTCAATGCTTTTATGGATTGCCGCACTCCCTTATCAACACCAATATTGATAAGGGTGAGCACAGTACATTTAAACGTATGGTTTTAGATATTTTTCTTGTTGCACAGATTTAAAATGATACAAGGATTTTTCAGGCTAGAATTTGAACCGGTCTTCTGACTTAAATTTATAATTAGTTTTGAACTGATGAATCGGTTTGTGAATTACATGTATTACGCCGAGTCTAGCATCGATTATATGCAATATTTTTGAAGAAAAAACAAATAACAAGTTAAAAAATTATTGAACAAACTATTAAAAAGCTAACTATTATGTAATAGTAATTAAATATAAAACAGTCTTTAACTAAATTTAGGGACGAGTATGTCCTCCTGAATGCATCTACTCATCTTAATTAGGTGTCTCTATATTTTTAAAAAATTCACTATTTACAAATATCTATTTATGAAGATACTTATACTCTACAAACAATGACTTCTCATAAGCTTCGTTAAAGAGAAATCATTATGTGCTCTTGCTGGTAACAACGAGATAAATATGTAGGGAGATGAAAGGCGGTTATGGCCACCACTGGACAAGCAATTATGGTCATGGGAAATATAATTTATGGGCCAGTTGCACCATTTTTTTCCGCAATAAATAATGTGTAAGTGGCGTATTTGGGGAAATTTTAGAATACAATATTAGAAAATCCTATAAAAATTTGCAACCCCCACCCCCCACCCCCCCAATTTGACAATCTCTACAAATAGAGGTAACCAAGGATCCGATGTCACAGCTTTCTGATAAAGCTATTTGCACAAATATTTCCACATGTTACCACCCCTGCAATGATTGATATCCAATTCCCTACTGTTGTTTTTTTCATTGGCTTCAAAGTGCTAAAGTTTCATCTTATGATTGGATGGGAGACCTACTGATGCATTAGCAAGTGCCAATCAAGTCAAAGAAAACAAGTGACCAATTTTAAAGGTCCTAGGTCAAATTTGGCCAAGCATTTTTTCCTTTACAAGCAAGTGGACTACTTTATGTGGAGTATTGATTTAGCATCCTAAAATCTCATTAGGTGGAGAATTATATCATTTAATTGAATTTAATATTGTTTGAAATTCTAAGAGTATTTTGAAATCTTAAAAGCATTTGACCAGTTTCTAATGTAAATATTTAGTATCCCACTTTGCTACATTTATTGTAGTTTATCTTAGTAGAGTAAGCACATGTAAATTCTCCCTATCAATAGGACAAATATGATATAATTGAGAATGTCAGATTTTGAGTTTAATCAAACTTCTTCAAAGTTAATTCTATAATTAAATTTTAAGATTTCTTAATTTTTACACTTGAATTCTTTCAAGTGTGACAAATTTTCCTATACTTTCTACTTGAGGTGTGGTTGCTTTGCATAATCATCTTAGTGGTGAGCTTTGATTACTCTTGAGCAGAGAGTGACCTATGAGTGAGTAACTACATATTTTAAACCCAACCTTTAGAAAACCCTTTTGTTGCTTTTCAGTAGAAAATGGACATGTACCAAGAGGCTGAATTTAGAGCAAGCTCAGATTCTAGGTCTTTAATGTGGCCTTGAGGAATTAAGAGAACAAGTGGCTCATTTGATGACCAAAATGCAGCATGAACGTGGCCCAAGGAGAAGAACGCCTCCACTACCACAACATGTGAATCCTTCTTCCAGTGTAGAAAATGAATCATCAAATGACTCTAACCAGAGGAAGAATGAGCTCCTATATCATGAAGACAACAACAACAGCAAAAAGATGATTTTAAGGTGGAAATTCCGGAATTTAAAGGGAGAACATCCTTAGATGAATTCCTTGATTGGGTGCAAAGTATGAACCAAATATTTTGCTACAAAAGCCATTCATATGAGAAAAGATACAAGATGGCTACATTACAACTGAAATAATATGCTAGTCTATGATGGAAAAACTTGAAAGCTCAAAGAAGACATGATGGAAAGTGAGACATAAGGAATTGGGCCAAAATGAAATGTTTGATGTAGAATTATTTTGTTCAAGATAGTTACAAACAAGATCTATATTTGAAGCTACAAGGACTAAAGCAATATAATCTGTGTGGAGGATTACATATGTGAATTTGAGACTTTGATGCTGAGAAGAAATTTGAATGAACCGCAAGAGTAGACTATTTCACAATTCCCTGGGGGACTAAACAAAGAAATCACTAATGTGTTGGAGCTGCAAGACTTCTATTCCCTTGAAGATGTCATCAAGTTATCTACTACAGTGGAGAAACAACTCAAGGGGTCCAAGAAATTCCCTTTTAGAATAAGTAACAAGGGGTTTGTTTCTAGCAAGGGGAGTTCTTCAAAGGGTTATTCCTCCAAAACTAAATCTAATTTGAAGTTAAATAAAGAAAAGGAGTAGAAGAAAATTTCTAAACCTCAAAAGAAGAATAATCAGATCAAATACTTCAAATACCTTGGCCACGGTCACATTGCTTGAGTGTCCCAACCAAAAAATGATGACTATAAAAGAATTTGCTAATATTCTAACCATCAAAAAAAACCTTCGGGAACCAGAGGATGATACAAACATTGAATATGATGATGAAGGTGAAATACTTGTGATTTGAAGACTTTTGAATATACAGGTTAATTCTGATGAAGAGCAAAGATAGAATGTTTTCCAAACCAGATGCACCATTCAAGGGAAGGTATGTGATCTTATCATTGATGGTGGTAGCTGCACCAACATAGCTTCAATAACTCTTGTTAAAAGATTGGGATTACATACAACTAATCACCCTCATTCTTACAAGCTATAATGGCTTAACAAAGAGAGTGAGGTAAAAGTCTCTAAATAAGCTCTGATTCCATTTTCTATTGACCAGTCTTATCAAGATAAGGTACTTTGTGATGTTTTTCCTATGAGTACTAGCCATAGCCTTCTTGGTAGACCATGGCAGTTTGATAGGAAATCATTGTGTGATAATTTCAAGGATCCTAATTCTTTCTCAAAAGATAGTGAGAACATTATTTTGGCTCCTCTTACCCCTCATCAAATCTATAAAAGTTAGTTCAAAGGAGAAAGTAAGAAAATCCTTTTCTTGAGCAATTCACAGATTAAGAAAGCTATCTCTAACCATGAACCAATGTTTGCTTTGTTGATGGTTGAAAGGGATGAGAATACAAACTGTTCCATTTCTCGACAAGCAAAAATTTTCCTAGACGCTTTTGAGGACATTTATCTTGAAGAATTGCTATCTAGACTTCCTCCACTAAGGGGAATTGAGCACTAGATTTATCTTTTCTAGGTGCTGCCCTCCAAATAGACCAACTTATATATGCAATCTAGAAGAGGTAAGGGAGCTGCAAAGGCAAGTAGATGAGCTTATATTCAAGAATCCATGAACCCATGTTCTATACCAATACTTCTTGTTTCCAAAAAGGATGGAATTATGCCCATGTGTGTTGGCAGCCCCTCACTCAACAAAATTGTGGTGGAGTATCACTATCTCATTCCAAGGTTGGATGATCTTCTTAATGAATTATATAGTGCCAAATTCTTCTCCAAGATAGATTTAAAGAGTGGTTAGCATTAGATTCGTATAAAGGAAGGTGATGTATGGAAGACAACCCGCAAAACAAAGCATGGCTAGTATGAATAGATGATAATGCCTTTTGGACTTTCTAACTCACCTAGTACTTTTATGAGACTAATGAATCATGTATTGAGAAAGTTTATTGGCAAATTTGTAGTTGTGTACTTTGACATTTTTCTAATCTATAGCTAGAATAAAGCTGGGGACATAGATTACCTTCAAGTGTTCATAGTGCTATGGGAGGAAAGGCAACATTTAGCAAAAAACAAATCTTTAACCCAACAAGTGCTCTTCGAACCAAGCTAGATAGTCTCCTATCACTAGGCTCACATGGCATGAAGGAAGCACCCATATGCATCGATTGCCACTCTTTATGGTAACCTCAAAAAGTGCCCTTTTTTTTCAAAATGAAGTTAGTTTTCTTGGTTTCTTGATCTCCCATGAAGCAATCAAAGTAGGTGAAAAGAAGATTCGTGCTATTAAGGAGTGGCCGATTCCCATCTCCATCCATAAAGTCACAAGTTTTCATGGACTTGCATCATTCTAGCAGAGGTTTGTATAGGGATTTAGTAGTCTCATGGCTCCATTGGCTAAATGCTTGAAGAAAGGAGATCTCAAATGGATTGAAGCTACTAAAAAGAGTTTGGATGTCATTAAAGAGAAGCTTTGTTTAGCTTCCATTTTAGTAATACCAGACTTCTCAAAAATTTTTGAAATTGAGTGCAATGCTTTCGGATTTAGTATTGGAGCTATGTTATTGCAAGAAGGTCACCCTATTGCCCCCTTTAGTGAGAAACTATTAGGTTCTTTATTGAACTATTATACTTATGATAAAGACTTTTATGCTATTATTTGTGCACTTAAGGCATGGTGGCATTATCTTCTTTGAAGGAGTTTGTTATGCATAAAGATCATAAGTCACTAAAGCATTTGGAGGGGCAAGGTAAAATTAGTAGGAGAAATGCTGACTGGGTGGAGTTCTTACAATCATTTCCATATGTTATCAAGCATAACTCTGAAAGTTCGAATGTAGCGGCAGATGCGCTATCTACAAGACATCCATTGCTTTCTATGTTGAATGTGAAGTTACTTGGATTTGAAATGATAAATGAGTTGTACCATACAGATCTTAGTTTCTCTTCGATGCATTCTTCTTGTGATGGGAAGGTTGTGAGCAAATATTTTAAGTATGATGGCTCTCTTTTCAAGGTTAGAAAGTCATGTATTTCTAAAAGTTTGTTAAGAGCTTTTAGTTCGAGAAGCTCATGATGGTGGTCTTGCTGATCATTTTGAAATAAACAAACTATGGCAATACTATATAAGCATTTCTATTAGCTAGGAATAATAAAGAATATGCAAGCTAATGCTATGCATCGCTTGTAACAAGGCTAAGTCTCAAGATAATTTTCAAGGTTTGTGCACTCCCCTCCCGGTTTCAAAAATTCTATGGACTAATGTGAGCATAGATGTTGCACTTAGGTTGCTTAGAATATAAAATACAGGAACAATTGCAAGGTCAAATGTCGAATTGGACCAAATGCTTTTCCTTCGTGAGCAAATGGATCAGTCCATTTGCAGTATTGATTTAGCCTTCCATAATCCCATTAAGTGTAGAATTACATCATTTGAATAAATTCAATATTGTTTGAATTTCTGAGAATAAATTTTCGAAACATAGGGTATTAATTGTGAAGAATGATTTGCTTCACGATTTAAATGATTTGGAAAAGGTTTTATATGGATTTTCTAAAATTCAACGGTTTATTTCAGAAAGCACATAAAATTTCACCATTTATTGCAATTTTTAATATGTTGTGTATTTCAGAAAAGTAGATGACTTTTTTGTAAAATTACCCTAACTCTATCACATAACTCTCCCTATTTTTTGTATGCGAATTCAAACGGGCACATTCTACCGTGGAAGTTTTCTGGAATCTGACACTGGATCCCACGTCGGGCTAATGGGCCTACCACATGGAGGTGTCCTGAGGCCATCAGCCCAGCGTAGGCTTGGACCGAATGCTAGTCAGTTGGTGCTTAGTCTGCTACTACTGGGGTCGTAAATGAAATGGCTTGAGTGAACTCGGTTCAACTTGAGTTTGAGATGAGCTCATAGACTCCAACTTAAGCTCAACTCAATCTAAATTTGAAAACTTAAATTCAGCTCAATCAAGCTCATCTGCTCGAAGAAGAATGTGAAGCAAAGACAGGGCCAAACAATTTGAGATTGAAGAACTTGCTTATCGAGGTAGAGGGAGGTAGCGATCTGGTGATTAACTCACTCCCTGTATATCATAATAACAAAGTTAATTATATAAAAGTTATTTTTGAACCTAATGAACCATCTCAAGAAAAATATGAAGTTGGGTAGTTGAGAATTTTTGAAAAAAAAATTTTCTTTGTAAGGACCCTCCAAAGAAAATTAAGACACTATTTGGTTCGAGATTAAATCAAAATCAAGATCAAGATTAATGAACCATTTTTGTAAACTAATATCTTTTTATTACAATTAATTCTACAATAATTTAAAATATAAAAAACTAATTAATTTTTATAATAATTTAATTTAGTAGTAATGTAAAATAAGTAATATTAATTTATAAGAAAAAAATAATTTTAAAAAATCATGATCCTAATCTTGATTTCGAACCAAACAGTGCCTAAAATTTTTAAACATGACCTTAAAACCGATAGACAAATAGGAAACTTATACACATATAACAATATATATAATAGGTATAACTTAAAGGATAAGGATTATGATTGCTTGAAATATATTAATAAGAACTCATTACTATACCGTAATCATATGTAAGGATAATGAAAAATTAACAAACAAGTTACATCAATGGGAAATTTAAAAAAAAGACCAATAAAATAATTCTTATAACTAATCAAAAACCTAAAATCACAAAAGAGGATATTAGGGGAGTCGAAAGAGTGTCAAATCTGATAAATATAGTAAGTCGGACATCAAACCATTCCAAAATCTTAAACTTAAGGGATATGAGCATTTTTCACTATATATATTGGATTCTATCTTTCCAATATCCGATGTGAGACTAATTCATCACACCTGACATTATAATAATCTTCCCCTTCAGGTGTGATTTGACCACATCAATTTAACACTATTAATCAAGAACTCTTTTACTTAATCAATTTCACTGTTTGACTCATACTAACGGAGAGAGACTAATATGCGACTCAATTCAGTCGTATCATCACGGTAATTTTGATTCTAAGAGTTTGCACAGCTTTAAACCTAAAACTCTGATACCATTTATAACGCTAAATATCGATATCCACCACAATTCATGATGTAGAAGAAGAATAGAAAAGAAAAAAATAGTACACAAGAGATTTATGTGACGAAGACGATCCGAAGGATATTGTATTGATGAGAAAAAGAAGAGAAGATTATAATGATAAAGGCAAAACTCCAATATCACCAACTATCATAAGAGACTAAGTAGTTTAGCCATCACAAAATGTTTTGAGAGTATTGATCTATGTCTCTCTCTCTCACTCTATATAGAAATCCTTACATGAATAGGGTATTTATAGATGTGGCCTAATTGTATTTGAGTTAAATTAGAAGACTGACTCAAAGAAGACTTCTACTAATTTAAGTCTTCTAGTAGAAGATAAATTCAGATAATGATTAAGCCCACTAAATTACTTTCTAATATAATTAAGACTCTCTGAAAAATTCGGATTCGAGATACAATTAAGCCAACAATCTCAACTTTAGCTCGAATCCTCTTATTCTTTGAATGTGAATCTTCAATAGATATCTTTGCTATTACCTCATGGGGTAGGATCAACAACCTTGAACATTGATCAAGTCCAAATAGAGCTTGAACTTATCAATCAGAATTACATTCGTCAATATATCTGTAGGATTTTTTGAAGTATAGATCTTTTGTAAAGAAATCTCATCATCTTCAATAATGTCCCAAATAAAGTGAAATCAAACATGTATATGCTTTGATCTGGCGTAGTACATTTGATTCTTCGCAAGATGTATGACGCTTTAACTGTCGCAAAAGATAGGAAGAATATTTTGAGAAAAACCAACTTCACTTGCCAATCCTTTTAGCCATAGATCTTCTTTGACCGCTTCTATAGTTGCCATATACTTAGACTCTGTTGTAGATAATATCATAGTTGACTGTAAGGTACACCTCCAACTAATAGGTCCTCCACAAAGAGTGAAAAGATAGCTAGTGAGGGATCGTCGTCAATCAAGGTTTCTAGCATAATCTGAATCAACGTAGCCAATAATTTTGGCCTATTGGATTATGTTGTTGTCCAAACATAAGCTAATATTAAGAGTACCTTTGATATATCCTAATATCTACTTCATAGCCTACTAATGCTCTTTTCCTGGATTTGCCATGTAACGACTAATAATGCTGACTACTTATGCAATATTAGATTTCATAGCATACATTATACTTCCAACAGTACTTGAAAATGAGATATTCTCCATGTATGCATACTTCTCATCGATAGGAGGACATAGTTGAGATGAAAGCTTGAAGTGAGATGCCAAAGGAGTATTGACGGATTTTGAATTCTGCATGTGAAAATGAGAAATAATCTTCTCAAGATACTTGCTCTGTTTGAACCATAATTTGCCATGCTTTCGATCTCAATCAATCTCTATATCGAGAATCTTCCTTACAACACCTAAATCTTTATCTCAAATTTCTTTTTCATTTTAAACACTAGATCATTAAGTAGAGATATGTCTTGAGTAGCGATAAGTATATCATCAACATGAAGAAGCAATATGATAAATGAGTTATTGGCATGCATCTTAAAATAGACACAACAATCATATTTGCAATGGATGAAATCTTGTCCTAGCATAAAACTGTCAAATCTTTTATACATTGCCTTGGAGATTGTTTCAAATCATAAAGTGATTTGTTCAACTTGAAGACAAAATTTTTCTTACCTTCTTGAATGAACCCTTTAGGCTATTGCATAAAAATATGCTCTTCTAATTCTCCATGCAGAAAGGCAATTTTGACATCAAGCTGTTCTAACTCAAGACTATAAAAAGCAACTAAAGCAAGTAAAAAATAAATATATGTGTGTTTAACCATAAGAGAGAAAATTTCATTAAAGTCAACACTCTACTTTTGTGAATACTCTTTTGCAACTAAATGGGTCTTGAATTTAACATCATCTATCTCAGAGGAATCCTCTTTCTTTCGAAATACCCACTTGCAACCAATTGCTCTTTTACCTTCTAGTAATTTCACCAGATCCCAAGTATGGTTCTTCTTAAAAGAATCCATTTCTTCATTTATAGTGGCTTGCCACTGAAAAGAATTCTTATCTTGCACTGCTTCTTTACGGAAAGAAGGATTATCATTGTTAGTAACTAAAACAAAAGCTACCATATCTTCAAAACCATACCTTTCAGGTGGCTTTATGTTTCTTTGAGATCTTCGAAGTGGAGTCTTCTCAGAAATTTGATTCTTAGAATTTTCTTGAGAGTTGGGCATATCTTGAATATCTTCTTCTAAAGGAACTACATACTCCACCTCCACTTGCATTATATCACTACGACCTTTCTTGAGAGATTTTAACATAACACTTTCATTAAGTACTATATCTCTCTCAATAATTACATTTGAAATAGTAGGATCCCACAAGTAATAGCCCTTAATACCTTTAGCATAACCCAGGAAAATATATTTTTTGAAACATGCATCTAACTTATTCTTGATAACATGCACATAAACAAGACAACCAAAAATCTTTAAAGAAGAATAATTTACCAGTTAACCAGTCCATATCTTTTCAAGAGTCTTATAATTAATGGCTATTTGAGAAGAGCGATTCACAATGAAACATGCTGTATTGACTGCTTCTACCCAAAAACCTTTGTTAAGATTAGTTGTACTAAGCATACTATGTGCTTTCTCTAATAAGGTTCTGTTTATCCTTTTAGTTACACCATTTTATTGAGATTTTTCTGGGATGGTAAAGTAATGTTCGGTGCCTTCATCTTCACCGAATTTGAGAAACTCTGTTGATTTGTACTTTTCGCTATTATTACTTCTGAAGTATTTATTTTTTCTATCAGTCCTTTTTTTAACTGAAGTTTTCCACTATTTGAAAATAGAAAACACTTCGGCTTTGTGATGCAAAAAATAAATCCACACTTTTATAAAAAAATCATCAATAAAACTGATAAAATAATGAGCACTAGATTTTAATGGATCAGGAGAGCACCACACATCAGAATGAATATAATCAATTAAGCCTTTAGTGCAATGAGTACTGGTGTTAAACTTTACCTTGGATTGTTTACCATAGAGACAATACTCGCAGAAATCTAATTTGCATGAGTTGAGGCCTTTTAGTAATTTTCTTTTGTTGAGCTCACTTAAACCTTACTTACTTATATGACTGAGACGCATATGCTATAAGTGGGTCATATCAGAAGAAGAAGCCTGAGAAATTGCTGCTACACCTTCAACGATTTTTCCTACTAACTCAAACAAATTTCTATACTTTAGGCCCTTCATCACTATCAATGAGCCTTTAGCAATCTTAAGAACTCGGCTTTCAGCAAAATACTTATAACCAGCAAAATCCAAAGTACCCAAAGAGATCAAATTCTTTTTCAAATCAAGAACATGTCTAATGTCAATATGAGTTCTAATAATATTATCAAACATCTTAATTTTGATTGTTCAATTTCAACATTTTTGCATGGATTGTTATTACCCATCAAAACTAAACCACCATCATAGGAGTTGTAGTCTTCAAATCAATCCTTATTAGGACACAAGTGGTAAGAACAACTAGAATCAAGAATCAAGAATCTAAGTATCATGGTAATGATCAAAATTAGAACTAATAGAGAGAACATTACCATAATCATCATCAGAACTCTCTTTAACAACTGTCACTTATTCTTTGGCTTGCTCTTTAGATTGAGATTCTCTTTCTTTCTTTGCTTTGAGCTTCCAACACTCTTTAATTACATGTCTCATCTTCTTACAATACCTGCAGTTTACTTCTTTGGATTTGGATCTAGAACGACCTATCTTTGATATTTCTTTGGTATGACCTCTAACAATCAATGCTTCTGAGTTGACACATCCCCTTTAATTTTTTTAAATCTTCATTAGATAGAAGAGTAGTAGAAATATCATCAAATTTCAAATCCTTATCATATATGAGAGTAGTTTTCAGATTCTCAAAAGAAGGAGATAAAGACAATAATAAAATAATTATCTTGTCTTCATCTTTAATTTTAACATCAATGCTTAACAATTGAGAGATTAGTTTATTGAAAGCATTAAGATGATCAATTATATTTGTACCTTTTCTCATTTAAAAATTAAAGAGTTTCTGCTTTAAGTACACTCGATTTGAGATATACTTACTCATATATTATTTCTCCAGCGTTTTCCATAGCTCTGAAGGTGATGTTTCATCAAGATATGAATAAAGTACCTCATTGGTGATACTGAGGATGATTGTGTTATGTGCACTAGCCTTCTGATTTTTCCAGACACTTTCGGTGACATCTTCAGGCTTGACGTCCTCCAATGTATTTCTTAACCCTTATTGAGTAAGAATTGCATGAACTCTTGCTTGCCAAATAGGAAATTCTTGCTTTCCATTGAATTTCTCTATATCGAACTTCATAGTAGACATGTTGAACCAAGCTTTGATACCACTTGTAGAACAAAATATCGATATCCACTATAATTCACAATATAAAAGAAGAAAAATAGTACACAAGATATTTATGTGGCGAAGATGATTTGGAGGATATTGAATTGATGAGAAAAAGAAGAGAAAATTACAATAATGGAGGCGAAACTCCAATATCACCAACTCTCACAAGAGACTAAGTAGCTTAGCCGTCACAAGATGTTTTGAGAGTATTGATCTATGTCTCTCTCTCTCACTCTATATTGAAGCCCTTACATGAATAGGGTATTTATAGATGTAGTTTAATTGTGTTTGAGTCAAAGTAGAAAATTGACTCAAATAAGACTTCTACTAATTTAAGTTTTCTAGTATAAGATAAATTCAGATAAGGATTAGACTCAATAAATTACTTTCTAATATAATTAAGAATTTCTGAAAAATTCAAATTCTAGACACAATTAAGCCAACAAGAGGAAACAGAAACTAGGAAGAAATATAACATAGTAGAATAATTGACTAAAACTCTAATAAATATTTCACTCTTAAAACTCATAACTAACTCTCCAAAAGCATGGAGAGGTCTATTTTAAGATAGTTAATAAAATAGAGCTCAACGGTAATATTCCTCCTGAGCGGTTAGCCCATGGGCATCTTCTAGAAACCTGCCAGAATCATTACTAATGAAGACATACTTGAAGAAGAATTGAGGGATGAACCGCTCTACATTTCTATTCAAATTGGCATGATACAATCTATTTAGTGCTCATGGATATTGGGGCTTGACTGAATATTTGAACACTATCTACTTTCATATTTCTAAATATCCTAGAAGAACGAATGGTGGAATCGAACATCAATGACATTATTGCATATCATAACCTATAGAGGAAGTGCAACGGAAGGATTCAATTATCTATTACCTATGAACCTATGTGGAATTTCACACCTTTGACATTGATTCATACTAACAGCTAAGAGGCAAACTAAGAGGGGTGGAGAAGGGTGGGCGTGGGCGTGTGGGGAATTAGATTTTAAAATATGTAATCCTAAGTTTTAAAGATTAACACATCAAAATCTCTCCATAAGCCACGAGATGACAAAATATCAATTAATCAACTATAACAATTCAATCCAAAAAAAACATAAGTAATAGAAGAGAGTTATGAGAGAGTACACTAATCTTTACATGATTTGGTATCTAACCGTAGCTAATACATGACCCTTGCCTTAATTTTGAGAACTTTAGCTCTTTGCTATAACGTCGCTTCTTTCAATTGAAACCATACTCCTTACAAACTCTTTAAAACCAACAAATGACACTTAAAGACGTGAAGCCAAGTCCATCTCACACTCCTAACATCTTGGTAGAGGTTACAATGATTTTGGCAAATGAAATTACAAGAAAAAATTTAACTACAATAGCCTCTTAAAGTTGAGCAGAAGTGAAATTTGAGGATTTGAAAGTGAAACACTAATTAGAGCTCTTGGTGAGTATAGAAAGCTTGTGGAAGCTTAGATCCTTTATCAATAATAATCAAAAGATATAAAAGTTATGTACAAGAAAGTCCTAAGCCTTTATAATTATTCGAACAAAAAAAAAGCCATTGGGAACAAATGCAAGCCTTTCCTATAAAGTTCGAAAAACCAAGCTCATATCCAAACCTATCCCAAAAGTTGAAAAAACAAGTCACTATATATGTTCTTATATGTTCGGATGACTGAATGTTAGGATTCGTATGACTGAACCTTACTATTTAGATAACCAAACTTAAAGCTTGGACAATTGGTCTTTCTAGACAAGAAAATTCATTTTCTATTTACTAAATTTAGATAATTGAACTACCCTTTTCAACAAACCAAACTTGAGAAAAAAAAACCTCAGTTTATGCCAATTAACAAATCTTGGTTAGATGGTTATTTGATACTTTGTTAAATTTACTTGGACAAATATAGAGTAGGCTGATACAAGAGTTTCTAGATTAACTATGGTGAAAAATAGAGATCTCTAGAAATTTAATGTTGAAATTCTCGACTTGACATAAAAAATGAAAAACTAGAGCTAGTCGGTTGGAGTTTATCTACTTGAGCATTCTTAAAGTCGTCATTAATATTCTTGTATGACATTTATTCTCATACCTTCAAGCTTCCATCACCATACCCATCATTCATCTTAAAGTGTACAAATAGATTTTGGCTTGATTACAACTTTTAGCTATGTTACAAGCAACCGCAACTAGGCAAATATATTAAAATGTGGTTTAGCCGTCATCAAAAACTCAACGGGCAACACACAGTATAATTTGATCCTTAGGGAGGTAATGGCTCAAGGATATGGGAGCAATCTCTTCTGTTCGCCAACAATGCTCAAAGTTCCTCTATGATGATTACATTATCAAGATTCATAGGGACCCTACAGCATGGGATAAAGATTACCAAATAGTTTGCAAGGTGCCCATAGTTATGTGCAAGGTGGAAAATACACTATCCATCTAAGTTACAGTACGAACAATCTTGCCAACCCCTGAGCATCATTCGCCATGAAAGCTAGACCAAAATCATCCACTAAACAACTCCACACAATTTGCCTAAATCTTTTGCCATCACCATAAAAAGCAACCCTTGTTCGCTTACCTTTCCAAGTAGAAAAAAAAACCCTCTTCTCCTTGGCCCACAAACTTGAAGCTCCATTCCTTAATTTACAACCCACCTCACCATGACAAATCATGGGACATGATGTCCAGAATTGACTACTAACTTGGTTGAGTGCTCAAAAAAGAAAATCAGGGAGATCCTTAACCACTTTCTTAATGGCTTCTCATTGGAAATGAAAGCCTTGGTTTCTCGTGGAAGGAGTGTAACAAGAATGGCATACCTATCTACTCACTCAATAAGTTTGATTAGCACTCACCTTCATCACAGACATTCAAATAACACTTTACCATTGGACAACTCATGCCAACCATTGGCATTCCTACAAAACCTACAAATGAAATCAAACTAGGGTCACTTAAGAATTCTAGGATGATTTTGATAAGTACAAAGCTGTCATAAGAGCTAGAAACATAGCTAATTTAAATTCTCATTGAATATAAAGACATTTTTGCATGGACATATCAAGAAATGTTGAGACCTAACAAAGGGCTAGTAGAGCATAGAGTAAGCTTGGAGGATGATGCAAGACCAAAGAAGCAGAAGCTGTGATGACTCAATCCTTATATTACTTTGAAGGTGAAAGAAGGAATCAACATGCTCCACAAGTTGAATTTCATACAAGTAGTGCTCTATTTGAAGTGGCTGGCAAACATATCCCTATCAAGAAGAAGGATGGCCAACTAAGTCTATGCATATACTTTAGAGATCTAGATGAGACTTGTCCAAAGGTTATGCCATATACTTTAGAGATTTGGATGACTTTCCTCTATCTCATATTGATACCATGCTTATAGCATGTATAGACATGAAAGGTTGTCTTTCATGTATGGATACTCAAGATATAATTAGATACAAAGTGCACAAGAGGACGAGGAGAAGGCTTTCTTTACAACTTTTTGGGGGTTTTATTATTGTGTGGTTATGCCATTTAGATTGAAGAATGTTGAAGCACGATATTGATGGGCCATGACACTAATCTTCCATGACATGACCCATGACTATATAGAGGTATGAGTGGATGACATAATGGCCAAATCCAAATTTCATATGGAACATATTGTACTCTTAAGTGAGTCCTCCACCGAGTACATGAGCATCCATTAAGGATGAATCCAAAGACTGGTTGTTCAAAGTCTCATAAGGCAAGTTGTTGGGTTTCACAATAACCAATCGAGAAATTGAAGTGGACCCAACAAAGACTGGGCCATTATAGAAATGTCACCCCCTAAAAATATAAAAGAGCTCTGTGGATAATTGGAAGGTTAAAGTTTATTTGGAGGTTCATATCTCAACATTTGAAAAAAAAAACCCCCTATTCTACAAAAGTCTTAAGGGAGGGCCTTAGTTTGAGTGGACCCAAGTATGATAAAAAGTATTAAAACATGGAGAAGACTTGCCTAGCTATAGTTTTGGCTTCCCAAAATCTAAGACATTATTTCATTGTCCAGAAGGTTATGATCCTAGTCCAAATGGACCTAAATCAAATCTATATTCGAAAAGTGGATCCTACCATGATAGAATGCGAAGTCCATTTGAGTTTGATCTTGTGTTTGTGACTTGAAAAGTGATTAAATCACTTGCTATAGCAACCAACTTGCAGAATTCCTTGTGCCTATCACAGACTCAATTCAAGATTTGTTCCCAGATAAATAAATCCTGCTAGTCTTAGAGAAATACAACTCTTGAACATGGACTCAACATTTTGATTGTGAATGTTGTAACACATATCAATATTGAAATCCACCATAAGGTGCTCCAACTAGATGAGTCCTCTTTGAATTCTAGGATAGCCAGTCACACCTACAAAACAAAGGAAGCCATTACCTATAGGGGGTTGTCCCTATGGAAGCCACTCCAATAATCATGTTAGATGAAGTTCCATGGAGATGTAGGTATTGTCTCTGGGGAGATAAGGATCTATCCTCAAAAAGGGGATGCTAGTGAGTACCCAAGGAGATGAGGATCTATCTTTGGACACCTTCATGTCGGAGCTATAGGGGATGAAGATCTACCCTTAAGCTTCCAACCATGGAGGATAGGTTGAGGTCTCTGTTGTACTCTTTCTAGAAAGGGAGAGAAGGGGAAGATATTACCATATTTGCCAAGCTATGGGATTATATACCATGTGGTTAAGCTGCAATTCAAGGCAAATGTTGAGGTTGCATCAATCCATGCATAAGGCCCTACTCCCGCAATTTCCCTACTTGTCACATAGTGGGACGTGGAGTAATACATGGCATAATGGCTATTGGTGGCATAATTGGGGACTACTTTGAGAAGACTTAAGAGGAGATGTCCATGGGGAGCTAAGTTATGGAAACTTAGCCATACATATCTCTACTTAAGCATAGGCATTATGAAGGAGGTGTGGTGCCTCTAACATAAGTCTCTTGGGAGGATCGAGCTGAAATAGCATGGCCAAATTTCCAGAGCCAATGATATATTTGAGTGATGAAAATGTAGAATTATTTGATGAAGAATAGGCCCCTTAGAGAGGGTTATTCAATGATCTAAGATGGGGGATCCTCGTTATATCTACTGAGGTGTGGTGGTCGATGCTTCCACCTACTTCCCTTATGGCAATTATGAAATTATTGAAGTTTAGTTCTACCATGAAGGTGTGGACCAAAGGAGTGGATCCTCAGGTGAGCTCAAGTTAATGTCCAAATGCATGTCATTGCCCCCCACACTTGTCTTGCCCAAAATCCAATGAATTGAGGGGTAGGCTTGAATCTTAATTCCACCATATTCCTTGCACTTGACTTGGTGGGTGAATATCTAACCAAAAGATAACTTCGATTCACCCAGCGAATAGGCAGGTGGGGTGCTAATCTTGTGTGACCACACTATAGAGTGAGTAGCATTGCTGGTTGTCTAAATTTGCCTCCTCCCCTTTTTCCTTTCTTTTGCCTACCACTTTGTTTAACTAAACCATACTTAATGCTTTAGGGTAGGTGTTCCATAGAGTTTGTGGTGTCCTTTATAGTTTTGATGATAAACAAACCTTGTATTTGATTATATCTTGAACGTGTATAGCTAGTAGGCAAGCCAAGCCCAAAATGAATCAGATGCCTGTAGTGTAGATGGACATAAAGATAGTATTGAAGATGACATATGATGGTGGATCATTGGACAAAACACAAAAAATTAAAGAAAGTTTGAAGAAAGCTCAAGAGATAAGGTCAGCTCACTAGATTTAGAATTTTTATTTATTTTAATCAAGTCAAAGATTTATTTTTGAGATTTTTTTAGAGTGTTCATCATGTTAGGTTTTGCAGGAAGCTCTTAACAGAGTTTTTCTAACAACATCAAAAGTTTGCTTGGCTCAATGAACGACTAGTTGTGTTGGACAAAAGTTTCAAACTTATGATCCTAAGCAAACTGGATGATTGGTTGGGAAATTGGATAATCGGTAGAATCTACTAGTTCTAATTCACTTGAAGTGATCGATCAGTTGGAAAAGTGGTCGACTATTTTGGATTTTTTTATGCAACTAATAGCTAGTTTTTTTACTATTAGAGCAAGACTAGTTGCGGGATTTCACCCTGAATGGCTAGTTTTGATTTAGAAACCATAAATAGGCATGGTTGAGATTTTCTAAATAAGTTGTTATAACTTCATATTTATTATAAGGAAGAGATGAAAGGCTTCCAAGCTAACTAGCTTAAGGGGGTTCTAAACTATCAATTTCATGTCAAATCTTCTAGCCCTTATCCTCTTGTTGAAAGAATTTCTAGTGGGGCTCAATTGTCAAATTCTTATCTTTTCCACTTATAAACACTCTTTGGTTATTAAGAATGTCAGAATACAAAAGCTCCAATTTGGAGTATATCTTACTGGTTAGAGTAAGATCGATTGTACGGATGTGGCTTCACCCTAAGGTGACAACAGGCGTGGCCTCACCTAAAAGAAGTGAGACTCACGGTTTGTGAGTTTGATATGAAGGCTTGGGCTTCACCTTAGTAGTGACATAACAAGTGAAGTGACTGAAGTCCTCAAGATTGAGACAAGGGTTATAGAGTAAGAGCGGTTAGTCTCCGAACCATGTAAATCATGGTGTATTCTTTTTCTTATCTTGCTTTACATTTATTGCACTTGTGATTTGCTTGAGTTTTGTGAGTAACACTTTAGTGGATTAGATTAGGATTTGATTTTACTCAAAATCGCTATGTATTTCACAAAATCTAATTCACCACCCCCCTTAGAGGTTGCCATTTTGGTTTCAATTGGTATTAGAACCTCATGCTCATGATTTAAGACTAACACCATCAAGCTTTGGATCTATTCTTATATATAGCAACTTTGGATAATATACTGAAATTATGTTAAAAAGGGGGAGAATATTTAAAAGGATATTGTTAGAATATTTTAAAAAAGAGGAGAAATGCTAGAGTAAGGAGGAGTTACCTGTATTGATGGTTTATATCTCTTGGTACTACCCTTATGTGCTTAAATACTAAAATTAGACATATTTTGTTGAAATTCATATATATGCTCTAGTTGATTTATGTGTTAAGTTGTAAAATCTCTTTAATTAACTAAATTATTTATTTTATATTTGTGAGGATTTGTGATTATCAAAAAGGGAGAGACTATTGCCCTTTGTAGTTTTCATGATGAACTAACCTTGTATTTGATCATATCTTGAGTATGTGTAGCTGGTAGTCAAGTCAAGTTCAAACTAAAGACCAAGACCATTCATATGACTCAAGCATAGATGAACATGAAGATAATATTGAAGATGAGATATGATGGTGGATCAATAGACGGAACTCAAAGAATTGGAGAAGACTTGAAGAAATCGTAAGAGATAAAGATGACCCGCTAGGTTTAGAATTTTCATTATTTTAGTCAAGTATTTTTGAGATTATTTGTTTAGTGCATTCATTGCATTTTGCATGAAGTGTTAATAGAGTTATTATGATAAAAATAAACATCTTCTTAGCTTAATGAATGATTGGTTATGTTAGATGGAAGATTCTTCAAATCCTTAGCAAACTAGACGATCGATTGGGAAATTAGATGACAGGCAGAACCTACTAGTTCTAGTTTTCTTGAACCAGTTGATCAATTGGTAAAGTGCTCATCTAGTTCAAGTTTCCTACATGACTAACAGTTATTTCTTTTTTTACCATTGGAGTGAGAGTAGTTGTAGAATTTCACCCTCAAGCCTACTTTTCCAAAAGCACTCTAAACTATCAATTTCATATAAAATATTTTAGCCCTTGTCCTTTTGTTAAGAGATTTTGTAGTGAGGCTAAATTGTCAAATTCTTATTTTTTCCACTTGTCAACACTCTTAGGTTGTTAAGGGTGTGACAGTACTAAAGCTCCGATGTGGAATAGATATTGTCGATTAGAGCAAAATCAATTATATGGGCATGGCTTCACTCTAAGGAGGTGATGGATGTGGCTTCATTAAAGGAAGTTACACTTGCTATTTGTGAGTTTGATTTAAAGGCTTAGCTTCACGTCAAAAAATGATATCACTAGTGGGGTGATTGAAGCCATCCAGACTGAGGCAAGGTTATAGAGTAGGAGCTGCTAGTCTCCAAACCACATAAACCATGGTGTATTCTTTTTCTTAGATTTTTTTTACATTTATTGCACTTGTGATTTGCTTGAGTTTTGTGAGTATTGGTCTTGGTGAATTATATTGGGATATAATTTCTTAAATATCATATTTTATTTGCAAAACCTCTTACATCTGGGCTCGGCCCCCAACCCTCCACAAACACCACCACCACCACCCCCCCCCCCCCCCCCGGGTTGCCATTTTGGGCTTTCAGCTTGGACAATAAGAACATGGCATTAACCTTCCTAAGAATTTAAATGGGGAGCAGCTTATTTAGAAATATATATGTTTGGAAAAACACTAGGGTTCACCCCAGTCATCATTTCTAGTCTTCTTCCCCGGGCACAACTTTGACATCTTCTGTGATTTTTGGTCTCTGATGAATTTTGACCTTCTTTCTTCTCTGAATCAATGGCTAGTGAGTCTACAAAACTTTTGACCATGTTTCTGTCATTTTCACCAAAGTTCTATTTGCCTTGGTAGTGCTTTGCTTTGGTGGCCTTGGTGGCTCACTGATAACTTTGTTCTTTGCCTACGTGGGGATGATGATAGTGTTGCTAGTTGGCATCACTTTCTTCTATGGCTCTGCATCAATAATTGGGCTAAGAATGTGAAACTCAATTGTAGTGTATGAAACTAACCCTTGATAATTAGTACACTTCGTGATAACCACTTGACCTTCTGAGCTTTGGGGGTGCTCAATTTTCTAACTTGCAGCTCAACTAATACATTCCTCTTCAACTAAAAGTTTGACTCACTTCTTTAGTGCTAGACAATGCTTAGGATCTCAAGAATGACTCCCTCCTCAAGTCAAGGGCTGGGTCCTTTCTAGTTGTTGAGTTTTTGGCTATAGGTGATAGGGGTATATAGAGGGATTACTATAGCGAACTAATAGGTTCCTCTTTAACTAAAAGCTTGACTTGCTTGTTTGGTGCTAGACAAGGCTTGGGATATCAAGAATACTCCCTCCTCAAGACCATCAAGGGATGGGTCCCCTCTAGCTATTGAGTGTTTCACCCCACAATATAGAGCTCCTACCTAATTTAGGGTTTAGCTATTTGTTTAAGTACTTGGGGAAAATGCATAGATCTCCTAGTTTTTGAGTTTGGGTTTTCCATAGACATCCAAGTAGATAGCTTTAGCAATGATGATGATCTTTGAATTTTATTTGCAGATTTCATCTTTTGCTACTCCTCTTTTTGGATCTTCTTTGAATTGGGGCTTAGGTTTCCCATTTGAGAATTCATTAGGGAGGCCTTTCTCGATATGACATGTCTTTGAGTCAACTATCTTCCAATGTCATGTGTACATTAGTTGCATTTTGGGCCTTCAGCTAGTCCCAAGGTCTTGAGCATCCTGCAAAAAATTTAAAAAATGCTTACAAGCTATGTAAGTGTTAGTAGAAGTCCAAGAAAGTGGCACTTCCCACCACTGCTTGGGCATAGATTATTTTAGGACAATTGGAGTTCCACCCATTCTTGGACAGACTATGAGATTAAAATATTTAGTAATGAGGATCCTAGTTTGCCTTTGAGTCCTAGCAATCCTACCCAACAATATGACAAGTTGAGACTCACTAAGCATGAGGCCAAACACCTTGTTCAATGGGAGGATTCTATGGTCACTAATTAGTGCAAATGCCCCTTCAAGGCATCAAAGGAAAACATTTTTTGTTGGGGAGTGAGAATACTAGCTTCAATAACAACTGTATTTCTACTTTTGTATTGGGGAGGCTGGGAATTTAGTGTGGTACATTATTCCTATTTGTCTAGTTGGATTAACTTGTCTTTTCCTTTTGTCTTATAGATCTTGATTACCTAGACTTCATCAATATTGGACTAAAGGGATTAGTCATTGCCTCGTGGAAGGGTCCTCCCAATGGTGAAAAAGTGGAAGTGCAACAATTCCACCTCAGAGGCTTGTAGTTTTGGAAGAGCTCCCAAGAAAACTATAGTTTCTAGGCCTCAAGCTTCAATGCACTAGGCTAACAAGGCTGGTGTTATGGGTAAGGCCCCACTATCGCCACTTCATTTGGGAACTTTTGCTAATGTGCCATTTGGCTTCCCTAGTGATGCAAAGGGAACAAAGGTTTCTTGTCTTATGATGGAGGCTTAGCTAAAGGTCAAGCAGAAAAAAAAAGAAGAAAAACTTCATTCTCTAGAAGTCTCATCATGGGACCTCTTAGTACTCTGTGAAAAGTGACAAAGGGGTGAGTACAATAGAGTCTCTCATTGTTTCAATCAAATTTTAGTTTTTTTTGTAAGACTTATCTTTTCTTTTTAAGTAAATTATCATTTCCAAGGAGGTATTTTCCTACCTCCTAGAGGCCGAGGATTGGAAAAGTAGGTCGTGGCTATGAAAATTGAGTTGCAACAATAGATGAGGGAAGTTGAGGTTTGAGGAACTAGGATTAGATAGAAGTTGAATGCATCCTAGTTGAGGGCAAGGACCTTGGAGGTGGAGAGGAGCCAAATTGTGGCTACCAAACTTACTCTAATAGAGACCAAGGCACATGTATCCTAGGACATGTGGGATCGGTATCAGTGGTTTGAGATAGCTGAGATCCTAGGGGGTGACCTCAATGCATAAATCAAATATATTTAATTTAAGTGCGTAATCAAGTGTTGTAGAAATATTGACTTTCAATAAGTGCAAAATTTTGTTATTAGTTACCCTTATTTGAGGTTTCTTTTTCTCAATCAAAATTAATTAAAATATGATTATAATTAAAACTTGTATGCCATTAAATTATGGTTCAACTGTGTATCTCAATTGAATTTAAATCGCAATCAAATTTGACCAAAAATTAAGCTAAATTTGAACTTGAATTCTTAAGAAATTTGGACTTAAGTTAAAGTGGACTAAGTGGGCCGGATATTTGGATAAAAATTAGGCCCAAAATTCATCTAAAATTTAGATAAAAATAACAAAATGTAAGAATTTTATAAATAAGTCTGTGAATCAAATAAATGTTTACAAAAGATCCCTAGCCAGATTTCTCTCACAAATAAGTTTGTGGGATTGAAATTTTATAAAAAGGTCCAATGAAATCCTAAAATTATAAATTGGCCTTCGCAAAATTTAGAATTTGCGAATAAACTCCTCCAAAATTTTGTATTCGCAAATAAATTTCTAGAATTACAACTTTTGGCAAATAAATCCCTCAAAAAATTTTATTTGTGAATAAATTCAAATTTTATTCAGTAAGGACTTTGAAAGTTTTAAAATTTTATAAATAAGTCCTTTTTATAAAAAGATCCCTAAAATTTATAGAATCACAATAAAGTCTGAATTTTTCAGAAAAGAATTATAAATAACCCCATTTTAAATTTAATATCTAAGATGAGTAAACTTCAAATTATTGTTATCAACATCAAATAAATAGGCTTATTCAATTTCAAACAAACACATTCACAACTATCTACTCCAAACAGAACTCATCCAAAATAAATAGATAAGATTCTTGATTCAAATTTGAATGAGATTCATTCCAAGCCAACTCGATCTTCTCGAACCCCCATAAATTTCTTCATGCTCTTGTGATTAAAAAAAGAAGAGAAGATTAGAGCATGGAGGTCAATGAAATTGGGAATGCAACAGAAAATTAAAGATCCAACAAATCAAGTAAGAAATCAAGCTCTTATCTTTAGTTCTTCTTTGATTTCTTCTTTTGTGTCTTTGTTGTCATTTCGGTGTGAGATCCATTCATTGCATGACTATTGCTTGCATCCCACCTCCATGGTCTAACCTTTCGGTGGTTAAACCAATCCAATTGAATTGATCAGGGAAGAAGCCCAACCTCTATGTCAGAAGTACCTCGCCGGAGAAAAGAAACTATCCTAGCTTTCCCATTGCCCTAGCCTACTCTAAACCCCACCACACCAGCAGCAGTCTGCTTCCTATCCTACTTTTCTCACCTATGTGGCTCGTCAGCTCGGTATACCTCTTGGCCACCCACGCTGCCTGCAAGCTTGGTCCTCCTCCTAGCCTACCTTCCTCACTTGTGCCACCCACCCTTCGATTTAGTTTGTCGCTTGGCCTCTCAACCCTACTTCCTTGTTGGCTAGAACCAGCTCAAGCAGCCCCATCACCAACTTGAACCATCATGAGTGGTGCCCTTCCTTTGGTCATACGCATATCGAGTAAAGGCTGATCACCCCCACAAGCTACACAAATCACTGGATCCCGCCATGAGATGAGGGGCAAGAGTAAGAGTGCCCTTCTGCTTCGTCACCAAGAAGATAGGCTAGAACTAGTTGGGAGGAAGGCTGGGCCATCATGGCCTAGTAGGGTTTTGGGGAAGAGAAGGCTATGCATTTGAAGATAAAGGAAAAAAATAAAAAAAAATAAAAAAAGGGATTGTTAGGCCAAAAAAATACTTCTCTTGCCTTAATTTCTGCTCCATCACCACCACTTCCATCCACAACTTTGCACATCGATGAGCTCCATCACCATCATTGCCATTTGCGATTTCCATGCATCAACAAAACTCCACCAACAACGTAAATACTTGCAGTCCTCTATACATTGACGGACCACCATCACTACTGACTTAGGGCTAGCTTGTGAGCTCTCTCGAAAGTTAACTTTGATCTAGGGCCAGCCCACGGGTTCGCTTGAAGCCAATTTTAGACTAAGATAGCTTGTGAGGTTGTCGAATATCTACTCGAACTAAGGCTAACTTACAAGCTCGCTGAACGTTTATCGAACTAAGACCACCTTGCAAGCTCATCAAATATCTATTTGGAATAAAGTCAGCTTACAGACTCACCGAATATTTATTTATACTAAGGCAAGCTTGCGAGCTCAGCTTACATCTATTTGGACTAAAACCAGCCCACAGACTTGCCAAATGTTTATTTAGCCTATGCCCAGCTTGCGAGCTCACCGAATGCCTACTTAGATTAAAACTAGCCCACTGGCTTGCTAAACGTCTATTTAGATTAAAATCAGCTTGTGAGCTCACCGAATGTCTTTTCGGACTAAGGCTAATTTGTGAGCTCAGTAAAACTCTATTTGAACTATATTCAGCCCACGGGCTTGTTGAATATCTATTCAAACTAAGGGCAGCTTGTGAGATCGTCGAACATCTATTTGGACTAAGGCCAGCTTGCTGGCTCGTTGAATGTCTGTTTAGACTAAGACCAAATTGCGAATTCGCCAAGCATCTATTTGGATTAAGGCCAACCCACAGGTTTGCTAAACGTCTATTCGGACTAAGGCCAGCTTGTGAGTTCACTGAACATCTATACAAATTAAAGTCAATCTGTGAGCTCGTTGTCATCTATACAGGCTAAGACCAACTTGTGAGTTTACTAAATATCTAAATCAAGGCCAGCATGTGAGCTTGCTGAAAATCTAGATTGGCTCAAAGTCAGTCACCCAAATTCATCATGATAGCTAGAGGGCTTTCAAACTAAATCGATTAAATTAAAAGTGACTCAATCATATTGAACAAAACACTATACTAACCTAGATGAATCACTAAATAGATCTAAGTCAATCAAGTTAATGGACTAAAACTCAAACCGAATTGGATCCAAATCCAAATTAAGTTAACCCAAATTAAATCAATTCAGACTTAACCCCAATTTGGTTCAAATCGGGTCAATCCAAAATTAAATTAAATTTGAATTAAACTCTAATCAAACTATATTCAAATTAAACCCTAATTTGGTTAAATTAAGCTCAACTTGAACCCTAATCAGGTCAAGTCAAATTCAAATTCAAACTAAAACTAGGATGAGCCTAAACCAAAACTAAGTTGAACCTGCATTGACTTGAGCTTGAATCCAAACCCAATAAGGGCCTAACATGGGTCCAACCCAAACCCATTGATGAGTTGAGTAAGAATTCACCAAGAACCCATCAAGGGTCAGATCCAAAATTCATTTAGAATCCATTAAGAACCCATTAAGGGTTAGAGTTAAGATCCATTAAGGATCTATTAAGAATCCATTAAGTGTCGAATCCAAAATCCATTAAAGATCCATTGAGAAGCCCTTAAGGGTCAGATCCAAAATACATTAAAGATTCATTAAGAACCAATTAAAAGTCGGATCCAATACCCATTAAAGCTCCAATAAGAATTCATTAAGTGTTTGGATCCAAGATCTATTAGGGATCCATTAAGAAATCGATAAAGGTCCAAAACAATGTTGGACCCCACCCAAACTGAATTAGATCAAACTTAAATCAAAACTAAATTTTGAACATTGAACTGAATAAATGAACTAAATCAAATTAGACTTAAATCAAGATCAAGTTGTGAATATTTGAGGTGATTTTTGCTACAATCAAATTTAATAGAAATATAATCATATTGAAACTTGTATGCTAATAAATTATGACTAAACTATGGGTCTTAATTGAATCTAAAATACAGTTAAATTTGACTGCAAAATTGAGCTTAATTTGAACTTAAATTCTTAAGAAATTTGGGCTCAAAATAAAGTGGGTTGAATACATCGGATACAAGGGCCAAATTTGGCCCCAAAAAATTCATTTAAAATATGGGTTAAAATGAAAAAATATAAGCATTTTATACATAGGTTGCTACATCAACTAAATTCTTATAGTAAAGTCTCTCACTATATTTTTTCTGACCAATAAGTTCCTAGGATTGGAATTTTGTAAAAAAATCTAATGAAATCATCAAATTACAAATAAGTCTTTGCAAAATTTAGTATTTGCGAATAAACCCTTAAAATTTTTTTGTAAATAAACTTTTAAAATTTCAACTTTTTATGAATAAGTCCAAATTTTATTAAAAAAAGATCCTTGAAAGTTTTAAAATTTTATGGACAAATTTTTTTTACAAAAAGACCCTTGAAATTCATAGAATTATATTTTAATGTAAATTTTTTGAAAAAATTTGCAAATAACCCCCTTATACATTTAATATCCAAAATAAGTATACTTTTCGAATCATTGTTATGTGCAGCAAATAAACGCTCATTCAATAACATCCATATCCATCCATAACTAATTTAAATAACAAATCGTTATGCATGGCCAATTCTCATTCAAATAAAATATTTATTAAAATAAATTCTTATCCAAATAAATTCTCATCTAAATAAATATTTATCCAAATAAATCTTTATTTGAACAAATTCTTATCCAAATAAATCCTCATCCAAATATATTATCATCTAAATAAATTCTCATCCAAAGTGAAACAAAAATAAATTTCATCCGCATCTATATTCAGAATTCGAATAAAATATCATTATTTATATCCAAATTTAAAATTTTAAATGGAGATGATTTAATTGGAATATAAAAATCCTAAAAGTTCTAAAAAAAAATAAAGAGAGAGGAAGATCATAGATTGGAAACCAAAGAGAAGATCAAACGAGTAAGGTCGCTAACTTATCTCATTTTTTTCCTACACTTCTTTCCCTTTTTAGTCCCGCTCTCTCTTTGGTTTTCTGCAGAAAGGACCAGAACTTTCTCTACCTTTCTGCAGCTGCCACACATCATCGAGGACTCCGAATCCCACCTTCACCGGCTGCCAAATGCATGCTCCATGCCTGTCTCAATCGCCAAGAAGCCATGAGCTCAACCAGGTCCATAGATGATTGCCTCACATCGCATCGTAAACATGGTCATCTCCTACATGCTTTAGCATCCTCGTCGATGTCCAGTACTACCGTAGAGTGGTTCCTCACCATTGCAGTTGTCATGGGGGCAGCAGCTCCATCACCCTTTGTCGTTGATGCTTAGACCAAGCTTCGCTATCCTGCTACACCGACCACGTTGCATTGCTCACGTGCAATCTGCACAAGCTGCACTACTGCAGTCCCACAGCCCCACAGCCCCACTCCTAGCTGCTGTAAACAACCACCACTTGTGCTCCAACGAACCATTCCCAACTGCATGCAGCTGCCCGCAGCTGCTGCAGTCAGTTGCCCGCAGCCACCTGTAGCTGCTTGAGCAAGGTACTTAAAGCTGCTGGCAGCATCATGCCACCAACAACCGACAGCCCGCATCCACCAGTAGCTGCTACAGCAAGGTGCTCACAGCTGCTGGCAGCATCCTGCCACTAACAGCAGCCCACACCCTACCATCGCACCGGTTACTCCTCTCGTACAACACCCCGAGCTAAGGTATTCCTCCCTGCTGCTACACAGAACCCTTGCCCGTCTGCCGCCATTTCATTGCCAAATCCGGCCCAGATGTGGCCATGGATCCAAAGAAGAAATGAGATGCTCTGTTGGGAGAAGAAAGGAGAAGGCTTAGGAAGAAGATGACATGGAAAAGAATTGAAAAAAAAAAAACAAA
The DNA here is from genome assembly GCA_005019695.1 of Trichopus zeylanicus subsp. travancoricus. NCBI lineage: Eukaryota > Viridiplantae > Streptophyta > Magnoliopsida > Dioscoreales > Dioscoreaceae > Trichopus > Trichopus zeylanicus. The sequence goes on from RXID01014364.1 coordinate 342,875, forward strand.
ATGAGAAAGCTAGGAACTAGCTTTAAAGAACAGTTGGGAGGTGCAGGAAAAAAACGAAAAAAAATGTTAAAGGAGAGAGCTCATGTAGGAGGCAATCTGAAAGAACAAGAGGAGAAAAGTTGGGGAGAAGAAAAAAGGGATTTCTCTTTTGGTTTAAAAAATAAAATAAAAAAAAAGTGAAGAAAGGAGGCATTAAAAGAGAATGGAAGGAAGAGATTCAAAGGGAGGAGCAACTGATTCACCCCCATGTTTGTGATCACTCTTGGTTTCACTTGTCTCTGTCAAGTTCTTATATGTACCACTGTCATCTTTATGCTTATGGACATTTGTACCCCCCTTACATATCGATGGGCTCTGCCACCATCACAGCCATCTAGAGCTCTACACATGAAGGTGGAACTCCATCACCACTGTGGTCATCCTTGGCTTTACACATCCAAGTCAGCCTTTAAGTTCATATTCTATTATCTTTTGGACTTTCATCCAAGTTAATCCTCAGGCTCACACTCTATTAGCTTTCGTGCTCGCATCCAAGTCAACTCCCAGGCTTGTACTCTGTCAATCTTTGGGCTCGCATCCAAGCAAGCCTTTGGACTTACACTCAATCAGCTTTTGCGTTCGCATTCAAACCAACTTTCGGACTTGCATCTAGCCAACCTTTAAAGCTAACTTTCGAGCTTACACTCAGATAGCCTTTAGACTCACACATAGCCAATTTTTGGGCTTGCATTCAGGTTAGACTTTAGGCTAGCACCTAACCAGTCTTTGGGCTCCCATTCGAGTTAGCTTTCAAGCTCACACCCAACTAGTCTTTGGTCTTGCATTCAAGGCAGGTCTCGGGCTCATATTTAGCCAACCTTTGAGTTTGCATCCAAGCTAGCCTTCCGATTCGTGCCTAGCTAACATTTGGGCTCTCACCTAAGCTAACCTTCAGTCTCACACTCAACTAGCCTTCGGACTCACAGTTAGCCAACCTTGGGCTCACACTCAATCAACCCTTGGGCTTATACCTCTAAGCCGATTTTTGAGCTCGTGAACTAAGTCAATTCTCAAGTTTGCATATTTAAGGTTGGCCCCTAGGTTTGCCCAAAATTATTATAATAGCTAGATACTTTTCAAATCAAATTTAATTTGTATCAAACTAAACTTGAATCAAACTCTAATTGAGTTAAATTAAGTTTAAACTGGTTTTTTTTGGGGGGGGGGGGGGGGGGGGGGGGGGGGGGGGCGGGGGGGTGTCAAACTTGAAGTCAAACTAAAAATAGGCCAAGCCTGAATTGAAACCAAGTTGAACCAAAGAACTTGAACCAAAGACCATCAAGATGCTAACCCAAACACATTAGTGGGTGGGACAAGGATCCAATAAGAACCCATTAAGAATTGAATCCAAAATTTATTAAAGATTCAATAAGAACGCATTAAGGGTCAAATCCAAAATTCATTAAAGATCCATTAAGAACCCATTAAGGGTTAGATCCAAAATTCATTATAGATCCATTAAGAACTTATTAAGGGCCAGATCCAAAATTTATTAAAGATCCATTAATAACCCATCAAGTGTCAAATCCAAAATCTATTAAAAATCTATTAAAGATCCATTAATAACCCATCAAGTGTCAAATCTAAAATCTATTAAAAATCTATTAAAGATCCATTAGGATTTTATCAAGTGTTAGATCTAAGATCCATTAAAGACCCAATAGGAACTTATCAAGGTTTGGATACAATATCCATTAAGGATTTAATAAGAATCTGATGAGGGCCTAACACAAGATTGAATTGGACTAGAATTGAATTAAATTAGACTCAAATCAAAATTAAGTTTTGAATATTGAACTAAATCAAATCAGATTCAAATCAAAATTATTGTTGCTCCCAACAGAGTCGATAATTAGTAATTGATAAATGTTCTTTTGAAAATCAATACCAAGCTTGGTGAATTGAATTCATTATTACAAATTGAATATTTACGTTCAATGTCAATAATGATTTTCATAACAAATATTTCATATGATTCTCCTAGTTATGCTATAAAGCATCAATGCCAATCCCAATCACCAAAGATTCTGGGAAGAGAAAACTGGAACATATCATTATCCCTTGGAAGGGGTTAGTGAATCGTAGCTCAATCAAATTCTAAACATTGAATTGAATCAAAGCAGATTTGAACCAAAATTAAGTCTGAACTTCAAACCATGCAAACTGAACTAGGTGTGCTTGAACTTATTTAGTCAGTCAGCCACAATGCCTTGTTCAAACGAAGTCAAACAATAACATACTCAAACCTATTATCTACACTTTAAAGTTAGTTAGTCCCAAAAGTCATTGATGATGTATCTTTTAAGCTAAGTCAATCTTAAAGCTTTGATAAAACTCTAAATTTGATTATTAAATCAAATTGAACTAAGGTAGACTTGAACTTGTTTAGTTAGTTACCCACAAATAAATTCAACCAATTACTTCGGGGATTGACTAGCTTGAGAGAGTGTCACCAACTACTTTAGGGTTGACTAGCTTGAGGGAGTGTCACCAATTACTTTGAGGGTTGACTAGTTTGAGGGAGTATCATCAATTGCTTCATGATTGACTAGCTTGAGAGGAGCATATCATCAACTACTTCTGGATATTGACTAGCTTGAGGGGTGGCCGATGGCTTTGAGCATGTTATTAGTTGAACTTGGCTAAATAAGGTATTCTGATTGACTGACTAAATGAGTTCAAGTATATCTTTTATTTGATTTGATTTAAAGAAATGATTAGCATTATTGGCATGTACTAATAATCTTTGCTTTGATAAACAATAACTTTTCCTTGTTTGCAATCAATTAGAGTTAAGGTGTTGCCTATGGTTTTGATGGCATACCCAAGGGACCTAGTTTGACACTGTTTAACTCTATTCAAACTTGTTTTTCTCTAGGTTGGATCAGTAGCATCATCCATTGCATATAGGGTCGGGCATAACCTTGGAGTGTTACAAAAGGCTTTTGTGGCATATCCAGTAAGACTTAGTAATCAATTTCCTTTCTTGAATTTTTGTCAATCAAGTATGAAGCATCATCGATGACTTTATGATTAGTTGAACTTGATTGGTCTTTGGATCCTACTGCAGGTTAGGTCTCCATTGGATCCTTAATAAATTACGCCAAGTGGGACTCAGTTTGACTTACTTTAGTTCTATTCATACTTGTCTTAGTCAAAGTTAGGCTAGTAGAATTCCTCCACTACTCACGGGACTGGACATAACCATGGAGTATTACCAAAAGTTTTTGTAGTACATACAGTGGGACTCTACTTGGCTCGACTTAGTTCTTATTTAAACTTATTCAAGTTGTGCTTGACCTAGGGCTTAGTTTGACCTGATTGGTTGTGGGTTTGAACGCAGCATAGCTCGATTAGGGCTTGGCTCAACCCTAGTGTGTTTGGATTCAAACTTTACTTGGCCGATTGGGACTTAGTTTGAACCTGATTCGAATCCATGTGACTTAACTTTGTTAGAGTTCAAATATGATTTGACTCAATTGGAGTTCAATTCAAATTTGTTTTAAGTCAAATGTTGTTATAATTCAAACTTAATTTATTTTAGTTTGAATGGTATTTGACCTAATTGGAATCCAACTTGAACCTTGCTTTCATTTTAGGTCAACTTAGTATGGTTCTAAATTGACCCAAGTTTGGATTGACTAATGCTTGAGTTAATTTGGATTGATTTGGAGCACCAATCATCAATTCTTAATTTGAAATGAATGACTAGTTGGGCTACCAATCAACTTACTACGAATATTCAAGCACTTGATAGAACCTAACCAATTGACTGGTTAAAGAAATTGAATGACCAACAGAAAGCCTTTCTATTTGTTCGAACATGTTTTAGTTCACTTGTTTTTTTTGTCCCTTTAGGTTCATCTGATGCTTTGTTCAAGTTAATGTTCACTTGTCTTGGCCATAGTGGCTTGAGTTTGACATGATTACATCATTAAATTATTTTTTTATTCATCGATGTTGGTTTGAGGGCCCTCGAGCTATCATGGTGATATTATGGCAAGTTCGAAGATTGGCCTATGGTCTAACTAATAGCGAGCTCAAAGGCTGGTGTATGAATGTGAGCTTGATGGTTGCCTTGTGGTTTGCGAGCCCAATGGCTAACTTAAGTGTAAGCCCAAAAGTTGCCTTAGTCATGAGCCCAAAGGCTAGCTTAGTTGTGTGTTCAAAGGCTAGTATAATTGCAAGCCCAAAGGTTGGCATGATTACGAGCCCTAAGACTAGCATAATTGTAAGTCTGAAGGTTGGCATAATATGAGCCCAAAGGCTAGGATAATGGAAAGCTTGAAAGCTGACATAATAGTAAGAGAAAGATGGCATAATAGCAAGCCTGAAGGCTAGCATAATTACAAGCTTGAAGGCATGAGCCCAAAGGCTGACATAATCATGAGCCTGAAAACTAGCATAATTTTGAGCCTTAAGGTTGGCATAATTGTGAGATCAAAGGCTATCATAATCACGAGCCTGAAGGCTAGCTTATGGTCTGATTATGAGTTTGAATTATTTAGTTCTTTTTGTTCTTGTTCTAGTTTAAGTGAGTTCTTGTCTTCATCTTCTCTTCGTCTTCAAAGAACTTCATGATGCCTCAAAATTTGGGTTCTTTCTACAATGAGTGACATTGTAGCATATAAGGGGCTATGGGTGACCATGGTGGTGGTCAAGTCTATTATCATATGAAGGATTGTGGGTAACCATAGTATTAATGGAGATTTATCATCATACAAGGGGTAGCAAGTGGCTATAGTGTTGGTGGAGATCCACCATCATATGATGGGCTGCTGGTGGCTATAGTATTGGTGGAGATCCATCATCACACGAAGGGTCATAGATGGCTGCGATGTTAGTAGAGATCTGCTATCATGTGAAGGACCGCTGGTGGCTATGATGTTGATAAAGATCCATTGTCACACGAAGGGCCATCGGTGGTTGTAGTGTTGTTAGAAATCCGCCATCATAAAAAGGACAGTGAGTGGCTGCAATATTGGTGAGATGAAAAAGACTCTTAGGATAGTTTAGGCACCTAATCATCTATGGGTCAATCATCTAAATGCAGGCAATAGGGTGTTCATCGAGGGAGTAGAAACTCTAGATGAGGTTTGGGCACCTAGTGCCTTTGGGTTTGGTCATCCTAATGTAGGTGGCAACTTGTTCTTTGGGAAATAGCAAGAGTATGGGGGTAACAAGAGTTTGGAGGGTAAGAGTATGGGGCAGCAGTGACAGTGGAATCCTTGTAGCAAGTAGAAGAGAAGGAAGAAGAATAAAACAAGAATTAAATACAAAATAGTTGGGGCCTTACATATCTTTTGCCCCTTTGATGACACTTCCTTGGTCTCTTGCTTGACAACTAGATCCCCTCAGTAGAACTCCTAAAGAAGTGGCCTTCGAATTCTCCTTTGATTCATGCAAAGTTTGCCTAATAATTAGGTATCAATTCCTCTCCAATTTGTGAGCTCTTACCCTCTATCTATAGGCTTAGAAGGATTTTTGAATTAAATAACTAATTGACTTTTGAGATTTGAGGGGAGATTTGAGGGGTATATTCTTGTCATAAACCTCAGATTTGGATCTCTAATTGATACATCTTAAGATTACAATTCCCTTGATTGAAAATCCTACCAATTCTTAATGGATTCAAAGAACATTTGTCTCTATTTCTATAGCCGCTTCTGATCTGTGAGGTTCAGGGCCCTGAACTATTGGGTTCAGTCCCTCAAATAGCGAATTGTGCCTAAATTGATCAACTAGTTGAGGAACCAATCATCTAGCTAGTTAATGGTTTGTATAATTTGACAGAATATGTTAGACTGATTGAGAAATCAGTTATCCTACTCAGCAAAGGGATGCCCAGCCTACAGGGTTCTGGCATCCAAACTATCATGTTTGGTCATCCAAACTTGGTCCAGCAATTTGGGCCTAATTTTTCAGCCCCTTTCTTTCATCAAATTGGAGTCTACTCACCATGAATTGGGCTCAAAGTCGAAGTTAGATTGCAAAAGCCACTTAAACAGGTCATAACCAAATTATGGGACAATGTAGAGTTCAATAATTTTATCCAGGTGGGGTGTGATGAGGTGGTGACTTCCCATCAGTCCTCTATCTCCTTATGCAAGGTGTTTGCAAATCGAAAGGCCTTTGATATCCTACAAGAGTATGCCTACTGCAAGTAAGATCACTTGGAGCACTTTGAGTAGCATGAGTATGATGCTCAATGATGCTTCCTTTTGGAGAGGATCTCCAGGGAGATTTGGAGTGGTTTGATTCTTTATGGTGAGGAGGTGCAAGCCTGAGTCTCCAGTACTGGTGCCCCTATTGAGGTCCCAGCCTTGCTTTCGTTATTGATGAGCTTTAGGAGCCATATGACCATAAGGAGCAGGCACCAACAAAAGCGGCCTGATTCTTCATTGATACACTTTTCCCTTTATGTACATTTTCTTTTTGTATTGCCGAGATCCTCGGATTCATCTCATATTTTGTAATGACTCTTCGGGATTTCTTATTTAACGGATTTTCTTAATCAATGAATCATTTCTTTTTAGTTGCATTCTTGATATTTTGTATTTTGGTTTTCTGAATATTGCAAACTTGCATGTTTAATCCGTGATTCCATGAGTTCACGGACCTGACCATAGACACACCCGATACTTCTGATATGCTTTTGATCTGAATGTCAGTATTTTGACATTTAACTTCTTATAGATTGTTTCATCCTTTTACTCAGCTTTGAGGGATTTAGGGCCCAAGGTTTATGGAACTTGGATACTGAAGATATATCCCTAAAATTTTTTGCCTACATGTATGTCATTGTCTAGGTTTGAAGGGAAGACCTCAAGGTCCTTTTGTTTAGTTAACCACAACTTGAAAATTCGGTAGTCTCTTTTATGGATGTTTTAGTGGCCTGCTATAGCTGGCATGGGCTCTAGTTTGCCCATAGCATTTGGCCAAGTGTAAATCTTGTATTGGGTTTCATAAGTTTAATTATGAGCCTTATGGTTAAGTGTAAGATTTGTAACAAGGGATTCAAATTTTTCTATAGTAGGATTAGTGTTCAAATAGACTAATAATTTAGCTTTGCTCATGTAACTCATGTGTGTTGCTGTTTATCTGAGCAATCCAACAGTGAGGTCTTCCTTGGTTAAGCATAGGATTTGCAGCCGAGCTGTGGTGCTTTAGTTAAGTATTGATCGTTGAATCTTGGGACTGGTTGTATTGATGATCAATCATTGGATCTTTGGACCAGATTTATTGATGATTAAGTGCTGGACTTGTGATTAGATATATCAAAGGTCAAATGTTAGATCTTGAGACTGGATGTCTTGATAGTCAAGTGATAGATTTGTAATCAGATATATCAATGATTGAATGTTAGATCTTGAGACCCCATGTATCGATGATCAAGTGCTAGATTTGTAATGAGACGTATCGATCATTGAACGATGAATCTCGGGATCGAATGTATCGACAATTGAGTGCTAAGCTTATAACTAGATATATCCATGATATGCAGCTCCCACTTTTATTCGTAGATCTGATGGCTCAATTTGGCACTACCATAGGAGTTAGTGTTAAAACATATTGACCATCATTTTCTTAGTTGAACTTGCATGAAATTTTGTTGTGGTGTCCTATGGGTGAGCATTGGACTTGTCTCTATTTTCTGGCAGTCGTGATTTGGTGACTGACTAATTTCAGTCAACATTTGGGATACTGACTAATTTCACCTTAACACTAAGTATTGTATTCATCGCCAGAATGGGTAACCAAGCCACCAAGATTCAATTGGGCTTCTGTGGAAGAAGCTAACAAAAGAAAATAATAACCTCATTCTATGGGGCTTGATATCTGGCCATGTCACGTCCGGGCTACCAAAGTCCAGCTTGCCATCATTGGTTATCCTCATTCTGCCCCACGTCTTAATCTATTGGGTATGATAAACTTGAAGCTTGATAGACTTCTTTCAAAAGGATTAAGCTTTCCATGTTGTGGGATCTTAGATTGGGGATACCTTTGAAAGTCCAGGTTAGTAATCTTCTATTATACATACAAGATTTTGCCTTGTATCATGACATTTCAAATTTTGATGTGCAGTGAATCTTGCCTTGGAGGGGTTCATATCCTAGAGCAGAATTAGGGGGATCAAAGCCGTTGAAAGCACAGGAAAAGATCTGCATGTTGAAGTACAAATCTTGAGCTCAAATAGAAGCAATCTGAGCCCTTAACGACCCCTAACATATATAACCCATCCCTTCTTTTTCTTCTTCATCACATTGCTACAAAGCCTCTGTTGAGCTCTGGTTACACTATGATCTACATTGTTCAGCATTCAGCACCTCTCCATCTAGATCATTGTGTAGTTTCACTTCGGCCCTCTTCTTCAACAATATACATGAATTTCCATCTCTTTTTTCTAGATTTTAACTAGTTTTAGCCATTATTTCTTGTTTTTTATTTTATTCATCATGGTGGCCATGGTGGCTTTGCCAAAGATGCTTTCCTTAGCATGTGCTTAAGCATTGTGCGTGTACATGTGCACACCTCATAGGTGTACGTTTGTTAAAGAGTAAACAGGTAGTTGAGTTTTAGAACTCGGCTATAGGCAAGACCTTCAATTTGCATAATAAGTGTATTATGCTTCTACCTCCAATTGTTGCCTAGAACAAAAGCGTAGAAACTTTTGCTACTCCAATGCTTTATTTTGATTCATACTTAGTTGATATGAGTTGTAGGATCTCCCCCTATAGGGAATGGGTAATCACCACCTGAGAGCAAAATGAAGGCTCAAGTCCATATTTGGTTATCGAAGTCCATTCTAAAGGAAACGAATGTCAATCTCAATCATATCAAAGATCAAATTCCCAATGGGCACCAATGTAGACTATGTCAAGAACTAGGAGAGTCTGGACACACTGAGCCAGGACTACAATCATTATTACACAACATATTCAATTATGTTTAAGATGGAGCTGTAGTTTACCTTCCATGAGTTCTTCTGTTAGGCTCTAACATAGTACAACTTGATATTTAATCAGATGACTCCCAATTCCATATGTTGCTTAGCCACGTTTGGGTGTCAATATATCTTATAGACTTACATATTTGATTATGTTTGAGATGGCTGGTGTGCAAGTCTAGCAATAATCAAGCAAGTCCCATTTAATGTCGAAATTTGGTTGTTGACTCTTCTAGCGAAACCCAAGCTCCATCCACCAATACAAAGATTACAAGATGATACTATTTTTGTCAAAGGATCTCAATATTTTGTTTCACATTAGGGATTTGACTCTACACTGGGACAAACCAGTAATCTCCAAATTTAAAAGGGAGTTGCTGATGGACTAGGTGGATTCCTGCACCCCTAGTTTATGCAACTATCTCACTAAGGCTTTGGAAGAGAGCTCCTGCCTGTGTGGCCTAAGTATAGTTAAGAGTGTCAATATGCCCATCTGAAACCCGTGATTCTATATTTTGGCTATAGTTTCTCCTTACTAGGTTTTCTCCAATCTCCTCCTCTTTTCAACAAGTCCTAGTGCTCTTGGCCTTGTCAATAACACCATGGATGAGATGATTTCTGCTCCACAAGTCACTCGGCCACCATTTATGCCCAAAATAAGGATACAAATAGTGTGAAGGATCTTTGTCCCACCACCAATAGAGCCAATGGTCAATTGAGACCAAGGTTTGAACCGGTGAGTATTGAGGGGCTGGTAGTTGCTTGCACTCTCCAAGATCCAAGGTACAAGGATGCAGCTCTCAAAGATATTCCAACATAGCCTCTTTGGGAACTCACAGGCAAGGAGACATGGATGAAGAAGAGGGTGAAGAAGAATGTACCCTTTGTGGCTCAGCAATGGCCTTACAAGGACCTCTCAAAGGTCATTATAGAATTTTATGGAGATTTAAATCCCTTGTGTAGTCCTTACTAGGTTTGTCATTGGATTAACCTTTGCTTTCACATATTGTTCAACTGATAAATGTTCTCCAAGAGGGCATTGAGTGGTTTTTTGAATATCGAGAAATGCCATTTCAAGCTACTGACATCAAGATGGAGGCACATAGTGATTTAGAAAGAGTCAATACAAAAATTGAAGGCATTCCTAGTGCTAATATAGGGGCTATTTGGATCAATTCCAAACAATCTGAATTGGCTGAATTGAGGGAATTGGAGGCCCAATTTTTTCAATTCGGCTGTTTGGATGTCAAAATAAAATTTAGAATTGGGTGAATTCATAATTCCAGTAATTTCGAATTACTGGTTTGAATTCCGGTACGGAGAAAGGAAAATTCGCAATTCGGACCGAAATTAGGTGGGTCCCACCAACACGTGGGAACAGTGATTCCCCCCATGAAAATTGGCCAGAATTGAGAATTCTTACCCCAATGTCGGCCTTTGTTCCTGTCACTTGAGTGATCGTCTTCGTCCCGAGTGAGTCTGTCTCTATCCTCGGTAGCGTGCTGTTCACCGCTCCGTCCCGAGACGGAGCGAGTCCGTTTCCATCCCTAGCTCCATCTTCTCCGCATGTTAGCATCCCCGACAGTAGTCGTCTTCTCCGTCTCCATCCCGAGCTATGTATGCGAAACATGAGCCCCAAATTTGAATCCCAATCCCTGTTTCCTGGATTCTGGGGGAATGAAGGATTGTCTTGGGTTTGATTTCTAGGGTTTGAGTCATTGGCTATCGGTTTTGGTCGAGGGAGATGCCGGCCCCCGGGTTCTCATTATCGAGGTCGAAGAAGAAGGCCGAGCTGGTGAAGCAGTAGAGGAGGGACCCGTATGAAGTCTTGAATGTGCCGAGGAAGGCCTCAGATCTGGATATCAAGAGCGCATACCGAAGATTAGCCTTGAAGTACACAGTCTTTTCTCCTTCTTTGTTTGTGATGTTGTTTCTATTGTGTTGGTTAATTCAAGGTTAGAGAATGACAGAATGTGTATTGTTTGGTTTTCAAAATAAAAAAGAGCTGATTTTGATTACTGGTAAGATTTGGATGGAATTTAGCTGAGAATGTGAAGATTGAGTATGTTTCTTTTGGGAGATCTATGAGTATTATCCAAAAATTACTCTGGCTGATAATTGGTGGTGCCGCTTGCCGACGAGGAGTTATTTGAATGCCTTCTTGGTTGGTTATTATTGTTAAAGTGAGTTCTTTGTAGCCTTCATGGTTATTCGATGCAGTGGATGTACTAAATTGTTAAAATTGGGGTAATCTCACCCATTAAGAATATTCGGTGATCATATCTCCAATTTCAAATCCAATCAAACACCGAAATTTCAAGAATTGATGGAATTCGTTGATTTCTATTTATATACCAAACAACCAAATTCACGGAATTGACTGAATTGACAATTCCTTTTTTTTACTGTAAAAGTACATCCAAACACCAAAATTATCAATTCAGCCAATTCCCTCAATTCTCCGTAATTGACCGAATTGACAATTTCCTCAATTCCGGATCCGGAATTAATCCAAATGGGCCCATAGTGTCATTAGTCCAATTAGCACCAAGAAACTAATTTGCGGCACTAATAAAGCACCAAGTTTAGTAGTGCCACCAAAATTGGTGGCACTAAATTAGCATTGCAAAAAATGATTTGCAGCACTAACATTTACAACCTTATTGAGTCATTAGTAGTACTAATGTTAGCATCACTAATGACCTCTAATGACAACCTGGTAGTATTGGGAATAGTCGTTCATAGCCGAACCTTATTTTTACAATATCAAAATATATGCAATATAATTTTAATCAACACAAAGCATACAATCTCCAAATACAAATACCAATTGCAAATACAGTCTCCAAATACAATGCATATACAATCTCCAAATGCACACACAATATGAAGTTGTTATACAACATGAAGCATCCACCAAAAAAAAAAAAATCACTTTCGTTACTATGTCTACTTGGCCTACTTAGGATTGCTAGCTCATAAACAGTCTCCTCATATAGATCTAAATAAATACAACATTAAAATTAGAAAAATATAATTCAGTTGATGCCATTACAATGCCAATTATATCCTATTATAATTACATATTATATTCTATGTTTTACAAAGAGGAAGAGTATTCCATGATTTGTCCTCAAACCCACCCTCATGCCTAAGACCCCATCGCCCATGCCCCTATGCCTGAGTCCACAAATTAATAAACATCGTAAAAGTAGTAAATAAAAATACTCAAGGAGTCTTGGAAGTGGTAGGAGCTTCTTCCGAATCAGCTATAATATCGCCACCAATAACTTGCTGCTATGTTTTGGCACCCAAAACCTTATATTAGCTATAGAAGGAATATATTACTTTTATAAAAAAAAATAATACATATCGATATGCAATGTATTCATAGTAGAAAAACTTGGGATTTGATCCATAGTCTCCTGGGGTAGGGCAAAACATGTATGAAAGAAAATGTTGAACATCTCCTTCTTGAATCTCTCTATTATAGAGGCTACCTCAGCCTGGATCATACCTTGTATTTGACTTTAGGTATAGAGAAGAGGCTTATCTAGTAATAGTCTGAGGATGAGCCCGATAAAGAAATGCGTGTCAGCCGCATACTGAAAGTCCACATCTGTTTGTGTTTGTCAAGACCAAACACTAGATCAAGGATCATGTCATGGGCAACCATATTTGAAAGAGAATCCTTCAGCTACGATTGCCTTAGTTGACTGATCTTCTCCTATAATACAATCAACAAAAATTCTACCATTATTTTATTAGAACAAATATTGTGAAAAATGAAGTTAAATACTTACAATCATGGCTGCAGATGTTACGTTGATGGGTTGTCCATCCTTCTTGGTATGGGATGGGAGGAAGACATCCAATCTAGAAGGTTTAGATCTATGGATGCCTCAAGCAACAAGTTATACAATTAACAAAAAAAATACAATATATTGAATAGGGTGGCCGGATCTCTAATAATAAGTTGAAAACATACCTCAATCCTTAGATTGGTATACCCCTTACATCTGAGAAAGTGACACATTGTTTGACATGGTTGGCATCTTCTACTTATCTGTCTCAATTCATGAGTGAATGATTCAAATTTCTTAGTAATAATCATATTTATAATTCAACTACCAAGGGTACAGAGTACTACTCAAGTCTTTTTGATCTACCAATACATGACCAAGACCCGTCACTGATCTTCTTCTATCCTTGGATCTGGATAGTGGCAAGTCTCTCTAGATCATTTTTATGTAGTGTGAAGTGTTTCTTCTTCACGCTGTCTTCTAGTCACACCAATGCTTGTGAAGAGTCTGCATAATACCTTTCTTTGTATTATCCTCCAAATTGGCATTGGACTAAAGACAAAGTCATTAGAAAAGTCAGTAACATATGTAATATAAAGAATATAACCATGTGAGAAAACATATCATCATATTACCTTCACATCTGCCTAGATTTGCTTCTTCTTTTCCTAGGGCACAGCTCGCCAGTCAGTATACATACACGAACTTTAGCGCTCATATGTAGTGCTGTTATTATTGACATGAATAGTTACTATGATCTCAGTTTGAGAAAAAAATATTAGACTACTTTAATAGAAACATTTAGAACATTTTGATTGTCAACATCATTTTGAGTTATGAAATACTAATATTGATGTTCTTTGCAATGCATGCAATAAATATTGGATTTAGTTTTATTTCTATAGAGCATAGAATTATTTGGACATGCATGAATCTTTGTGTATCGCAAACTTATATCTTTCATAATGTTTCCAAGCCTCCTGATACAAACTGGGAAATGAAGAATGCTGAGAAAATATCTCTTTCAATATCTTTAATAATATACTGAATGAGTAGTTATTCCATCAATACTTAGACTTCATAGCTAGCACATGCATGATGAATTATAAGAATGTAAAATTTTTACATCTCAGATACAACTCAATGTTAAATTCATCAAACATTTTATAAAAATTTTGACTATCTCGATTGCAACTCTCACTTGACATGTCAATTACATCAGGAAGGGTTTCATGCTAAAATATAGGGTCGCAAAAGGTATCACAGATCAATCCACCAATATCATCTTTCTCAATGTCAACTATTGTCAGATTAACCACCTACTCTAGTAGATTCAATCTATTTAAATACCACAACTATTTACTATGAAATGTCCAATTAGTATAGTGCACATTCCAACCTCTTATATGATTTATTCATACACCTCATACCTTGTCTAATTGTACTATTCATACAAGCTCTACATGGACGTCATATATTCTGATGTGTCCTCTTGTTCCTGTAGGCATAGTCTAGAAATATGTTTACTTTAGTAACATATTTGGCATCTAGTCAGTTCTTTATCTTGATCCAACTCTTATCTATATCTTAAAAACAATCCTCAGTTTAATATTCTGTATATATAACAACATCATCCTCTAATTGAGTAATTAAATTTTGAATTAGAAGAGAGAAATATAACAATCATGATAAGTTTCATTATTTTAATTGCTTAAGTTTAATTTTCTATAATTTTATTAATTTAATCCCCCTGCATATCACTTAATGTCAAGTTAGATTTCTAACAGAAGCTGTTTCATGGGGTATCAATCATACTATCACAAATATCAATGTTGTAGACATATCTAATTTTTTTAATTTTGTAGGGTATATATGTAAAAGAACTTCACATTAAACAATATAACTCAGAGCTCAAATAATTGGCAAGTATTGGACCTAAAAGAATGATCAACTTGTCACCTAGTTTCAATAAATATTTCACAAACCAATCCGAACATGACATGTATCTATCTAAAGCGTAAAATCCAACCTTTTCTCTTGGACAAATTAAATATGTACAACTATACCTTATTGGGGTGTTGTGGAAGGATAAAATATCAACAAGTAGAAGTCATTAGGAACCAAAACAAATGTCATCAAGCAAATATGTGTATCTTATTTCTACTATTTTTCTACACGGGCTTAAGCCTAATTACAATAAACTAGTCCTGCTAATTGTGGCTTTGTTGGTCTTAGATTTTATGGACTTAGAGGCTTGAAGTATTTGGATGGCACATTAGTACAACCATACTTTCAGTTTTTGAGTCAAGGAAGATATTTCTGACCCCACTTCTCTTTTAACAAATATGATTACATCTACCAATAAAAATAAAGAGGAAGTGTCCAACCTAGGTCAGAGTAGAGAGAGAAAGACTTCATGAACATGAAATCCTTCTAACAAGGATGATGAACAAATATTAGTTGTAATAAGAAACTATATTGAATCTTTGATGCAACATGACATAGAAAGATCCATTAGGAATTAAGATCTTATTTTAATTAATACTTTAGTCATTATTTCAGGTATGAAGTCTAATATGAGTCCTAGTTTCAATTTCTACTTGGCTATAGTTTCCTTTTCTAAAAAGGATTTCTACTTTGATAAGGACTCCTTATTTGAAAGGATTTCCTACATTGGAGTCTTTCTAGCTAGAGTTCTTTTATTTAGAGTAATCCTACTCCAAATAGGATTTGTTTTAGTCTATACAAGCAACGTTGGACAGCCATGTAAAAATTAACTTTTTAGGGAAAATCCAATTATCTTACAGCTGAACTAAACTGACTTGATTTCAGCTTTGTTTCTCTTCCTCTTGATGCTCTTTTCTCTTATTTCTTCCCATCTTATAGCACCTTGAAAATACATCACTAAATACAAGTAATCATTTCAACATAAAGTACTCAATCACAAAGGTCAATTTCTAAAAAATACTTCCATCTCATAGGTTAATGATATGATTTTCCATCAGAATTGACATTTGTCATGATCATAGAATTTCATTTTTTTCATGTATACAACTTTAGAAATGGAAAAAAAAAGGAACCATTTAATAGAAGCCCTCGATATCCTTAGAAATCATCATAATAGTGCAAGACATAACGAATAAACATTGGATTTGTTATTGAAATCATCCACATATTCAATATCTTCCCATCCCCATCATTGATCAATTAACAAAATTCACAAAATAGAGATCAGGAGGTTGGGAATTGACCTATTACCTTGTGAACTATTGGAGGAGGGTGCAAGGTGATGCTCCCACAGCAAGGAGCTGGAGCATTTGTCGATGAGGTGGTAAGGAGCTAGAGTAGTCATCGGCTAGGAGTAGGATCTCCAATAGTGGCAAGCTTGCAGGCAGGAAGCTGGCCAGTGGTGAGCTCACACATGGGGGGCCCACAGGCAAGCAAAATGCAATGGTGGTTGGTGGTCAGATTGCCCAATATATCACTGAGAAGAGCTATCAACCTCCCATGAGTGGTCCACTGCACTTTGGACAATGACTCTGGGCTACTAATAAGAAGATGGTCTCAGAAACCTAGCTTGTATTTCTTCACTCTTACTTTTGTGTAATTTTGTTATCCTACGGCTTAAAGCCAGATTTTTGAAATATAACTCTTAGTCTAAGCTTTGGTTTTTGCATAGTGCCCCAACACAATATTGTTCCTTGGCCCCATATGCCATGACTAATTTATTTTTCACCAGTAACTCATGGCCACTTGGTTGATTTGATTTTGAGTTGCCAAAGATGAGCACATAGAATGTGGCTTGCAGCTCCATCACCAACCAACATGGTCATCCAGCTAACAAGTCATGTCACATCATTGATAGCCTAATAGGAGTATTAAAAGATGGAGAAAACTTGCTTGGCCATAGTTTGAGTTTCCCAAAAGCTAACACATTATTTCATGGCTCATAAGGTTATGGTCTAGGTCCAAGTAAACCAAATCAAATTTATGATCAAAAAGTAGATGCTATAAGGATGGATTATGAGGTGGCATATGCTTCTAGTGGAGTTGGATCTTGTGTTTCTGACTTGAAAAGTAGCCAAATTGCTAGCTATAGCAGCCAACTTACTAATTTCCCCTTGCCATCATAGACTTAACTCAGGATTGTTACCCTTTGTGGTTTTCATGAATTCTTGAGCATGTGTAGTCTTGTAGCCTAGCAGAGTTCCAAATGAAAATCAAGCCCTTTCAGAAGCCTCAAATATGGATGAACATGAAGATAATATCGAAGATGAGGCATGATGATGGATCAACGAACAGAACTTGAAGATTTGAAGATGACTTGAAGAAGGCTCAAGATGTCAAAGTTGACTCACTAGGTTTAGAATTTTTATTTGTTGTTTGAGTTAAAGATATGCTTGTTGAATACGTAGTTTAGAGCTTTGGTTAACACTCAAACTCATATTGGAATGTCTTCACCAGCTTGTTATTTATCCAAGGTTAGTTTGAAAAGATATCTAACATGAAATTGAAGTTATAGTAAAATAATAGTTTTTTGTGTTAACTTTAGATGCCAAAACTTTAGGTTCTGAACAACTAAATCAATCAGAAATAACTCTAAAATACTGATAGATTTAGATGCCCAAACCTCAGGATCAGACACCCAAAGTTAATAAGCTATAACTTCTGAATTTTTCATATTCAAAATTTGGACGTTTGATACTGTAGTGACATTGTAGCAATACCATAGTTTCAAGAATCCGAACCTTATGAGCAAGCATCCAAACTTGTGACATCTTTTATAACGACTAGTTCATTTTTTACCATTAGGAGGTTCAGCCGTCCAGACTCTATAGTGTAGGGCATCCTAACACGATAGAGCTTAGCATGTAATGGCTAGCTCTCTCACCAATAGACATATGAGGGCTTGGAGCTTATTTAGTTGAGAACTTTTATATCTTTGATTATTTCTAAGAGAAAGAAATAAGCTTTCACAAGCCTCTAGCCTCCAATTTGCTCTAAACTTTGATCTTCAACTTTTATATCTTTCTTGCTCTTGTACTCTATCTTGAGAGGCTATTATAGAGAGGTAATTTGTACTTTTTTTTTACCCTTTTCACTTGTAAATCACTCCAAGAGTGTTTGGAGTGCTTGAAATATCAAATCTCTGGTGTAGGAGTTGACTCTTGCTAGTTGGAGTATGAGTTGTATGGGCGTGGCTTCATTTGAAGAAAGCGACACTATAATTTTGAATTTGGTGTAAAGGCTTTGCTTCATCTCAAGAAGCAATGAATCTAGTGGAGAGTCCAAGTTCTCAATATCGAGGCAAGGGCCATGGAGTAGGTGTAGCTAGTTGCTGAACTATGTAAAAATTGTGGTGCATTTTTCTCCTTGTCTATTTACTTTATTATGTTTGTGATTTATTTTTTTTCTTGTGGACTTATGATTTTGTCTTTGGGTAATGAACTAGTTTTGATTGTGAAAAACTAACATTATTTTTATTAAGCCTAATTCATCCCCTCCCCCCTCTTAGGTTGTCATATTTGCTTTCAAAGATTTGTTCCCTAATGAATAAATCCTACTAGTCTCAGAGGAAGACAATAGTTAGACATGGACTCTACATTTTGATGCTTCAGGTTGTAACACATATCAATCAAGAAATCCACCATTAGGCACTTCTACAAGATAAGTCCTCTTTAAGCTCCGAAACAACCAAGTTGCACCAACAAAACAAAGGAAGCCACTACCCACCAAGACATATTGGCTTGATTGAGTAGGCCAAGAAAGAATCAAATTGGACCCTAGATGCATCCTTTCACCCAAGCTACTACATCAACATATGGTTATTAGCAAACATACAAGCAATACATATAGGGTAAGCGAACTAATGAAAGAATGGTTTGACCTCTCATATTTTATTATCACACATTCACACTTCCAAAATATGTGGGAGCATCTATATTTTAAGATCCAGAGTTATGTGAAGAATTGGCCCTAGTCCAACACACTCTCAAGATGTTGTTAAGAGACTTGAACATAGCCTAGATTCGATTGGGTGTTTGGACTACCAGCTCAATTGAAAATATGGCCAAAGAATAGTCATTAGAAACCTCTAAAAGTCTAATTTTAGAAAAAAAACAAACACCACCTGATTTCTATTATTTTATAATTTTTTATGATATTTTTTTTTACATGCTGTTAGCAGAGTTATGATATAAGGTTAGCCTTTTTTAGAAAGCTAAAAGGACTCTTGAAACTTGTTCATCTTGCCAAGAATGAAGTTAGAGTTTTATTTTTACATTTATCTATGTTAAGAAGGGTGTTGAAGACTAGCTATGTATATGTTTCTCATGTAATATTAAAGGGATCCTTTTGGTGGTCAATGAATCCAAGAGCGAAAGAGTTTTGTGCATCTTTCTTTGAGTTTTGTATCTCTTTGGTGGATTCTATTAAGTGGTGACTCATCCTATAGTATTTTTATATCTCTTTGGTTGATTTCAAAGGGTGTGAGTGCTTTTTTTTTTTGTATCTATAAAGATTAGGGGCTCCCTGCAGTGGTGGGCTAAATCTATTCAATCTCATTCTCAGATTTTGCTATTGTCAAACCCTTTCCTATTTGGTGCTAGTTCTAATTAATCTAAACTCCAATTTGGGTGTGTGATGAGTCATTTTTATAGTCATTTTTTACCTCAATTTTGAATCATTCAATTTTGACATCTCTATACAAAGTTAATGTAGAAACAAAATTGGGTGTCTCTTCAACCTACAATCTATCTTCTCACCAACTCTTTTGGTTATCTCACCTCAAGTTTGGTATCAAAGCCTAGGTTTCCATTGCTGGACATAGATGTCATTGGGAAGTTCTAGAAAGGGATGTTTGTGACCTTGAAATGGATGAGATGAGGTGCCAAATCCCAGAATTGTAGCTATATCTCAACTATTATGAGATTTCAGGTGGCTATGTTGCTAAATTTGCCTATTATACTAATGTGCATCTTTTTCATGATAATGGTAAGAAGTCTAGCGATGGTTCTTCTTCCTGAGGATTTCATAGGAAAAAGAATTACTCAAACCATAGGGGTTTTGATGTGAAAATTAAGATTCCTAAATTTGAAGGAAAGATGCAATTGGTGAATTTCTTGATTGGTTGCACACTATTGAATGTGTATTTGACTACAAGGACTTTCTGGAGGAACAGAAGGTGAAGCTGGTGGCTTTGAAACTCAAAAAATATGCGTCTCTTTGGTGGGGGAACTTGAAGAAACAAAGAGCTTGTGAGAGATGAAATAAGATTGAAACTTGGGGGAAAATAAAAAAAGAGCTTAGAAAGAGATTTCTTGCCTAAGAATTACTGAATGGAATTGTTCATGAAGATTCAACAGCAACCAAAGATGAGCATGGAGGAGTACACTATTGAATTTGAGTATCTTATGTTGAAGAGTGATGTGGTGGAACTAGAGAAACAAACCATTGCTCGTTATTTGGGAGGATTGAAAACAAATATTGCTAATGTTGTTTGGTTGCAACCTTATTGGTCTTTCAATGATGTGAAGAAGCTTGCCTTCACTATTGAAAAGCAAACAAAGGAGGTCCATAAGGTTGTTCCAAAAGCAGTCATTAGAACATTCCCTTCGAATTGAGGGAGTACCTCAAACTCATGGCTATCCTATTAGGCTAAGACTTTTGATGATTGAGGCATTTCTAAGGGTGACAAGCCAACTAGTTCTTCTAATACCAGCTCAAAGAAGTGCTTCAAGTGCTAAAGTTATGACCATGTTACTTTTGAATGCACAAATTGCAAAGTTATCATTGTATTGGAGGAAGATGTTGATGAAGAAACTGAAGATATTGGAGAACCAATTTATGATGAGGACGTGGTATATGCAGATGAGAGAGAGAGTGATTCAAAGGAGCCTGAATATGACTTCTAAGCTAGAGGATGATGAGTGGCTGTGGGAAAGCATCTTTCACACCAAATGCACTTCCTATGGTAAAATTTGTGATCTAATTATTAATGGATGGAGTTGTTCTAATGTTGCGGCAACTAAGATGGTGGTGAAACTGAACCTGAAAACTGAAGAGCATCCTCGCCCCTACAAAATCCAATGGTTTCGCCAAGGAAATGGGGTAAGTGTAATTAAAAGGTACTTGGTTGAATTTTCTATTGGGAAGATTTACAGAGATAAAATCTGAAGTGATGTTGCTCCTATGGATGTTTCTCATGTTCTTTTGGGTAGTCCATGGTTGTATGATAGAAAAGTAGTTAATGATGGTTTCAAAAATACCTTTTCTTTTGTAAAAGATATTGTTAAAGTAATTTTGGCCCCAATGAAACCTGGTCTTATTCATAGGCCTTCTAAAGGAGAAGAAAGCACTTTACTGTCTGGAAACTTGATTGACAGGGAATTCTTAGAAAACCAAGAAATCTATGTTGTTGTACTTGTGGATGTTGATCCAAATGAAATACCACGTGGTCTTCTACCAATGAAAGACATTCAACACCACATTGACTTGATTTGAGTTCTATTCTTCCAAATAAAACAACCTATTACATGAATCCAAAAGGGCATAAAGAATTACAAAGGCATGCTGATGAGCTGCTAGCCAATGGATTGGTGAGGGAAAGCATGAGCCCATGTGCTGTTCCAGTTTTGTTGGTGCCTAGAAAGGATGGATCATGGCATATGTGTGTGGATAATAGAGCAATGAATTGAATCACAATCAAATACAGGTTTCCTATTCCTAGATTTGATGATTTACTTGATCAACTACATGGTGCTGTCATTTACCCAAAAATTGATCTTTGAAGTGCTTATCACCCAATTAGAATAAGACTTGGGGATGAGTAGAAGATAGCATTTAAAACTAAAGTGGGTCTCTATGAATGGCTGATCATGCCATTTGGGCTCTCTAATACATCCACCACAATCATGTGTCTTATGACTCATGTCTTCAAACCATTTATGGGTAGATTTGTGGTTGTTTACTTTGATTACATTGTTGTTTTAACCACTCTTGTTGCTCCCGTCACTGAGTGCCTGAAGTGAAGGTATTCCAATAGATAGAGGCTTTTGAGTTGATTAAAACAAAAATAATTGAAGCTCTAGTCCTCATACTTCTAGATTTTGGCGGAATATTTGAAGTAGAGTGTGATGCTTTTATTGTCAGAATTGGTGCTGTTCTTAGTCAATAGGTCAGACCAATTGCATTCTTTAGTGAGAAGTTGAATGATGCTAAAAGAAGGTACTCAACTTATGACAAGGAATTCTATGTCATTATTCATACTCTAGATCATTGGAGTCACTAGTTGTTGCCCAAAGAATTTGTCATGTATAATGATCATGAAGAATTGAAGTATTTGAACACACAACACAAGCTTAATGGTCGCCATGCTAAATGGGTTGAATTTCTTCAGTCGTATACTTTCTCCATTAAGCAGAAATTTGGAAAGCTCAACACGGTGGCCAGTGCTTTGAGTAGGAGGTATTTGCCTTCTCAACACAATGAAGACAAAGGTACTAGGTTTTCAGATTGTGAAAGAACTCTATCCAAAAGATTTCAAGTTTTCTTCTATTTGGGAATCTTGCTTAGATGGTGTAATCAATCCCTTCTTTCTACAAGATGGCTTTCTCTACAAAGCTAACAGGTTATTCATCCCTAATTGTTTATTATGTGAAGCTATCATTAGAGAAGCACATGGGGGTGGTCTTGCTGGTCACTTTGGAAGGAAGAAGACTCTGTTCCTTGCAGAAGAAATTTCTTTTGGCCAAAGTTTAACTCCGATGTGGTGCAGATTATAGAGAGGTGTGTTGTATGTCACAAAGCAAAGAGTCATGGGCTGAACATAGGTCTTTACACTCCACTTTCCATACCTAATGCTCTTTGAGAAGATGTTAGCATGGACTTTGTTGTAGGATTGCCATGCACTCAAAGGAAAAGGATTCAATTCTTGTTGTTGTTGATCAATTTTCAAAAATGGCTTATTTTGTTCCTTGTGCTAAATCTTCTGATGCTTATCATGTTGTTGATCTTTATTTTTGAGAAGTTGCAAAGCTTCATGGAGTTCGAAGATCAACCACTTCAGATCAAGATTTGCAATTTATGAGTCGCTTTTGGAGAACTCTATGGAGAAAGCTGGGCACTAAGTTACAATTCAATAGTACTTGTCATCCATAAACTGATGGTCAAATTGAAATTGTAAATAGAACCTTGGGGAATCTTTTAAGGAGTCTGGTGAAGAAAAAAATAAGAGAGTCGGATTCAATTTTGCCACATGCTCAATTTGCATATATCAAATCCACTAGTCAAACTACTGATAGTAGTCCATTTGAGGTTGTTTATTATTTCAAGCCTAATAGTCCTCTGGATTTGATTCCTCTTCCTACTAAACATTCATTGAAGATGCTTAATATAGAAAAAAATTCATCAAGAAGTTGCATGAGCAGGTTAGAGGAAAGATAGTATAGCAGAATGCAAAGTATCAAGCTCAAGCTAACAAGCATAGGAAGTATGTTGAGTTCAAATAAGGAGACTTGGTATGGATTCAACTTTGAAAGGGAAATTTTCCTCCTGGAAAATATGCCAAACTTAAGCCTCGAGCTGATGGTCCCTTCAAAGGGCTAGAGCATATTAGAGAGAGAGAGAACGCATACAAGTTTAAGTTACCAAATGAATATGAAGTATCAAATATTTTCAATGTTGCACACGTTATGCCATTTCATGAAGATTATGGAGACTCTAACCTAAGTCCTTTTCAACTGAGAGAGCATGATGCAGGAGCATCCATACTCGAAGATCCAAAGTTATGTGAAGAATTGGTGTTAGTGCAACAAGCTCTCAAGATGTTGTCAAGAGACTTGAACATGATCCAGATTGGACTAGGTGTTTGGACTACCAGCCCATTTGAAAATATGCCCAAAGAATAGTCATTAGAAACTTCTAAAAGTCTAGTTTTAGAAAGAAAATCAAATGCCATTTGATTTCCATTATTTTATAGTTCTTTATGATATTTTTTTTTACATGTTATCAACAGAGTTATGATACAAGGTTAGCCTTTATTGGGAAGCTAAAAGGACTCTTGAAACTTGTTCATCTTACTGAGAATGAAGTTAGGATTTTATTTCTACAATTACTTATATTAGGAAGGGTGTTGAAGAATAGTTATGTATATGTTTCTCATGTAATATGGAAGGGGACCTTTTGGTGGTTACTGAACCAAGAGTGGAAGAGTTTCGTACATCCTTCTTTGAGTTTTGTATCTCTATGGTGGATTCTATTGAGTGGTGACTCATTCTCTAGCATTTCTATATTTCTTAGGTGGATTCTAAAGGGTGGTGAGTTCTCTTGTTCTATATCTCTAAGGGATAAATCTGTCCGATCTCATTCTCAGATTTTGCTATTGCCAAACTCTTTCCTATTTGAGGTCAGTTCTAATCCATCTAAAACTCCAATTTGAGTGTTAGATGAGGCATTTTTGCAACTTGGAACCTCATTTTTCACCTCAGTTTTGAATCTCTCAATTTTGACATCTCCACGCAAAGTTATTGCAGAAACAAAAATGGGTATCTCTTCGACCTGGTATCTGTCTTCTCACCAACTTTTCTAGTTATCCCACACGAAAAATGGTTAATTTCATACAACACACCCACTTCAGAGTACATAAAGGCCAAGGATGCGAAAAACTCCTCAGATATTTTTTCCACTGGCAATTACATCAATTACTGAGGTCAACTTCCAACATTCTTTGGGAAGATTTTCTATCATATCAAGGGTGCCCCTTGAAATTGAAGAGTGAGCCCCTCTTCACTATCAGCATCTGTTAAGGAAGTTCTCAAGGAAGGCTTACCATGGCCTATCCCTATCCCTAAAGGCCTACTTCCCGACTAGATCAAGAACAAAGTTTCACCAACCCTTATCAATAGGCCGCTATGCTTCTTCTCGTCAGTGCAGATTGGGCTGGGGAAGTCTAAACCTACATAGAAACTGGTCCATCCTTTACTGGATCTGGCTCCCAAAATAGGGAAGCATGAAATTGGACCAAGGCATGCATCCAATGCCTTTCGAACTAAACCCTCTCTATTCAAAGACAAACTTCCAGCATGCTTCATGCTGGACTTACAAAATCGCCAATATCTTTCAGCTCATCACCAACTTCAGAAGTAGTCCAAGCCATCTCTTTAGATGTAACAACTATAGAACATAGAGAATAAGTAGCAAAGAAAGAAAAGTAGTCAAGAGAGTTATAGGTTAAAGAGAAGAGCCATAACACCCTTCCTTTTATAGCTATGCAAGGCACCAATATTTGAAGTCATCCCTAGTCATGAGGAACTACCATTGGCAATAGCACCCTCAGCAGCAATCGGCTGACTTGCAGCACAACACATGACGCCTGTTTACCATCACAAAATTCAAGAGACTAGATGCAATTATGAAGCAACTACGGTTCACCAAAAGATCATTTGATCACTTGGTAGGGGAGATAACAACTGATGACATACCCCTTGGATGAAAATGTCAAATGACATCACACACCCCCATCAACACCATAAATGTGGTTGAGGTCCAAGGCACCTAGAATAGATGGTTGCGTGCCTTTGTTGTTGCATCATTTTCCATGAAACTAGACCTTAAAGGTCCTGTCACATCATTAAGCCAATGCATCCACTGCCTCAACTTAGCAAAGCATTGCCTCAACAAAAACACATTTTGACACCCCATCATCTCAGCATGGCATTCTGAATACTGGCTCAAATAAGGGAAGTCGAGTGGACGAATGGTGGGGGGCATCCCAACAACTCAACTCCCTGATGTAGGTTTAGATAAGCCAAGCTCAAGTCAAGTCTTTGTGATTCAAAATGGTGTATTGACATGGTTGACAATTTGCCATATCCGTAGGCTGGCATATCAACTATGTGGGATCTTGACTAAGTTGACATTACTAGCTTGGCAAGCCCTTCAAGTCTTGTCATATCTCAAGCTCGACAATGCTCAGTGGCTTGAGGGAGATGTCCTGCCATATCAAGTGACATTGCCGTAGCCACATTAATGGCAAGATCATACCAATGGGCTATATTTAATGGCACAATCTCAATCACGATGTCTCAAGGACACATGTTAAGCCTCCAAAGCACCAACACAATAGCAATAAATGTTTATTGTGATAACAAGTCACTATCACCTTCAAACATCTTCTCCTTGCCATAGAGCATAGTAGCTTCTTTGTGAAGCTTTCTTACCCTAAGCCTTGCATATTTTTGCATACCCATGCAACTTCTTCCTACACAATCCCTGACTTGCTCAGGCACCACCTTGATAACCATGACGCAACTCTACACTATGTAGTTTCCTGCATAATCCCTAGCAATTCTTTAAGCCCTAGGCATTCTAATCCCTCACAAACCCGAGAACCTCCATATTTGCATTATGATTGCATTAGGAGACTCATCTGGCTCTAACATTGAAGGCTTTTTGTCGAAGGCACCCTCTTTAGTTTAGACTTGTTTTGCAAGACATAGGTGGATGCTTGAGTAGCTAAGGCCTAGAGCCTAAACCATTTTCAGCAGCCACCAGACCAACTTCATTGTCCTCGAGTTTTGGAGCAGGACTCGACATGAATGAGAACACTTACTTGGAACATGCACTCCATCACCCCACAAATCCCCTATTTTAAGTGTCAAATTAATCCAAAAATAACAACTTGGAAATATTGGCGAGATCCACACACTCCACTACCTGACCATACCTCAATAACTTGCACCTAGAAAGGGCCTGAGTTTCATCTTAACGTTTTAAGTTTCAATTTCAGGAATGATTTCAACAACCAAATAAATCATACTAATTTAACCATTTCATTTCATTTAGTTCACAGGATTTGGTAGTTTGAAGCATTTGACGACCTTAAAAAAATCTAAATTTTCAAAATAGTTTTTGAAGCTATTTCATCATTGTCTTGATTGAAAATGACACATTCAGTCAAAATATTTCGATTTTGGCTAAAACTTAAACCCTTGTTAGATTTAACATTCCCACATCCCTATATTAAAAAAAGATGTGTATGGATTCAAAACATAGTTATACTAACTAGATGCTCAATGCTAGAGTGTACAACGCATCCCACAACAGAGCAAACCATGGGCTGATTGTACCATTGTTTTTGGAGTAAATGTGTATACCTTTAAAAATAGGATACTATCATGCATTCTGCAAGCTACCAATAATTCCAACATGCACTTTAAAACAAACAAAAAATGTGTTCATGCTAGTTACTATATATGCTTTAGATTTTCTTGAGATCATGCATTTTATTGATAAAAAATAGGGTCATGATAAAATAGCCAAGTTGATTATGAGAGAGCCAACAAACCATCAATGGGTTGTCTTTTGTGTCACTGCGTAGGGACAATACTACAAACTTTACACATCTATTAACCCTATTATCTCAACACCCTTCATTGGCGAGTCGGACATCACAAATTTTCATGAAGTTGCATGAATAACTATTCTTGCAAATTGCCTCCCTATGGGTGACTAATATCTAGTTTCTTGTAGCTTTATAGATACTCACCTTTTCAGCCTTGAAAACTCGATGTGTGATCTTGAGCTGAGCCAACCGA
This sequence comes from Trichopus zeylanicus subsp. travancoricus, assembly GCA_005019695.1. Taxonomy (NCBI): domain Eukaryota; kingdom Viridiplantae; phylum Streptophyta; class Magnoliopsida; order Dioscoreales; family Dioscoreaceae; genus Trichopus; species Trichopus zeylanicus. Next base: position 370,258 of record RXID01014364.1, read on the forward strand.
TCTATTTCATGTGATCTAAATTCTTATATAATTTTTATAATTTTTGAGAATTTATTTATAAATTTTTCATGATCTAATTGGCCTTCTCTTGTTTTAATTACCTTTAATTTTCATCCATGAGAAAAATATCGTTTTAATCTTTCAAATTTGGCATAACTGTAATTTTATAATTTTTGAGAACCTATTTATAAAGTTGCACATTTGAGGGGTTATTTACAAAATAAAATTTTTTCTGCTGAAATTATTTTAAAACTCAATTTCCAAAAAAATTGTGAGGACTAGTTCACAAAAAAATTGGGAACTTATTCGCAACTTAACCTGTTTGTAAATACTGAAAATTATTGGGCTTTTCTACAAATATCAAGCTAGGGTTTACAACTGAAAATTAATGTGACATTGAGCTGTAAATCCATAAAATTTTTGGGCCAAAAGAAGGCTAAAATCTTAAGCCAAAACCTGGTTGGAATAGGTTGTATTTTTTATTTGAATTTGAAATTTTTTTGATTTCAAATTAGGTTTTCATCTTGGGTGCTAGCCAGTTAACACTCAAATAACGAAGGGAATAGGTTCCCTAGGATATGCCCCCTTCGTGCTCCACATGCATGGCACAGGACCCCAAGCATGTGCCACCTGCCAAATGTGTGCCCAGTTTCCTAAGCCATGGTATAGGCATTAGGAATGGTATCAATGGCAGCCCACCATGCACAAAACACACGTTGAACCTCTTCTAGAATAAAATAATCTAGTTGGCACCAATCTAACCTATTTCAACCATCGTCAGATTGGAATGAAATTTCAGTGATTGATACCCTTTAACCAATAAATATTCCCATATTCCAAACCATAGGGGAGGGTAAACACAAAATTTATCATCTAGGAGGACAAACACGAAATTTATCATCTTGGAGGAGAGGATATCAGTAAGAGGATACTATAGGAGATAAAAAGATAATCCTAGACATTGAGGTTCAAGTAGAAGCTCTCACAATCAGCAATATCAACTAGGCTCTTCTTCCCCATTTCTTTCCTTCCTTTCAATCTTTCTTCTAATTTTATTTTGCATTTAGATTAGAAATCATTTAGTATCTAAGCTTCATTTTTCTCTCTCACTTTTCTTTTTTACCTTGATTTTTCTTTTTCATCATTTATCTTGCAAGATAGTTTACAATCATCACTTCTATAGTATTTTAGTTTTTCATTCTTAGTTGACTAAGAGGGGGTTAGGAATGGACCTTTGGGCCCTTCTCCACTATGACAATACATAAGCTTTTACTATTTATTTTTTCATCTTTTATTTGCTTTCTTTCTAACATAATATTGCATCTAAGAAACTTATGGAATTCTTTTTTCTTTCTTTTAGATACACACAAAGACAAGGCTATTAGGACAGGTACAACCCACTCCTAGTTGGGGGATCCTACAAGATTTCTCGAGGTTTTCACATGTTTTATAGGTTGAACATGCAAAACATTTGAAGCACGTGCAAATATGAAGAGTGATAAAATCAAGATGAACAATAAATCAACCCACTATGCTAGCTAAAGAAGTAACAAAACAAAAATCGATTGGGGAGACCTATAGAAAGGTGACTATGGTCGGAAACGATCTGTGCTTGGTTTGTTTTCTATGTTTACCTAATTTGAGAAAGAAAATTTTCAATTCTCAATTTAATGGATGATCTTGAAGTGCTCAATTAACTACCTCCTTTTAAATGCTTTGTTGAGTCAAAAGCTAATTATGAGAAAACTTAGGATTCAAGCTAATTTTGGTCAAGTAGAGACCTCATGGGTCCCCATATCTAATTACTGAATCTTTTTGAAAATAATATCTGAGAAATAGGGTGGGACCTAGGGTGAACAACTACTTGACTAGACCTCTGTAACTCCCACCTTAGAAAAATGTGAGTTATGCTCATTTCCCATTAAAGAGATTAAGGGATTGCACCCCACTAGGCATGACTCAAAGGATAATGGACTAGTAGTGCAAATGAATGTCCCCACAAACCTGTTAGTCCAAAGGCTCACAAGAACTTAGAACACTATTATACAAATAGAAGCTCACCGTATGAGAGTCTGCTGTGGACAAAAGGAAAGTAATACATTGGTTAGTTGTATCACTTTCTTGCAGCTATTTGATTTGTGAGCCTAGTAATTGGAGACATCCTTGAATACCACCTAAGGAATATAAGAGTACCATGTAGGTTAAAAGAAACTAATAGCTCCAACTTTAACCCTAAAATCAATAAAAAATTATCTGCCAACGACATCTAAGTTTCAAAAACATATTGACATTCCAAAATTTATGAACTTTGTTAGTCAGAAATGGTGTTTTGATGGGATAGTTAATTTTTATGGTTGGAAATCAACATACTGCCAGTTGGGGGCCTTTCGCATCCCCACCAAGTGGTGGCCCCGTTAATTCCGTATGCACAAACCAACTTTCCAATAGGCCATCTACGCAATGTGAGCTAACTGAGGAGTAGATGTCATAGCTTCTTATGAAGCTTTTAACACAAAATTCTCATATGTTGTTGCTACAGTAGTAACTAATATCTGATTCACCACTATCAACTTCTCCATTGGTTTTAAGGCAACAACATTTCATCTTTACATGGGACCTAACCACTACATTATGAGATTTATTTTTGATGCATTGGTATATCACACAAATAAACTATTGATGATTCACCAATTTAGAAAGTTGCTAGGCTAGAATATGCTAAACTGGCTAATCAGTCCCTCTCAAGACAAGTTGTAGTTCCTTGAAGTAGTCTTCTTGGTATTTTGGTAGTACTATGCCCATCAAGTAGTGAACACTATTAACATCATGCTAACATCCGAGACCATGTGAGATGGAGAAACCTTCATTGACTATGCCAATTGATGTTGGGAAATGCAATTAGTGGCCTAAATCCCTCTTATGGAGAAGCAAAATTTAGTTTACTTATAGAAATACATTGCCTACTCTTAAAATTTGTTTGTTGTCTTTTGACTAAACCATTTTGATAACTTATACAAGAGAGCATATGTATGAAACAAATTTCTATAAGAGCATAGTACACAAGTTGAGAAGTGAATTCCCTAGAAGTCAACACATGGGCTAGAAGAAGAAAGAGAAAGATAAGAAGAAGCATAAGGAGAGGGAAATTGAGATAGAGATAAGGAGAAGATGATGGAGAAGTAGAAGGAGAAGAAGAAGGAAATGGAGAAGAAGAAAGAGAAAGATAAGGAGAAGCAGAAGGAGAAGGCAATGGAGAAGGGGAAAGGGTAAGATAAGAAGAGGGAGAAGGAAATGGAGAAGAAGAAAGAGAAATATAAGAAGAAGGAGAAGGAGAATGAGTAAGATCATAATAATAATAATAATAAGCAACAATAGAAGGATAAGGAGAAGGAAATGGAGAAGAAGAAAGAGAAGGATAAGAAGAAGCATAAGGAGAAGGAAATTGAGAAAGAGATAAGGAGAAGATGATGGAGAAGTAGAAGGTGAAGAAGAAGGAAATGGAGAAGAAGAAAGAAAAAGATAAGGAGAAGTAGAAGGAGAAGGAAATGGAGAAGGAGAAAGGGTAAGATAAGAAGAAGAAGAAGAAGAAGAAGAAGAAGAATAAGAAAGGGAACAATAAGAAGAAGCAGAAGGGGAAGGAAATGGAGAAGGAGAAAGAGTAAGATAAGAAGAAGAAGATGAAGAAGGAAGTAGAGAAGAAGAAATAGAAAGAGAAGAAGAAGTAGAAGGGGAAGGAAATGGAGAAGGAAAAAGAGTAAGATAAGAAGAAGAAGAAGAAGAAGAAGAAGAAGAAGAAGAAGAAGAAGAAGAAGATGTTGATGATGATGATGACGAAGAAAAAGAAGGAAGTGGAGAACGAGAAAGAGAAAGTTAAGGAGAAACTGAAGGACAAGTAGAAGGAGAAGGAGAAGGAAATGGTGAAGAAAGACAAAGATAAGAAGAAGCAGAAGGAGAAGGAAATGGAGAAGGAGAAATTGTAAGTTAAGAAGAAACAGAAGAAGAAGAAGAAGAAGAAGAAGAAAGAAAGAAAAGAAGATGAAAGATAAGACAAAGAAGAAGAAGAAGGAGAAGGAGAAGGTGAAGGAAAGGGAGATGGTGAAGCAAAAGAAGACGGAGAATGAAAAGGAGAGAAGAATTAGAAGAAGAAGGAGGAGAAGGAGAATAAGAAGAAGAAACAAAAGAATAATAACAAGAACAAGAAGAAAAGGGAAAGCAAAAGAAGAACAAGAATAAGAACAAGAACAATAAGAAAGGAAAAGCAAAAGAAGGACAAGCATATGGACAAGGAGAGGGAGAAGGAGAAGGAGGTCAAGATGGAGATGGAGAAGAGGAAGAATGAAGGAGGAGAAGAAGAAATAAAAGAGGAAGTAGAAGGGGAAGGAGAAGGAGAAAGACGACAAGAAGAAAGAAGGAGAAGAAGAAGCAAAAGAAGGAGAAGTAGAAGAAGAAGAAGGCAAAGGGGAATAAAAAGAAGAGAAAGAAAGCAAGAACAAGAACAAGAGAAAAAGGAAAAGTGAAAGAAGGACAAGCAGATGGACAAGGAGTAGGAGAAGTAGTAGGAGGTGGAGAAGGAGAAAGAGAAGAAGAAGTATGAAGGGGAAGGAGCAAAAGAAACAAAAGAAGTAGAAGAAGTTCAAGAAGGAGGAGGAGGAGGAGGAGGAGGAGAAGAAGAAGAAGAAGAAGAAGAAGAAGGATGTGAGTGATTGTGCTTTTAAACTAAATGAGAACTTGGACTCTTCACTTGAGTTGTTGCTTCATTGGTAAAGGCACCCCCTTATGACTTCACTTCCAATTGAGTGATTGTGCACTCCAATCTATACCCTTGATCCTCTCACACTCTTGACGACCAAGAGTGTTTATAATTGTGAGAAAGATGAGAAATTTTCCTCAAGCCTCATCACAAGACTTCTTAGAAGGAGAATAAGGGGTTTTCAAGACTTTAAATTTGAAGAGATAAATTTAGAGCACTTGGAGGTTAGTGGGCTAGTGGAAACTTGTGCTTTCAAACAAATATTACTCAAGATGTACAAAAATCCTATAGTGAAGAAGCCCCATGCCCTCAAATACCCATGGAGGAGAGACCTAGTTGTTACTGGCTATTCTCTACCATGTTTGAGCATTTGGACCATGAGGTTTGGGCCTCTGAACCACTCTAATGGTCAAATGTTACTAGCCGTTATAACTGATGTCACAAGATTGAATGTCCATAATCAGGTTTAGACCTTCAAACCAAGCACCAAGTGGCCAAACTCTAAACATGAAAAAAAATCCAAAATTTATAGCTTATGAACTTTGGGCATCTGAAATTGTTAGAAATCCCAAGAGTTTTTCCCTGTGTCCAGGAGTCTGTACCCTAAAGTTTAAGTATCCAAAGTTTTTTTTAAAAAAACCTTAATTGGTTTACTATCACTTCAATCCCCATTTGACATCAACTTATAACTAATCTTGGATAAAAATAATAGGTTAATGAAGGCATTCCAAGATTAGTTTGAGTGTTAGCAAGGCTCTAAACTAAGAATTCAAACATGCAAATCTTTGACTCAACTAAAATGAAAATTAAAATTCTAAACCTAGTGAGTTGACTTAATTTCTTGAGCTTTCTTCAAGTTATCTACAAATCTTCAAGTCTCATCTGTTGATCCACCTTCAGACTTCCTCTTCAAGGCTATGTTGAAGTCTATTTATACTTGAGGTTTCCTAATTGCCTTGATCTTCATTTCAAGCTTGGCTTGGATACTAGATATATATGCTTAAGATATGAGCAAATACAAGGTTTCTTCATCATCAAAACTACAAAGGGCAAGAATCTCCCCCTTTTTTAAATGCTCAAAACAATAGAATCAACTAGTTGATTAAATCGATTTTAACAATTTTAGTGATCTATCAACTAGAATTATGCATAACAAACCATGCAATTTTTGAAACAAGAAATATAAGACTCCCCCTTACTATGACAACTCTCCTTATATAAAATAATTTAACCATTGCATATTTTTCCCCATTTGGCATGAAAAATTGGTCTGAAATGCACAAGACAACCATATTAAGTCCACCAAGGCATAAGAAAGATATAACCATGATATCCATACCATAGCTATAATAAGACTAAATAAAATATTGCCATTAAAAATAGGATCTCACATAACCACAACATATATACCCACATAAATATCCACATCCATAAAGAAAAAAAATCGACAAGATTCACATCCACAATGATAAACATAGACATAGATAACCACATGGTCCAAACCATAAATAACTAAAACATCCACCAATGCACCGTCATCAAAACATAAACTGAGTCAGAGTCCATACAAAACACAAAAGAGTAAGATAGATCCTCTAGGTGCTTGGCCCCAGCCCCAAATGATCCATGAGAGTGTCTAGCATCCCTCAATGTGATCCAGATGTTTGGTAGCTACCCCCTTTAGTCAGATCAGCTTCTCAATTAGCTCATCAAGTCACTAATCTACTAATTGATGAAAGGATCTATGAGAAACTGGGTCAAAAAATGGACTGAAATAGGCTAAAAATGGGTTAAAAAATGGACTAGAATTTTGAAATTTTGACCTCCATAATTTTGGAACCTAGAATTTGGGGCATGAGGATGCTGGCACCCCATTTTTTGGGGCACTATGATCCTAGCACCCATAATTGGGGGCACCAACTAGCTGCGCCTCCTTTTTTTTGGTATTGGCATCCAGATTTGCTTCTATAGTTCTTCATCTGAATTTTCTCTAGTTTGGATCAATGACATTATGCAATCTCTATCATCTAATTTTCGTGCTAGTCATACACAACATTTAACCATAAATACCCCATGTTGGTAGCTAAACTCTCTCCTAAATAGCTCTTTTCTCAATCTATAAATACCTCCCATTTTCACTAGCAAAGAAATCTAAAAATTATAGAAAAAATCATTATATTAGTAAGAGAAGTCTTAGTGCTCTGAAGGAGAAGGAAGAGTTCCATAGTGACCATGAGGCTCTATTGAGATCCAAACTCGAATTCATCCTCAATGTTGAAGTTATGGCCGAAGACCAACATCTGATCACAATCCTATTTTGACGATATAGGGTACAATTCTCCACTCTCTTTTTGGTTTTTACTCTTTTTTATCTTATTTGACGCATTTAGATTAGAACTTTAGTTTCTTTCATTACGTTATATTTTAAATTTAATTTTTGAACAATAGAAGGGGGTAGCAAGAGACTTTGCGGTCCTCCTCTGCTGAGGCAATGGGTTATTTTTTAGGTTTATTTTCTTTCTATGGTCTCATCTACCTATATGAATTGGATACTACACCCAAGAAACTCATGAACTTTCTTTCTCTTTCTTTTTCATTTGTAAGTAAACTTGAAGACAAAGCTACTTGGGTAGGTATATCCTGTGCTTAGTGAGAAGGCACCCACAACCTCATCGAGAATCTTGCATGCTTTGTAGGCCAAGAATGTGAACCATCGAGGCATGTGTAGGCCCAAAAAGAGAGTTGAGTCAAACCAAGCTCAAGAACTAATTTACTACACAACTTAAAACCAAAACTAAACTACAACTGATCGAGGAGACGTATAGAATGGTGGCCATGATAGCACCTCCTAATGCTAGGTTTATTTTTTGTATTTACCTCATTTGAAAAAAAAATTCAGCTCTTGATTTTTGGGTGTTTGTGAACTACTCAGTAATTGTTTGCTTTCAAGTTCTTTGTTGAGTCAGAAAAATTGATTGTAATAAAAACTAGGATTTAAGCTAATCCTAGTCAACTAGAGGCCTCATAGGTCCCCTATGTCTAAATACCAAGTCTTATTGGAAGTGGTTCCTTAGACTTAGACGTGAGACCCAAGGTTACAAACTACTTGGCTAGACTTTCATAACTCCCACCTCAAAAGGGGGCAAGCCATGCTCATTTCCCCTTAAAGAGGCTAAGGTTTGGGTGTGAATATCAAGTCAAGGAACTAGTAGTGCAAATGAAAGCCCCCATAATCCCTTGTCAGTTTAGAGGCTAATGCTAACTTAGAACATAGTTATACGAGTGGGAACTCACCATGGGAGAAGTTGTTGTGATGACAAGGAATATTACTTGCAAGCTGAGATAGTTGATTGGTGAACCTGACGATTGGAGACATCTTGGAATACCACCTTAGGAATAGAAAGAATCCCATGCATATTGGATTAAACTAATAATCCAAACTTAAATCCTAAAATCAGCAAAAATTACTTACCAACTATGTCTGATGAGTTTCTAAATTGCATAATCTTTATTTGTCCGAGCTTACGAATTTTGTTAGTTAGAAATAAGGTCTTAACAGAGTAGCTGATTTTATGGCTAAGAATCAGTAGACCACCGATGGGGAACCTTCCACATTCTCATCAAGTGGTGGCCCTACCAATTCCATGCCTATAAATGAACTATCCAATAGGAGCCTATGCCATTTGATGTGACCAAGGAATGGGTGTCTCACCTTTTTATAAAGCTTTTGGCACAAAAATTCTAGCATGTTGCTCTTCCGAAAACAATTGACATCTGACTACCTACTGCTAACTTCCCTATTGGCTTTAAAGCAACAAAATTTCATCTATACGATAGGACAAGAGACCCAAACCATTACATAGTTGTGTTTCTTTTTGATATGTAGTCATATTGAGCCAACAAACTACTGATGATCCACTTATTCTAGAAGTTGTTGAGCTCGATCATCCTTAGCTAGCACATTAGTCTTCCTAAGGGAAAGTTGCAGTTCCCAAAGATGATTTTCATTACATTATGCAGCACTTTCCACAACATGTGGCTCACACTCTGAACATCATCAAGTTGACATCTGAAAAGATGTAAGTTGATGAAACCTTTATAAACTATGCCAACCAATGGAGGGGGAAAGCCATGAGGGCTCTAATCTCTCTGACAAAGAAGCAACAAATCAGCCTTTTAATTAAAAATACATTACCTACATTTAAAGCTGGTTTATTATCTTCTGATATTTATTCTTTTAACACTTTATACTAAAAATTGTATGTATGAAAAAAGTTCCTACGAGAATATAGTAGACAAGCTGATAAGTGGTTTCCCAAAAAGATGACATAAGGGATAGTCAATGAAACCATTCATGGAGGAGTCAAGATCTAGGTTAATTAAGTCTCGATCCCAAAGCCTAGTCATGGGCACATAAGAAAACAACCTCCGACCCCTTACCAACCTTCGCCTCTAGCTTCTTACCAACTCCCAACCCCATATCAACCTCCACCTCCTCCAATTATGTATCAACCTTTACTATCTACTCATTATCAACCTCCAACTCAACCTCAACCACTAAGAAATCCAATCCACAATTAGCCTCCACCAACTCAAATCTTGATCCTCCATGCAATTGTTGAAACATACGTCCACCAAATAATCATGCCCCATGTGGTCCACCTCTTATCACCTAATTTCACCATGGATTACAATGGCAGAGCTATCCTTCTCTACCTAAATCTATCCCTAGGACACCCATAGCCCTCTTAGCTGATAATATCATCCAACTCCCAGAACCAAGACCCATACCCCTAAGTGTAGACTTTTCCCAATATTATCCCTTCCACAAGACACCAAGACACACACTTGAGCATTCATACACTATAAAAGATATAATATATGACTTAAATAACCAAAATGCAATAGAATTGGAGCTAATTTGAAATTATGTGAATAGTGGAAGGACAAGCGATATGATTGTTGTAACCAGTTCACTTCTAACTTACCCTAATAACAATGTGAATTTTGTGTAAGCTATTTTTAAACCTAAAATAAGATATGATAATTGAGAATGAGAGGATCCTTAGGAAGGCTTTTTCCTTCACAAAGATCTCAAGCTAAATGAAAAGTTGATTTGTGAGCAAACTATTATTGAACTGACTAAATCACCTTCCGAACAACTTACCTAAGAAGTGGAGGATCCTTGGTGAAGGCCTAGTAGCCAAGGTAGTGGTGATATGGGATATGACTTCCACACCATGTCAAGGTCCAGCCTCCACACCTTGTCTAGTTTTGTACTCAGAAAGGAAGGCTCTTTGGCCTCCTATTGTTCCTTCCCTGGTGACTTCCAAGCTCTACAACATGAAGGACATCATGCAAGACATTGACAACTACTACCGATAGGTAAGCTTGATATTTTTTCTAGACTTTGTACTTCAATGTTTTTGTTTATTCCACTCTAATTCTTTCCAATTTTACCTTAGTAGCTAGCAATGGGCAATAACAAGCTACTAGAGAAGCACATAAACCTAGTAAAGTGGTACAAGAAGCTTCAACACTCTTACGATGCTGGTAAGAGGAAGATCCAAGACCTAGAGAAAAAAGTATCCAGGATCAAGGATAAGTTGGAGGCATGAAGAAGGAGAAGGTGGAAGCTTAGATGGCCAGGGCTAATGTAATGAAGGCCAAGACCACCATCGAGGAGGAGAAGAAGTTAAGCTGCCAAGCGATGGAGGTTAGGAAGGCCAAGAACTTTTTCATTAAGGTTTTTAAGGTTCGCAATCAATTTTGCAACATAGAAGTCCATCAATAGGTTGAGAGAGGGTTATGCCTACTATCACTGCAAACTTCTAGATTGCTTGAGGAACTTGGGCTTTGATCCTTTCTAGGATTTATTCCTAAGAAGGATTGATGTAGATCCCTTGGCTGAGCAGCTCCGTTTATACTCTGTGGATGCTGCCAAACTTTTATGTCCTATGACCCCGACTTTATCTCATGTTGAATCCCCCATTAAGTACACAGTAGTGGTGGATATTGCTGCTACACTAACCTTGGAGGTGGCAATGTCTTTTGAACTCCTTCCTTGGGCTGGTTCCTCTGAGCAACCTACATCAACCAAAACTCCAATGCTAGTTGAGGCTCTTACACCAGTCCCCAAGCACCTACCCCTGCCACTTAGGAAGCTACCATCAATATCATTGATGCTGATGAGGAACTTGACATGCTATTTCCCATTGAGGTTCCAATTGGCTAGTCTTACGATAATTTTTTCTATTTCCAATTTTGTACAAGTTTTAGCTCTGCTCGATCAAGGTTCTTTTGTAATGAACTTTTATAATGAATTGTTTGTACATTTTAGTTTCTTTTAATGAAACATGACCTTGTCCTCATTATTGTGTACTGTGTAATTTAAATCTTCATATGAGTAGTAAGTATATGGCCAAAATCATCCAAGTAGTAACTCAAGCTTAAGCCGCTTAACAATAATGTAGTAGGACCACACTATAGTAGTGCTAGGGCTGAAATCACCCAAGTAGTAACTCAAACTTGCACCATGTTGTTGTAACACAAGCCAAAATCACCCACGTGGCAGCTTGGCTGCAAACCGAATAGCGATGGCATGGTAGCAAGGTTGAAATTTTAATTATGGCTGTTGAGTGATATTCCTTTCAAGGGTAGCTCAATTGCAAGCAAGGTGTAGAGATCTCATGGTGCTTAGAGCAATGGTAGCCCTTATTATAGTGGTGACTTGGATTGGGAAACACTTAGTGGTAGCGTAGGGGCCGAACTCTAATCTTCACACTCATCTATGGCACACATCTGGGAGTGACAAGTAGGAAGTCTAAGGTATGATGGCTCATCTCCATGATGGACTTTTTGGATCTAGTTTGTGATTGTCCATGGTGAGTTGGTAGGATCCTTCCTTGACCTTTGTTGTTTGGACTCCACAATTGAGAGTGAGACTTGTAACTAAGCTTCAAGTGATTAAATGTCAGATTGTAACTAGAGCTCTGCAGTCAAATATTAAACTTGTAATTGGACTTTATGTAACCAAGTGTTGAGCTTGTAACTAGAATTTTACAATCAAATATTGGACTTGTAGTCGAACTTCATGTGGTTAAGCGTTGATTTGTAACTGGAGTTCTATAGTTAAATGTTGAGCTTGCATACTTCTCCTTCCAAATCCACTTTGTTTATCTTTAATCCGCCATCCTCAATCCAAGAGTTGCCTCTGGTGAGTCTCTTTGATGTTTAAGTTAGCCATTGGTTTTGGGAAAGAATGAATAAATCAATCTTTTTTTCAGAGAATGGTCCTTTTTATACCTTAATGAATTTACCTTTTTATGCTAACAGTCATCTTGATTCTTACCATGAATTTCGTTTTGAATGTCACTATTTTGTTGACCAAGCCTTAGATCTATTTCTTCCAAATATAGTTCATAGTTTTTAGGTAATTCCCCAACTTCCCATACCTCAGTGAGACTTACCCCAAGCGAGCCACTTCATTTTGATACAATTTATCTTGGACATGATTTTAGACCAATTTTCGGTTTATCAAACTCCGAGCCTGATTGCAAATCAATTCAAGAAGTTTGGTGCACCGATAATCACCAAGTTAAAAGCATCCGTGAAGAATCGTCGAGCTCCTGTAAGTGTTCTCTTTCATTGGGTTTGGTTTTACAAGTGATCTGAGGATGTGATCTAGTTGATCGGTTGCATTTAGATCTTGTACTCAATAGGACCAAACCAGGAGCTATTGAGCGTAAATTGATTTGCCACCCATTTTGCCACACCTTTGTCAAACTCCCCCTCAATTGTTTTGGAAGAAGATGAGATACCATAGATTTCTGAGAGCCGCCTTACATACTAAAGGCGGTTGGGGATGTCTCCACTTTCGAGTCAAACTTGACTTTAATTATGGCTTCTCTAGAGATTAGGTGTAGATCACAAAAGTCAAAAGAATGTAAATCACTTCCTTCCACCAATTTACAGGTGGCACTTTTTGTCAAAGAGGATTGAACAATATGTCGGAAAATGTGGAAGGCTCAAACATGTCGGAGTTTCGAGCTATCGACATGCAATAAGTTTGGAATCCTCTCCTGAAGTGACAATATAACCTCAGGCTTTTTTGAGTTTGGTATGATTGACACTTGGAGTGGTCAACTGAAGGTGATTTGATGAACACTTCAATAGGCTTCTTTCACATTGGAGGAAGGTGGTGATTTAAGTCTTGTATTAGAGATTAAACTGAGTTTTAGACCCCATACCGCCTTTCAATATGGACTAAAAGTCAAAAAGAAAGGAATCAATATTTAAAAGAATGGAGACAAAATATGATAATTGCATTTTTGTGGCATGGAAAATAAATTAAATGTAATAATTACGTTTTGTACAGTAGAATCCAAAGTACACAAGGTCGACCTTTTTGTTTTCAGATAACAAGACGTTGCCCTCTTAATTTGGAGGGAGATGATGTCTAATACAACTGCCAACATATTTAATATTTTTTCGGATTCAAATCTCTTTATTCATAAATCGTTGTAAGTTAAAAGGATATTCCTCCCAAGTAAATTTGGTGAATAGTATAATCATTGTAAAACGTAGATTTGATCATAGATTGTATGACCATCCAAACAGTAGACTTAATCAAACATATAGATAGCACGGGATATTAACATACGTACCAGTAGCACCGGAAGAGTAACAAACTGTCAATATATTTGGTCACTGATTTCAAATGAATTTGTTAGGTTGCTAGATAAAACCAACTTGCGTAATGTATACTTTGGCGAAAAATATAATTGTCAAAATGAATGATAATTGAACTCACTAATCTTAATGTTCATCTTAAAACATCTTTTCATTAGAGGCTCCATTTGTTTGGAGTTCTCCTAAAAAGAAATCTCTATTCAAGTCACTGTCTATAAAACTAAATTACAACGTATCTTCCATTAAAAGCAGTTTAAGAAATTTGGCGTGCAAAATTTACCAAAAGTCAGAAGAAAATTTCAAACCAAATGACAAAATCCGAACAAAATTATTACAAGTAGAATCGCCTGAAGGACTTCGGCTCGATCAGACCAATGTGCTGCAACTCGACGCAACTAAAACCAAGATCACACTGGCCAAAATAATATGTTTAAGCCATGCCAACTGTCATCAAGTGATCCGGGCAAACCAGGTTTATTCAATACCAGCAACAGGGCACGACAAAAACCCAATTTCTAAAGCATTTAATTGAGCACTTGTACCAACAAAAATCCCAAAGATATGCAATTTATAAGATATATCTACAATTCCAACTCTAGAGAAATAAATGAGAAAATTTTGAATTTTGTAGAGGTATATACATCTAGATATGACTGTTTTGATGTTAAAAAGAGTAAACTCCACCCAATATTCCTCCATTAACACCCAAATACACAAAAGGGCTTTTGGGACAGTGTCATCGATCCTTGCTCCAAGGCAAGAAACTCCTATGCCAAATTATCTAAACACCAATCGAATCAAACAAGGCATAAAAGCAAAAAAAAAAAACTGCAGGTGTGAGCTAAGAAGAAAACAAAGATACAACATAACTGAGGAACTGCAGACAGGAAAACCACAAACATGTCTTTCATCCGTCCAGATGGATAGGTATTAACTTCGATGGATGCATAATTTGCTGATTATCAAGCAATTCAAAAAAAATTTGTTAGAGTTTAACATTACTTAAGCACTTCCACACACCAGCAAAACACAATACATGAAAATTTCAGACAGAAATCTGCAAAAAATGGTGGTATATTCAGATATCCGCATAATTCAAGGATTGATATGATGACAATACGGATCATCCTTATCCAGATAATTAACATAAAAATACCTTTCTAAACTATACAAAAAAATTTCTATAACAGCTGGTTCATCACCAAATATTCAAGCAAGGAAAGTTTGCAATGCACCCACAGATGTTCAACTTGAATCCTTCGATCATTCACTCATCTAAGACATGGCATAAAATAGAAATTGACAGAGCAGGAAGCAAACACAAAGTCTACTGCCACCTTGAAACTTAGTATCTCATGAATTACGTAACACAAGAATAAACTTGCAGCTAAGAAGTCATTTATAAGTTCTTCTAACCAGCAACCAACCACACATGACATTCGCAGTCAAATAAACAGTAATGATAGTCATAGATGCACTTCTGAACATCTACCAATAAATGAACAATCTCTGCGAAAATTCAAACTTCTGCATTGAGATTTAACATGTAAAGCACCACAATCTTGATTGATAACACACTGTATTGCTTACAAACTTCCCACTTTAAGTAATTCTATTATTACTAAGATCATAGCTTAATCAACCTATAACTAGGACGTCAGTAAAATCAACCTACGTAAAAAGACTTCTAGCACCTCTCCCTAGATAATTCAGAAAGTTTACTCATGGCAATGAACAAACAAGATCTCGATAATCACATAGAAATTTCTGCCAGTTGAGTATGATGATATATTACCTATAAAGAAGTCATTAAATACTTGTGCCCCTGCCTTCAGGTCTTCAAGCAATCAATATGAAGTTACAGACTCCGGGTTTTTTATCCCCTCCATCCTCAACTAAATTTCTAACAAAGTTGGTACCCATCGTAGCGCATGTTAAGTAGCAAATCTGTCATTGGATTACCTACCAAATAAAATTCTAGGAGTTTTCTACCAATCCTACTTAAGGATTGGGTTGCTCCACTATTTACCTTGCACCAACACACTTCCCAATACCAATCTCAACTCACTCCATAGCTTAAGTTTTCTGATTGTCCTAGTGTCACTAGACCCAAAACTTGCAGGCCATCATCATTACACCAATTCAAGCCTCCAGTTACCATTTTAGGTCCCTGATTTCCATCTATTGTTGTTTGCTGTAGCCTTCAACTACACACCCATTCCCTTCAAATCAATACAAGCAAACTAATGTCACATTGATAAAAGTAACTTGAAAGTTCCTCTACTTTGTGAATAAGTTATAACTGCACCATCAGATTACGAAACAAGTCCCTGAAACCAGTTCCTTGCCATCTGAAATGAACCAAAGATGCTTCAATGGGGACAAATCCTTTGGTATTACACCATGTGCCGGGAAACTGACCAAGAATAATCCAATGGCATTTTTCTGAAAAGAGATATCATGTTTTTACTATAAATACTAAATGAATGCTGTCTAGAGTCTGCCTATATCATGCCTAGGAGAAACATGAAATAGAACCGCACATTCGTGCCCAAAATTTTCTACAAGTACTCTAGCCAAGTCAAATGCCTTATTATCAATGGAAACCCTACATTCACATCAAAAAAGGAAAAAATTGAACTCCTGGTTTTCCTACTATGGTGCGAAATTCTAAAATTTCCAAGTGGGGTAGCCCAAGAGAACTACAAATGCAAGAAATTAAACTAAAATCCAACAGTATCACGTCTTTTTTAGCAACTTATCCAAATTGATCCTCCTTGTCATTCAGTGTACAGAAACAATTGAGTCAGTAATGCAAATAGAAAAGGAGTCCGCACAACATCTATCACTACTTGATACTACATTTACAATCATGTTCCACAATAAGTTAATTAACTCTAAAAAATTGAGAAAAAATCCAAATAGTTTTCTCTTTTCAAAATGTTTAAACATTCATTTTTTGCCAATTGTTGAACAATCACTTATTTGTTCCAACCTAACTATACGATCCACAAAGATACTATAAACAAAGGTAGTAACTGACTTCTTTTGCAATACTTTAAAAATAGCCAGATGGATCCTTCTTGATGCTCATAAAGCCACCTCATCTCACTATCTCAATCATAGCCATCTCATCTCATTTCATCTCATGCAAACATATTTAAAACTAATAGGAGTCATTATACAAAAGAATTTGAGCAATCAGATAGCAACCAATAGAAGGAAATTTTATTGATTCCAAAGAACCATTATTCATACAAGTTGACTATTTAAAACAATCGGAAAATTTCAGCAAGCGCCACAAGAAAGATTAACTAAACTGATATTCCTTATAATAGTCTGCATCCAAATCAAGCAACATAAACAAAAAATGCATGTCCACTTACTGTCCCATGTTCATATCCTTTTTACTTCTATGATACACTTCAAGTATTTATATTCATATTTTTTACTATCCAATGAGAGCCCCAAAGTGCATAGCTTTTACTCTGAAGATATAATCGAAGCTTTTAAATCCACAATTTGAACTTGAGCAGCCACAAAAAAATCCAGTTTTTGCAACCCTGAGATAATCTAAAGGAGTTTTCAGTTAGTTTGGATATTCATTGTTTTCCATAGAAGCATTGAGCTACAACTAAATAAAGTGGCTTATTGCTATAACAATGGTCAAAGAAATGTCCATATCCATTTTACTCGCAACTAAGTACATGAAACTAAACCAAATCAAGATCATGAGGAACATGAAGTAAGGTTATACCGAGTCTAGATGAGATGGCCAGAAAGAGAAGAATAATCATCTAAAACAAAAGGATAACCAGAAAATCAACCAAAAGATGCTTCAAATATACATGGACTCAAAATTCGCATATCAACAAGCACCTTTGACTGTGATTATACAAATGCATTAATCCCATGGAATTTTTGGGGTTAATTGCACATACATCCTTGAAAACATGGTAAATTGTGTATACTCCTTGTAATACACAATTGCATATAATGCCTTGATTTCTTCTCCACAGCTTCTTCCACTGAAAATCCTAACCTAATTTGGATTCAGGTCTAACCGAAGATGTGAAATTCCAATAACACCCCTTGGCCGCATACACCGACATTCATAAATATTTCAATTTGGCCGCATACACCAACTTTCATAAAGATTTCAATTTACATAAAACTCCTCACAACTTCATATAAATTGCAAAAACCTAAATCTTTCATTTTCAACCTTGGAACTAGGATTTGAAGCAATGGCTCCGATGAATTGAGAGGACCTTAAAAATCAAAACCCATTTACACATAATGACTCTCAAATCTAACAAATACATGTCTAATATAGAGGAAAATTTTACCAGATTTTGATCTTGGGTTTGATGTGCAAAATCAGATGCCAACAGATTGGTGATCAAGGTGGAACTAAAGCACCATTAAAATGCTCATTTGAAGCTTCCTAGAACTTGAATACTGTGGTGATGGGACTGGAGACCTCCATATATGTTGATCCATCTCTCAATGGTTCAATTTGTGACCACTGAGAGTTTGATCTTATTAAGGATTAATATGTTAACCTAAACACACTTTATTAGACGGTTAAACATCGGATTGTGGCCAGGCCAGTAAATGTTTGTAAGGGCAAAATGATTAATTTACCCTAGGTTAGCAACATTAGGCTGAATAACCCACCCAATAATAGTTAACTCTAACCTGAAGAGGTTTTCTGCAAACAGGGATAAGTAGTGAACGAGTTATATGCAATTATGTGGATTACATGTAGTTATAGACAATTTACCATATTTTCAAGGAGTTTAACCTTTCTTTGGTAAGTAACTCATGCAAATTTATTTCCTAGAAAATTTTGAAGCTTCCAATATTAAAAGTTGAACAATCAAAATGCATCAAATAGCTACTCAAAAATCATCCAACACTTTATAAAGTCAAAACATTATGTCAAAAAATTAAGGACAGAGCAAACAACGCTAGTGCAACGGCATAAAAGAATATACAGCTCAGACAATCATATAACAAATGCCTAAACTGCATGAGGTTGTAATGAGATAAAACAAATATCATATAAGAAACATGCCTGAACCACACATGCAAAATATATACCTCCATTTAGAAGCAAGTTAACAAAGCTTTTTATAAATAACAAGCCATCTGAAACAGACAGCACCGTCTCCTTGAAACTACAGGTTAAAAGGAAACAAAGAGAAGAAAAAACCAGTTCCCTAGTAACCAACTGTCTGAAATTAAAACACATGTAAATATGGATGATAATAGACTACAACTAATCAGAAAGCCTCTGCAAAGGCGGAAGCTCCATGTACACAAAAAGCAGATTACATGCAGAGGGAAACTGCTACACATTCTAGACCTTTACCTGATCGTCACGAACTTGTTTGTACCATGCTTAGCCCAAAATGTCCTCAAGTCAATCGGGTTAGAAAGGTTATGCCCCTCTCCTGCCAGCTGCTCCAGCACCTTCTTGAATGCTCCTTGACTCATCTTCCTCCCGGCAATCCGCGCACCCTTTCTTTTTGTGCTCATTGGAAGAGGGTACGTAGAGATGCTAGTAGTACAGCAAGCAGACTGCCACCCACCGACACCCCAGCGATAGCACTGCTGAGCAGTGCCTGTACAAGAACAGACAGGTGTAGGGATCCTAGAGATGTCGACATCAATCCCATTAATGACCAAACTAATGCTCTTCCCGGTTTTACCACGTGGCACAGATCCATTTGTCCCCTCATCTCTCGAACCATTAGTCCTCTTGGGCTTCTTGGACTTGGGTTCCTTCTGAGGACGGCCCTGAGGTCTCTTCTTCAGAGGAGCATCATTTCTAACAACAGTATCATCCATCACTGGGATCTTATCCCCCTTGGGAAGTGCCGATGGCTGAAGCATCTGTAGAGTATGGGCTGGTGGTGGACCAGGGAGGGCATGGTAATTATGGTTCATGGTGAGCACATGGTGCATCTTGGCTTCCCTGCTGTGGTGCATCCATCCATCCCTTATGAACTCCATGGGAATGGAGGGCTCAGGAACACCACAATCACGGTGGAGAAAGCTTCCATTGGAAAAGAAGGGCTTTGTGTCCCTCTCCACAACTGTGGACATGAGCTGCAGCCCCAAATTGCTCTTCAATGGCTGTTCATAGAAAGGCCAATTGCGAATACCCAGTCCCCCGTCATCATCCATATAGCCAGTGTTGGAAGAAGTGCCACCACACTTCATCAAATGGATTAAAATTGTGAAACTTCTCTCTGATTTTGTTCAACCCATCTGCTGCATTTTGCACTTCTCTAGAAAAATCTAGAAAATAGTTTATTAATAAGAGAAAAAATAAAAGGACAAAATTAAGTAAATGAAGTAAAATGGAGAACAGTTGCACAAAAAGATGCATCTTGAAACAACCTCTGAACTAGCAATGCTGAAAACGTGAAGCAAATAAAAGAAAACGAAGATGATACTCCAAAAGCAGCAAAATTCGCTAAAAACCTAATCTTGCAAAACATCTAAAGAAACAACTTCAGAAAAATAAAAAGCAAAAAAAACAAAATTTTCCACTGATTAAAGCAGCAGTTCAAATCGACGAGAAAAAAAATGGCAGAAACCGAATACACGATCTGGATCAAAAATCAAAACCACAAACGCCGTCTGAAGAAAACCAAAAGATGGTGCAAAAAGATCAAACTTGGATCCACCACATTCTGCCCTGAGAACCAAATCTAGAAGCTCCATCCAGCAAATACGGTCAAAATCCAGTATAAAGTTCTAAAATCGACTAAAAAAACAATATTTTAGTAAAAAGAGACCCATCTTGGTAGAAACCCTAATCAAATTAGTAAGGTCGAATAATGGTGCTCGAAGAACACCAAAATCTGACTTAAACAACACCAATTCACCCCGCGCTCAAAGGTTTAACCCAAAAAGGTTCGACCTGCAGGATTTCCGAGACGGGATCTCGGGATTTAAGCTCTGAAATTAAGAAAAAACCTAAACAAAAAATAACTAGGAAACTAGTGAATGTATGGGTGAAAAATACCAAATTAGGGCTCAAAATCTTCCCTGAAAGGGAGAAGGTGAAGAAGGGAATCTTAAAACTTACCCTGAAAGAAGAAAGAGCAGTCTCTAGGGTTCTTGACCCCTGTATGATAGAGAGAGGACCAAGGCAGATTTTTCTTTTTTTAAGCACCTATATATACCGCTTATTAATTTTTTACATATTCGAAAAAATTTTATATGTGGAATGGAATTTTACAAATGTAAAATAATAAATAGAACATGATGTTGTAATTTCTAATTTGATTAATTACCTTATGAAATATTAAATGTTGTTTAAAAAAGTAATAGCAGTTTTAACATAAAACACCTCTATAATTGGATCTTTTTATAACACAATAATTTTTAACAGAATGATAAATCAAAATTAACCAACAATGGTCTATATTAACAAATGTGCACAGTCAATTTGATTGTGATGCTCCTATAGACTGCCATGGTTCTATTATGAAAACCTAGCTATGAATAAATTTAAATTAATAATGATATAAATATCGAGGAATATGTAATATTTATGATACGATGATCTATTTGAACTCGTTATGTAAAAAAAATATATCTACATTATCATTATTAGTAAAAAATTATTCACCTCATACTATAAATTTACCAACTCGATTAAACTTTTTAAAAAATATTTTATTTTATTTTAATTTTATTAAGTAAATTAATATAAATGATCAAATTGTTCTCATTTAATTTTATTTTGGACAACCAGTTCATAATTATCGGATAATCAGCTTGACAAAATTTTTGACTTCATAAAATCGAACAACCAATCTTCTATAAAAACTAAAATCAAATAAATTATTTTTATGTAAATTTAATAATTATTCAAACTAAAATTAAATAAGAATAATTTAATTTTTTTATATTATTTTTAATTGATAAAATTTAATTAAAATAAATTTTTTTATTTTTTAATCGAGATAATTTTTATAAATTTATTATAATATAAGATAAGTAATTTTTTAATTAATAGCGATAAAATAGGTGATTTTTTTTAAAAAAAATATTTTTCCTGCATTCACTCATTTACTATATTGTTAATTCAATTGATATTGGTCCGCTTACAACACCTACTAACCTCAAACCAAGCACTAGAGAAAATATATTGCATAAAGATGCACTCTCCAAACAAATCCATTAGAAGTACCAAAAAAATATAAGCCCATTTTCATTGCAAGTAAAAACATACCCCAGTAAAAATTGAATTTGTGTACACTTTGAAATCCCTTAAAATTACAAATGTACCCTTGTTTATGGTAAATGGTAGTTTAGGGGGTATGCACAAAATTGTAGGGCCATACAAGCCAACCAATTATGCATGTATACCCATGTAAACTCAATATCAAGGTAACAAGAAATAAAAATTCATGGAATACACAATCCTGAAGTTCTACTTGATATTTTATACAATTGAGCGACTTTTCAGTGAAAGTCCCAAAACCAACAGAATAGAAAACTGACTGTCATGAGAAGAAGATAGAACAAGTCTACCATCAACAAAATCACTTCATTTGATCAAAGAACACAATACATTTTGGCAACATTCTCTCCAGAGAAAATGACAAACCCCAATATAGGCTGCTTAACAGACAAAGTAACGTGTATGAAGAATCCAAGCCCGAGCTGGGGCACAACCAAACATTCTCGCTTAGAGCATTGGAAAATCATACACACATCATATACAACATAATGCCTTCTCCAACAAACCATTAACTCATACAAGCTCAATCTCGTTTTCACTTAAATAAATAGATACTATGTAGAATGATAATATGTGCAGTTCGTTACCGTTGAACACACCACAAAACCGTTCTAAGCATGTAAACTGCACGGTTGGCGCTTCAAGCCTTCTTTTCTCTTAGCACCCCTCTGTGGTAGAAATGCACAAGATTTTCTTGTTGCACTCTGGTAGATGGACATTGAATTGGGAAGGTATGTCCATCACGCATGAAAATATTCTTCAAGAAGATATTGGTTCATATGGATCAAAAAGCCATAGATGCATCAGAACTTTAGATGCCGTTGGACATTTCTTTGGATTAGCTTCAAGAAGATGAGCAACAAAATCAATGAAAACTTGATCACCCATTGGTAGCCGGTGCCTTAAGGATGTCTTCTTTGGAAACAGGAACTCTGGTATTTTAGTCTCCTCTTGACATAAATTTCAATTTACTGAACTACACGAGTGAATCGATGCAAGATGATACAAAACAAAACATAGTAATACGGAGACAAAACAGGCTTAGGGGGTTATTTTGATTGTTTTACAGGATATTCAAGTGATATTCTACATGTTGAAAGATATTGTTTTTGCCGCATAGAAGGTTGGCTACAAGAAATACTCATTTAGTAGGACAAAATTTTGAAGGAATGGGGATTTCATGTCCCATATTTCTAATTCATTCGTGAAGAATTTCAAAACCATTCCCATTTGCACATCTTCAAACTGTGGATAATCACGAGTTGATATGTCAGCATCCAAATAGGCCATATTTTAGTGTCCTTCCAAGTCCTGTTTACCAAATTCCTCAAGAATAATAGAACTTCTATTCTCTCAAAAAAAAAAGACAAAAAAAGAGCTTAACAGAGCTTCTAGGATAATTTGTAGGAAATAGAAACCAAGTCCTCACCTGATTTCTTTCATATAGCATGTGGTTTTTCGAAAAACATTTGTATGTGTCCCATCCTTTTGCAAGCATGCCTTGGTCAATGGGGCCAATAATTCCAATTAGTCGTACAAGTAGAGTTGCAGGAGAATCATTTTGGAAGAGAACCTACAAAAATCCAAAACTTTTTGTTTATTGTATCAAAATATCTCTCATAATTACAATAGAGTGTTGGAATGAAATTATACAAATGGTTGTGTATATATCATATACACAGCAAAGGCATTAAACTCCTCAATGAGAACATTATAATCCCTCTTGACAAGCAAGAATAAAAAGAAGGGGAACAAAGCCCATAACATCTCCCTTGACCTAATGGTAAGGGATGGAAAAGAGTCAACAACTATGGACTTTAGGTTCTGATGCTGGGCAAGGTCATTGTTCTATTCTAGGACACTAGTGTGTGAAGTCCACTTTTCCAAGAAAAAAATTTCTCGAACACCCTTTCTTTCCATGTTAAAATCTAAGTCAGGTTGAGTTTTCTCCTAATAGGAGGAACATAGACAAAGAAAATAATGCCACATTGATCAAGCATTTTTCACCGGTGTATAGTTGCCACATTGACCCTACTATTTTGGAAAGATACTGGTAAGAAGTGATAAATATAAATGGTCTCAAATCACAGGGCATGGTAGTAATGGGGACAAAACATTGTTTTGATTCCATATGTGGTGGCATAGGAATAAGTTTAACAAAATGACTAAGTGATGGAGCTTAGGAGTTGAAAAAGGATGGAATGAAGAAACAAATCATGCACTGAAAATCCAAATAAGGCACTATGGATGATCCCAAAAGGCAATCATAAATACTAAATCAGATTTATGATCCTGAATAGAGATAGATTTGGTAGAAAATTTAATTTACTTTGGAGTATATGGAGAAGTGTCTATAGTATAACACTTCAAAATAGCTCAATATATTTTTACTCAAATAGAAAACAAATCACACGATATATGTAACTGCAAAGAAAGAATACTCATTAATCATAAAGCCAAAACTATACACAAGTAGCGGCAACTAGATATTAGCATAAAAACTAAAAGTCCCTTAAATTGAACTAATTTCTTGCATGAATAGAGTAAATAGTAAGAACAAATAGGTAAATTAAACAACAAGTTGACATCAAAAAAATAGTATATTAAAGTAGCTCATTCAGATTCTAGAACTTTCTAAGCCAATGCGAGCTTGCTTCTACTGCACCTATGCAACTATATGAAACATTGTCATACAAAGAAAGTGAAGCATTGTGGAAGAAATGAGTCTATGTCTATTATTGTGATTTTTAGTGAAAAATTCATGTATCACTTTGTTTGTGATCAACACAAACAATAAGAAATAATGTAAAAATAGCAAATAAAAAAAGAGATACAAGAATATATATGGTTTATCCAAAACTAGGATATGTCAACAAGAGACCAAGAGATCTACTATCACCTATTATTTTTCTTGAATCTAGGGTTCAGATTCTATCCTTTAGGAAGGCTAGGCTTGGGGATTCAAAGATGAGAGCAGCCGGCTCTCTTGGAAGAATTTTTCATTTTGTTTTTCTTTAGTACATATTGGTTTTATACTCTCCCTCAACCCTAACAAACTTGGACTTCTAATGGACTTGATTTTGGATTTTACTAATGACCCATTTACATATAATTTTGGGTTGTGTTGAACCCAAAGTACATGGTTTGGATGACCTCTTTCAATGCAACCAAGTCCTATATAGTCCAATCTATTACGAGAATTGAGCCCCTCATTCACCTAATTTAACACCCCTTCTCAAGTTAGGCAGTAGGTACATCGCATGCCCAACTTATTTTTGAGTCTAATTAGTTTGTCTGACTGCAATGACTTGATAAACATGTCTACTAGTTAATCTTTTGTCTTTAAGTAATCAACATATATTTATTGATTCTGAATCTTTTCTCTAACAAAATGTGAGTCCACTTATATGTGCTTAGTTCTCTCATGGAAGATAGGATTGTTTAAAATGTTGAGTGTAGTTTGGTTATCACTGAACAATACTATAGGTGTTGTAGTAGTAAATTCTAATTTTGTTAATACTATCCTTAGCCACAAAATCTCATATATGGCTGTTGCTGTGGCCTTATATTCGACTTCAGCACTTGACCTTCCAATCACACTTTATATTTTTGCTTTTCTAGACAATCAGATTTCCTCCAAGTTTAATGCAGATTCCTATTATTGATTTCATATTAGTTTATGATCATGTCCAATTTGCAATTGAATATGCTATCAACTCTAGCCTTTCACCTTTCTTGTCCCATATACCTAATCTAAAGATCCCTTGATGTATCTCAAGATTTGGTTCATAATCTGTATATGTAGTTTTATTAGATCTTACATAAATTACCTAACTATGCCCGTTACCTGATTAATGTTTGGTTTTGTGGTTGTTAAGTAAATTAAAGTTTTCCATACATTTCTAGATCTTCAAGTGCAGCTCCTTAATCTACAAGTAGCTGGAGGTTGGTACTGAGTGATATTTTGTCAGTTTTGGTTCCCAACATTTTTGTCTCTCTCAATAAGTCTAATGCATATTTTCTCTATGATAGTATTAGACCCTACCTGAAGTATGCTACTTCAATTCCAAGAAAATAATGTAATCTTTCCAAGTTTTTGATCTCAAACATGGTTCTTAGGCAGCCCTTCAATTCCTTCATCCTTGCATTGTTATCTCCAATAATAATTATATCATCAACATAAACTAGGAAGATGATTATACCTTATATTTTTTCAAAAATAATGAGTAACCAATTTGACTTCTTTTGAATCCATATTTAGTCATTGTTAAGCTAAACTTTTTGAACCATGCTTTAGGTGATTGATTTAGACTATAAAGTATTTTCTTTAATTTACACATTTTTCCCATTATACATGTGCCAAATCTAAGTGTTTGACACATATATCTCTTTCTTAAGATTCCTATGTAGAAAATAATTTTTGATATCTAACAAATCGATTTCTCATTTGTTGTTAACTGCAAGTGATAATATCACCCTAATCATATTCCACAGAAGAGAAAATTTCAAAGTAATCAATTTCTTGTATTTGAGTATAACCTTTGTAACATTTCACTATTCCATCACCTTGTACTTGATTGTATACATGCATTTATACCCTACAATGGGTATTTGTTCATTTAGGAACCAACTTCGAAGTGTCATTCTTATGTAATGCCTCTATCTCTATCCTTATAGCTTTTATCCACTTGCTATCTATAAAGGCTTCTTGCACTTTCATTGGTATTTTAAGAGTTGTAAGATTCAATATAAAGGTCTTATAAGCAAAGAACAAATGCGAGTAAGACACAAATCTAATGATTGGATATTATGTATATCCAATTTTTCCTTTATTTAGAGTTATTGGCCAATGAAAATCACTAGTTGTACTAAGCTTTTATTTTGAGGCTAAATTTTAGATTATGGATGAGGATCTTTTTCTATCCCTATGCTTCAACTAGTTTTGGATTATTAGAGACTTATTTTGTAGCTGGACCTCCTTCAAGGATTTCAAATGATGGTGGTAATGTTGAATGACCCTTTTTTCTTTTTTGGTTATACACAAGCATTATCTTTACCTTGTTTAAAATCACATATAACTATTCTAAGGGCATAGATAATGAAATTTCTTGTTTAGTTCTTAACTCTATAGAATATATGTGCTTTTATATTAATAATATGTTATCTCTTCAAAGATAGTTACATCAGTTCAAATATAAACTTTATGTAGTTGAGTGTTATAACATTTGTAATTTTTCTTTGTTATGAAATTCCCTATGAATATAGGTTTATAAAACTTGGTTGTAACTTATCTCTGAATGGACCATGATTATGAATATAACCTACACATCCAAATACTCTAAGTGACAGATAAAATGGTTCCTCTTTGGGACATAAAATAATGAAAGGATTTTTATTATTTAACAAAGGTGTAGGTATTCTATTCATTAAGAATGGTGCAGGGAGAAATTGGTAAAGCATTTCTTTCAAATATCAAAACCCGTGCCACCTCTACAAAATGTTAAATTTTCTTTTAACAACCCCTTTTTATTGTTGGATATATTGGACATATTGTTTATGCAATTACATCATTTCCTTAAGATAGTCTTGAAACACATTTAAAAAATATTCATTCTTATTATTTGACCTTAGAATTTTAACATTTGCATTGAATTAATTTTGAATATTCTTATAGAATATCCTAGAAGTTTCAAATACTTTTGATTTTGTTTTCATGGGACATAACTATGTTACACAGGAATGATTATCAATAAAGGTAATAAAATATTTGTATCCATTTAGAGACTGATTCTTAGTTGTTTATACATCACTATGAATAACGAAAATGGATAAAAATCTAGCTTTATTGATTCTAAGAACATAAACAAAAGTATATTGTTTTGCGAGTTCACAAGACTAGCGTCTTTTATTAGAAAATTTTAAATTGAAAAATAGAATCTTAAGTATATTCTGAGAAGAATGACTCCTCTACTGTGTTATCTAGAAATATCCTCTTCCAATCACTTCAAGCCTTTTAGATACTATGATCCAGAGCCAAGTATGTAGAGGCTTTTATCTTCAATACCCCCACCAATCTTCTTCTCTATTATAAGGTCCTAAAAAACACAATAATTTAGAAAATTTTACACAATAGTTTAATTTCTTTGTTAGTTAGCTAACTAATAATAAACTAATAGCAAACTTGAGAACAAATAACGCTAAGGATAGGTCAATAATTGATGTATGTATTCCCTCTAAACCAACTAGTAATGACAATATTCCATCAACTATGGAGATATATTTGGTTGTTTACATATGATCCATGTTTGTGAAGAGCTTTATTTTATCTGTCATATAGTTTGATGCTCTTGAGTCTATAATCCAAGGATTCTTCTATGTTTGTTGGGTTGTTTTGCTTGTTGAAATTGATTTAGAAACCATGAACAAGTTAGTTGTATGCTAGAGAAATTTGTTGTACTCTTCTCTTGATGTGGTCACTTGCTTTTCACTTGCTAAGGTTGATTTCTATCCTTCATATTGCTCTATATATACTAGGTGATCCTTTGCATTGTTGGCCCATATTCCCTTGCCAATTACAAACTAACATTGAGTGACCAACTTTCTCATATTTTGGATAGCTATAGTTAGGGTCTCCCCACCTCTTCCTCTTCTTATGCCTTCTCTACCTCCGCCTCTTGTGAAGTCTAGGCCTTTTTCAAAGTTGTAGTTGTTTTTACTCCTTGTATGTTCATGATCATCTTTTGAGATCATAATAATGGTTTCTATCATTATCTTCCTCTTTGATGCCACCATTGTAGTTGTTTGTAATATATAATACACTTAATTTAGTGAGGGTATCTTATTGCTGCTCACAAAATTAGATTTTAACTGCTCATAATAGGGATCCAATCTAGTCAACAAAGATATCATCTTTACTCCTCATTCTCTCCTTACATCTTTTATCTTATTTGGAAGATAATACTCCACTCTATCGCATAATTGACTCATACTTTTGAAATATTCACTTAGTCCCTTACCCCTCTTGTTTAGTGGTAAATATTTATTTGTATAACATGAAGACTCTATATATATTGTTCACAGTATTATACATCTCTTTAAGTTTTTTCCATATTGCCTTTGTGGTTTAGTAATGAAGGAGTAGTCTTCATACATCAGGCTCGAGACTATTTTAAAGTAATGGCATTACTTCATGATTCTTAGCTTTCTTCTCTTCTTATGATTCTTTCATGAGAAAAGTCTTATTTTCTTTCAAGATTATATAAATTTTTGGCTATTGTTTGGTTCAAGACTAGAACTAGGACTAGCCTTACTTCTAATCAAACTACTAATCAAAAACCAAAAAGATAGTGAGATTAAAAATTTAGTTTTTTTTGCTAAAAAATTGAAAAGTAATATTTTAATTTACTATTAAATTAAAATATTATAAAAATTAATTAGTTTTTTCAATATTAAATTATTATAGGGTCAATTTTGAAAAAAAATCATTAGTTTTTAGTGGTACCTACTAATCAGACTATTTCATAATTGCACTATACTAAATCATCTCTTAACAAATGCACCTTATTGTTGTTGTCTATGGGAGATTGTTTTCTACTTCTTTCAGCTTGTTGGAGGTGATTTGTAGGCTTACTCCATCTCTTTGTGACTTCTCCTAACTGCTGGCCATTTTTTATTCCCTCTTTACTATCCCCATAGCTTTAATACCTTGAAAACTTGGAATTCTACTAGATTTAGTTTTGGACTTTATTAATGTTTTGTTTGTAGATTAATTTGGGTTGTGTTAAACCTGTGGTACATGAAGTTCTGGATGGCCTCTTTTGATGCAACCAAGTCCTGTATAACTCAATCCATTATAAAAATTGAGTCCTAATTCACCTAATTTAATATCAACAAACTTATAAAATCTACAAAAAAAACTCTTTTTTTAACTAAAATTTTCACCAAATCTCAGTGATTATACCTCTATCTTCAAAAAGAATCCCTAAGAGAGTATCACAAAAAACTACCATGTGAGACCATCGAGAAGTACAAAAAGAACCCCCATGCGAGAGTCGACACACTTTCTTTCTCCTCTCTATTATCTCCATTCCTCTCTCTTTCTCTCTAATTCACCACCATATACACTAAATCCTATATATCTAAAATATTTATAGACTCTTGTTGAGTCTAAATCCTACTCCAATTATATTTTTTAATTTTCTATAATAGATATTCAAAATTCGACATCAATCCGAATTCAAATTTGGATTTTTAGTTTTACTCAAACTTTAATCTGAATTTGAGACATCCAAAATCTAACAATCTCTAACTTGGTTTGAATTTGAGTGTACCACTATTATGAATCTTCAGCCATCCAGCCTCTCCTCCTAGGTCAATAGCTTATTTAGCTAATTATAAGATGTAAATTTGAGCCAACCTGGAATCTATTTTTCATGTCTAAAACCTTATACTTCTAGAAGTCTTTTGGATAGAGGTTGTTATGACAAAAGTAACTATGGAAGAATACCTATCTTATGTTAAATCAATAAGTATCACAGTTCTTTATTTTTGTTGTAACCATCAAAACTCCTACAATGATATTCCTTACTAATTAGCAAATATTATTGCATTTTTCTCCTTTCATCAAGATCCTTTATGTCATGTTTTACCTTTATGACTCCATCTCTCATTGAATGATACAACATTTTGAGTCTAGTGCACCAAGTAATATTAGATTTCTTTTCACATCTTGGTGATATGTCTCACTCTAATCAGAGTGTGAACTCTTCTATCAAACATCTAGATTCTAGCTATTCCTACACCGACAATCTCATATGTTCGATTATTATCCAACTGAATATTAGCTTGCTTCTTTTCTCCTCATAAGAAATAAATCAATCATTTAAATTTAAAATCCACTAACTAATTAATGTTTGTAAATACCACAAAAATGTATCTATCCACATTATTACCCAAAGTATCATCAACCACTACTATCGTCATATTGGAGAACTCCATCTTCCCAAACTTCAGATAATGTTGCATGATATAATCATAATTCTTACATGAATAACACTATAACTTTATCTTCAATTTTAATTTGAATTGCCACTTGCCAATTCCACATTCTATCAATCTTTCTTTTTCATGAGTCACCAACTTTTTACCAACCTCAATATCGATGTCAAAGTTTTTCTTTTTCTCATTAGAAGATATACTACCTACTATCTTTTCCATTGTGAGAGTTTCCTTATGACAAAGAATTGTAACCATAATATAATCATATAAAAGAGGCAAAAATATCAAGAGAATCAGTGCATTGCGATCACCTTCATACTTTACCTCAACTTTTGATAAATCATTAATAATCATGTTGAAGGTATTTAAATAACACAATATTGTTGCAACTTCAATCATACACAACCCATACAACTGTCATTTTAGATAGAACTTGCTCATGAGGGTTTTTGTCATGTAGAACTTTTCAAGCATTATCCAAATATCCACTGTCATTTTCTCATTGATGGCATTATACAAAACCCCATCAATTAGGCACAAAATAATTGAATTCAACTTTTTTTATAATCAATCTTCTGCTGGTGTTTATTTATCTTGACCAACTTCTATTTTTATCTAACGCCTTTTGGAGACTAATAAATAAGAAGCACATTCATTTTTTTTTTCTACCATAGGGCAAGGTTTCTATTATCATCAAACTATCTACCTCCAACGATGACTTTGTTATCTTAATTATTTGCTTCTAAACTCTAATACCAATAGTTACAATTCATAGAATATGATTTGCATATTACCTTATAAGCAAACAATGTAAAAAAAATGAAAAGTAATATAAGAAAAATAATAAGCAAGAAAAAAATAAAACAATATACATGGTTTACCCAAAATTAAATTATGTCCATGTGGACATAGATGTAAAAGATTCACTATCAACAAAATTACAAGAGTTTATAAAAAATGCATCACTCTTTTTTCTTCAACAAAACTCTTCACTAATGTTATATTGTTAGATTTGATGGATTAATCTTACATTGAATAATTGGACAAATAAAATCTAGTATAAAAAGTGGATAGACTCATATTCTATTATTTTAAACTTTTCAAATAATCTAGTATGTGGTCCATTATATTGACTTAGTTTAACACTCTATACTCCCCAACAATTGAACATCGGTAATGATTTTACTTTTAGAGAGAAAATCCAAGAGAAACCACCATGAGAGATCACAAAGAGACTATAGAAAAATAATAGAAAGACACACATATAAGAATTGAAATAATATTTCTCCTTCTCTCTATTATCTCTATTCTCCTCTAGTTCACAATCACATCACACTAAGCTCTATATATTATTAGGGTACCATATAAATCCTAGTCGACTTTGAATCCTACTCTGATTATAATTTTTAATATTTTATAATAGTTATTAAAAAATAGACATTAATTTGAATTCAACTTTTGTTTTCTAATCTATTTCAAACTCCAATATAATTTAAAGACATCCAAAACTCAACAGTCTATCTAATAAGAGTATTGATTGTTCGGAGTAATTTTTTAAAAGTTCATAAACATCAATGATGGAACCACATGCAAAAGGTCATGAAGAGCAATGCATTTAACAATATATAATGCTCATATTTCTTTGTGAAGACAAGAAAAATTTAAAATACATTGTGGTGCCCTTGGAAATTAACTCTATCCAAATCCTACGCATTATAAGAAGTCAAGTATGCTATTTATAGTCACAAGAACTGAAGGCTTCTTCTATTTTGTGCAGTCCAACTCCAATCCCAAATTACACCTCCCTCCTTCACATGAAAGCCATATCATTAAGCAAAGAAAAAGAGAGAATTGTACTCTAGGAAATCAAGAAAAATAGTAGCTCTTGGCTAAAATAGTTTCACAATTGCGTGTCACACATAACAAGCATTGTGGTCCTCAACATGTCATGTAGTGTATGACAAACTTTGACTTGATCAAGCTGGAAACCAAATTGAGCTGAATATAACTTAGTATAGATTTAGATTAAACCCAAATATCACTCATAGAATTTTTTACATGTTGTACGTTGTGTTGGAGTAATTTATTTTGGATCCTACCAGAGTAACTCTAGTCCCTAAATCTTTTTAATCTAGTCTAGTCTGACAGTTGAGAACCCTAGAGAGAGAATAGGATTGAAATTCCAAAAAATCTAAAAAAGCAAAAATATGAGTTAATAAAATGTAATTGGAGCATTTATAATCTAAATCCTATTTAGGATAAGGTATGGTAGGAAAACCCTACATTGAGTCAATAAGTAGTAAACGAGATAAATCTTAGTGTAGGAAATCTCATCCCAATATCCATCCTTCAGAATGATGGTATAGGCATGAATCTGATAAAAAATATAGACTTAAGGTGGGAGGAGATTTGACTAAAGCTTTCTCATGACATCACTCCAGTTTTCTTCAAATACGGCCTCAACCACTGAGGTGTATGAAGAAAGGTGGCTAGGTAATTTGCGTGTTAGGTTCAGTTGGCCCCCTCTACTGGAATGCTAAGTGTAGCTCCTAAATGCTATGGGTGTCAAAAGCATATCTTTACCCCTATAAAATGTCTCTAGTATGGTAGAGGTTTTATCAAAGGATCCATTAGCATAAAAGACATGAACATCATGACCATGATATATCTCATGACCAGTGATCAATGGTAGCCATTCTTGATATACAAATAATGGTCTAAGGTTTAGAGAAGAAAGATCACTAAAATTAACCACACAAGGAATCACTATGCGAGAAGTAGAAAATTTATTTTGAAAGATGATAAATCAATCGATGGAAGCAAATTCAGGTGGAAAATTAGTATTACTAGGTGTGGAAGAGGATCCTTTGCATTTTCTCTTCTTGGAGGTGAAGTGCTTGATCCTTTTGGCCATTGAGGGAGATAAACTCGAAATTGAAGTGGGGGGAAGGAGAAACATCAAAAGGAGATGGGCCAAAATGAAGTGGGAACCTTGGATTGCCAAAGAGCTACATTGGAGCATGTGGGGGAGTCACCGAAGGTCCCCATGCGCAACAAAGATGTGAAATGACCCAGCAGCTAGGGTTTTAAGGTTCAAAACTAGGCTAGATTTGCACGCATCAGATGTCCATTTGATGAATTGAGCATCCGATAGTGATTCTAGTAGCATAATATTTTCATAAACCATACATCCATTTTTCAACTAGGCATTCGACTATGAATTTTGGTTGACCAGAAGACACAGAATCAAGCATTTGTTTATCAATCGAGCTTCCGATTTAGATAGAACTACAGACCCCTATAAAGTTCAGAAATGAAACAAAAGAACCAATTTCAAAAGCTTTGAGTAAATCATGCAAGTTTTGCAATACCAATAACATTTTGAATTGAATTAAACCGTGTCTCATCCAAAAGTTTTTTGAAAATATCAGTGAGTTAACGATCAATTTTGATAAAAATTAGTGAAATATCCCCTTTTGAATATGATCACAAATAAAATGATGGCAAATATGAATATGTTTTGAGTAAGAATATAGTATCAAATTTTTGAATAAGTTAATTATATCAGTATGATCACAATAAATTGATACATTTAAAAAGTGATAATCAAAATCGTGGAGTATTTGTCTCATCCAAAAAATTTAAAAACAATAACACCTAATGGCTACTTATTCAACTTCGATGGTAGAAATACCCACTGAATTTTGTTTCTTGGAATACCATGAAACTAGAGATTTTCTAAGAAACTGACACATACTACTAATACTATTTCTATTCACATGACATCCGACATAGCCTGCATCATAAAATCTGATTAAATTAAAATAATCACTTCTTAGATACCACAATTCTAAATTTAATGTGCCCTTAAGATATCTAAGTATGAGTTTAACAGTTTTGAAGTAGATTTGAAAACCCTACTCCAACTTTGAATTGGATTTATGATGAGTTAAATTTAAACATTAGATTTAGGCTTATATTTAGATCAAAACTAAAGTAAAATTTGAACTAAATTAGGATTTGCAAATAAACCCCCAAACATTCTTACTTTATTAATAAGTCTGAACGCTTATTCAAAGAGGACCCTGAAAATTTTAGAATTTTACAAATATTTTTTTGTACAAAAAGACTGGAATTTACAAATTATATTTTGGTCCAATTTCTTCAAAAACTTTGTAAATAATTTTCTCAAAAATTTTTATTTATAAATAAGCCCAAATTTTATTCAAAAAGGATATTAAAAATTTTAGAATTTTTTTTACAACTATGTTCTTTTTGGAAAAAGATCCCTAAAACTTACAAAATTATATTTTTGGTCCAAAAATTTATAATAAATTCCTCACAATTTTTTATTTATGAATAATTCCAGATTTTACTCAAAAAAGGACCTGAAAATTTTAGAATTTTTGAAAATATGTCTTTTTTACAAAAAACCCCTAAAACTTACAAAACACATTTTGGTCTAATTTTTCGAAAAATTTGTAAAGAAACTCCTCAAAATTTTTAACTACAAATAAGTCCAAATTTTGTTCAAAAGGGACTTTGAAAATATCAGAATTTTTACAAAAATGTCCTTTTTATAAAGAAACCCCTTGGAATTTTTGAAAAATTTTGTAAATAACCTCCTAAAAATTCATTATCCGAAAATGGTACAACAATTGAATTTTCTCATTGGGGAAACAAATCCCAATCAATATCATAAGATTCTGGTATATAATTTGATCCCCAATCAAATTCTATTTGTTTCCAAAATGCAATCAATCAAGAGATCAAGATCCAATCTCACCCATGTCACATTCCAAAATCAAACCTCCTCAATTTGGTTTCAAAATACTCTTCAAAGCCTATGAAAAAGGTTGAAAACTTGCACAAAATATATGAAGAAGAAAATTAGAACAAGGAGAAGAGATTAGCATGCAACTAGAATTTGGAGATGAACAAAATTTTCCCTCCTCGCCTGCATCCTCGCTGACAACCACTAGGAGGCCTCTCGCATCTTCCGCGACTTCCCCACCCAATACCACATCAGCCCCAACCTGAAAACCTACAACATCATCATCAAGTCTAGCTACTTTCATCCCACCACATTAGAAGTTGGCCAGATCTAGCTAGGAGATAGATAGATCCAGCCAAAGGAGGAAAGGGTGGGGCTGCTCCCACCTCGTTGCACTAAAAGTCAGCCATATCTAGTCAGGAGATGGTCAGATTTGGTTGAAGGAGGAAAGGGTGAGGCACCTCCTGTCCCACCACGGCCAAGGTAGGCCAAATTAAGTTGGCTCCAATCGGAGAAGAGATCGAGCTACTCTTGGCCCGGCTATAGTAAGACCAAGAAAAAAAAAGAAGGGGCAAGAAGAAGAGCACAGGTTTTGTGATGGAGGAAGGGGAAAGGAGAAATAAAAGAAAAAATTAATAGAAAAAGGTTGTTGTAGAAAAAAGAGAGATTTCTTCTTGTCTCAATTTTTTAGCACCATGACCTCACCACGGCCACCTCGGCCTCCCCTTGAAGATGGCGATGAAGATGGTGAACCCATGGCCTTATCGTGGCCACCTGCGGCCCCTTCGAAGATAGTGAACCCATGATTTTTCGTGGCCACTTGTGCCCCCCTCGAAAATAACGATAAAGATAGTGGACTTGTGACCTTTCCATGGCCACTCACGGGCTTGCAAAGATGGTGATGAAGATGGCGGATTCATGACCTCACTGTGGCCACCCCCCGTCAAAAATAATGATGAAGATGGGAAACCCATAACCTCATTGCGGCCACCCATGGTCCCTCAAAGATGGTAGATTCTAACAACCAAGCTATCCTCTAGGTTTGCACTCAGCTAGCCTTTAGGTTGATATCCAAGCCAGCCTTTGGGCTCACATCCAAACTAGCCTTCAAGCTCACACTCAGCCATCCTTCAAACTCACATCCAAGTTAACCTTCGGGCTGATAATCTGCTAGCTTTCAGGCTTACATCCAAGATAGTCTTCAAGCTTGCATCCAAGCTAGCCTTCGGGCTTGCACTTAGCCACCCTTAGCATTCACACTAAGCTAGCCTTCAAGCATACATCTGAGCTAGTTTTTGGGTTCGCATCTAAGTCAACCTTTGAGCTCTCATCCAGGCTATCTCTTGGGCTCACATTCAGCTAGGCTTCGGGCTTGTACTCAACCAACCTTTGGGCTCTCATCAAAGCTAGCTCCAAGCTTGCACCAACCTAACCTTCAGGCTTGTACTAAACTAATCTTTGAATTCGCACTCACCTAGCCTTTGTGCTTGCACTCAGCTAGCTTTCGGGCTTGCATTTAGCTAGCCTTGGGCTCACATTAAAGGTTAGACTAGAACCAAGTTAGTTTGAGCCTAAACTAAAACCAAGTCGAGTTAAATTGACTTGAACTTGAGCCAAAGTCCAGTAGACCCAGACTCTATAAAAGTCCAACACAAGGTCAAACTCAACTCCAACTAAATAAAATCAAACACAAACCTAAATTGTATTAGTCTCAATGAAATTAATTAGGGTTAAACCGAGTCCTACTGGGTGTGTTGAATCTTCGGCAATACTCCAAGGTATGAACAAATGGTGATGTCAACACCCCAACATGAATCTAAATTAGTTCCAATAGAACTAAATAAGTCAAACTAAGTCTCACTGGGTGTGTTACAAAAGCCTTTAGCAACACTTCAAAGCTATATTCAACTCTATAACCTAGCGGTGATGCTATTGAACTAAAGAAGTTAATTGCTAACATGCTCAAATTTATTGGTCACACTTTAAACTAGTCAACTCTAGAAGCTATTGACAACACATTTTCAAAGCTAAGCCAACCTAAAAGCATTAGCAAGGCTTCAAATCAAACTGAACTAAGGTAGGCTTGAACTCACTTGGTCAGTTAGCCACAATGCCTTGTTTAAATGAAGTCAACTGATAATACACTCCAAGTTGTCGCCCACACTTCAAAGCTATATCCAACCCCCTAATCCATTGGTGATACTATCGAGTCAATGAAGTCAACTAACAATACGCTCAAAGCTGTTGGATACACTTCAGGCTAGTTAACCCCAAAAGTAGTTGACGACTCACTCTTTAAACTAGTTAATCTCACAAGTAATTGATAATGCACTCTTCAAGTTAGTTAACCCTAGAAGTAGTTGACAATGCACTCTTTAAGCTTGTGAACCTCACAAGCAGTTGATGACGCACTCTTCAAGCTAGTCAACCCTAGAAGTAGTTGATGGTACACTCTTTAAGCTAGTCAACCCTAGAAGTAGTTGACGATGCGTCCTTTAATCTAGTAAACCCCACAAGCAATTGATGACACACTCTTCAAGCTAATCAACCTCACAAGTAGTTGATGATGTGCTCTTCAAGCTAATCAATCTCACAAGCAGTTGACGATGCATCCTTCAAGCTAATAGCAAAAGCAATTAATAATGAGATTTTCAAAGCTATATCCAACCCATAAGCCATTGGTGATGTTGCCAAACTAAATAAAGTTATCACCTACACCTTATTGGTTATGGAAATACTTCACCACAACTAAAGTTATCACCTATGCCATATTGGCTATAGAAACACTTCAAGATCAATGAAGTTATCACCAATGCCTTATTGGCTAACGAAAATACTCCAACCCAAATAAGGTTATCACCAACACCTTATTGGATAACGAAAATATTTCAAATCATGAAGTTATCACCAAAGCTCAAAGCTATCAAAAATACTTCAGGCTAATCCCGATAAGACATCGATAACTCCATCCAACAGAGTTATTACTGAAGCTAAAATCCATTGGAAACACTTCAAACTTCTCCCATTATCTTTCATATCCCATCCAGTGATGCCATCAATATTTGTTAAAAATCAAGTTGATCTGAGTTACATGCCATGCAATCCAGCAGGGGGAATGGGGTAACAGTACACATCAAATCTTCTTCTCTACTCTTTCTTTCTTCTTCTTAATTTCTTTTATTTTTTTCTATAATTATATGTTAAAATTTATTATAAAGTGAGGGTATACTCTTGCTTAACTTATGTATCATTTCTTAAGATTAATCAAATATTTTCTTCTTCTTTTTCGTGTTTCTATTTTTATTAGCTAGGTTTCTTATTTTAGGAGGTTCCTAACAATTATTGAGATAATTAACAATAGGGCCTTGCACCTATTGGAAATTAATATTTTTACAATACTTGATAGTGCATTTCAAATCAAAATAAACTCTGATTTGTGATTCGAGGTCGCTCCCCGGAGTCTCCACTATCCTAAGCTTTCAAAATTGATCCCACAAATTCTAGCATGTCCAACGGAACTTGACTTCTCCTCCAAGTGTAGAAACCTAATTAATATGATAGAGATACTGATAAGGTAGAACTATGATTTAAGACTGATCAATTGTGTTCTCCTTTATAGAAGAAAGAATCAAATGGTAATAACAAAGAATATCTCTGTCCCAAGATACACCATCATCCTAGGGGTAGGATCAATTGTGCATTTACCTCAGTCAATGGTTGCTTCAGAAGTAGTTGAAGTTCAGATCAAGTTTGGGATCATCTCCGAGATTGTCTAGTTTAAGAAGGCACCTGCTACCGCATTGACTGAGTTGTTAACATGCAAAACCAGCCTATTTCTCACCTTCCATTAAGGGAAAGGAGGCCCAATGTTATCATCCCTAATGAGAAAGGCTATTCAAATGAAGAGCTAGAAGCCATACCTTAATCAAAAAGAGTATTAGTCTTATATAAGTTAGGATCGAAATAAAGCTCAATTTTTGGCTGCCTTCAACCAACTCATCATAGGGGGGAATCAAAGGCAAATCTGAATACAGGCATCAATGAAGAAGAGCTTATTTTAATTGTCACAAGTAAAGGAAAAGCTACTAGAATCTTTAGTTGACTTGGGAAGCCTACCCTTCAAACAAAACTGATTATTACCATAACTCCTTCACTCCATTAAATAATTTAGAGAAGGGTAGGAACAAATCACAGGGGGCATAGTCTTACCTTAAGATTATAGTAAATGGGTGAATCACTAAACAAAACTACAAGAGTCACTATAATACTATAACTCAGCATAGAAATTCACCAAAAGAGACCACTCACACTGTCAGGGTCATTTCTCATCATGACTCTGGGAGGGACAGCAAGCCCACACCCTAGCCGGCCAAATGCCAAAAGAAGGTTATCTGAGTGAGGCTCCAAGAGGAGAGGGCTCTTGCAGACCATTCGCTGCTACCATGCCAAAGAGAAGGTGTGGCAACCTGCTTCATGAGTAGACTCTTAAATGAGATGACTCGACTGATGGGAGAGGTTAGCCTCAACCCAAAGCCTAGACTTGATTCTCGAGACTTAGACCATCATGTTCCGATAGAAGCCTTGATCATAACTAAAAGCTCCAATCAAGAAGTAACCATAAAAGCACTAGAAGAACAACTAAGACAACAAGATAAAGAGAAAAATGAAGCCCAAAAGAAGATCATGGAGTTAATGGAGATAATAATATAAATAAGATAGAAGCTCGATAAGTTAGAACAATCTCAACAACCATCTCAAGTAGCAAAAGCAGCAGAAGGTGCATTCCCATAGATGAGATCCATGAAAATGTAGGCCCTTCACAAGCACCTCTTCTAGTAGGGATACCCAATCCTCGATTTTGGAGATACCCGACAATATAGAACTCTCAATATATATGTAATAGCAAGTATAACAAATGATAGCTATGCAGTTAAGACAAAAAAGTGAGATAGGTAGGGTAAATGATGCTGACAAATCATACCCTACCTATCATGATCGAGTGCCATAGCCCAGAGGCTATATAGTGCCTAATTTCAAATAGTTTAATGGCATGGGCAATACTGAATAACACATACCTCACTTTGTGACTCTGTGTAAAGATTCAAGTAATAGTCCTTTATTATTACTCTGCCAATTTTTAGCAAGTTTGACAGAAGTAGCGTTCTAATGGTATGCTAGTTTCTAACCAAAATCAATACAAACTTGGGCACAAAAAAAAAGAGGCTTTTCAAATCAGGTTTAAAGGAATAAGTGATAAAGTAACTATTAAAGACCTTGTCTCAACACTGAAACATGATAATGAGTCGATTTTGGATTATATCACATGATGGAGAAATCTCAGTATCAAGTGTGAACAACCCATGAGCCAAGTTGAAGCAGTAAACCTAGTTCTTGGCAATATAAGGGGAGAATGGATGACACCTTATTTAAGTATTTTTTCTATCCATACCTTCCAAGACCTCATCATGTAAGTCAAGAATCTAGAAAGGATTGACCCACCAACCTTATCTAGTTCACAAAGTTTCAAGCTAAAAAAAGATAAGGTAACACATGGAGAGCCTTTCAAAAATGTAAGAACTGCATTCATAGCAGTTGAGCAGAAGAAACCTCCGAACTCCATCATAAACAAGGATAATCCTTAGAAGCCACCAACTCTTGGAGGAGATGGAGAAGTGGAATGATCCAATAATCTCCATCAAAGGCTTAGAAATAAATATTCTTTCAAAAGAAAAAGAGTAGTTAAAATCTTTTAGGATGTCTTGAAGTTAGGCCTCCAATTGCCAACATTCAAGAGGCCAGATGAGACTAATAAAATAGATCATCCGAATTATTGTCCTTACCATAGAGTTTTGGGGTATACCATTGAAGATTGTTATGTGTTCAATGATTGGGTTGAAAAGCAATACCGAGAAGGCAAGCTAACTCTCTCGAAGGCAATCCTATTTGAAACACCCACTGAACACAATCATATTGCTGTGTTTGAGGACCATGAATCACTTGCTAAAATCCTTTGTGGGGAAGAAGCACAATGTACTTCTGAATAAGGGCACTTATGGAATGTCTATATTTCAAAAGGTTTAAAGAAACTAATGAAAAAAATGACTAGAAACCCTAAAGAGCATGAGATGGTGATGAAGAAAGCCTCATCAGAGCAAACTGCCTCACTTGTTCGAAGCATCAAGAAGAGAAAGAACAAAAACAAGAAGAAGAATTAGGTTCAAGCATATGAATATCATGTCAAGAAATCAGCTATCCTAGAATACATGAATGCTCTGGATGAATATGTTTAGGGAGAAAGAAGGCAAGTAACTCTTAAGGAATTATTCCTTGATAAACTCAAAACTTTACTAGAGGACTTTGATGTAGGAAATGAAATAAGTGAACTTTCAGTAGCAACATGCTCTACTATATTTACCATTAGAGATTTACAACCAAGTTGATTATTACCCCATTACTTCAATGATGACAAAATTTAGGATGCAAGGTAAGAAAAAGCAAATAGATTTGTTGGAAATGATATTTATGAAATAAGAGATCCCATAAGTCTCTTTGAGGACTGCTCCCGAGATAATTATCCTAGGGAGTGGTTTGCCCATGAATACATCTATGACATGCTCAAACTATAGCTAGATAGTGTGAAAGAGTTAGTTATAACTAACATGAGATTTGTCAGTGGTCAAATGTAAATGTTAAATGATTATATTAAGGCTATGGCTGCCAACATGGAGAGTATGACAAATACAACTACCATGCTCTATGAAGATGTCGAGAGGATGAAGAAGGTGCTGAAAGAAAAAACAAAGACACACAAGAGACCTCATAGGAATGGTGAGACACCACCTACTAACCCTCCTTCAGATAAAAATGACCACTTGTGCCACTTACTCCAAAGACGAGTCAAGAAAGCTATACATTATCAAAGAGAGTTAGCTAAGTCTATGACCTCTTGTCACATGGTAACTCATATGTCTGAGGTAAATGTCGATGAGCTGCTATCCTAGCCTCCATCAAGTAATTCAGCAACAAATACTCAACCTACTAGGTTTGGTGAGATCCCAGTCCTGGAACCTATGGAGGAATGCACTTTGCTAACTTTAGAGAAATTATGCATATAAGGCACAAATGATGAATATGACTCCATGTCTGACCTAGAGCAACTTTATGACTGTTTCAAAAGGCCCTACACCAGTAAGCGCCAAAGGAAGAAGCAAATATTTTAAAAGAGGATCAAATGAGCTAATGCTAAAGCTCATTCTGCTCCCATGTCAAGCCAATCTAAACATTCACATTCAAGCTAATCTGAATATCCATAGAAGACACATCCTAAATATAAAGTCTTGAAGAAGGTTATGTCAATAGATGAAATAGAAGGGTTTATCCAAAGAGTTTTTGAAGACCTCGCTACGATAAAACCCCATGTACATAATTCTAATATTGAATGGGATGACTATTAGCCAGTCACATCCTCTAAGGACATTCAAGGAACTATTGACTAGGGGCAGGGTCTACTATCATCTATCGCATGATTAGCCTCAATAGTGATTTTGAAGATGAACTTTATTGATCTCATGATGCCAGAAATCAACAGAGGAGAGCAAACCAGGTACAACTCCGAGGTGGAAGGGTGCTACCTCTGAAATAAGCTTCAATGCCTAGGGACAAGAATATTCCCAAGGACAAGGAAAAGAAAATTTAGATAAATAAATACAGAGCCTTTATATACTGAACTTGCACCCAAAAAGGTGGAATACAGTATAGCAGCCCACCTCAAGAAGATCCCTACTATGCTAAGTGTTTTTGATGCATTGATGATGTCATAAGAACTCAGAGATACACTAGTGCACACCTTGCAAAATTTGACCAACTACGAGGCATACTTTGCTGAAGAAAGGATGGAGTCTTTGTGTGTATGCCAAACTCCCACCATCACCTTCATAAATGATAACATGCTATTTGGAACAACATACCATAATAGACTATTGCATGTCACAGGGAACAATAATGAAATTAAGATCAATCCAATAAGAATCCAATATGGACTAGATCAAAGATCCATTAAGAAATTAATAAGAATGCAATAAGGATTGGATCCAATATCACAATAAGGATCCAATAAGAACCCAATAAGGGTTGAGTCCAAAATCCATTAAGGCTCTAATAAGAACCCAATAAGTGTTGAAAAAGATCCATTAAAGACTAGTAAGGATTCACCAAGGATCAAATCCAAATCCAAAAAGGATCATATCTAAGATCCAAAAGGATCAAATCCAAGATCTAAAGAAGGATCAAATCTAAGATTCAAGAAGGATCAAATCCAAAATCTAAAGAAGGATCAAATCTAAGACCCAAGAAGGATCAAATCCAAGATCTAATAAGGATAAGATTGAAGATCCATTAAGGATCTAACAATAATCCAATAAGGGTCAAATTAAGATCCAATAAGGATCAAAACCAAGACCTAATAAGGATCAAGTCTAAAGTTTGATAAGGATCCACTAAGAGTCAAGCTCAAATCCATCAAAGATCTAATAAGAAGCCAATAATTCTAGCATGCCTATGTGTGTGGTGAATCTTTACATGTTCTAACATTGGCTCACCACAAAATCTATTCAAACCCATTAAGGGTCAAATTCAAATATGATAAGGATTCAACATAGGGTTGAATTTGACTCAAACTAAATTGAATCAAGACAAACATGAACCAAAACCAAGTCTGAATTAAACCAAGTTCAAATCAAGTGGAGTTAGTCAATAATAAGGACAAAGCTATTGACAACACCTCAAATTCAATTGACACAAGTCAAAAAGGCTATCGATTATCAAATCAAGAATGATTAGCCCAAGAAAAAGTCAATAATCATCCTCTCAAATCAAACCAAACTAAGATAGGCTTGTACTTGGTTAGTTTGTCAGCTAAGTCATGTTTGAAGGAAGTTTACTAACATAAGCACAAAGCAACTAGTGACACTTCAAATTCATTCAACATAAGCCAAAAAGGCCATTGATTATCAAATTAAGAATTATTAGTATAAGTTAAATCCACTAATCACTCTCTCAAATCAAATCAAACTAAGACAAACTTGCACTCAGTCAATCTGCCATCAGAATGTCATGTTCGAAGGAACTCAACTAACACATT
The DNA here is from genome assembly GCA_005019695.1 of Trichopus zeylanicus subsp. travancoricus. Lineage (NCBI taxonomy): Eukaryota > Viridiplantae > Streptophyta > Magnoliopsida > Dioscoreales > Dioscoreaceae > Trichopus > Trichopus zeylanicus. Next base: position 414,878 of record RXID01014364.1, read on the forward strand.
AAGCCATCGATAACACCTCAAGCGTAATTGACACAAGTATAAATCCACTAGTAACACTTCAAACTCAAATGGCACACGCACTAAGCCATTGATAATGTTTCAAACCTAATAAAAAACAAACTTAAAAGTCATTGATTATCAAATCAAGAGTGTTTGGCATAGGCCAAGGTTGCTAACCATTATCTCAAATCAAAGATAATAGAAGTCAACCAACAATAAGCAGAGAGTTGTCAATAATTCTTAAAGCCCTGATGTGGTTAATTAACATAAGCTAAGGTAGTCAGCCACACCCTAAAATCAAGCAAGGATTAAACTAACCATCACATCCAAGTCAAGTTTCAAATAGCTCATCCATCGCATCACACTCGATCAAGCATATCAAAAGGGACAATGGGTGAGCATGAAATTTCTTTTTGTGTTTTATGTTATGAGTCATTTAAATTATAAAATGAGGGTACACCCTTTCTTAAGCCATATAACCCTCTTTAAATTAATCAAATTATGTTCTTTCTTTCTTCGTGTATCTATTTTATTAAGTAGATTTTTTTACTTTAGGATTTTTCTAATAATTATCAAGGTAATTAATAATATGGGCTTGTGCCTATTCAAAGTCATGTTTTCATAATACATGATAACACACTAAAATAAAACCAAGTGTAATTTATTATTTTGAGATTACTTCTTGGGGTCTTTAGTTATCTCATGAGGTTGATCGTAGCTCTATAGTAGCAATAGTAGCAATAACAATAATGGGAGCAACATTGTTGGTGAAAGCAAAAGCACCATGCATAAAATGGATTGAGTTAGACATAGCCCCATAGCTTATATTTACTCTAGTTGCACCTGTGATGATCATTGGTTGAGACAAGTGTACCACAAACCTTTCACTGAGAATGATAGTGTAAGTTGGGGTTGAAAGATCATTTGATGATGCCATTTTCCCTTTCTTATAATAAAAAATAATGAATCAATAATTAGTTTCATCGTTTCTTCTTTTGATCTATCTCTATTGTATTAACTAGATTTTTATACTTGGAGGAGGAGTCATGTCCCATTGGATATATCAGAATTTATTGTTGCCCAAAGCTAGAAAGTGTAAAGATTCACCACACACAAGCCTACCACAAAAGAAAGAGAAAAGTTCCCACTTAGCATGCCACAATTTGTGGAGTCACAACTCACAATTGACTACACGCGATAGCTAAAGGACCCCAAAAGTGACTCAAAGCAACAAATCTAGTTTATTTTATTTTCTGTGCTATCAAGTTTTGTGTGGATTCATGACTTTTTAAAAAAGTAAGTCATGTTGTTAATTACCTTGATAATTAATAGAAATCTCCCAAAGTGAGAAATCTTACTAATGCAAGATAGAGGCAAGATACAAAAAATATGTTTAATTATATGAATTTTGGATTACAAGACTTAAGCAAGGGCATACTCTCACTTTTATAATTTAAGGTATTTAAATTCATAGCACAGATAATATGAAATGAGAAAAGAGTTGGGAAAGGCTTGATGCTCATAGTTGGCCCACCCCCATGTACTTGACTAAATATGGTATGGTAGGTGGATTCACTGAAACTTGTTTGGCTAGACTAGATGCTTGATTTAATCCTTAAAGAATGCTTGTAACCTAACTTGATTTTAGTGTGTTACTAACTACCTTGAGTTGTGTTAGTTAACCCCGTTAGGATTTTAAGTATTGCCGATAGCTCTATGCTTATTGTTGGTTGCGTTCTTTGACTTTAACTCAAATTTAGCATTTGGTTAATTGGCTGGAAGAATGCAAGCCCACCTTAGTTTGGTTTGACTAGAAAAAAATAAGTGGCTTTAGCTTGCTAACCATCCTTGATTTGATAATCGATGACTTTTTAGCTTGTTATTAATTGTGTTTGAAGCTTCACCAATAACTTATCACTTGTTGTCGATTAACTTCCTTCAAACATGATATTTGACTAACTGATCTACTAAGTCCGAGACTGCCTTAGTTTGGTTTGATTATAAAGAATAATAGGTGGCCATGGCTTATGCTAACCATTATTAATTTTATAATTAATGAATTTTAGCTTATAATTGACTAGGTTTGAAGCACTACTAGCAGCCTTTTTCTTGTTGTCAATTAACTTCTTTCAAACACAGTGTTTGACTAATTGACTAATTGACTAATTGAGTACAAGCTTGCCTTAGTTCGATTTAACTAAAAAGAATGGTAAGTGGCCTTGGCTTATGCTAACCAATCTTGATTTGATAATGAATGACTTTTTAGCTTATTATTGATTGAGTTTGAAGTGCTACAAATATCTTGCTATTTGTTATTAGTTAACATCCTTTGAATACGACATTTGGTTGACTGACTGATAGAATGTGAGCCCGCTTTAGTTTAGTTTGATTGAAAAGAATGGTAAGTCACCATGGCTTACATTAACCATTCTTGATTTGATAATCAATAGCTTTTAGCTTTTGTGTATTAGGTTTGAAGTGTTACTGATGGCTTTCTACTTGTTGTTAATTAACTTCTTTCGAACATGGCATTTTTTCAACTAACTAAATGAGTGCAAGTCTGCCTTAGTTCAATTTGGTTAAAGGAAATAGTTAATGACTTTGGCTTGTCTTAACCATCATTGTTTGGATTTGAATAAATCTGAACCTTGTTTAAGCCTTTGGTTCAAGTTTAGGCATGATTGTGGTTCAACTTTAATTTGGTTCAAACTTGGTTTGTTGTTTTGGTTCAAGTATGGTTTGGTTCGAACTTGACTTAACTCATGCTTGGTTTTTGGTTCAAGTCTTGTTTTGACTAGAACTTGGTTTAATTTTGGACTTAATTCCAACTTGTTTTGGAAATTGGATTCAAAATTTGATTCAATCCGCTTAGGATTTGGGGATTGAAACCTTATTGGGTTTGAATTTGACTTATTGGATCCTTAAAAGATCTTGGATTCGATCTTAGTGAATCTCTAATGGATCTTTTAGATTCATTTTGATCCCTAGCAAATCCCTAATGGATCTTTTATATTTTGGAGTTTGGATCCTTAATGGATTGTTGATGGGGTGCTGATGCATTTTGGATCCAACACTTAATGGATCCTTAATGAATTTGGGTTTGATGATTTCTAAATTTCTAATGGATTTTGGATTTATTTGGATCCAACCCTTAATGGATCCATATCAAATTCAGATATGACCTATGTTGGATCCGTAGTTCCAGTTTGAGCCATGTCGGACCCATAGTGGGTATGGCTCAATCTCTTAATTGGTTTGGTTCAACTCATGTTGGACCCATAGTGAATTTGCGTTTGACCCTTCTTTTGTTTAGGTTTGACCCATGTTGGATCCTTATTGGGTTTAAGTTGGATCTCTTAATGGGTTTGATTTTGACCCATGTTGGACCCTTCTTGTATTCGAGTTCAACCCTTGTTCGGTTTGGGTTCAACTCTTTATTAGGTTTGGGTTTGACCCATTAATGGGCGCTTATTGGGTTTGGGTTTAACCCATATTGGACCCTTATTGGGTTTGGGTTCAATCTCTTAATAGGTTTGGGTCCAACCCATGTTATGCCCTTATTGGGTTTGGGGCTTGACCTAGTCCTAGTTCAAGTTCAACCTAGTTTTCGTTTAGGTTCAACCTAATTAGACATAATTAGGGTTTAGTCTTAAACCAAATTGGTTTGAATTTCTAGATTGAGTTCTGACTTAGTTCAATTTTAATTCATAGTTAGTTTAATTGAGCTTAATTTGATGATTTATTTGAGTCCAATTTATTTAGTTTAATTTGATGGTCCAATGATGTAATTCAATGTGACTAATTAGCTGAATACCATGGCCAAGACATGAGGAACATGACTAGAATATGGTGGGATATGGCCAAGATATGGTGGGATGCAACCGAGATATGTTGAAATATAACTATTATACGATGAAATATGGCCAAGACATGGTAGGATACGACTAGTATATAGCAAGACAGACAAAATTTAACAAAGTTTTGGAATTCTGAAGGATTCTCTCAAGCCAAAATGGCGGTTGAGATCCCAAAAGATTATCTTAGGCTGATGGTTGTTGGGACCCCAAAGGACTCCCTTAAGCTGATGGCACTAGGGACCCTAAAGGATCCCCTTAAGCTGAGTAATGATCAAGACCCCAAAAATTTTATTAGGTTGAGTGGCTGTCAAAACTCCAAATTTTTATAATTTTATTTTGATGAAGGATATATTTGCAAAAGATAGAAAAGTATCCCAATGGTTTATTTGCAAATAAAAATATTTGAAGGGTCTTTTTGCAAACCCTAGATTTTGGTAAGGACTAATTTGTAATTATCAATCTTTGAGGAGTCTTTTTCGAAATCCTAGATTTCTTGGGGCTCATATTTAATTTTAAAACTTTTCATGGAATTATTTGTAAGAACTTTCAACTTAGGAACTTTTTTACAAAGATTTTATCCGAGACAGGGACTAATCCGTAAAGATGTTTTTGATCCAAGGACCTATTCATAAAGATATTTATATATAAGAAACTATTTGTAATTATATTTTTTGATCCAAGGACCTATCCAATTTTTATCCAAACTTTTGATCCACTTAGTCCAACTTGGATTGAGCTCAATTTAAACCTAAATTCTACAATAATTTAGGTCCAGATTGAGTTCAAATTTAGCTAAAATTTGACCATGATCAAGTTTACTTGAAACCCAAATTTGAGCTGTAGTTAGTGATAATTTGAGCTCCAATTTTTGTCAAATTTAAATCAAATTTAAATTGATAAGAACCACTTGGACAAACTTGATTTCAACCCACTTTTAGGATTAGGTTCAAACTTAATCGAACTCTATTAGGGCTTGGGTTGGGCCATTATTGGGTTTGATTTGGACCCTTAATGGATCCTCAATTTAATTTTGGGTTCAATTCTTATTGGGATTGGGTTAGACCCTTATCAGATCCTTACTGAATTTTGGGTTTTACCACTATTGGGTTTTGTAGATCCGCTCAAAAGTTTTGGGAGTTGGGTATTATTGAGAATTCACCATCGTCCTATAAGGTGTACAAGACCTATAGGAGTGGTTGGGAAAGTCTCCTCACTAGATGTAGGTTGTACCTCCCATTGCGGCTTGTAGCTTGCCTTCGAGTTTACTTATTAGGAAAAAAAAGGCAAATTCTTTGAGTGTTTGGAGTGCAATATAGAACATAATAATAAAAATAATATAGTAAAAAAATTGGTGGAAGCTTACCCACCACCTCAACAGAGGAAAATCCCTAGGTCTCTCCTTAACGTCCTTTAGATATTCTAAGAAATAACACTATATGTTACTAATGATGATGATGAATTATAAGATATGGTTCTATCCTAGATACAAAATATAAAAAATGAAAGAGTATGGTGATTGTTTGAGGCGATTTTTGTCACAATCAAATTTAATTGAAATATGATCAGAATTAAAACTTGTATAAGACTAAATTATGCCTCAAGTATAAGTCTCAATTAAATCTAAAATATAGTCAAATTTGACCTAAAATTGAACTCAATTTGGATTTGAATTGTTAAGAAATTTAGACTTAAACTACAGTGGGCTGAGTGGGACAGATAAAAGGAACAAAAATGAGCCCAAAAATTCATCTAAAATTTAGGTTAAAATGAAAAAAATGTAAGTATTTTATAAATAAGTCCCTGCATCAAATAAATTCTTATAATAAGGTACTTAGCTAGATTTTTCTCACAAATAGGTCCTTGGGATAAATATTTTATGAAAAATTCCAATAAAATCTTAAAATTATAAATTAATCTCGGCAAAATTTAAAATTTGCGAATAAATTCCATAATATTTCATATTTGTAAATAATCTTCTAAAATCCCAATTTTTCGTAGATAAATCTCTTAAAAATTTTTATTTATAAATAAGTCCAAATTTTATCCAAAAAAGACCCCAAAAGTTTCAAAATTTTATAAATAAGTCTGTTTTTGCAAAAAACCCTAGATTTTATAAAATTATAATTTAGTCCAAATTTTTAAAAAAATTTGCAGATAGCCGCTTATAAATTCAATATCTAAGATAAGCATAATTTTTAAAATCATGATTATTTGTGCAAATAAATACTCATCTTGTCACATCCATAACTAATTCAAATGACAAATTATTATCCATAGCCAGATCCTTATTCAAATAAATCATCATCCAAACAAATTCTCATCTGAATAAATCCTTATCCAAATAAATTCTTATCTAAATAAATTCTTATCCAAATAGATTCTCATCTAAATAAATTTTTATCTGAATAAATTTGTATCCAAATAAATCCTTACTTAAACAAATTTTTATCTAAACAAATTCTCATCTAAATAATTTTTTATTCAAACAAATCCTTACACAAAAAAATCCTCATCCAAAGGAAAAACAGAAATAAATCTCATTCACCTCTATTTATCTATATTTAAAATTTGAATAAAAGATCATTATTCATGTCCATGATTAAAAATTTTAAATGGAGATGATCTAATTCACTCATAAGCTATAAAAAAGCTAAAAGTCCTTTAAAAAAATAAAGGAGAGAGATCAAACAAATCCTTATCCAAATAAATCCTTATCTAAATAAATTTTTATTTAAATAAATTTTTGTCCAAATAAATCCACATCCAAATAAATCCTTATCGAAACAAATTCTTATCTAAACAAATCCTTATCTAAACAAATTCTCATCTAAATAAATTCTTATTCAAACAAATCCTTATCCAAAAAAATTCTCATCCAAAGTAAAAACAAAAAAAAAAATCTCATTCACCTTTATTTATCTATATTTAAAATTTGAACAAAAGATCATTATTCATGTCCATAACTCAAAATTTTAAATGGAGATGATCCAATTCACTCATAAGCTATAAAAACCCTAAAAGTCCTACAAAAAAAAGAGAGGTGAGATCAGATCTTAGAGAAGGAGAACAAAGAGGAGAGTTTTGCAAATTGAAAGAAAAAATGAGCAACATAATAGTCTAGAGATAAGGGAGTTAAGGAATGAGAAGTAAAAGAAGGTGTTCTCTTGTATTATTTTCTCTATTTTTTTTCTTTCTCCCTATTTTGCTTTTGTCTCTATTCCTATAGGTTCTTCTTTATTGTCGTAGCGTCGGTCTTCCATATTTGTCTTGCAGAACGATCTCAACTTGTAGTTAGGCTAAAATAGAATTTCACTTATAGAACCACCCGCTCTAACCTTACTGTTACCTGTGTAGCTGCTCCACCCTAGCTTGATAATTGGAACTCTCTACCACATGCCAGCCACCCCTTGTGAAGCTCCACCGAATTGCCCTGCTTCTACCTTGACCCATACTGGCACCACACCGGAGGGACGCTGCTAGCTACTCCTCCATGTGTCGCTCGCTTGTGGCTAGACTGGATCTAACCAAGACGCAATTAGATTTAGCCAAGGCCCAATTAGATCCAATCATCAACATAAAGAGAAGAGGAGCAAGGGCTTAGCCCTTTCTCTAGTTAAGAAACCAAAAAAGGTGCCAGTGTTGAAGCAGAAGAAGAATGAAAGAAAAAAACGAAGAGAAAAGTTATTGAAAAAAAGGTTGGGAGCCAGCTGGAGAAAGCAAAAAAAAAAAGAATACAAAGAAAGGTGAGGTTATTAAAAAGAAAACATAAGGGAATAAAGGGAGGAGAAGATTTAGGAGGAGAAAGTGGCTTACTCCCATGCTCTGGATCACTCGCAACTTTGCTCGTCTCTATCGTGTCTATGCCCGTACAATAGTCATCTTCATGCTCACGGCCACTCGTAGCTCCCCTGCACATTGATGTACCTCCACTACTAAACTAGGACCAGCCTGTGGGCTAGTTCGAAAGTCAACTCCACTCTAGGACCAGTTCGCGGGCTCACTCATAACTAATTTCTACTAAATCCAACTTGCGAGCTCAGCAAATTTCTATTTGGATGAAGACTACCCCACAGGCTCACTAATTGTCTATTTAGACTAAGGCTAGCTTGTGAGCTCACTAAAGAGTTATACGGACTAAGGCCTGCCCATAAACTCATCAAATATCTATTTAGTCTAAGGCCAACTTATGAGCTTGCCGAATGTCTATTCGAATTAAGGCCAGCCTACAAGCTTAGGAAATGTCTATTTGGACAAACCAATTCACAGGCTCATTCAATATCTAGTCAAACTAAGGCTAGCTTATGAGCTTACAAAACATCTATTCAAACCAAGCCCAGCTTATGGGCTCGCCAAACATCTATTCAGACTAAGGCCAACTTATGAACTCGTTAAATATCTATTTGGACTAAGGCCAATCTACCGGTTCGCTGAATGGCTATTTGGACTAAGGTCAATTTACAGGCTCATCGAATATCTATTCAAACTAAGGCTAGCCCATGGACTTGCTGAATATCTATTTAGACTAAGATCAACTTATGAGCTCGCCAAATTTCTATTTGAAATAAGACCAGTTGGCAAGCTCATCGAATGTCTGTTCAGATTAAGGCTAGCTTGCGGGCTTGATAAATTTTATTAGGATTAAGGCTAGCTTGGGAGCTCACCAAATATCTATTCAAACTAAGGCTAGTTCATGGGCTTGCTGATTGTCTATTCGAAGCAAGGTTGATTTCTAAGATCACTGAATGTCTAAATCAAGGCCAGCTTGAGAGCGCATTGAAAATCAAAATTGACTAGAGGTTAGTCTACAGGCTCACCTAAATTCACCATGATAGTCCAAGGGCTTTCAAACTAAATCAATTCAATTAAATCATTTAAATTAAAATGATTCAATTACATCAAACAAATAAAATTATATTGACTTGAATGAATCATTGGACTTAAGTCAATCAAATACATAGACAAAAATGCATATCGAACTAGACTCAAAATCCAAATTGAGTTAATCCAAACCAAATCATTTTAGACCCAACTGTAATCAGGTTGTAATCAAGTTAGTCTAAAAGTACATTAAATTCAAATCAAACCCTAATTAGGTCAAATCAAGTTCAAACTAAACCCTAATCAAGTCAAGTTGAACTTAAATTCAAGCCAAAACTAGATTGAATCTGAACCAGAACCAAGTTGAGCCTGAACCAAAATAAAGTTAAGCTTAAATTGACTTGAATTTAAATCTAGATCCACTAATGTTCGAAGCCAAATTCATTAAGGATCAATTAAGAACCCATTATGGGTCATATCCAAGATCCATTAAGGATCCATTGAGAATCCATCAGGGGTCAGATCCAAAATTCATTAAAGATTCATTAAGAATCCATTAATGGTTGGATCCAAAATCCATTAAAGATCCATTAAGAACCCATTAAAGGTTAGATCCAAAATCTATTAAAGATCCATTAAGAACCTACTAAGGGTCGGGTCTCAAAATCTGTTAAAGATCCATTAAGATCTCATCAAGGGTTGGATCCAAGCTCCAGTAAAGACCCAATAAGAACCTATTAATGTTTGGATTTAATATCCATTAAGGATCCAATAAGAACCCAATAAAGGCCCAACACAGGATCAAGTTCGATCCAAATGAGATTAGATTAGACTCAAATCAAAATCAAGTTTTGAATATCGAACTGAATCAAATTAGATTTAAAACCAAATCGAGTATGAATTTCAAATTAAATTGAATTATGGTAGGCTTCAACTTACTTAGTGAGTCAACCGTAATAACTTATTCAAACAATGTCAACTGACAACATGCTTGAAGTCATCAGCCATACTTCAAAGCTAAGCCAATCTAAAAGCATTGGCAATGCTTCAAATCAAATTAAACCAAGGTAGTTTGAACTCACTTAGTCAATCAGTCTGATGCCTTGTTGAAATAAAGTTATCACCTATGCCTTATTAGCTATGGTAATACTTTAAATTATAAAGTTATTACCTATACCTTATTAGCTATGAAAATACTTTAAAACATGAAGTTATCAACTATGTCTTATTAGCTAACAAAAATACTTTAACCACAAAGTTATCACATATGCCTTATTGGCTATGGAAATATTTCAAACTAAATAAAGTCGTCATCTATACCTCACTGGCTATGAAAATACTTCAAACCATGATGGTATCGCTGACACCTTATTGGCTTATGAAAATACTTCAAATTATAAAGTTATCACTAAAGCTCAAAGTTATCAAAAACACTTGAGACCAATCCCGACAAGTCACTGACAATGCCATCCAATGAAGTTATCGTCGAAGCTTAAAGTTATTATAAACATTTTGAAATCCTCTTATCACCTTCTATGTCAAATGATACTATTAAACCAAATCATCAACATCCACCAATGATTAAATTAAGACCTACCTGAGCCAGACTCCATATAGTCCAGTACGTGAGAGTGGTGCAGTAGCAAACATCGAGCTCTTCCTATTCTCTTTCTTATTTTATATTTAGATTTATTAAAATGTAAAGTAAGGGTATGCCCTTACTTAAGTCATGTATCCTTTTTTTATATTAATTAAATTATGTTTTCTTCTTTTCTCTTGTGCCTCTATTTTACTAGATAGGTTTCTCACTTTTAGGAGATTCCTAATAATTGTCAAGGTAATTAACAAAAAGGGCTTGTACCTATTGGAAGTCATGTTCTAATGATACCTGATTATGTATTCAAACCACGATATTTTTAGTTTATTATTTCAAGGTTACTACTTGGGATCTTCACTATTCTAGAAGGTCAATTTTGACCCCACAATGATGTTGCATAGCCCCTTTGCCTCTCATCGTGAAGTACACCTCCCTGAGAATGCCATCACCATAGAGCATTTTCACCTCCCTAAGCTAAATCAGAATCATTGATCTAAGCTCTTCAATTTAGGTCCATTTGGTGGTTTGTTTGAGTCAAATTTGTTTAGCTTAGTTTAGTCGAATCAACTTAGTTTCAATCATATTAAGTCAATTATTTTAATTAATTTATGTTAATCAATTCGATAATTGAATAGAGAGCCCTCGAGCTATCCATTGATTAGAAGAACCTTGGATGAATTCGCAGACTAACCCTGAGTCGATTTGACTTTTAAGCGAGTCCGCAAGCTGGCCTTAAATTGACTTGACTTTTTGACAAGCCTGCAATAGAGCTTTAGTTACTTTGACTTGCAAGTCTTTAGTTGATTTGACTTTCAAGTGAGCTCACAAGCTACCATTTAGTCAATCTAACTTTCAAGTGAGCCCGCAAGTTAGTCTTGAGTCAATTTAACTTTTAGGCGAGTTCGCAAGCCAACTTTAAGTTGATTTAACTTTTAAACAAGCCCTCAAGCTGACCCTATGTCTGAGTTGACTTTCAAATGAGCCTGTGTGTTGACCCTAAGTTGAATTAATTTTGGACAAGCCTGTTGGATAGCCCTTGGTCAGAGTCAACGTTTGGGCAAGTTGGGAGGCTAACCCTAGGTCTAAGTTGACTTTCAAATAAGCCTATAAGCTGACCCTTAGCCAAATTGACTTTCAGGGGAGCTCATGAGTTGAAGCTAGGCCAAATTGACTTTTAGATGAGCTCGTAGGCTAGTCCTAGGTCATTGAAGAAGGATGCACATGGACCATGGTAGAAGAATATACATTTTTTTAAATCTTTTTTCTCTAAACAACATTTTTTTTCTGTTATTTATTTATTTATTTATTTATTTATTTTTGTATTCTTCCTCCTTTTCATAGCTGGCCCAAATTTTTTTCTTTTTTGCTGGCAAAAATAATCCCTACTATTATTTTCTTTTCTTTCTAGTTTTTCTCCTCATTTATCCCTATTTCTCCTTTTCCCCTCTATTTTCTTCTCCACTAGAGCAAGGGCCAAGCCATTCTCCTTTGAGTTTGAGCTGAATTTGGGCTGAACAATAGTGTACAAGCAAGGTCAAAGGTGAGGTCAGGATAAAGGTGGTGAGGATGGCTCCAATCGGTGGCTAGTAGGTTGCAAGCCAAAACCCAAGTTGGTGACCTGATCGGAGTGTGGCTATGATTGTGGGTGGCCATGGATGGCCACATGTGTGTGGATGATGAGAGTAGGCAATGTTGAGTGTGGTGTGGTTTAGGTCACGGGAGTGTTGGCCAATAGGCTTGGAGGCATGGGAGCATTGACTATGGGAGAAGATAGTGGGGTCTTGCCATCTCTAGCCAAATCTAGCCCTAGGTGGCAGCGGATGGCTAGAGGAGAAGTTGAAGGGTGGTGGCTAGCATCTTCATAGAGGATAGCTGGGGGTTTTACTGAGAGAATGCGGGCACAGTGAGGAAAAGATGGTGGGGTCCAACCCTAGGTGGCAATAGATGGCCAAAGAAGAAGTCGGAAGGCTAAGACAACTAGCAGATGTGAAGATGGGTGGGTGGAGGAGCTCATAAAGGGCATAAGAACAAGCCCATGGTGGGGCTAGGCAGGTAACTGAGGACAGTGGCAATGGTGTAGGATAGGTAGGGAGGGAGGAGTGGCCATGTTAGAAACCTAGTGGAGGTAATCATGGCCAAGTCACAGTTGGTTGTGATCTGGCAGGAGATAGAACACAAGCATGTGGATGATTGCTGAGGCATGCACAAGAGAGGAGTTGGTGTGATATTGAGCAATGGGAACCTCACCAAAAGTAGAGGAGAAGAAAACAATGAAAAAGAAATAGAGGGGAAGAAGATGAAACAGAGATAATACTCTTACTTCTTATTAATAGATTGATTCTTTCTCGTATCCTTTTAATCTTCAAATTTTCCCAAGCTCTTACTCTTTGAACTGCTCTCTCCTTTTTTTATCAAGAGCCTGCATGATTTTCACAGGTGTTAAAGAGATTTGGTTGAGTTGGATTCATTCAAGGTTTGAACCGAATATCTTATCGATTCTTTTTGTTTGTTTTGGATAAATTCTATTTGGATTGGATAAGAGATGGTTGTGGATAAGAAGACTTGAAATTTGTAACCACTCATGATATCAAATTTACAAGGGGGTTATTTATGATTTTTTTAAAAAAATCAGACCAAATTATAATTTTATAAATTTTAGGATTTTTTTTTATCAAAAAAGACATATTTGTAAAGTTTGTTTCAAAATTTTCAAGGTCCTTTTAGTAAGATTTTATTCACAAAATAATTAAATTTGGATTTATTTGTAAATAAAACTCTTTGAGAGCTTATTTGTAAAAAATAGAAATTCTAGTGGTTTATTTACAAATATAAAATTTGTGAGGGGTTTATTCGCAAATCCAAGATTTTGCAATGACTAATTTGTAGTTTTAAAATTTTCATGGTCTTTTTTGTAAAAATTTCATTGCATTGACCTATTTGTTAGAATAATCCAACAAAGTATCTTTTTAAAAAATTTATTCAATCCAAGAACCTATTTAAAATGATTTTATATTTTTATTTTAGTCTATATTTTGGATGACTTCTAGGGTCAACTTTTGTCCAAATATTTGGTCCACTCAACCTACTTGGACTAAATTTAGCTTGAGCCAAAATTTTCCAACAATTTAGGCGAATCAAGCTATATTTTTGGTTAAGATCGATCATGATTTAAGTCCAATTAAGACCTATGTTTGAGCATAATTTAGTAGAATTGAAGCCTCTATTTTGACTAATTTCAATTAAATTTAGTTTTAGCCAAAATCGGTCAAAACATATGCTCTTATCAATGAAATTACTTTTCCCTTATATTTTTGTCTTTGCTTTTGATGAACAATTTGTAATGGTTTATCCATTATTTGATGTGCCTCAAGCATTAAGATTTCCACTCCACGCCCCTCTTGAGCTCCACACGATGATGAATGTGAGGTGTCAGCAGCATATGTTCTTAGGGATCAGGCAAAATCATTGTAATGCAGCAATTCTTCCTTCTAGCTCCTTGATCTCCATGCTTGGGCTGGATGATTACATGTGTCACCAGCATTTAATCTCGCTGTAGTAGTGCACATCACTAGCATCAATCATGAGGCAATTATGTCTTGATCCTAACCATTGGTCTTCATTATAAGGAGGAAGTTGGTGAGGGGTTTTCTCTTCTTCTCCTCCCTATGCTGCCTTTAGAGTTTGGTCGATTTTGATTTGTCATTCTTACCCCTTCTTGTCATTTCTCTTGTAGGGGACTCCATCATCCTCCAAGATGTCAATTAAGTCCCCCTTTACATTCTTGCAGTCTTATTTAGATGTCTCCTTGAAATTTTTTGCTTTGCCTTTGGTATTTTTACATCTTCGCTTTTACTTGGTCATAATTTTCTATGCATTTCTCCTCTTTTCTAGTTTAGCATCAAGCCTTGAGTTACAGCCATAGCTCCCCCTTTCTATTGATAGTCCTCCCATTTCTAGGTTTGATGAATGACATTTCGAGTGGAAGCTTAGACTCACCTGACTAAGGGCTGAATGTGAATGAAAGAGGCCACTCTATTCTCTCAACAAATGTGTTGTTACATGCATCACAGAGTGCTTATGATAAGCTTCCTTCTAGCTTAGCTCAAGCATTCAAACCTCCTAGGTTATGGCCCCTAGTGCACATCCCTCCTTTGCATGTTCGAGTTTGGCTGACCAAGTGCACAATGTCCATGAAGCACATTGGCTATCTTATCTTTGAGTTTAGTTTTTTGACTCACCTTGAGATTGCATGCTTTCCCAATGACCCACCTCTAGCTAGGGCATCTTGAGGTCTACCATTTTGGTATAATGCTTTTTGGATTCAATTTGAGGTTGTGCATCAGTTCACCTTTCCCCTATTTCTCTGAGGCTTTCTCAAGCATTACAAGCTGCCCTTAGAATTTGTCACACCCAATATGAAGTTTGTCATCTATGCATTTTGGGTGTTCTCAATGGCTCATAGCATGACTCCTTCAATGAATGTGATTAAGGGAGCTTATAGATTATGCCAAATTGGGGATCATGAGGGGAATTGATGTGTGTCTCCTTGGAATGTTTGGCTGTTATTGTTGGGTAAACCACATCCCCTCATAGTTGGAAAGAGCTTCGCATTAGGATCTTTTGTTCTAATGACCTGGGGTTACCTCTTAGTGTAGGGGTACCCTCTAAGTACAAAAGAGCCCCAAGCATTGTAGACTCAAGACTGATACTTTGGCTCACCAGGCTGGCTCTGCTATTGAGGATGAAAGGGATGCTCCCCAATGGAGCTCAAAAGAATATCGGTGAATGTATGGGCTTAGTGTAGCTTGAGAGCTCGGTGGGTGATTTGCCTCCAAGCTACTGACCTTATGCTTTTTTGATAGCCATCTTCTGATGTTTGTTGCTCTTTTTGTAGAAAAATGCCATGCCTGGTGCATTAATTGGGATTTAGGGAACATGTTTCTCAATTGGCTAGTCCCAAGCTAGTCATAGCTAAGGTGAGCTCTTCCTATTCCCTAACTACCAAGAAAGCATGATCTTCTATTGTGGAGTGTGAGGGTGATGCTGCCCAACATCCTCTAAGCTATTTGGAGGGGAGGAAAGGGAAAAGGAATATTACCACTCTTGCCTCTATCACTTCAGCCGAAGGAAATCTTTCGAAGTTCAAACCGCTGTATTAGGCCTAATGGAATCCTTTTAGGATCCCAAGTTCTACCATATTTCAATCATATTTTGTTATATTTTGATTATATTTTGACTATATTCCTCAGTATTTTGGTCATATTTCATCATATTCTGGCTATGTTTCACCAAATCTCGATAGTATTTTAGCCATATTCTATAGTATTTTGTGGTATTCCAATAATATTATATAGTATTCTATACCATTCTACAGCATCTCAATCATGTTCTATAGTACTTTATAGTATTGTAGCCATTTTTTGTAGTATTCTGTAGTATTCCAACCATGTTTTGCATTATTTTACAATATTATAGTCATATTCTATAATGTCTTGTAGCATGTTGATCATGTTTTGTTGTACTTTAACCATGTTATGCTATATTCCAATCATGTTATGTTGTATTCCAACCATGTTTTATTGTATTTCAGCCATATTTTATCGTGTTCCAATAATATTTTCTTGTTTCCTGACTTTGTTATTTTGTATTCCTACCATGTTTCACTCACCCTTCAACATAATGGGATCTCTTAGGATTCTAGATAATTGATAATCAACTAATTAATTAATTTGAACCAAATCTTGTCGACCTACCTTAAATCAAATTGAATAAAATGAGTTGAACTCAAATAAATCACCAACAACTAGGGCTTGACCGAGGTTAATTAAGTTTAATTGAACTAACTATGGACTAAAACTAGACCAAAATAGACCTAAATTAAATTTGAACTCAACTCAAAATCAAAAACAAAATAGGGTCAAGTCTTAACCCTAATTGTGTTGAATTAGGCCAAACCAAAACCAGAACCAGGTCTAAACTTGAATCAAAACTTGATCAAATCTTACTCAGAACTAGGTCAAAGCAAAACTAAACTGGGTTGAACATGAACTAGAACTAGGTCGAATTTGAACCAAAGCTAGGTCAAACTTGAAACACGACTAGCTTGAGCCTAAATCTGAACCATGGTGAACCTAGATTAGAATTGAAATGGGTTCAAACTTGAATTGAATAGGTTCGAGCCTAAATCCAACAAGAATCCAATATGGTTCAAACCCAAACCGAATAAGGGTTCAATAAAGATTAAACCCAAATCCAACTAAGGATCCATTAAGGGTCAAAACCAAACCCCAATGAGGGTCAAACCCAAACGAAACAAGGGATCAAACCCAAACCTAATAGGAGATCAACTTGAATCTTAATTGGTTCAAATTTAAAAAGTTGGTCTAGATTTGATCTAAACCCTAATTTGGCCTAACCCAGTTCAAGCTCAAACCCTAATAAGATAAAATCAAGTTTAAACCCAATCCTCAAAGTGGGTTCAAATCATACTTAAATTAGATTAGGTCAAACCTAATTTGAACTTGAGTAATAATTGATTTGAATCAAGTTCAAACCCAATCATCAAAGTAGGCTCAAATCCAATTTGAACCTAAATTCTAAGTGAGTTGAATTAAAATTCGAATCCAATTTTCAAATTGAACCAAGTCCTAGTTGGAACTAGAATTGAACCGTAGCCAAGTTTGAGTAAAGTTCAAACCGAACCATACTTGAACCAAAAATCCAACTATGAAATAAACCAAGTTCAAACCAAATCAAAGATGAACCACAATCAAGCCTAAACCTAAATTAAAAGCTTAAACAAGGTTCAAATCAAGTAAATTCCAAACAATAATGGTTGGTATAAGCTAAACCTACTAACCAGCCCTTTCAACCAAAACCAAGTTAAGGTAAACTTGCACATGGTCGAATAGTCAATCTAACATCAAGCTCGACTCAAAGTTAAAGTAGCCAATTGGCAACAAGTAGAAAGCTATTGGTGAAACTTTAAGTCCAAACAAGGTTAACTATCACAAGTCAAACCAATCAATAACACCTTGCAATCAAGTAAAGTTATTAGCATCTTTAAGGATCAAGACAAGCATTAAATCCAACCAAACTAATATTACCATTTGTAGTTTTGATGATGACCGAACCGTGCATTTAATTATTTTTTGAGTTCTATTGCTTATAGCTTAGCCAAGGTTGTAATGAAATTCAAGACCATTCAAAAGCCTCAAAGTGAAGATGGATATGAATAAGAACATGAAGAATGAGGTGTGGTGGTGATTCAATAAACGTGGCTTGAAGATGGCTCAAGAAATCAATTCGACTCTCTAGGTTTAAACTTTTATTTTTTTCTTTAGTTAAGTCGAAGATTTAATTTGTTGAATCTATGTTTTAGTGCTCTTGATTGATACCCTACTTAAATTTGAATGCCTTCACCAATGTACTTTTTCTTATCTAAGATAATTTTTGAATTGTTGTTAAAGAGGCTAGAGCTGAAGATAATCTAGTGAAGGTTTTCTATCATCTTCGGTCACTCGAACGTTATGGTTTGAAAGCTTAAACCTTTCAGAAAACCACTAGATTTTACTAACAACTTCAAATATCTGAACATATAGTTTGGATGCTCGAAGTTATCAAATAGATATTTTTACTCTTTGTTAGTTGTAGCTTTGGTTGTCCGTCCTTGACTTCGGATGCCTAAAGTTGAGAGTTTTGATGCCCAAACCTATGACATCACCTTATTATGGCTAGTATTATTAGACCATTGGAGTGGTTTGGATGACTAGATTCTATTTCTAGGTGCCCGAACACAGCCAAAAATAGTGATAATGGCAAGTTTTATCTCTAATAACTATATAAGGGCTTGGATCTTGTTTCTAATATAACTTTTACATTTTTAATAATCCTTTAAGAGAGATAACATGTTTTCTTAGGCCTTCTAACCTTACAATAGCTCTAGATCTAGATTTAACTCTCAAATCTCTATGCCCTTGTACTCAAACTTGAGAGACTCTTATAGAGACACAAAATTGTAAACCATTTTTCCCTATTTTGGCTCGTAAGCACTCCTAGGATGCGAGAAGTGTGTAAGGGACAAAACTTCATTGTTGGAGTATCTTTTGCCTGGTTAGAGCAAGACTTATATCGGGTTAGCTTTACTAATGAAGTGACATTACTATTGAAGTAATTCAAGTCTTCAAGTGACATAAAATCATGGTACACTCTTTTTGTTGCTTACTTTCTAGTTTAACACTTGTCATTATTGTTGCTTTTATGGACTTGTGTGATTTTAGTTTGAGAATCGAATTGGGTTTGAAATTGAAAATTATATATCTTGTTTGGAAAACCTAATTAAACCCCCCCCCCCCCCCCCCCCCCCCTTCCTCTCTTAGGTTGTTTTTTGATCTTGAATTGGTATCAAGTTAGGATCTCTTGATTTTTGGTTCAAAAACCTTTAGTTTTCAATCTATTTTTCATGGCCAATTTCTATGTTTCACCATCTCTCCAATAGGGAAAGTCTACTAATAAACTTCCTTTTTTCAATGGCACTCATTACAATTATTGGAGATCACATATTCTCATTTTTATTAAGGTTGTTGACTATGAGTTATGGCATATAGTGGAAATGGGATGTATTTCACCCACCAAGTTAATTAATGGTGTGAGGGTTCTTAAACCAAGAAGTGAATGGAATGAAAGTGATAAGAGAAACATTCTTTGAATGCCAAAGCTATGAATATTTTATATTGTACTCTTGATCCAAACAAATTCAATCGTATCAATATTTATGAGATAGATTATGAAATTTGGCATTGCCTTGAGGTTTCCCATGAGGGAACTCAGCAAGTAAGAGAATTCAAAGTTGACATGTTGGTTAGCCAATATGAACCCTTTAGGATGAAATCAAATGAGTCCATCATCAAAATATTTACTCATTTTAGTAACATTATTAACACATTGAAATCTCTTGGTGAAACATATACTAGCGATGAAATGGTGAGAAAGATTTTGAGATGTCTCCCTAGGTCATGGGATCCCAAGGTGATCATCATTCAAGAGGTTGAAGATCTCAATAAATTACATTTAGAAGAGTTTTTAAGATCATTCATCACCAATGAGATGACTATGAAGGATCAATTTCAAGAAGATGATGAGGACAAAAGGGAAAATAACATAGCACTCAAAGATAAGAAATCAAGTGAGGATGATGAGAAACATAGTGATGAGGAAATGACACTCTTTACTATAAAATTCAAAAAAAAATCTTAAGAGAAAGCACATGCCACAAAGACTTATAAGGAATGAGAAAAGCAATAATAAAGATAAAGAGGAGAATGTGCTTGCAAGTTTCAAGTGCAAGAAGCCCAGGCACATGAATGCTAATTTTCTTCTCAACCATCAATCAAAGAAATTCAAAGGAAAGAAAAAGAAGGCAATGGTGGCTACTTGGGATGACCTAGAGGTAGATAGTGAAGAAACATCATCCCATCCTATGGAGAAGTTGTACATTTCTGCCTCACAGCCATTGAGAACAAAGTATGTGATTTATCTTTTGAAGAATTACAAGATGCATTTGAAAATACATATTAAAGGCATAAAAACTTACTTCGCAAGCATGCTACAATGAAAAACAAATTGGTTTCAGTTGACAATGATTTTGATTCCTTGAAGTCATCTAAAAGCACTTATGATTGAAAAAGGATATTGAGTTTCGTCAAAAGGAAAATATTACTTTGAAATCTTTCAAAAGCTTTTGTGATTGCAAAAAGGATCTTGACATGCTTCAAAAACCAACAGAATGTTTTGAGTAAATATGGACTTAGTTTTATATCTTCCTCAAAATTAAAAGTTAAAATGTCTACTTTTGTGAAGGCTTCAAATCCCACATCTTTAAAATTGAAGTTGAATTATTGTTATCATCATGGGCACATCTCCACTAGTTTTCCAATTAAGAAAAAAAACTTCTCTAAAGCAAATATGGGTACCTAAGGGGAATATTCATAAAACCAAGAAATCCAAACTTATTTGGATTCCTAAAGCCTCTCTAAATTGAGTAGTTGGGATAGCTAAAAATAGCCCGTGAGCCTTAACTTGCTACATATTTATGGTCATTTTTTGGCTAATTTAGTAAAGGTAAGCTTTTTTCTTCAAATAGTCTTATTATCTTGAAAATAATATTTTTGATGCTTAATTTAATATATTATTACATTCTTGTTATTCTCTAACTTTGTAGACCCATAATTGAGATGGGTACGAACCCAATATGACAAGGAATCCATACATATTTATAGAGTTAAGATATAAGGATGAAGGATGCGTAATATTTGGTGATAATGGTAAAGAAAAAATCCTAGGTATTGGAAATAATAATATCCTCCTAGTAGAAGTCTCAAGCATAATTTACTTTCTTTTAGCCAACTATGTGATAAGGGATTTCATGTTCCATTTAAGTCAAATCTTTGCATAGTTAAACATGATGATAACAATGTTGTAGATCGAGATGAAAATATATATACTATTGACCAAGATGATATCAAAAATAAAAAATATTTTGTAGTTCGAGATAGCAATGAATGATTTTGGCATAAAAGGCTTGGACATACAAGTATGGACACTATTGTGGGATCAAAATTGACCACCCGGGATAACAAAGATCTCAAGAAGTAATCTCGAAGCAACAAATAAAAAATATAGTGGTTTAAATGCACAATCAGATGTTGTAAAAATATAATTTTTAATAGATGCAAACCCCTACTATTAATTATCCTGACAATCATCAGGAATCTTTTAAAGCAAAAAACCTAGCTAATAAATTAGAAACACAAAAAAAGCATTATTTCATTAATTTGAAGAAAGGGGTACATAGTTTAAGTAAGGACATACCATCACTCTACAATGAATCCTAATATGGAATTAAAGAAAAACATAAGGAAAAAGGAAAAGAGGAAGTGGGAAAGAAACTTGATGCTCGTTGCTGCCCTGCTTCCATGCATTAGACTGTATGGAGTCTAATTAGGATGGGTCTCGACTTGGTCTTCAGCAAATGTTGGTAATTCGATTTAGTGGCAATGTCTAGTAGGACATGAAAGGCAAATGGGGAGTTTGAGGTGTCTCCAATAGCCTGAGTGTTAGTAATAACCTCTTATAGTTAAAGTGCTTCTATTAGCTTGGTGACATTGGTGATAACTTCCTTTGGTTTGAAGTATTTTCGTTAACCTAGTAGCATTGATAATAACTTCATGTGGTTTGAAACATTTTTGTTAGTCTGGTGGGGCATTGGGAATAATTTCATTTGACTTGAAGTATTTTTGTTAGCCAATGAGAGTTGGTGATAACTTTATTTGATTTGAATTATTTATAATAGCCGATGAGGTGTTGGCATTAAATTCATGATTTGAAGTGTTTCTATTAGCCAATAAGGCATAAGCAATAATTTCTTTTGAAAAAGGTACCTGACTGACTGATTAAGCGAGTTCAAGTCTGCCTTTAGTTCGATTTGCATAGTTTGAAGTGTTTAATTAGTCAATAAGACATTTGTGATAATTTCTCAGTTTGAAGTATTTTTGTTAGTTAATAAGTTATTTGGCTTTAAAGTATTTTCGTAGCTAATAAGACGTGAATGATAACTTCCTTTGAACAAGGCACCTGGTTAACTGATTAAGAAAATTCAAGCATGCCTTTAGTTTAATTTGCATGATTTAAAGTATTTTCATTAGCCAATAATGTGGTGGTGATAACTTCTTGGTTTAAAATATTTTCATTAGCCAATGAGGTATTGTCAATAACTTTTTTGATTTTGAAATATTTTTATAACCAATAGTGTGTAAGCGATAACTTTCTTTGAATAAGGTGTTTGGCTGGCTAACTAAGTGAATTCAAGTCTACCTTTAGTTTGATTTGCATGGTTAGTGACCTTGACTTGTGTTAATCATCTTCGATTTGAAAATCAACAACCTTTCTTGGCTTGTTGTCAATTAAATTCAAGGTATTATCAATGACTTTGACCTTATTGTCAAGTAGCCCTGACTTGATTTTGGTTGTGTCTGATTCAGTTTAGTTTGAAGTTTAGACTTGAATTTGGTTCCAGCCTAATTTGATTTAGTTCAATGCTCAGAATTTGATTGAATTATGATTCACTAACCCCTTCTTAAGAGATAATGGTATGTTCTGGCTTTCCCTTCCCATAATCTTTGGTGATTGGGTCTGCACTGATACTTTTAGCATGACTAGGGAACTATGTGAAATATCCCTTCTGAAAATCAATATTGACATTGATGGTGAATGTTCAATTTGTAATAATGAGTTCAATTTACCAATCTTGGCATTAATTTTCCGAAGAATATTTGTCAAATACTAATTATTGACTCAAGTAGGAGCAATATTGATTTCAGTCTGAGTCTAATTTAATTCAATTCAATATTTGAAACTTAATTTTGGCTCAAGTCTGATTCATTCGATTCGGATCAAATTTGACCTTGTGTGAGACACTTATCGGGTCGAGGTTTATATCATAATGGACATTGGTTCAAGTTCAAGTTGATTTTGATTCAACTTGATTTTGATTCAGGCTCAGCCTAGTTCTGGTTCAGGTTTGACCTAGCTTTGGTTTAGGTATGACCTGGCTTTAGTTTGAATTGAATTTGAGTTTGATTTACCTAATTATAGTTTGGTTTAAACTTGATTTAACTCGATTGAGATTTGGCTTGGACTTAATTCAACACAATTAGGATTTGGTTTTGAACTTGATTTAGTCCATTTAGGATTTGATTCTAGCTAGTTTAACCTAAGTTGGGTTTGATTCAAATTTGGTTTGACCAAATTAGGCTTGAGTTTAAACTTGATTTAATCCAATTAGGGTTTGGTTAGAATCTGGTTTGACCCAATTTAGACTTGATTGAGGTTGGGTCCAAACCGATTTCATTTGAATTAACTCAATTTGGATTTGAGTCTAGTTCAATCTAAATTTTAGTCTATATATTTGATTGACTTAGGTCCATTTAGTGATTCATTAGAGTTAATATAATTTTATTTGTTCAACATGATTAAATCACTTTAATTTAATTAATTTAATTAATTTAATTTAATAAATTTAGTTTGAGAGCTCTCAGACTGTCATGATGAATTTGGGTGATCTTATAGGTTGACCTTGAGTCAATTTAGATTTTTGATGAGCTCACAAGCTAGCCTTGATTTAGACATTCAATGAGCTCGCAAGTTGGCCTTATTCTAAATTAAAGTTTAATAAGCCTGCATGCTAACCTTAGTTTGAATAGATATTTAGTGAGCTTGCAAGCTGGCCTTAGTTCGAACAGATATTCAGTGAATCCATAAGTTGAGCTTAGTCTAAATAAATGTTTGGCAAACTCGCAAGCTGGTTTTAGCCCAAATAGATGATCAGTGAGTCTGAGGACTGGCCTTAGCTCGAATAGATGATCGGTGAGCCCATTGGCTAACCTCAGTCCAAATAGACATTCAGTGAGCCCACAAGCTAAACTTAGTCCTCGGTGAGCTTGCAAGTTGGACTTACTTAGAATAGATGTTGAATGAGCCTGCAGACTGACATTAGTCTAAATAGATAATTAGTGAGCCTGCGCGCTGGCCTTAGTCCAAATAAATATTTAGCGAGTTCATAATCTAATCTAAATCTGAATAGACATTCAGCAAACTCACAAGCTTGCCTTAATCTAATTAGACATTCGGCGATCTCGCAAGTTAACCTAAGTTCAAATAGACATTTAATGAACTTGTAAGTAGGCCTTATTTTGAATAGATATTTGACAAACTCGTAAACTAATCTAAGTCCAAATAGACATTTGAAGAGCTCGCAAGTTAGTTTTACTTGCAATAGATATTCGGTGAGTTTGAAAGCTAAACTTAGTCCAAATAGATATTTGGCAAGCTCACTAGTTGGTTTTAGTCCAAATAGATATTTAACGAGCTCACAAGCTGATGTAAGTCCACATAAATGATCGGTGAGCTTACAAGCAGGCTTTAGTCAGAAAAGACATTTTGAGCAAGCTCCTGAGTTAGTCATAGGCTAAAGTTAACTTTCAGGTGGGCACCTAAGTTAGCTCTAGGTCAATGGTAATAGGGTGAAAATCAAGGCCAAATGTTTTTTTACAACAACTTTTTGTTATTTTTTCCTTACTTTTCCTTCTTCACTGTCTGTTTTTGCTGCTGGCTAAATTTTTCTTTGTTTTTTTGTCCAACAGCTTTTTTATTTTTTCTATTTTCCTTCTCAAATTCTTTCTTCTCCCTCCTCACGAAACCCTAACCATGTTCCTTTTTTTTAAAATTTTCCACCCAAATTCTATCAAGTCATGGCGGCCTAACACTCTCCCCAGTCGGATTCAGCCAGATCTAGCTGAATTTGACCATTTGTACCCGCAGACCGCATCAGAGGCTGCTTGAAGGTGGCTGTGGTGGTGAGGTGGTGGCAAAAGGCTGCAAGCACACACGGGGCTCAGAGTGATGGTGGGGAGCTTGGACTCACGCTGCGAGGTGGTGGGCTGACATCTCCAGTGAGGTACAGGTGGTTATGGGTGGTCCGAGCTATGACTACATGAACGGGTGGAGGTCTGATGCAAGGAGGAGAGAGAGGGCCAATGCGTAGGGTACAGGATTCGTAGGCGGTGAAGTTAAGAGTTCTGGCGTGGGTCTTGGGGGAGTGAGACGACAGTGCTGAGCGAGGGCAAAGCTGAGGAGGCTTCGGGCTGGTGACGAACGCGGCTAGCTATGCAAGCAAAGCTCAGGAAGCTCAAGGGCCGATGATGAGCATGAAGGCAAAGGCCAGAAGAGCTGGGGCCAATCACAACTGGGGAAAGAGATAGCCAAGAAAGTGCGGCGAGGTGAAGCTTACGGGCGGCGATGGCAGCGGTAGGCTTTGTGGGTGCAAAGGCAATAGCCGGTAGAGCTTCAAGTGGAGCGGTGCCCATGACACGAGAAGGAAATAGAGATGTGCATGGGTAGAGATGGGAATGCACATTGGGATGTCCGATGAGGGGGCAGTGGGTCATGGTCCTATGGGGAGAGGTGGAAGGCACATAAGGCAAAAGAGAAAAAGAAGGAAAAGGAAAAGCTAAGTTTTACCTTTCTTATTATTTGACTTGCATTGCCTTCTTTTGAACAATGATTCTCTTATTATCCTTCTGGATGACCTCCTTTTCTCTGTTGTGATTTCTTTTTTTGCTGATTTCTTTTTTCTTATATTAATAGGGTTTATATAGGGTTTGAAGAGTTGGAGCTGGATCGAAACTCAATATCTTTTGTTTTAAAATTTTGAATGATAGATATGTATGTAGATTGATATGGATCTGGACTATTTAAGATTGAATAAGTCTGAAAAGATATGGGTTTGTTGTTGTAGAAATAATGACTCGCAAATTGTACTCATCTCGAATATTGAATTTATAGAGGAGTTATCTACTAATTTTTTCAAAAAAATTAGACAAAATTATAATTCTATAAATTTTAAAGGTTCTTTTATAAAAAAAGACTTGTTTATAAAATTTTAAAATTTTTAGGGTCCTTTTTAGATAAAATTTGGACTTATTTATAAATAAAAATTTTTCAGGGCTTATTTGTGAAAAATTAAAAATTTAGTGGTTATTTGTGAATATAAAATTTTTAATGATTTTATTCGCAAATCCTAGATTTTGTAGGAATTGATTTGAAATTTTAGAATTTTATTGGTCTTTTTCATGAAATTTTTATCTTAGGGATATATTTATAAGAAAAATCCGACCAATGACCTATTTGTAATAATTTATTTAGTTCAAAGACCTATTTGTAAAATTTTTACATATTTTTCATTTTAGTCCGGATTTTTGATAAATTTTGGGTCTAATTTTGATCCAGATATTCGGTCCACTCAACTCACTTTAACTTCAACCCGAATTTCTTAAAAATTCAAGTCTAAATTGAGTTCAATTTTTGGTCAAATTTAACCATAATTTAGATTTAATTGAGATTCATACTTGAGCCATAATTTAGTAGCATAGAAGTTTCTATGCTGGTCACATTTCAATCAAATTTAATTGTGGCAAAAATCACTTCAAATAATTATTTCTAGAGTTAATAGAAAGGAGCTAGTGAGATTTCTACCCAATGACAAATTCATCAAAGATTGAATATATCATCAGTGCCAAATGGGGAAGTAAGTGAAGACCTCACACAAATTTAAAATAATGGTAATATCAATAATACAACTACAACTTCTTCATCTAAACTTATTTGGACCGATTGGAACTATAAGTCAAGGAAGTAAAAATTATGTTTCTTGTAATAGTTGATAATTATTCTAGATTTACATGTATTTTATTTCTTAGACATAAAAATGATTCATTTGATGCTTTTTGTTGGATTTTGCAAATGTGATCAAAATAAAAAGGGATACATGATTTTCAAAATTTATAGTGATCATGGTGGAGAATTTCAAAATTATTTGTTTAAAAATATTACATTGAAAATGAAATTGAGCATAATTTTTTGGCTTCTTGCACACAAAAAAAAATGGTGTTGCTGAGAGAAAGAATAGGTGTAAGGCCCGGTGGGGCCAGTGGGCCAGTAGGCAGGCAATGGGCCTGTAACTGGTAGCAGTTGTCTTTAGTCCCATATCGACAAAGTGTTGGAGTTGAGACTGGGATAAATATGATGACTACCATAGACCCAACAACGAGGCCTTTTCCTGGGGAACTGGGAAAAACAAAATCCTGGGGTCGGGTGGGCCGCAGGCCGCAGACGCTCAGGAACAATATCGTGCTGGGTCGGGGGTGTCACATAGTGGTATCAGAGCCACTCCGCACCTCTTGATCGATGTGGGCTAGTTCAGCGAGGACGCTGAACTCTTGAGAGGAGGAGATTGTAAGGCCCGGTGGGGCCAGTGAGCCAGTAGGCAGGCAATGGGCCTGTAACTGGTAGCAGTTGTCTTTAGTCCCATATCGACAAAGTGTTGGAGTTGAGACTGGACCCAACAACGAGGCCTTTTCCTGGGGAACTGGGAAAAACAAAATCCTGGGGTCGGGTGGGCCGCGGGCCGCAGACCCTCAGGAACAATATCGTGCTGGGTCGGGGGTGTCACAATAGGTCTCTTCAAAAGATGCCTAGGGTCATGCTTAACAAGTACTCCTTACCTAAATATTTTCGGATGGAGAATATTAACACAAAATGTTATATCTTGAATAGAGTCTCTATTCATCCAATTATAGATAAGATTCTGTTTGAATTGTGGAATAGAAAAAATCCAAACATTGTATATTTTTCATAAATTTGGTTGCAAGCATTTTATTCTCAATACCAAAGATCAATTATCAAAACCTGATTCAAAAACTTCTGAATGAATTTTTCTTGGTTCCTCTTCAACCTCAAAAGCTTTTAGTGATTTTTGCAAATCATTTATAGTTATCGAGGAATCTATTAATGTAGGATTTAATGAAAATAACACTCATTTGGAGAGAAAAGGTTAATGATGATGCTGTAGAAATCTCCAAGAAGATGAGCAAATTACAAATCATGGAAAAAGAAGAAGGTGAATAAAATAATGGATCCAAAGAAAAGGATGATGAAGATAAAGTGGATAAACCAAAGGAGCAAGACGGAGACAACAAGCTCCCCAAGGCATGGAAGTTCAAGAAGAATTGCCCAAAGGATCAAATCTTAGGTAATATTGAACAAGGGATAAAAACTCGTTATGCCATTAAATACAATCTTTATTATATTTCTTTTCTTTCATAAGTTGTACCCAAGAGCTTTGATAAAGCTCAAAAGAATGTAAGTTGGATTCTTACTATGCAAGAAGAACTAAATCAATTTGAGTGGAATTAAGATTAGGAGCTTTTTCCAAGACCACGTGACTATCCAATTATTAGTACCAAATGGGTCTATAGGAACAAACTAGATAAAAAGGGTATCATAATTCAAAACAAAGCTAGATCAATGACCCACGGTTTCAACCAAGTATAAGGATTTGATTTTGATGATACTTTTGCACCCATTGCATGCTTGGAATCCATTCGAATTTTACTTGCTTTCACATGCTTTAAAAATTTTTAACTATTTCAAATGGATGTCAAAAGTGCTTTTCTAAATGGTATTTTATCTAAAGAAGTTTATCTAAACAACCTCTCAGATTTGAAGATTCAAAATTTTCAAATCATGTTTTCAAATTGAGAAAGACTATATGGTTTAAAGCAAGCTCCAAGAGCTTGATATGAGAAGTTAAACTATTTCTTAATTTCAAAAGATTTTAAACGAGGATGTATTGACACCATATTATTTCTTTTAAAAGTTCATAATAATTTTCTAGTAGTACAAATATATGTGGATGATATAATTTTAGGTTTTACTAATGAAAATTTTGTGAGATTTTTGCAAACACTGTGCAAAAGGAGTTCAAGATGAGCATGATAGGAGAGCTGACATTATTCCTTGGACTCCAAGTGCAAAAATTAAAAGATGGGATATTCATCAACCAAGCCAAGTACACAAAGCAATTTCCCAACAAATTCAACATGGATGAAGCCAAACCAATAGAAACTCCAATGAGCCCTTCAACCAAGTTGGATAAAGATGAAGAAGGTGAAAAGGTCAATGAAAAATCGTATATAAGTTTGATTGGTAGTTCGCTTTATTTTACTGCTAGTAGACTAGATTTTATGTTTAGTGTTTATTTATGTGCTAGATTCCAAGCATAATCTAGGAAATCACATTTGATTGCCTTAAAATATATACTTAGATATCTTAAGGGCATATTTATTCAGGTGTGTGGTTCCTAAAGTTGATAGTTTTGATTTGATTAGATTTTGTGATGTTAATTATCCTATATATCATATAGATAGAAAGAGCACTAGTAGCATATGAACTTTTTCGGTGAAATTTTTGTATCATAGAGCTCCAAGAAATAAAATTTTGTGGCTCTTTCTACCATTAAGGTTGAATATGTGGCCATCGGTTATTGCTGCTCTCAAATTCTTTGGATGTGCCAAACTCTTCTTAATTTTGATTGTAATTTTTAGAATGTACTGATTTGTTTTGACAATGCTAGTGCTATTAGCTTACCTAAATATCTGGTAGTATATTCTCGATCTAAGTATATTGATATTCGACATCATTTCTTACATGATCATGTTTCCAGAAATTATATATTGCTGATTTTTATTAAAACTGAACATCAACTTATGGATATTTTTATAAAACCACTATATGAGACTCAATTTTTTGTCTTATTTGAAATGAGATTGGAGTTTTGCGGATTTAGTGAGTTGATTTCTAATTTTTTTTTGATATTTTTGTTGACTAATTAGTTCGGGAATCTAACCAGGATAGTTCAGACACCTAAACTCTGAACACAAAATTACTTACTAGTTTAGAAACATTTGGATGTCTGATCAGGATAGTTCAGACACCTAAACTCTGAACACAAAATTACTTACTATTTTAGAAACATTTGGATGTCTGATCAAGATAGTTCAGATGCCTAAAATCTAATAACAAAAATCAGCTCTTTGCTTGGTTTAGTTTAGGCACCAGAATGGGAAAGTTTAGATACCCAAATGTGACTTTTTCTGCTTAAAATCCTAAGTGACCATCTGTTTGATTCATTTCCTCTTGATGGCTCCTCTCTCCATGGCTCTCCAATGACCTAGTTCATATTTTTCCAACCTCCCCAAGAAATCCCAAGTGAAGTCACATCCTCTCCTCCCTTTCTTCTCTTGAATTCCATTCTTCTCCTGCAATTTCATCCATGGATCCAAGGATCAAGGGCACGGAAAGCAAGAGGAAAAAGACCACTAGCTCCACCTCTGGTGAGGAACCTAAATTTCCATCCAAATTCCATTCTCTTGCTTGTTATACTCATTTTAGGGACAAGTATGATTCTTCTAGGGTTATTCTCTCTAGAATTATTAATTTTTGAGAATTAGCCTTTCTAAACCTTTTCCACTCTTTTTATTCCTCAAGGATGGTTATCTCTAGTGTCTAGTCATAAATATATAATAAGGAGGATGTGTGCATCTTTTACCCAAATGCATAATTTGATTATGGTCGCACCACTCTTACTACTTATTATGGATGTTGCATAATGACTATTGATTCTAATACTCTTGCCATCATTTTAGCACTTCCTAGTGAAGGGGAGGAGATTAGTTCTACCCAATAATGGTCTAATGTAAATCTTCTCCTTGAATTTCCTGAGGTTGTGCAAAGAGTATTTGAGGAGAACTATGCAAAGGCCATGAAAAAGTTGGTTTCTAACCTTCCAGCCCACAAATCCTATGTCCTCTACCAAATCTTTGCCTATACTATCCTTTCAAAGGGTGGACATTGTGATGAGGTCTCATACATGGAGTTATATATCTTATTTACTGTCTTCTTACTGGGCTCTTGGTCAACCTTCTTTATGTAATTCTTCGGCATGTGGCACAATATATTAACCACTCTACTACTATATTAGGATACCCTAATATCATTACCATGATCCTTCGTCACTTTGAGGTATCTACTTCTTCCCATGGTCCCTTCCATAAATACTCCACCCCAAACCTTCAACCAAGAATCTTTGCATTAGATGGAATTCAGTATTTAGGATGATGGATGGGTTAGAGGCCAAGCTCCTGCACCTGGCGGAGTACGAAAATGTGCTCGTATTATTCAGGTTGATGATGTCTTAGAGCTAGGGGGAGCTATTGGTGCTACTATTGCTAGTAATGATAGTAATGATAGTCCTCCCTCTTATCCATTGATCGATTAGAGACTAGAGGAGTCTTTTAAATGACTAATTCAGATCAAGGATATAGTAGCTTTCACCTCCCAATAGGACATAGAGCTATGTGCTGCTCAGACTGAGTGCATGGACTATCTTGAGGAGATGATGTGCTTGATTTTGGATTGTTTTCCTCTTGTGCCAAGCATTTAGGATCTTATTTTCTATTTTGATGATATTTTGATAAGATATTATGGATGCTATTATTGAGATTATGAATGTATTATGGTTTCTAATTATGACTTGTGGAGTTTTTATTATCAATTTGTGGATGTTATGATATTTTATGGGTGCTTTGTGCTTGACTTGGATGTAAATGTCACTACTATCTTGTTATGCTTTAAATTAAAAATTAGTGCATTCTTATTTTATATCGACTTATTTTTGTGCATGTTGAGATTTTTATAAATGTCCATATATTCTATTTGTGTTGACTGTACCCTTTATATAGATGCCAAAAGGGGGAGTATAAGTGAAGATATGTTAGAGTAAGGGGTAGTAATTATCTTTTGCTAATTATTGGTATGTGTTATTTTTCATATGTATGTTCTAGTTGATAAATGTCTAAATTGTATGAATATCATTGGTCAACTATAGCATTCATTTACTTATATGAAGGGTTTGTCAATATTAAAAAGAAGTGATTGTTGTCCTTTATAAGTTTTGATGATGACCAAATCATATATTTAATGATTTCTTGAGTTATATTAGTTATAGCTTAGCCAAGGTTGTAACAAAGTTTGAGACTATTCAAAAGCCTCAAATTAAAGATGGATATGAAGATGAATATTAATATTGATGTATGATGGTAATTCAATAAACGTAGCTTGAAGACTTGTGATTGCTTGAAGAAGGCTCAAGAAATCAGCTCGACTCTCTAGGTTTAAAATTTTATCTCCTCTTCACTTGAGTCGAAGATTTGATTTGTTGAATCTATGTTTTAGAACTCTTGATTAATACCCTAATTTAACCTAGAATGCCTTCACTAGCATATTTTTCATTATCCAAAATAAGTTTTGAATTAGTATAAAAGATGCCAAAGCTGCAGATAATCTAATGAAGGTTTTGTGTCATTTTCAATCGCTCAAACCTTTCAAAAAATCACCAGGTTTTGCTAACAACTTTAAACTCCCAAAACTTATGATTTGGATGTCCAAAGTTATCAAATAGATATTTTTACTCTCTATTATTTGTAGTTTCGGTTGTCCATCCTTGACTTTGAACAACAAAAGTTAAGGGTTTGAACACCTAAACCTATATTATGGGTGCTCAAACCTATGACATCATCTTATAATGACTAGTCTTATTAGATGGTTGGAGTGGTTTAGATGACCGAACTCTAGTTCTAAGCACTCAAACTCAATAGAAAATACTCATAATGGCTAATTTTCTCTCCAACAACTATATAAGGGCTTGGAGCTTATTTTTAATATAACTTTTACATCTTTGATCATCCTTTGAGAGGGACAACAAGATTACTTAAGTCCTCTAGCCTTACAAGAGCTCAAGAACTAGATTTAACTTTCGAATCTTCATGCCCTTGTACTAAAGCTTGAGAGACTCTTATAGAGAGATAAAATTGTAAACCATTTTTCTTTATTTTGGCCTGTACACACTTCTAGGGTGTTAGGATTGTATGAGAGACAAGACTCCGATGTTGGAGTGTATTTTACTTGGTTGGAGCAAGGCTTATATGGGATTACCTTGACAAGTGAAATGATATTACTAGTGAAGCGATTTAGGTCCTCAAGAGTGGGGCAAGGGTCATAGACTAGGTACACATGATCACTAAACTATGTAAAATCACGGTGCACTTTTCTCTTTGCTTACTTTTTATTTTAGTACTTGATATTATGTTACTTTGTGGACTTTTGTGATTTTGGTTTATGAGTTGAATTTGGTTTCAAATTTAAAATTATATATCTTATTTGAAAAACCTAATTCACCTCTCTTATTGGGTTTTTTCCAATATTCAACCAATTATAGTGAGTTTGTCTACCACAGCATACTTGGTCAGATGCATTGGAGCAAGGCAGTAGTGAGCACAAAGCTTTCTTAATCCCATTCCACTACATATTTTCATATGTTATGAATTTAAATACTTTAAATTATAAAATGAGAAAAAGTCCTAATTTAAGTTTTGTAATTCAAAATCCATATAATAAATTTTTTTTCTGTCTCTTATCTCTATCTCCTATTAGTAAGGTTACTCAATTTAACAAGTTCCTTATAATTATTAAAGTGATTAACAATAGGATTTTGTACTTGTTGAAATTCATGAATTCACAATAATCTAAAAGCTTATCAAAACTAAACTTTAATTGATTTATTATTACAAGATTTCTTCTTAGGATCCTTTAGTCATCCCGGGTGGTTGATCGCAATTCCACAACTATGAACTACTTGTACTTATCTATAATGCAGATCATGGAGTCTAGGTCTGAGCTCTTGATGATCAGCTTCTTATCCTTTTTTGGAGCTCTTTCTAATTCCTCACAAGCTCCTCATCTTTTAAGGCGACCGCCTACTCCTTGGTGGTAAGCTTTTGCTGGGCCTCCTAGAGCTCCTTGGCCTTGGTCTCAAGCTCTTGAATTCTATCTTTGAGCTCTTTGGTCTTCACCTCAAACTCACTTCTTTTGCCACCAACATGGCCCTAACTTCTTATAGTTTGGTTGTTATGAGTAAGTTATATGTTAGTCCCATGTTGGATAAGTATAAACTAACTTGTACTTTATATATTGGAATAAGGCTTTCAATTTGATTTGAAAGATGGACGAAAAGTAACGAAAGAAACTAAATTTGATAAATTTGATTTCAAATTTGGTAAATTAAATAATTATATTATATATATATGTATATATCTATATATCTATATATATATAATTATTTAATTGGTCTAATGATAGCACTTAGCACTTTGCACATGTTCATATGTGAACTTAAGTATGTATATTCAAATTTTTATTTTTTATAATTAGAATATTTAAAAATATGTTTACATATATTTGTGTCTATATGAAATAAAAAGGTGTGATATAACTATTTTTAACAGTCATATTGTATCCTATAAATACACAGACTTCATTGTCAGATAGCATTACCTTTCTGCTACAATCTTACTTTTTCCTTTTCATGTTTAGTCTCCAAGAAATTCTTTGAGAAGTCTTCAAAAATTACTATATACAAACTTCTAAGCTTTATTGTATCCTATAAAAATATTGCCATAACCCTGCAGCAATAACTTTATAAGTGGGCGCAATTAATTTCTTGAAGATAGTGATATTTTATGCCTCAAAGCCTTGTCAAATTCCCACTATCATAATAATTTTAAGGAATTAATCGCAATGGAGTCCAAGACTGTTATGAAACAAGAATTTGTAAAGTTAGACATATTTGATGGGACTAATTTCATACGCTGGATGGATAAGATATTGTTTCTACTTATTGCTCTAAAAATTTCCTATATATTGGATCCTAATCTAGTAGATCATCCATCACTAACTCCTGAAGATAATAAATAGAAGAAAATAAAAAGGACAAAACGTGAAGAAGATCAACTATTATGCAAAGGGCAAATTCTCAATAATCTATCTAATTGTCTTTATGACATTTTTTACTTCTACCAATTCCAAAGGAAATATGGAAGACACTGAAATTCAAGTACAATAAGGAGAAATAAGGTGTGGATAAATTTCTTATCATGAAGTACTTTGAATTTTCTATTATTGATAATGTTTTTGTGATGGATCAAGTACATGAATTACAAATCCTAGTCTTCAAATTGAAGGATTTGAAAGTGGTGGTTCCTGAATCATTACAAGTTGGAGGAATTATTGCCAAACTCTTTCCAAGTTGGAATGATTATAGAAAGAAGTTTATGCACAGTGCAGGAGAATTTTCTCTTGAACATATTCAAAAGTATATTCGAATTGATGGGGAAACCAGAGTGCAAGTCAAAAAATTTACAAATGATCAAGCTCAACAAAAGTAAATTTTGTTGACATGAGTTAGAAAGCCTGGTGGAGGTATCAAGATCAAATATTTTGGGGCATATGGTTCAAGTTTTGGAAATAAAGAGCAAATCAAAGAAAGAAAATACCTACTACAATTGTGGGAAGAAAGGTCATTACAAGTGAGAAAACAAATTTCTCAAGAGGCATAAACGTGAAGGTCATGATAATGCTCAAAATTTCAATAAGGCAAATATGGTGGAACAACAAGAACCAAAAGATCTAGTAGCAATGGTATCAGATTTGCATGTTAGGATGATCATAGAACTTCATATGGCTACAGTCTCCAAGTCTAATGACTGGTGGTATGACTTAGGTACTACTATCGATGTGTGCAATAATAAGTCACAATTCAAAGACTATGTTAATATTAACAATGGACATGAAGTTCTAATAGAAAATTATGCTTTGGCAAAACTAGTGGGCAAGGGTAGTATAGAGTTACAATTCACTTCTGGAAAAAAACTTGTTGGTCAATGTGCTACATGTTCCTGACATGAGAAAGAACCTTATGTCTGCTGATCTATTAAACAAGAAAGAGTTTAAGGTTGTGTTAGAATTTGTCGAAATTATTTTGTCCAATTAGGGACTATTTGTGGAAAAGGGTTATTCATGTGATTGCATATTTAAACTAAGTATCAACAACAATAAAGTGAATGCTTCTGCTTATATTGTTGAGTTATCTTTAATATTATAGCATGATCATTTGGCTTAAATAAGTTTCAGATCTTTAAAGTTTATAGCTGAACATAGTTTGATTTCCTATAATCATGAAGATAAGCAAAAATATGAAATATGCATTCAAGCAAAAATGACTAACAAAGCTTTTCTTAAAATTAAAAGATCTTTTGGTTTATTAGAGCTTATACATTCTGATATATGTGAACTAAATGGTATGTTAACTTGAGGAGGTAATTGATATTTTATAACATTCATTGATGATTTTTCAAAGCTTACATATGTGTATTTGATGAAAACTACGGATCAAGACTTTGATATGTTTAAAGTATATAAATATAAAGTTGAAAATCAAAAAGATAAGAAAATTAAAGGAGATGGTGAGTATTTTCCCATGAAATTTTCTTTTTTTTATGAAGAACATGAAATTGTACATCAAGCAAGTGCATCACAGCCCACAATAGAAGGCATTGGGAGAAACAAAAAATAGGATATTGATTAACATGGTTAATACCATGTTTATGAATGCAAAATTATCAACAAACCTATGGGAGAAGCTTTCCTCATTGTTTGTTGCACAATAGAAGTCCCTCCAGAAAATTAAAAGTTTCTCCATATGAGTTATGAAAGACCAGGAAATCAAACCTAGGTTATCTTAGAATTTGCAGTTGCTTAGCCTTTTATAGAGTTTCAGATCCTAAAAGAGTTAAGACCAAGAGCACCGAAAGCTATTTTTGTAGGCTATGTAGAAAATTCTAAGGCCTATAAGATATTAGACTCGAGTTCAAATGTAATTGTTGAATTAAGATAAAACCACAAAAATCACCTAAGAGGGGGATGAATTAGGTGTATAATAACCAGTGAAACTTTTTCGATAACTAAAACCAATTTAACCCATGATCACAATTCAAAACCAATTCACAATCAATTATGAGTGCAAGAAAATAAGTTAAACAAGAGGAGAATAGAAATCACCATGATTTCATGTGGTTCAAAGACCAACTACTCCTATTCCATGACCCTTACCTCGATCTTGAAGACTTTAACACTCCACTAGCGTGTCACGTTGTTGGTAAAGCCAACCTCGTACAACTCCTTTTACTCCAATTGGCAAGATGCAACTTCAATTTGGAAGTAGAGTCCTTCAACCACTCCAAACAACCTTAGAGTGGATTATAAGTAGATAAATCAAAAAAATTTATACAATTTAAGATCACACAAAATTCTCTCAAGATTAAAGGAAAAGACAATGAAAACTAGCTTGAGATTGAAAGGTTTAGAACTCAATAATAGCTAGAGAGTTGAAGAAGGCTTTGATCTCTTTTCACAAAAATTAGAAGATGTAAAAGTTATTAATGGAATCCCCTTCAACTCTATCTGTACCTTTTGGGGTTCAAATCTGTGGCTTGTTTCACTCCAACAGTCAAAAAACTAGCTGTTAATTGTACCAAAAAATCTAAACCAGACGTCCATTTCAAATAAGCAAATGTCTAGTTCCAGTTTATTAGTACTAGCTTAAAGCCCTATCAAATGTTTGGTTCCCAAGCGGATGTCCGATTTTGTCAGAAATACTTGCCAGTTGGATGTTTGGTTCTACCTTGGATTGAAAGTGGAATTCTCAATCTAACTCAACCAAATATCTAGTTCAGAATTGGACATTTGGTTTAGTCAGGAAAACTTTATTAAGAGCTTCTTACAAAAGTCTACATGATATAGAACGCTTAACCATTTATATCAAATACATTTTCGACTCAGCTAAAATTAAAAAAAACTAAACTTAGTCAATGCCCATTTCTTGGGTTGCCTTGGCCTTGTTCATGTTACTCATGATTCTTCAAGTGGTTGTAGTAAACTCCAAGCTATCTTGAGTCATCTCTTTATCTCATCAAGCCACATTTGCCAATCTACCATTGTGCTTCTCTTCTTCCTTAAAGCTTTTGAATGTTTGAGAGCTTTAAGTATTTTAGCTAAGCACAACTCAAGTAAATTATGAAATATTATTTGTTACTAGGAGGGACAACACAAGGGATGCTGATTTTATAGAAAATGAATTCCGAAATGATTTTTATAACATCCTAATGATTCCACATTTGTTAATGAAACTACTAATATTCCTAATCCTAAATATGATGGTCCTAGTTCTAACAGCAAAAGAAAAGTTCCTAATTCTTCTATTGAAGTTAGGAAGAAAAAGACTTTGCATCTAGATTATATTTCCCCACAAGCTATTATTTTTCTTGTTGTAGGTAATAAGACTACAGTACTTAATAAGATATCAAATAAATGTGGAAGATGATCTTAAAACATATCAAGAAGCTATGTCTTCTAGAGACATGGCTCTTTTGAAAAGAAGCAATCAATGATAAAATATATTCACTACTAAGTAACAAAACGCGGCCATTGTTGATTTGCCTCCTAGTTCAAAACCAATTGGATGTAAGTAGGCCTTTGGAAGGAAATATAACTTTAATGGATCACTATAAACCTTTAAAGCTAGGTTGGTAGCAAAAGGCTTCAACAAAAAAAAGAAATAGACTATTTTGATACCTATACTCTTGTGGCTAGAGTGACATCCATTAGAGTACTTTTGGCATTGGCATCAATATGTAATTTATTTGTACATCAAATGGATATCAAAATAGCCTTCTTGAATGGAGACTTAGATGAATAAGATTATATGGAGTAACCTAAGGGTTTCATTCTACAGAAAAAATGAAAAGAAAGTCTACAAGTTATACCAAATCACTTTATTGTCTAAAGCAGACTCCAAAACAATGGCATGAGAAGTTTAATTTTGTAATTTTAAAATATGATTTTTCAACATAACAATACTAATAAATGCATTTATTCTAAATTTACAAAAAATTATGGTGTAATAATTTGCTTTTATGCAAATGATATGCTTATCATTGGATCTAATATGTATGGTGTTAATGATACAAAGAAGTATCTATCCTCTTGGTTCAAAATAAAAGATTTAAATGAGGTAGATACTATTTTGGGTATCAAAGTTAAAAATTATAGTGGGGGTTTTGTTCTTTGTCAAACTCATTACAATGAGAAAATGTTAAATAAATTTAAACATTTGAATGTCAAAGAACCATATGATGTTTCTTCCAAATTAGTTGAAAATTTTTGTAGGGCAATAGCTCAAATTGAGTACTCAAGTGCTATTAGTAGTTTAATGTATGTAATGCACTACACAAGACCAAGCGTTACTTTTTCAATATGTAAACTATCGAGATTTACTAGTAATCCTAGTATTGAACACTAAAAAGCAATTGAAAGGGTATTTGGGTACTTAAAGATGACTATAAATTTTATATTATTTTACAATAATTTTTCAGCAATACTAGAGGATTATACTAATGCTAGTTGGATAACTAGTACAAGTAATAATAAATCAACCTTTGGATGGGTATTTACCTTACAAGGAGGAGAAGTTGCTTGGGATTCAAAAAAACAAACATATATAATTCATTGTACTATGAAATCTGAATTTATAACTCTTGTTGTGGTAGGTAAGAAAGTAGAATGACTGAGAAATTTATTTTTAAATATAAACTTGTGGCCATAACTGACGCTAGCTATTTTCTTATATTATGATAGTCAAGTAACCATGTCTATAGTATTTAGTAAGATATTCAATGAAAAATCTAGACACATTAGCCTAAGACATAAGTATGTAAGGTAATTAATATATGATGATATCATTACCATAGTATCAATAAGGTCTTTAATAATTCAGTAGATATCATTACCATAGTATCGATAAGGTCTTTAATAATTCGGTAGATCTGTTTACTAAAGAACTCTCGTGAGATATGATAAGAAGTACTTTTTTTGGAATAGGATTAATACCTTTTAATTAAAACTTATTAATAACAAGAACCTAATTTATCACTAGTTCTAGAACTAGTAGAAAGTTTAAAGGGTCAAAGCAAGTTATTTATAAGTGGTTGTAGCATTAAAAACAAGATAATACTAATATAAAATTTGAGGATGAGTGATTGCACTCTTAATGAAGTTTAATTTATTGGGAACTTCACCTATGTGAATATGAAAGTGGTGCCGCTCTAGCAAAAGTTAGAAAAAATTTTGTAAATGTTCATGAATACGGATGAAGTACAAGGCCAAAATAATAGTAAAATAATTATAATAATTTTTTTATTAAGACTGAAGGTTTCATGTGTGTGGTATGTCCATTTTTGATATAAAAACATAGGTTTAAGCTGAGACTACCACTGGTTTGTTCACGACTTTGATATACTTACACTAATGAAAGGTTTAAGTCAAAAGATACCTTCCTCAAGCAAAAGAACTAGAAATTAGTAATCTAATATGTAACATAAGTGGGGGATTATTATGAGTAGGTTATATGTTAGAATTTTAGTTCCATATTGGATTAGTATAAGACTAACTTGTACTTTATATATTGAGATAATACTTTCAATTTGATTTGGAAGATAGAGAAAAAGTAAAGAGAAAAACTAAATTTAATAAATTTGGTTTCAAATTTAGTAAATCAAATAATTATATATATAATTATTTAATTGGTCTAATGATAGAATTTAGCACTTTGCATGTGCGAATGTGTGAACTTAAGTTTATGTATTTAAAAAAAATTTA
The DNA here is from genome assembly GCA_005019695.1 of Trichopus zeylanicus subsp. travancoricus. Classification (NCBI taxonomy): domain Eukaryota; kingdom Viridiplantae; phylum Streptophyta; class Magnoliopsida; order Dioscoreales; family Dioscoreaceae; genus Trichopus; species Trichopus zeylanicus. The sequence goes on from RXID01014364.1 coordinate 455,210, forward strand.
TTTAAATATTTAAAAAATGTATTTACAAACAATTGTGTTTGTATAAAATAAAATGGTATAATATAATTATTTTTAATAGTTGTATTATATTTTATAAATACATAGACTTTGTTACCAAACAACACTATATTTATCGTATTATCTCCCTTTTTAATAGTTGTATTATATTTTTAACACATAGACTTTGTTACCAAACAACACTATATTTATCGTATTATCTCCCTTTTTTATTTTTGTATTCGGTATTTAAGGAATTATTTGCAAAGTCTTCAAAAATTATTGTCTGTAGGCTTATAGAATTTGTTGTATTTTATAGAAATATCATCATAATCCTATAGTAATAACTTTATAAGTGGTCAATTAATTTCTTAAAGATATTAATATTCCACGTCTCAAAGTCTTATTAAATTTTTATTGTCATACCATTAGCAAGACAAGTAGCCAAAAAAGTTGCCATGGAGGTATCGCCACTTAACCTCCTTTTCATCTCTAGTGATCTCCTTTGCAATGGAGGCAGCCAAGGAAGTTGCAATGGTGGTTTCCTTCAACCAAACAAAATGGAATGACTGATAACCTATTGACATAGTTTGTTCGATGATCTATGTTCACGCTTCTCAATACAGCCCCTACTGCCTATACCTAAAGAGTGTTCCCCCGCAGTCAGATAACCCTATCTTTTCAAAATCTTTATAGGAATAGAGTCGGATCATCTCATTTGCCTACATGGATGGTCGGAGTCATACAACAACTACTAAATTGGGATTAACGACCACTTGCATCTACCATGAAGAAAAGATGCTTTTATACCTCAACGCACCGCAGCCACTATTGGGACACTTTTAATGCAATTATGAACGGAACGGAATATACTACATTTTAGCACATACAACCATCAAACCAAAAGACCAAAGGAAGGGTCGACAAAACAGAAAGTATCTTGTACATTGTCTTAATTTTCCCCCCTAGTCTGGACCTATCCAAAGAAGCTAGAGTAGAGCTTTTCTCACCTTGTGAGTACTATAGCAGGACTATAGCAGATAGTGTAAAAAGTCTTATAATAATTATAATAATATTTTAAAGACGGTAATAGTTTTATTTTTATTATGATTAAAGTTATTTCAATATAAATCAAAATAAAATAAAATAATTAAAATTAATCCAATATATATAAAAATAAGATAAAATATTTAAAACCAAAATAAGATAAATAAAATAAAATAAAATAAAATAATTAGAGCTATTGATGAAGTCCGGTTCTCCACTAGTTTCAATCCTTGAGATCGATCCGTCAGGACACGCTCATGTCGATCTATAATAAGGAAAAAACTATAAAGAGGACCGATGAAAACTTTTCGACGGCAGCCGTTCTGACCCTCAAGTGAACAAAGATCTTTTAGAATATAATAGTGAAGAAGCAAAATTACATTAGTTCTTATTTTTTCAAAAAACTGTGTTATTCATAGGGTGTAAAGTACATCAAAATCCAGTGATCTTGGTGTTGCAATTTGGCTAGACTTCCGACAATAAACGGTCATAAATCTCGGATCTTTCGGGATCTTCTTCCAAAAATGAATACAAATAAGATCTCATGATTATTTGATCCTTACTTTATTGTCACCAAGGTATATGAGTTTTTAGTAACTCGGTGTAATTTTCACATTGAGTTGTTGGTCTATGCAAAAGTTCATCGTCAATTAAGGACACTGAGCTTCTCACCATTCAGTGTTCAAACAAGTCAGTCTTGTAGCTTGCGTGTTGAGGGCTCTTCACAATTCGATCTCAAAGCAACTTTGTGCCTCTAATTCATTGGTTCACGACTTGGTTTTTGAGTTCGGTTCTCTTTAATATTTTAACTCAGTCAATTTACCTCGATGTATCATCAAAAACCAAATATATATAATTAGAAAATAATCATTATGATTAAAACTAATCATATACGATTTAATAGAATATATTTTCTTTTATCATAATAACTAATTTTTAAATATACAATATTACTACAGTCTTCTACAGTGCTGCTATTGTGTTCATGTCTATTATAGCTATAATATTTTACATATTATAGTATGTTGAATATTTTTTAATTTTTTATACTAATAATTACTAATAGAGAGAATTTTTGGAAATTTCAAAAATTAAAGAGTAGTAATCAATTGAAAAATTTGTAGAATGCATCTAAAAATTTTTCGTAAAAATTTTGTCCAGGTAGACAAAAGAGAAATGTGGCCTAAATATGATTATGTTTAGGGTTGTAAATGAATCGAGGTAAGCCGAGTTGAACTCACCTAAACATTAGCTCGAGCACTACCAATTGAGCTTGAGCTCAACCCTCTTCTATCTCCAGCAATTCAAACAACCCAAATGAGCCAAGGTCAAGTCAAACGCCACCAAGCTCAAGTCAAACCTTGACTCGACTCATCTCATGTTAAATTTTAAATTTAATTTTAATTATAATTTAGTTAATTTATATTACAATAATTTGTTAAAAATTAATATTAAAATAATCAACTAATATAATAATATCTAAATATAAAATTTATATTAATTATTATATCATAATTAAATAATGAAATATATATTATACATTATAAATATAGAATTAAAATTATTTTTTATATATACTAAAAAATAAAAATAAATTTGGACAAAAATTGAATGAGCCAAGCTGCGCTCATTTTAATTTTCGAGTTCAAACTTTGGACTCATTACATATTGAGTCTTAACTGACCTCAAGCTATTCGCTAAGTGTCAAATTGACATTTCTAATTGCCACATGAACAATGATTTGAGGGATGTCTACATAACTACAGATTGCCACATGAACAATAATTTGAGGGATAATAGCTTACAACACGTAATACATAAAGCTGCAGCACTTAAAGCAAGAAAAATGTGACTTATTTCAGGTATAAGGATGCAAAAACCCATTAACAAGCATTATGATGACTTGATCCACAGCAAAGGGGCAGAGGAAACAAGTAATAATCCACAGGTCAACAACCAGCAATCTCTATAATACCTAACTTAAAAGAGCATCATAAAGCTTTATAATTCGCATAGCAAAAAAGTCAGGTTTGCACTGCAATACCATCGGCATTATTTGGCTACATAAAAACAACTTTACAAGAAATCCCGTTTTTAAGCTACAATACGCATCCAGAAGTCAGAAGTATCATGTGAATTTAGAGCAGGCCTTCAATGTCTTGACCTTTTCTTCTTCTTCTCCTTCTCAGACTTATCTGCTGCATTCTTTAACTGCATAAACGGAAGTCACCAGGTTTCAAAGTCAAAATTTTGGAAGATGGACTAATGACTCAAGATAGAAAAACAGAAATTTCAGATGAAGTATGTCCTGATTTCTTACCATAATGATGAGAATTCTAACCAAAATAGCAGCAAAGTCAGTGAAGAGGGTCAGGGCATGCTTCACATAATCAAGGTCCCCGAGGTGAGCCCTCTCAATGATCTCCTGTGTGTCAAACACAACGTACCCCAGAAAAATCAACAGGCCAAAGTAGAGCTGCAAAACAAAAAAAGTTATATTAGACATGGATATAGAAACAAAACTAAACAAGAGAAAATTAACACAACTTGAAGGCCAAAACTAGGTTGACCAACCTCAATCTTGAAAGCAGCGATGGATGGGCCAAAAATGGAAGAAGCAAAATGCAGCCAGAATAGAATTGAGAGGCTAGATGAGAGAATGCCTCCCAAGTAAAGGAATTCCCTGCGTTTGGCCACAATAGCTGCTCCTGAGAAACATCCAAATGCAAGAGCAGTGCCGACAAATCCAGTTACAAGTAAGCTGCAAGTTTGAAGACAAGCAAAAAAGAAGTCAGGGAAACATGTTCCACAACCCACTTTATCAGCGCACAAAAGTGAACATTAGACAAACAAGCCAAAAGCATTATAATTTAGGAAACTTTCGAGGGATAAAGGCAAATCACCAATCAACTTTCTAAATAAGACCACCAGCGATTTACAGAAAATTAATAAGGCAAAAATACAAAATGCTCAGGGAAAGCAGCAATTAATCTTACAACACATGTGGAGAATCAAGAGCTACACATGTGCGCCTTTGGTTTAATGCTTTTTCCTTCCATGCTTTATTGGATCATAACAAATTTACCTGACTACTTAAATAGACCAAGGGAATTTATTTAGATGGCTAGGATTCTAATAAAGTTTTTGAATGCTAAGACTGATGGCTATGACTCTAGTTTTAAATCTAATAATATAATTAATTATTTCTAACTTTAGTTAAACCATACTACTAGATCAAGGGTTACACAGCTCAATGGTTAAGCTTAAACATGCATCGCTAAAGTTATTTGAGAACCATAACTAAAGAATGAAAAGGCATCTCCAGATAGCCCCTGCATTCTTAACTACGAAATACAAGGGAGCCAGACGGTTTACATAGGTCCGTACAGTTTAATCTACTATGATTATCATAGCTCATCAAGAAAACGCATGCACTTCTTATAAACAGAAATAATGGACAAATTACAATCTTATCACAACAATCCACAACACTAATTACCTTGGGTCGAAATCAATAACCAACTCAATCAAAGGACCCACAGAAGCCCCCTCGAAGAGGGAAGCCGCCATCAGAAGACTAAACCTTTTCCTCTGTGCCAACAACAAGCATAAACGAAATCAGAAATTGAAAATCACATATAAATCAGAAAAATATGTAAATCAAAATAAACAAACAATTATGCAGATGATACCTCCTCATAAGGTGGGGTGGCAAGCAACCACGCAATGCTCCCCATGCATCCAAGCATGGTCAAGAACCCTCCAATGTTCATCAGCAAGTGAAAACAACATCCCACTGCAGAAGCCCCAAGTGCCAAACATAGCGTCAGATAAACCTGCATCACATATTGCCATCAGATGATTAAAGCAAAATCGATCCATCTCAAACACAATTGAAAAATCCAAGCAATCGACTCACGAATGTTTCAAATCCCGAAAATAGCCAGGAAACACACCAATCTCTGAGCGAAAAATAGAGTAAAAATACGTTCAAATTCCAAAAAAACCCATAATCACAAACAAAAGTTTCATCAATTTATGGTAAATTACGCAAAAATTGATTCGGGAATCTGCCGAATCCCTGGATCTAATAAAGCAATTAAACGAAGACAGAACGAGTCACCTCATGGATATTTCCATCTCAAAAAAATCAAGGAATACAACACTAATCACCGTCGCATTAAGCGAAAAATCCGAGAAATCCATCCAAATTCGAAGAACGGACACCGACGGAAAAAAGTAAAGTCGATTTCTTGCAAATGAGGCAAAATTGAATAAAAAATTGAAGGAAAAAAAAACCATAATAAACAACACTAAATCGGATCGAACGAAAGAGAGGAACAAAAGAGAAAAAAAATTCAAGAAAAAGAGATCCGGATTGGAGGAACTAACGAGCTTGAGGTGATTCTGGACGGCAGGGGAGATCTGACGTAAATTCTTAAGCGAATCGTAACCCCATCCGCTGCCGAACGGCGACGATCCCGACTGGAAGAAAGAATCCATTGCGAGAAAACGTCCTCCACTATGCGTTTTTGGCGTAGATTTGGGGCAGAAGTAATCCGAGGGCATTTATTAATAGATGAGGGATGGGAGTACGCGGAGTTACCGAATTGCCCCTCGATAAACCGACATTTTGCCTCTGGAAAGCCCTGGAAGCGTCGGCTTCGAGGTTGTGCCCCAGTCGAGCTGTTCCAAGCAGACTGACCGCGTAAACGGACCATGGATTTCAGCCGTATATTAATTATTTTATATTATTATTAAATTAAATTATTAATAAAAATTAATTAATTTTGTAAAATTTAAATTATTATAAAATTGATTATGATAAAAAAATTATTATTTTATAAAAATTTGATGTTTGATAAACTTACTTTGAATAGTTTTTGTATTAGTTTCTTTCAGTTGATTTTGGTTATTATACTCATGCATCTGCGTCCAAAACGTTTATATCATAATCATTTATGGTTTTTATGAACTATAAAATACTTTTAATATTTATGTTATCATGATCAATAGTATATATTTTCATTACGATAGTCCACAAAAATAATATTATTATTATCATTATATTTAATTATGCAATGATTAGATATAAATAAGACGTGAAATCCCTTATTATATAATTGACTAACATATAATAAATTATGTTTGATTTCTCAACTAAAAGTATACTCTTAATGATAGAGAAACCAATAAAAATATTATCTTTACCAATAATTTTACGATTACCGTTATCTCCAAAGATAATAAATCTACCTTCCTTGCTTATCTATTCCTTAAATATTGATGAATTATGCGTCATGTATCTTGAACTTCCACTATCGAGAAACCATTTTTTATTCTTCAATTATAGAAAAACTAATGCAAATATCATCTTTACCAATAATTTTACCTTATGGTTGTCTCCAAAGATCACAAATTTACCTTCCTTCCTTACCTACTCCCTAAACATTGATGAATTTTCCATCATGTCTCTTGAACACCTACTATCAAGGAACCATTTTTTATTCCTCTTCTTAGAGTGAAGGCATTACTACCACATTAAAATTAGGATAGTACTCATTCTCAATTATAGGTTCTCAAGGTTAGGGAAAAAAAAATAAGGCAGAAATAAGACATAAAAGAAAATAGCATGTATGATATATGACATATAGCAAATATAATTACTTACCTCTATATTATTAGCTAAAGAATGACCATAAATATAGCTAATAAAGCTCATGGGTCATCCCTAGCTACCCTGAAGCTAGTTATTGCAGAGAGATTTTAGGAACCCAAATGAGCTTGAATTTCTTGACTTTTGGGATTATCCCTTTAGGTACCCATATTTATTTAAGAGAAGTGTTTCTCTTGATTGGACAACCAAGGGAGACTTGTCCCCTTCTACAATAATAATTGCAAGTTAAATGAAAATGAGTTGCTTTTGAAGGCATCACAAAAGTAGATTTTGTACTTTTTGAACTTGAAAGATGAAATAATGTCTAGTTTGAATTTATTTAAAACATTCATTTGACTTTTGAAAATCATGTTTAAGGTAGTATTTTCATGAAAGAAATTTTGTAAAGCCTTTATCCAAATATCTATTCTCATTTCTAAACATGTCAAGTTCATTTTGGCATTCACAAGCTATCCTAGAAGATTTTGAAAAATTCTACTTGGAGTGCTTCAGTATCTTTTTTGTATTTGCAAAAGCTTTTAGAAGACTTCAAAGTATCAAAATCTTTCTCAAGTGAACATAATTTCTTTCTCAATGAAGTATACTTGAGACTTAATTTTTTTATGTCCTGAAAGAAATTCTTTAAAAGTTTCTTGTAATTCCTCAAAGGATAAGTCACATATCTCATTCTTATTTGGCATGAGACATAAGTTCACGATTTCATTATCGGCTAAGGAATCCTCACTTTCTTCCTTGGATTGATCCTATATTGCTACCATTGCCTTTTTCTTCTTTACCTTGAATTTTTCATTTGAGTAATAAGAGGGCAATTGGCCTTCATATGTCCCAACTTCTTGCAGCTGAAGCATGTTGGTATATCTTCCTCTTCTTCTATGATAGGGTTGCTCCTCTCACCCTTCCTTGGCTTCTTTGGCTTGTGGTTCTTCTTAAGGATCTTTTTTAACTTTCTTATGAGAAGCACCATATCATCATCACTATCTTCCTCTTTCTCTTCACTTGAATCTTTAGCCTTACAAGCAATATTCTTCTTCTTCTTTTTTATCTTCATTGTCCTCTTGGATTAGGTCTTTCATTATCATCTTGTGTGTAATGAGGGATCCTAGGAGCTCCTCCAAAGGTAGAATGTTTGGGTTTTTTTGTCTCTTGTATTGTTGTTATCTTTAGATCTCAAAACCTAAGAAAATATCTTAATATTTTTCTCACCATCTCATCATTAATATAAGTTTTATCAAGAGATTTAAGCTTGTTAATAATATTGGTAAAGAGTATAAATATTTTGGTGATAAACTCATTAGGATTTATTTTAAAGAGTTCATATTGGTTAATCAATATGTTCACTTTAGATTCTATAACTTGCCTTGTACCCTCTAGGTAACTTCAAGACAATGTTATATTTTATGAGTCGTCTGGCAAATGCTAATTCGATTAAATTCAGATAGATCAATAGCATAATACAAAATATTCATTTCTTTTGCATTTAAAGAGTCATTTTACTTATCAACCTCATTCCACTCTTCCTTAGGTTTGGGAACCTTCACCTCATTAATAGCTTTGGTGGGTGGAGTATACTCTTTTTTTACCAACTATCATAAATCATAGTCAATTGCCTTAATGAAGATCCAAATTTAGGCTCTTCAATAGTTAAAGTGTGTGTGAATTGATTAGAGGTGGACAAGTGGTAAAATTCCCCTCTTGAAGAGAAGATGAAGCACCAAAATTCTCCATAAAAAAATATCAAAGGCTTTAGGTGATTAAACCTAAAATTAAGACCAACCTACTCTGATACCAACTAAAAGCACAAAAAACACCTAAGAGAGAGGGGGAGAGGGGGTGAATTTAGGTTTTTGAGAGCAAGTTGTACTTTTCAATGAATCAAAAACTAATTCAATCTACCAAATTGATTTCAAACAAAATTCAATTAATCACAAATGCAATTATAAAAATTATATAAAGAAAGTGTGTATCGCAATATAACATGATTCAGAGACTAACCACTCTTACTCCACTCTCTTGCCTCGTTCTTACAAACTTTAGCTCTCCACTAGAGTGTTGTTTCATCTATGAAGCCAACCCCTTATGCTTCTTCTTGTACCAACTAGAGAGATAAACTTCAATCTAGAACTTGAATCTCTCAACTACTCCAATGATCCTTGAAGGGAATTATAAGTGAAAATTTGAAAGAAGATTATATAATTGAGCTTATATGAATTTCTCTCAAGATTGAGTAAAAGGCATAAAAATTTATTTGAGATTTGAAGGTTTAGAACACTTTAATTGTTAGAGATCGATAAGGGCTTTGATCTCTTTTTTACAATGATTTGGAAGTTGCAAAAACTATTTAAAGACATCCCCTATACTCTATTTATATCTTTGGGTCAAATCTAGCCATTGGGAGTGAAATCCCGCAGCTAGGTTCATTCCACAATCAAAAAATTAGTCATTAGTCACGCAGAAATTACGAACCGATCAACCACTTGACCAACCAGTCAACTGGTTCTATTCTAATAGAACTAGGCCACTGCCAAGCTAGTCATCTGGTTGCAAATTGGTCATTCGGTATTGTCAAAATTTAGACCTGATTTTTGCACAGTTGGTCTTCCAATTCTAAACTAGTCATCCAATTATGTAACAAACTCTCGACTTATTTTTTATTGGACTAAAAATAAAAGAATGCTAAATCTAGTCGATGCCAAGTTCTTGAGTTGCCTTGGATTGTCCATGTCATCCACAATTCCTCAAATTGTTGTAGACACCTTTAAGCCACTTAATTCCATCCTATGATCTCTTCAATCCACACTCATCAATTCACCATCGTGCTTCTTGTTCTTTGAAGCTTTCAAATGTACTCTTTAAGAGTTTTTAAGTATTTTGACTAATAATACAACTCAAGTAGACATCAAATATAGTTTGTTTATAATGAAATCTAGCAAGAGCAACACTATGTGGATGATTTGGTAGTTAAAACTAAGTTTGAAGATAAGCCCATTCAAGACCTAAGTGTAGGTTTTGACCATCCTGGAAAAATATAACCTGAAGATAACCCTATGAAATGTGCTTTTGGGGAATCATCAAGGAAATTTCTCAGCTTCATTATGAGACATTGAGAGATTAAAATTGATCCATATAAGATTAAAGCCATCTTAGATATGCCGCCGTCCAACAACTTAAAATAATTGAGGTCATTCCAAGATCGACTTGCATATATAAAGAGATTCATTTTGGACCTCTAGAAAATACAAACCCTTTTCCAAACTAATGAAAAAGGATGCTCCATTCATTTGGGATCAAGAATGCCAACAAGCCTTTGAAGAGATTAAACAATATCTCTTAAAGCCACCAGTCTTGCCAGCACCCGTGCCAGATAGACCTTTAATCTTTTACATAGCCACAATGGAAGGGTTCCTGGGGGCACTTCTTACCTAGCACTCATTTTGGTAGTCAAGAAGCTCAAACAATATTTCCTTTCTCATCAAGTTATTTTAATGTCAAAAGTTGACCCTATAAAATACTTGATGACTAGGCCCATACTCATTAGAAGACTGATAAAGTGGGCCTTAATCCTCATGGAGTATGATATCAAGTTCACTTCTCCAAAGGCAGGTTAAAGGACAAGCCCTTGTTGATTTTCTCATAACTCACCTAGTGCCTGACAACTCCCCATTGATATGCAACATCCTGATAAAGAAATCCTTCTTATCAAAGAAGGAAAACCTTACTGGAAGCTATATTTTGATAAGACATCATTCATTAAACTAGGAGTTAGGGCAAAGATGCCACAAATTAAAGTAGGTATTGGACTTGTATTTGTCACTCCAAATAGAAATATTTTATGATACTCCTATTCTTCGTCAAAATCATGTATAAAAAATGAGGCTCAATATAAGGTCCTAATTGCAAGACTAAAAATGGCCTTAATATAGGAATATCATGTCTACATATTTTCAGTGGCTTACAACTAATCATCAGTCAAATGGGAGGTAGATATAAAGTCCACAAATTCAAGCTAGTGAAATATTATGAAAAGTCTTGAGAACTCGTGGGACAAATCCCACATATTTAGATAATTAATATTCCCTAATACATCAATGTGAATGCTAATTCCTTAGCCGAGTTAGTCTAGACACTAGCTGATCCTGATAAAAGAAAAATTCTAATCATAGTCTATCATAGACAGGTATAAGCTCTATCTTTAGCATCAAAGACAAGAAGACTAAATCTAAAGTTTTAGAGAAAAAAACAAATTAGAGAATACTATTCACTAACTACTTCAGAAATGGAGAATTCTAAGAGAATAAATTAGCATAGATGCAACTCAGGAAGAGTGCTGCATGCTTTTTGCTTATTAATAATAACCTTTATAAGAGGTTTTTTGATCAATTACTTTCACATTGTCTTTTAGATGAAGAAACAAAAGAAGTCATGTACAAAGTACACTCTGAGGTGTATGGAATCCATCAATCAAGCCAAAAAAGATTATGAAAATTAAGCATATGGGCTACTATTGGCCCACAATATGAGAGATTGCATGAACACACAAGAAAATATCACCTATGCCAAATTCATAATGGCTTTATTCATCAACATCCAATTTTTTTAATTCCAATAGTATCCTTGTGGTCATTTGAAGTGTGGAATATAGACATAATCAGCCAATTGAGTCATCTTCTTCTATGCCCCGTTTGGTTTGGGATCAAGATCAAGATCAGTCCATTTCAGAATTATTTTTTTTCTTATAAAATTAATATTACTTATTTTACACTATTATTAAATTAAATTATTATAAAAAAATTAAATAGTTTTTCAAACTTTAAATTATTGAAGCGTTAATTTTGATAAACAAATATTAATTTATAAAAGTGATTCACTAGTCTTAATCCTGATCTTGATCTTGATCCCAAACCAAACGGTGCTCTAGAGGTCACCACTTTATATTAGCAACAACTGACTATTTTTCTTGATGGATAGAAGCAATCCTATTTATTTATCTACAATACAAGAGCAAATGGCCTCAATGAGGCATTCAAGAAGACCCTCTCTAAAATACTAAAGAAAGTTATTGTTAGAAACAAAAGAGACTCGCACCAAGAAGTGTTGTGAGCTTAGTACATCACACATTGAATCTCTACCCAATCAACACTGTATATATTGGTATTTAGGATTAAAATAATCTTGCCATTGGAGGTACAAATTCCCTCTTTAAGAATTACTTTACAAGAGAAAATTACAAAAGAAGATAATATTCATCTTCTCTTAGATGAGCTAGACTCCTTTGATGAAACAAGACTTATAGTTTAGCAAAACCTAAAAATACATTGAGCACAAATGTCCAAGGCCTGTAATAAAATGGCCCAACTCAGATTTTTCTAGAAGGGAGAAATGATCTTGGTGTTGAGAAGACTCATAATCCAAAACCAAAGCAAAAAAGATAAATTTGAGTTTAATCGGGAAGCCCTTATATCATCAAAAGGATATTTGAAAGGGGATCCTACTAACTAATTGATGACAAAACAGAAAGACCTATGTCACTGATTAACATGCAATTTTTGAAGAGGTATTATGCATAAGCTTCTGGAGGTAACAATAAAAAAATGTTAATATTTTTTCTATGATTGAATGTCCAACTTTCTTAAAAGAATGTTTGGTCAAATATGTACTCTATATTTCTCAAGACAAAATATAGATCCTAAACCCCTTATGACAAATTAATGCCCATCTTGTACAGCGATTAAGCTCGTACTCACATGGCAAATAAAATCCACTTAGTAGATCAAATCCACTTTCATGTAGCAAACTAAATCCATTTTCATGTGACAAACTAAGTTTATTTTCACATGGTAATTCAAAATTACATAGTCAACTCTCATAATGTTGACACAAGGGCAAGTACTTGAAGAGTATTCGCATCCTCTCTCCTCATTAGAACTTGAAAAGAATCTACAAAGAGGGCACTTTGTTTGAGTTGATTTTGGCTAAAATTAATATTAATAAAAATTTAGTTAGAATGAAGACTTGTATGCCATTAAATTACAACTCCATCATGGGTCTCAATTAAACTTAAATTGTAGTCAAATTTGGCCAAAATTGAGCTCGATTTGGATCCAAATGATTGGAAAATTCAGCTTCAAGCCAAGTTCAACCCAATTGGGTTGAGTGGGATGGATATTTGACCCAAAATCAAGCCTAAAATTCATCCAAAATCTAGGATGAAATGAAAAATATAGAAATTTTACAAATAGATCCTTCAGATAAAAATTTTATGAAAAAGTCCCTAAAAATCTTAAAATTAGAAATTAGTCTCCATAAAACCTAGGGTTTGCAAATAAAACCTTCAAGAATTTCATATTCACAAATAACCCATAGATTTTTAATTTTTGTAAATAAGTCCCTCAAAAATTTTTATTTCTAAATAAATCCAAATTTTTTATTTAAAAAGAACCCTAAATGTTTTAAAACTTTATAAATAAGTCTTTTTTATAAAAATTTCTACAATTTATAAATTATAATTTGGTCTAATTTTTTGAAAAAATTTGCAAATAAACCCCTTATAAATTTAATATCCAAAGTGAGGATATTTTTAAAACTATTCTCGTCTACAGCAAGTAAACTCATCTATATTCCTCCACAAACCTATCCAATTGAATCACATTTATATTCATTCATAATCACTTCTATTATTCAAAATTTTAAATAAAAAAATTTAGATTGAGTCCAACTGTATCTCTCTAAACTTCATATAAACCTTGTTAGGATCACAGAAAAGCGGTGATAAGAAGTTAGAAAAAAATAAAAAAATGGGAGACGATCAGGAGTTAAAGATCTAAAGAAGGGAGTAAGGTAACTTCTACCTTTTATTTTCTCTTTCACTGACCTTCTTCCTGCTTCTCTTTCCCCTTTGAGATAGTAGCTCCATTTGTCATAGACAAACATAGATACATTTATTTTGTTGGTGTTGCCCCAAGAGGCTCATGCATAATACCTTTTTAGGAATCAGGTATTGATCGGTTGTATACGTCCTTCCCCCTTATAATCTACTAGTTAATAGGAATCTTCTTCAAATATTCTTTCAATGATACAAGGACTTACCAATTAAGATCAAATTTGCCTTTATTGCTTCAATTTGGGATTATAGGTTTTCTCAAAACCAAGATCATTTCTCTCTTCTAGAAAGATTTGTGTCGAGCCATCTTATTGTAGACCCTTGACATTTATGCTCAATACATTTTCAGGTTTTGCTGAGCTACAAATCTTATTTCATCCAAAGATTCTAGCCTATCTAGGTGAAGATAAACATTATCCCCTTTTGTAATTTCCTCTTGCAAAATAATTCTTAAGGAGGAAATTTGTATCTCCAATGATTAGATTGCCTTAATTGCAAATACCAATGCATATAGTATTAATTAGGTAGGGGTTCGATATGTGGTGCGATAAGTCTATAATTCTTCAAAAAGTTACTAGTGCTAGTCTCGTTTATTTCTAGCAATAACTTTCTTTAATATTTTGGAAAGGGTCTTGTTGAATACCTCAGTAAGGCCATTCACCCTTGTATCATTGTGCAAATCATCCTACCTTGAAGCTTTTAAAGATGCTTCATTATCAGAAATGATTCTTCAAGGCACACTGAATCAATATACTATATTTTCTCAAAAGAGGTGAATGATGGTATCCACTTTTCCTTCCCTTAGTGGAATTGCCTCTACCTGTTGAGATAAGTAATCAGTTGCTACTAATATAAAGTGGTGACCCTTTGAAGAAGATGGCTCAATTAGGCCGATTAGGTCCATACCTCATACCTCAAATGACCATAAGGATACTATGGGATTTAAAGGATTTGAATGTTGATGAATGAAGTCATCCCTAAATTTGGCATAGGTGACACTTACTTGCATATTTGATGCAATCCTTCATCATCATTTTTTATTCTGATTAATGAGCCTTGCAAACCCTAGAGTGTATTTCATATATGACTTATTTTGTCTCTTCGTCTGAAAGATAGCGTAGAAGTAGTTGATCAAATGACCTTCTATAAAGGGTGTCATTGATGAGTAGAAAGTGCGTAGCTCTCATTCTAAGTTGTATTCATGTTGATTTATATTTTGAAAATTCTCCATTTTTAAGATAATTGGTGAATGGTGTTTTCTAATTTGTTGCTTTCTCAATCACTTTAGATTAAGTCTTCTCATGCTTGATGCTGAAGATTGATCTCAGCACCTGTCTACTATGGATTGTGCTTAGAGTTTCCCCTTAGTCCTCAATATTAAAATGTCTTGATGAGAAAAAAAAATAATATTTAAGTTTCTTAACTACAAATATGAGTGTCAGACAGTGCTTTTTGATGAGAGAGTAGTTGCTCTCTACCCCCACTAACATTCTACTTAAGTTGTAAGGTATATTTTCTTTGCCTTCTTCATTATGTTGGGCAAGAAGTGCCCCCAGAGACCCTTCCATTATAGCTTGTATAGAAGATCAAGGTTCTATTAGGTACAAGTGTTGCCAAGACTGGTGATTGTAAGAGATACTAATTAATTTCTTCAAAAGCTTGTTGGCATTTTTAATCCCAAATGAATGGAGTGTCCTTCTTCATTAGTTTGGAAAAAGGTTTGCATCTTTCAAATAGATTTGAAAAGAATCTCCTTATGTACACAAGTCGACCCTAGAGTGATTTCAACTATTTTAAGTTACTAGGTGGTGGCATGTCCAAGATATCTTTAATCTTAGATGGATTATTTCAATCCCTCAGTATTTGATAACAAAGCCTAGGAATTTTGCTAATGATACCCTGAAGGTATATTTTATTAAATTCATATTTAAGTTATATTTTCTATGGTGGTCGAAAACTACTCTTAGGTCTTGGATGGCCTCGTCTTTAGTCTGAGTTTTGACTACCAAGTTATCTACATAGTACTCTACTAGTTAATGTATGAGGTCATCGAAAATTTGAGTTATAGCCTTTTGATAAGTGACACCTACATCCTTAAACCTGAAAGGGATCACTTTGTAGCAAAAGATGCCAATTGGAGTTCAAAAAGCCATATGTTTTCATCATTAGGATCCATTTTGATTTGATTATACCATGGAAAAACAATTATAAAGGAGAATAGTTCAAAATTGGCCGTATTGTCAATAATGATTTTTATAGTAGGTAGTGAATAATTATCTATTGGACATGCTTTGTTTAGGTCCCTAAAATATACACAAATGCAGATTTGGCCATTATTCTTCTTGACTAGCACAATACTTGCAATCTAATCAGGATATTTCTCTTACCTAATGAAGTCTGCTTCAATTATTTCTTTTATTACTTTTTACTCTAGGTCAAGTTTTAGCTTCCTAGGTACCTATTTTACATATGAAAGTTTGGGATCAATAGCCAGCTAGTGGATTGCAACTTCAGGATCAAGTCCGGGCATCTCCTTGTAGCTCCATGCAAAGCAATTGATGTATCTCATAAGCACGGCTTTGACTTAGATTTGGCTTTCCTCTAAGGGCTATGTGCTGATAAAGGTTGGCCTAGGATCTGCTTTTGTACCAAGGTTGACTTCCATTAGTTTATCAATTGTGGCTTGCACCCCATATTCAAGTTCTGGTGGGGATTCATTTGGTTTGAGGATCATAACTTCAACACGTGATTCGTCATGTTGATTGGGACTTGGTAGAGGTTCCACTTTTGGTTTCAAGGGCATTTCAATTGCATCATGTTCCCTTTCTTCAGATTTCGGTGAAGCTTTGCTAAGGGTTTCCTTTCCTATGATGTCCAGAGAGTCATAGCTAGCTTGATACATATGGTTTATGTGTCAGGAGGAATCAAGGATATCTGGTCATTCCCATCCTCTAATAGTGGTCCAATGGCGATTATAAAACATACATGGCTACTCAGAGCAATGTTGCCCAATCCTTGGAATTCTTATTTTCTCTTCCAGGGATGTAAGCATGCCCTTGAGGTGAGTCCTATAGGTTCTTGAAGAAATGACTCTCTTTCTTTCCATGCTAGTATTCACAATTAGATATTTTGATTATTTGATGAGGCTAGTTCGAAAAGCATTTGGGTATAATTACTGGCTGATAGCACCATCATCTACAAGATCTTTAGTCTTCAGGATTTCATGTATATAAGGGACATAGGGGATTGTCTTGTAGAATAATATCTCTTTTTTCCCTTATGTCATGAAGGAATATAGAAGGTTGTTAATTTTTCGATGACACTGATGCTCAACTCATTTAATGGCTGAAGCAAGCCTTTTGAAATTTTTGTAGCAAGGAGAGTGTTTAAGTAGTTTTTACAATCCAACTTTGACTTTAGAGGGTTTGACTTTAAACCCAATTTGGGCAAGTCAGATCTAATTCAAAATAGAAAAATGACTGGAAAATTAGGCCCAATAGGACCAGTAATCGAGCGACTGAACACAAAGGTTTGGGTATTCAAACCTCATAGACTAGGCATGTCTACACTCAGTTTGGCATCCATTTCATGTGTGATCTGCAAAAGCTTGTTCAAATCATGTTTGGCCGACCGAACCAAAGAAGATTGGGTGCTCGAACCTAAGAGACTGGGTGTGATTTGTAGAAAAAGAAAGAGATTTATGTGTCTCAATCAAGAATCAACAGGATTATTAGGCAAAGGATGGTATGATCTTAGAATATATCAATCTAAGATCCAAATATAAGATTTAGGGTAACAAACTATTCATCAAATCTCAGAATCAAACTATTCTAATATTTAATTCAAAGATCCCCTCAACCCTATATAAAGGGGGTTAGGGCACATGAATTTGATACACAAATAGAGAGAGAGAGAGAGAGAGAGAGAGGCATAGATAGAATTTTGAGATAGAAGGATACTAGACACAGATTGGAGGCCAAACTCTTGAAGGAGATCTTGAAGCAAGCCAAGATGTAAGTATACCTCTTGTCTCCATCCTCCTATTTCTTTGATCCCCTTGTTCCTCTTATGTTTCTTGTAAGGTATCGACGACCCCATACCTCTGTTGCTACCCCCTTCCCTTCCTTCTCAAAGCTCATTACCACCTGTGGCCTCATTCATCTCCAAGCTACCGCCTGCTAGTTTGAAAGTTACAAAGCTATTCGAGTTTAGACAATCAGCCCCAGAAGATTAGGTGTCTGAAACACATTATAGAAACCCATTAACGTTGTATCCACCTGTGGCTTCGTTATGCAGGTCACCAGGCTCCCGAGTTCAAATGACCAAAGATGAAGAGATTAGATGAACAAATCTCACAACAGACACCTACCAACATTGTGGCTGTCCACAATCCTTCATGCATCAATGGTCCCCCATCAACATCGTGGCCACCTACGGCTCCTTGCGTATCAACAGGCCTCCATCACCACTATGGTTACTTGTGGCCCCTCACACATTGAGAATACCCCCAACACCACAACCACCTACTTTCATATGATGATGGAACTCCACTAACACTGCAGCCACCCGCGGCTCTTTGTATGACAATGAAACTCCACCAATACTGCAACGAATTACGGCTCCTAATATGGTAGAAGATCTTCACCAACACTACGGTCAACCACACTTACCCATTTTTAGATGACTGAATATCAAAAGATTCGATGCCCAAACTCTCCCAAAATGAGAACAAAAGAACAAAACAAAATAAAATAAAAGAACATCTTAATGAATGATTTAGGGTCAGTTTGTGGTCTCACCTAACAATCAATTCAATTTAGGGCCAGCTTGTAGTCTCGCTCGAAAGTCAAATAGTTTAGGGCTTGTTTGTAGTCTCGCTCGACAACCAATCTAACTTAGGGTTAGTCTGAGGTCTTGTCTGATAGTCAATCGACTTATGACCAACTTGCGATCTCACCCAAAAGTCAAGGAGTTTAGGACAAGCCTATGGCCTTACCTAACAACCAATCTAACTTAGGGCCAGGTTATCGTCTAGCTCAAAAGTCAAATAATTTAGGGCCATCTTGCAGTCTCGCTCAACAACAAATTTGACATAGGGCTAGCCTGCGAATTTTACTTAGTAGAGTGAGACTTGGATTCAATCCCATTTTAGTTCAAATCAATGAAGTCATTACTTATGCCTCATCGGCCATAAAAATACTTTAAATCAATAAAGTTATTCACTTATGCCTCATCGGCTATGGAAACACTTCAGAACTAATAAAGTTATCACCTATCTCTCATATGCTATGGAAATACTTCAAACTCATGAAGTTATTATTTATACCTCGTCAACTATGGAAACACTTCAAACTCATAAAGTTATCACTTGCACCTCATTGGCTATAGAAACACTTCAAATCAAGTGAAGTTATTCTAAATGCCTCATCGACTATAGAAACACTTCAAATCAAATAAATTTATTATTTACGTCTTATCGGCTATAGGAACACTTCAAAAAAATAAAGTTATTGCTTAAGCCTCATTAGCTATAGAAATGCTTAAAACTCATGAATTTATTGTTTATGCATCATTAGCTATTAAAACACTTCAAACAAATGAAGTTATTACTTACATCTCACCGGCTGTAGAAACACTTCAAACAAATGAAGTTATTACTTATGCATCATTGGCTATAGAAATACTTCAAATCAAATAAAGTTATTGCTTTAAACTCATCGGGTATGGAAACACTTCAAACAAATAAAGTTATTACTTATGCCTCATTAGCTATAGAAATACTTCAAATCAAGTAAAGTTATTGTTTATACCTCATTGGTTATAGAAATACTTCAAATTAATGAAGTTATTCACCTATGCATCATTATCTATTGAAATACTTCAGAACTAATAAGTTATCATTTACAGCTTATTGATTATAGAAAACTTCAAATCAAATAAAGTTATTGCTTATTCCTCTTTGGCCATAGAAACACTTCAAAATGTATGAAGTTATTATTTATGCCTCAGGCTATGAAAATACTTCAAAATCTATGAAGTTATCACCTACACCTCATTGGTCATGGAAACACTTCAAAACTCATGACGTTATCACCTACACCTCATCAAATATGGAAACACTTCAAACCTATGACGTTATTGCCTATGCCTCATTGGTTAATGAAAACACTTCAAAACCAAAGAAGTTATCACCTGCACCTCATCGGTTAACCGAAACATTTCAAACCTCAGAGTTGTTACCAACGCCTTATCAGCTAATAGAAATACTTCAACTAAAAGAAGTTATTGCCAATGCTCGGGCTATAAAAAATACTTCACCCCTCATTCCCCTTCCATGTTCCATTAAATGGTGCTATCAATATCTACAAAATATTGAGTCAAGACACATCCCAATCAAGATGCCATGTGGTCTAACACATAGAAGTGGGGCAGCAACACGCATTAAAACTTATTCTCTACCTTTACTTGCTCTCCATTTCTTTCATGTTTTCTATAATTCTGTATTGAAGTTGTTGCAAAGTGAGGGTATACCCTCACTTAAGTCATGTGCTATTTCTTAAAAATTAATATAATGCTTTCTTTTTTTTATTTTGTGTCTTTATTTCATTAGCTAGGTTTCTTGCCTTATGAGGTTCTTGATAATCATTAGGGTAATTAATAATAGGTACTTGCGTCAATTGGAAGTCAATGCTCCCACAACACCTAATAGTGCACTAAAACTAAAACAAACTTTGATTTGTGCATCAAGGTCCTTCCCAAGTCTCTGCCACTCATAGGCCACTAAAATCAATCCCACAAATCTAACACACCCAGTGGAGCTTGACTTTTTTCCAAATGTAGAAAACTAGTTAATGCAATAGAGATATTAACAAAGTAGAATTATGATTGAATGTTGATCAATTGTGCTCTTCTTTGCAGAAGAAGGTATCAACAAAGAACATCTCCATGTTGACGTATAGCATCATCTAGGGGGTAGGCTTAGTTGTACATCTACCCCAATTAATGGTCGCAGCTGAGTTTCAAACCAAGTTTGGAACCATCTTGGACGTCGTCCAATTCAAGAAAGTACCTACTACTACACTAATTGAAGTTGATGTTATGCAAGCCAAGCCTGCTTCTCACCTTCTATCAAGAGAAAAGTGGCCCAGTGCCATCATTCCTAATGAGAAGTGCCATTTGAATGAATAGCCATAAGCTATGTCTCAACTAATAAGGATATTAGTCTACCAGAGGCTAGGACTGTAACGAGGCTCAGTCTTTGATTGCCTCCACCCAAGTCCTCACAAGAGGCAACCAAAAGCAAGTCTGGACACATGCATGGATGAAGAAAAACTCATCCCATCACAAGCAAGGGAAGAGCTATTGTGATTTTCTACCAACTTGGGATGCCTATCCTTCAAATAAAGTCAATCATTGTCATTCCTATCTCTAACTTTTTTGCTCCATTGAGTAAACTAGAAAGGCATAAAAGCAAATCATAGGGCACCCAGTCTTACCTTAAGACTATGGCAAAGGGGTGAATCAGCAAACAAAACAACAAGATGTATAGTAAGGCTACAACTAAACATGAGGACTCATAAAGGGAGACCATCCACAGAGTTATTTCTCATCATAACTCTAGGAGGGACTACGAGCTTGCACTCCAACTGTCTAAATGCCAAAGGAATGCTACATGAGTAAGGCTTACTAATGAAGAAATCCAAGAGGAAAGAGCTCTTATGGATCAGTCCTCACTACCACATCAAAGAGACGGTGTGGTGACCCACTCCATGAGCAAGCTCTTTAATGAGGTAACCCGATTGATAGGAGAAGTTAGTCTCAACCCAAAAGTGAGACCTAATCCTCAAGATATGGACCATCATGCTTTTATAGAAGCCTTGGTCATAACTAAAATTTCCAATCAAGAAGTGACTATAGAAGCACTACATGAATAGCTAAGACAACAAGAAAAAGAGAAGGATAAAGCTCAAAAGAAGATCACGAAATTGATGGAAATGATGCTACAAATGAGCCAAAAGCTTGAAATGTTGGAATAGTCTCAACAATCATCTGAAGCAGTAGAGATGATAGAAGGTGCATCTCCTGTATATAAGATCTACGAAAATATAGGCCCTTCACAAGCATCTCCTCAGATGAGGGATACCCAATCCCCAACTTCAGGGATCCCTAATAATATGAAACTGCCAACATATATACAATAGCAGATACAATGAATGGTGGTTGTATAGTTGAGACAATAAAGTGAGACAAATAGTATAAATGATGCTGACGAACCATATCCTAGTCATCACGACCGAGTACCATATCCCATAGGCTATACAATGTCTATCTTCAAATAGTTTAATGGCACGGGTGACCCTAAATAGCATATAGCTCACTTTGTAACTCTTTGTGGGGATTCACGTAATAGTCCTTCATTGTCACTCTATCAATTTTTAGCAAGCTCGATAGGAGTAGCGTTCAAGTGATATGCTAGTTTGCAACCGGAATCCATACAGACTAGGGCATAAATGAAAGAGGCTTTCTGAATCAAGTTCAAAAGAGTTAGTGAAAAAGTAACCATTGCAGACCTCATCTTAATATCAAAACATGACAATGAGTTGTTCCTAGACTGCATCACATGGTGGAGAAATCTCAGCATCAAGTGCAAACCACCCATGAGCTAGTTTGAGGTAGTAAACCTATTTCTTGGCAATATAAGGGAAAAGTGGATGGCACCTTACCTAAGTGCTTCTTCTATCCACACTTTCCAAGACCTCATCATGCAAGCCAAGTAGCTGGAAAGGATTGGCCCAACAACCTTACTTGCTTCACAAAATTTCAAACTAATAAAAGACAAGGTGAAGCACAGAGAACTTTCCAAAATTGTAAGGATGGCATTTACAGCAACCAAGTAGAAGAAGCCTCTGAACCCCACCATAAACAAGGGTAATTCCTAGAAATCACCAACTCTTGGAGGAGATAGGAAAGTGGAATGTTCCAATGATTTCCAACAAAAGCTCAAAAAAAAAATTCTTTCGAAAGAGAGAGTGGGTAAATTCTTCCAAGATGCCATAATTAGGCCTCAACTACTAGAATGCAAAAGACTAAATGTAGCCAATAAAAAAAGATCACCCAAACTACTGTTCTTACTCTAGAATATTGGGTCGTACCATTGAAGACTGCTTTGTATTCAAAAAAAGGTCAAAAAGTAGTACCAAGAGGGCAAGTTGACTCTATCAAAGGCAACCCTATTTGAAATGCCCATTGAGTACATCAATAAAATTATTATGTTTGAGGAGTATGAACCACTTGCTAAGTTTCTCTTTGGCGAAGAAGCATAATGCACCCCCAAACAAGGGCACTTATGGAGCGTCTACATTTCAAATAGGTTGAAGAAGCCGATGAAGAAAATGACTAACAACCCTAAGGAGTCTAGGACAAAGATGAAGAAAACTTCATCAGAGCAAACTACCTCACCTGCTTGAAGCATCAAGAAGAAAAAGAGCAAAAGCAAGCAAGAAGAAGCTAGTTCAACCAAATGAGTACAATGTCAAGAAATTAGTCATCCAAGAATACATTGATGATTTGAAAGAATATGTCCAAGGAGAAAGAAACTAAGTAACTCTCGAGGAATTCTTCCTTGATAAATTAAGAGCTTTACTAGAAGACCTTGATGTGGGAGATGGAGAAAGTGAATTTTTAGTGGTAACGTGCTCCACCATATTTACTGTCAAAGGTTTTACAACCAAGCCAATCCCCACCTCATCATTTTAATAATGACAGAATTTAGGGTGCAAGGCAAGAAGAAGGAAATAGATTTATTTGAGATGTTAATAGTAAAATGAAAGATCCAACTAGTCTACTTAAGGGCTACTCCCGAGATGACTATCTTAGAGATTGGTTTGCTCATAAATACAATTATGACATGCTCAAACTACAACTAGATATTGTGAAAGAACTAGCCACAACTAACGTGAAGTTTGTCAAGGGGAAAATCCAGATGCTAAACAAACATATGCAAACTATGTCTGCCCATATGGAGTGTCAAATACTACTATCATGCTCTGCTAGGGAGTAGAGAAGGCAAAGCCTACGGGGTAATGGGGAATCACTTACCAACCCTCCTTGGGACCAAAATAATCACTTTGCCACTTACTCTAGAGATGGGTCAAGAAAACTAGATATTTTTTAAGACAATTATTTGAGTCTATTGCCTTTTATCACACAGTGACTCATGCATCTAAGGTAAATGCTAATGAATAGCCATTCTAGCCCCCATCAGGCAATCCAACAACAAATATTGATCCCGCTAGGTTTGGTGAGATCCCAATTGTAGAACTCATGGAAGATTCACCCTACCAACCTTAGAGGGATTATTCATACAAGGCACAAATGATGAATATGACTCTATATCTGAGTCAAAATAACTTTATGATTACTTCAGGAGGCCCTGTACCAGCAAGAGCCAAAGGAAGAAACTACATTCTAAGAGAGGATCAAATAGGCTAACTCTAAAGCTCATTTTGCTCCCATGTCAAGCCTATTTGAACATCCACGAAAGAGATGTCCTAAATATGAAGGCCTAAGGATAGTCATATAGCAGATAAAATAGAAGATTTCATCCAAAGAGTCTTTGAAGATCTCTCTATAAGAAAGCCTCACATTCCTAATTCTGACATTGAGTACGATAACTATAAGCCAGTCACATCCTCTAAAGATATCCAGTAGACTATTGACCAATGGCCAGAGTTCACTACCTTCTGTTGCATGATTAGCCTTGGTAGCAATTTCGAAGATGAACCTTATTGGACTCACGATGCAAGATTTCAACCAAGGAGAACAAATCAGGTCAAACCCAAGGTGGAAAGGTGTTGGCCCTAAGGTAAGCTCCAATACTTAGAAACAAGAACATTCCCAAGGATAAGGAAAAGGAAATTCAGATAAATGAAGATATCGAGCCTTTGTAAACTAAACCTACACTCAAGAAAGTGGAATACAACATAGTAGCCTACATTAAGAAGATCCTTATCATGCTAAGTGTGTTTGATGCTCTAATGATGTCACAAGAACTCAAGGATACATTGATGAACATCTTGCAGACTCCAGCCAACTATCTTGCACACTTCGCTGAAGAGAAGGTGAAGGAGTCTTTGTATGCACATCAAAATTCTACCATCACTTTCATAAATGATGATCTGATACTAGAAATAATAGACCTTAGCAGGCCATTGTATGTCACAAGGAATAGTGATAGGATCAAGATTAATTGCATCCTAATTGACCTAATCTCAGCAGTCAATTTCATAACTCTCCAAACTCTTAAGAGTTCTAACTCTAGATATGTGCCACCTGCCATCTGAATTTATAACCATCTAAGGGTTTAATCAAAATATCTAAAGAGCTCTGCGAGCCATAACTGTCCTTCTGAAAGTATGCGGGTTGATGAAAAATGCCAAGTTCTATGTGATTGATATCAATGTATCATACAAAGCACTACTAGGGAGGCTATGGCTACATGAAAACAAAGTTATGCCATCAACCCTACATCAATAGCTCAAGTACTTCAAGGATGGTGAAGAAAACTGAATTGAAGGAAATATACATCTTTTTGATATTCATGAGGTGCATTATGCTGATGCAAAATACTATTAGAGGTCCCATGCTAATAAAGGGTCAGCTTTTATTAGTCAAGTAAAACAAAATATTACTAGCATGATCTTCACTCCTCCTCACCTAGGAACTGATCCTAACTTAGACTTTTCAGATGAAGAAACCCTACAAATCTACTTAGGTGACTACACTTCTGACAAAAATGACAACATAGGTCAAACAGAAACTACTCTTCTTGTTGTTGAAGTTCCAAAAGGCTTATTTAAGTCGTTAGATGAATTGAGCATTAATGTCATTAAAGAATTAATGACTTTCTACATTCCTCTGTGGTGAGGGAAAAAGGAAAATACTATTTTACAAGGCAATCCCTTTTACCCTAACTATACATAAAATCCTAGGAACTGAGGATCCAGTGGATGATGGTGACCGTCAACTAGTAGCCATGCCTAAATATTTTTCAAATTAGCTTCATCAAATAATCAAGAAATCTGACTAGGGACATCTACAAATGAAGAGGAAGAGTCATTTCTTCAAGAATTTATGGCATGCTTACATTCTTGGAAGAGGAAACAAGAACACTAAAGAACTGGGCTACATCACTCCAAATAACCACACAAGCCTCATGGTCACCACTAGACTTTTGTCTAATTTTTAGGATGATTAAACAACATCGACACCCTCTAACACATACATTGAGGTAGTCACAAACCTCTAGGCATCACAAGAAGGTGACAACCCTACCAAGATTCCATCAAGACCAAAGAGAAGGGGGGCATGATGTAGTCGAAACACCCTCAGATAAATCTGCACCAAATCTCACTCAACATGATAAATCACTTGGTGAAGAAATAATCATTAAACTAAAAGAAGCTCCACCAAAGCTCAAAGATAGGTGGCAAGCCATAGTTGATGAACTGATGGACATCAACCTAGGCTAAGAGGAGGACCCAAGGCTAACCTTTATCAGCATGCAACTCTAACAAAAAAGCCAAATCCAACTCAAAATAGTGCTCCAAAAGTACATTGACTACTTTACATGGAGCTATAAGAGATGCCTAGACTAGATCCCAAATTTGCAGTCCACAAGTTAGCCTTCAATCTTAAGCTTCCACATGCCAAACAAGCACCTAAGAAGATGAAATTTGACCTAGAACAAAAGGTGATAGATGAAATAAAGAAACTGATCAAAGTAGACTTCATCAAAAAAGAAAAGTACCTAGATTTTGTAGCAAGAATTGTGCCAATTGAAAAAGTATGGCCAAATATGTATTTGTGTGAACTATAGGAATTTTAAAAAAACATGCCCAAAGGATGACTTCCTATTACTAATAATAGAGATCATGATTGACAACACAATGGACTTCAAAATAATCTCCTTCTTGGATGATTTTTTAGGGTACAACAAAACCAAGATGTATCCTGATGATGAGAAGCATACAACCTTCAGAATACCAATTAGCATCTACTACTATAGGGTGATGCCCTTGGGCTCAAGAATGCAGGCACCACTTATCAAAAGGCCATGACACAAATCTTTGATGACCTCATAAACCAGGTGGTGGAATGTCATGTGGATGACATAGTAGTCAAAACCAAGCCCAAAGACAAGCATATTCAAGACCTAAGAGTGGTATTCAATCGCCTTAGAAAATATAATTAAAGATGAATCTTATGAAATGCACCTTCAGGTATTATCTAGAAAGTTTCTTGGATTCATTATCAAACATTGAGGAATTGAAATTAATCTATCTAAAATCTAAGCAATCTTGGACATACCACCATCCAACAACTTAAAGAAATTGAGGTCATTCCAAGGCTGACTTGTATACATAAGAAGATTCATCTCAAATCTCTCTAGGACATGTAAGCGTTTCCCCAAATGGATGAAGAAGAATACTCCATTCATTTGGGATCAAGAATACCAATGAGCCTTTGGAGACATTAAGCAGTATCTCTTAAAACCACCAGTCTTGGTAGCACCCTTGCCTAATAAATGCTTAATCCTCTGCACAGTCATAATTAAAGGTCTCTGGGGAGCTTCTCATCTAGAATATTAAAGAGGGTAAGAAAACACACTCTACTATCTAAGTAGAATGCTAGTAGGGGCAAAAAGTAACAACTCTCCCATCGACAAGCATTATCTAGTGCTCATATTAGTAGTCAAGAAGCTAAGGCATTTTTTTTTCTCATCAAGTCATTTTAATATCAAATATTGATCCTATAAAGTACATAATCACTATGTCTATACTCACTAGAAGGCTAGCAAAGTGGGCTTTCATTATTATGGAATACAATATCAAATTCACTCCCCAAAGGGCAGTTAAAGGGCAAGCCCTCATTGATTTTCTTATAGTTTATCTAGTACTGGGCGATTCTCCATTGGGTTGCAAATTCCATGACAAAGAGATCCTTTTGGCTAAAGAAGGGGAGCCAGCCCTATTGGAAATTATACTTTAATGGGGCATCATCCATCAAATTAGGGATCAGACCAAAACTTTCACATATCAAAGCAAGCATTGGACTCATTTTTGTCACTCCTAATGGAGCACCATATGATGCACATATTCCCTCCTAAGACCATGCACAAACAATGAAGCTAAATATGAAGTCCTAATTGTAGGAATAGAAATGGCCCTCAACATGCAAATATCACACCTATATATTTTTGGTGATTCATAATTGTTCATTATCAAGTCCAAGGTGAATATAAAGTCCATAAATCTAAGCTCATGAAATACCATCAAACGGCTCAAAGACTCATGGGACAAATCCCACATATCCAAATAACAAAGGTTCTCTGATCCATTAATGCGGAAGTCGATTTCTTAGCCAAGTTAGCTAAGGCACTGGCTAATCTTGACCAAGGAGAGATCTTAATAGTGGTCCGTAGTAGACAAGTAACAAGCTTGATGTTCAATATCAAGGATGAAGGAATTAAATCTAAACAAATAGAAGAGGTTGCAGATTGGAGAACATCATTCGTCAATTACCTCAAAGGTGGAAAACTCTCAAAGGATAAATCAGTATAGACACAACTCAAAAAGAGAGTCATGTTATTTTCGTTTATCAATCACACTCTTTATAGAAGGTCCTTCAATCAATTACTTCTATACTATCTCTCAGACAAAGAAGTTAAAAAGGTTATATATAAGGTACATTCTAGGATTTGTGGGGCTCATCAATCAGGCCCAAAAATGATAATGAAAAATAAGAGTATAGGCTGCTAATGGCCCATGATGGTGAGGGATTGCATCGAATATGCAAGAAAATATCACCTATGCCAAATTCACTGTAATCTCATCCACCAACACTCAAATCCTCTACACCCAACAATATCCTCATGGTCATTCAAAGTATCGGGTACAAATATCATTAGTCCAGTTGCACCATCTTCTTCCAAAGGTCACTGCTTCATACTAGCAATAACTGATTATTTCTCTTAATAGGTTGAGGTGATTATGTTGAAAGAAGTAAAAGCAAATACTATTATCCATTTCTTTCAAGAAAATATTATGTACTTATTCAGCATGCCTCAAAGGATCATTTCTAACAATGGAACATCATTCAAAAGTTTCAAGGTAGGACAATTTGCACATCATCATAAGATAAATTGGAGATATTCATCCATCTATAATGCAAGAGCAAATGGCCTCATTGAGGCATTCAACAAGACCCTTTCCAAGGTATTGAAGAAAGTCATCATTAAAAATAAAAGAGACTAGCACCAAAAGCTTTCTAAAGTGTTGTGGGCTTATTCCTCCACATATCAAACCCCTATTCAATCAACACTGTATACATTGGTGTTTGGAACTAAAGCAGTCCTACCATTGGAAGTGCAAATTCCCTCTCTGAGGATTATTTTGTAAGAAGAAATCACAAAAGAAGATAATGTTCATCTTTGCCTTGACAAGCTAGAGTCCTTGGATGAAGTAAGACTTATAGCTCAACAAAGCCTAAAAATATATCGAGCACAGATGTCTAGGGTCTACAACAGGATGAACTAGCTCAAATATTTTCAGAAAGGAGAAATGGTCTTGGTCTTGAAAAGACCCATAATCCCAAATCGAAACAAAAACAATAAAGTTAAGCCTAATTGGGAATGCTCTTACATTGTCAAAAGGATATTTGAAGGGGGATCCTACCAACTAATTTATGACAAAGGGGAAAGGCCTATTCCACTAATAAATACCTAATTCCTCAAAAGGTAAGCCTCTGGAGGCAATAATAACAATGAAAAGTGTCTAAGTTTTATTTATGACAAAATATTTGACTTCCTCAAGAGAGAATATCCAGTCAAACATGCACCCAATATTTCTCGAGGTAAGACATGGACACAAAATTCTGCCCAATTTTTGTGATGATCGAGTCCATGCCCCCCATCAAAGTTCACTCCTTGTGTGGCAAATTAAGTCCACTTCTTGTGGCAAATCAAGTCCACTCTTTATGGCGATCAAGTCAACTTAAGTCCACTCTTTGTGGTAAATTAAGTCCACTCCATGTGGTGAATGAAGTCCACTCCTTGTGGCAACTCAAATCTACTCTTCATGAGAAATCAAGTCCACTCTTGATGGCAAGCCAAGTTCACTCATTGTGGCAAAACAAGTCTACTCTTTGTGGCAAATTAAGACCACTCTACATGACAATTCAAGCCCACTCTCATGTAGCAAGATGAGTCCATCGTCATGTGACAAGTCAAGTCCACGGAAAGGCCTATCTTTTGGGATTGAGATATGGGAAATACAAAATTTCAAATGAAATTTGATGCAAAGGAATTCCATAAACCAATAATAATATTCCTAAATTAGATGGAAGAAAACAAACAAGAGTTCTAGACAAAAAGGATAATGATAGTCCTAAGAGACATAAAGCCTAGTGATGCTTCTCGATGGCTCCGACGACCCAATAGCTACTCACTCATGTTTCTCCATCATCACCTAAGGAATCAAGTGTCATATTAACAAATGGAGATAGAAAAATTTTCAAAGAGAAGAAGGAGATGGTGGATCATTACCTAATGCTAGCGATGGTGGATGGATGCCCATGAGTGCAAACATCCCTAACTGAAGCATGATATCGGAATCACATCTGCAACAAAGACTCAAATCAACATACACAGAATATGAAACCTAGTAAAAGTTTAGATATCTCTTACCATTTGAATCTAAAAAATTTTCAAGAGGGCCTCCATAATCTTCATCGAGTTTTTCTAAAATAGAACATGATTTTAGTTAGAGAGAAGAAAGGAAGAAAAAAAAACAAACATGGGAATGGAAGATCTATCCTCCCCTGAGTGTTCACATATGATGATAGCAAACCTAATCAAACCACTCGATCCAAACCCATGTCAGAAGACTGGTGCACTGGTGTTGATGAAGGAAGGGTTGCCCAGGGTTCCATTTTCATGTCAATATTACAAAATGAAGAAATTGGGGCTCAACATGGTGTATGTGGTAAAGTCAACCTTGATGCACTAGGAATAGGAGGTTCATGAGTAGATCGAGGTGTCTCTCACCTCAAACTCAATCTAGAACCTGCATTACCTCGAAGACGGCCATCATTAATCTTACTAGGGGGAATGGGCTTCACCCCATTTGGCCTAGGATGATCAAACTTACTAGCTAGAGGCTTCCATATTTCTCGAACTCTTTGCCGCTTCAACCCTCTACTGCTCACCACTTGTTTTTCCTTGTTGTGCACACCAGACTCATTCCTAAATAGAAATTTTGGATCAATGTGAAAACATCCACCTACAGTATTGAACCATGTTGTAACACATAAAGGAAGAACCTTGGCCTCTCACTCAATATCAAGAATATAATACTCTAAATTATTTTAATAGCAAGTAAGATGTAATCAATAGCCTGCTAACTAGCCTATACATGATGGCAGTGAAGGAGTGGGGACATTCATAGGAAAGCCCTGATCATAGCCAAATTGCCTTGAAAATAGGTGTGGATTATAAGACTCTGCAGCTAAATGCTCCCCTAAGCAATGTAGAAGTACTCCACGTCACAAAGAGATGATGTACTCATACACTTCCAAAGATAATGGAAGACGAGCCGCGTCTGCCAAGATGTTAGAATTTGAAAGAGTGTAAGGGAAAGCATGCCACTCAAAGTTTTTAGGATTTCACACATGCATCCTGGCATTCTTAGAGGTGAAAGTAGAAGCAGCCATATTCATGATCTGAATCATCTCAGGAATAGGAAACAAGCATGAGTGACATAGCCCCTTAATTGCATCACTAGGTTCTACCTTAGTATATGTCCCCTGAAAATGAGCATAAATCCAGGCATAAATAAGGTGGATGAAAAACTAAGTTGAGGAATCACCTGGTCCTTTGGGGCTGTCAAGCATCACTCTAAGACACGCATATATGAATCTCAGCACTACAAGAGCTAGAGCAACCTGTCCGTGTGCCATCTTACAAGCCATCACAAAAGTCTTTGAACGAATGTATTGCCCACAATGAGGCCTGATGGAATGCTAAAGCCACAAACAGATGAAATCGGCAAAATATGTCTATGGGCTAAACTCTGGAAGGACATCCCCCGTGTCATGCATGATTCGATCAAACTTGGTAGGCTCATTCATTTGAGATCTTTCATAAAAAAGAGCAACCCAATGATCAAAGTATGTCTACTTCTAATTATTTGGGAAATGTGCCACCATCCAATCATAAATCCTGACAAGGTCATGAAGGTGTAACTAAAATCAAGGGACACATGATGGTTAGTGGGGACACACTCATCATAAAAATTCCCAAGGACAGGGATTCCGACTAACTATTTTATGTCCCATAAAGAGATACCAACCTCGCCATACAGAGTATGAAAACTATTTATGGCATGGTTCCACATCTCGACCATCCTACGTAGAATCTCAGAGTCTCAAGCATACTAACCATTGGATGCTATGACTGCCCCAAGATACCAAGACTCTCAAGTTGGGCTGCAAATTGGGACCACATCCTCAACCCACATCTGAGAATGATTTATTTATGGCTGGTTCCACTCTCGACCATGCTACGTAGAATCTCAGAGTCTCAAGCATACTAACCATTGGATGCTATGACTGCCCCAAGATACCAAGACTCTCAAGTTGGGCTGCAAATTGGGATATCACATCATCAACCCACTCTGAGAAATTTGATAAGACTGACATGGCACTAGCAAGTGGGAAGGATCACCCCCAAGGAAGAAAAAGCCATTTAAGATACGAGACCACAAGGTTTCTAAAAATTCTCATTGCCTAAAGCATCTGAGGGGTTCCAACATGAAGGACTTGCTTGCCCATCAGCACATGGTGTCCCTTCTTTAGGAAAATAAGCAAAAAGGTGATAATTGTCAAACCACACTCATTTTTTATTCTCCAAGGATTGGTATGCCATGACCATTTCGGCATTGGAAAGGCAGAAAGCAACATAAGGCCAAACTATTTTCCTTCTAGTTACGAACCCTCTCAATTATAAAAGGCTCCATAATGCCTTCTAAAAACGAAAGGAGAGAGAGAAGAAAGACAAACAAGTGAAATAAGAAAAGGGGAATTATCACAAGAGGATAAGAAAGAAAGTAGAGAACCTTGCCTGTTAGGCACTTGCAAAAGTAACCAAAAGTCAAGAACTCACTTTTGTTCGCATCCACTCCCCTTGCTATGGAAACTCACAAAGTGGATGCAAAGGGGGTACTTTTTTTAAGTAGTTTTTGCAACCCAACTCAGCCTTTCAACCCAATTCGAGCAAGTAGGATCTAATTTGAAATAAAAAATGATTAGAAAATTAGGCCCAGGATGACCCATGTTCTAGTGACTGAACACAGAGGTTTGGGTGTGAGAAACTCACTAACTGGGCACTTCTACTCTCGGTCAAACATCTATTTCCCAAATAAGCATCCATTTTAGGTGTGATTCATAGAAGCTAACTTGGATCATATTCAGGTGATCAAACCAAAGAGAATTTGGCACTTGAACCTAACAAACTTGATGCGATCTGTAGAAACAAAAAGAGATTTCTTTGAATTAATCAATAATTGATGAAATTTTTAGAACAAGGAATTTGTGATCTCAAAATATATCAATTTCAAATCCGAATATGAGATTTAGGATAACAAAATATTCATCAAATCTCAAAATCAAATCAATTGAATGCTTGATTCAAAGATCTCCTCAACCCTATATAAAGGGGGTTAGTGCACATGAATTTGATACACAGATAGAGAGAGAGAGATAGAGAGAATTTTGAGATAAAAGGAGACTCTACATAGATTGGAGGCCAAACTCTTGAAGAAGATATTGAAGAAAGCCAAGATGTAAGTCTTCCCCTTATCTCCATCCTCCTATTTCTTTGTCCCTTTGTTCCTTTTCTATTTCTTGTAAGGTATCAATGACCCCATACCTTTGCAGTTGCCCCCTCCTTCCTTCTCAAAGCTCATGGCCACCCATGTCCTCATTCATCTCCAAGCCATCACTTGCTGATCTAAAAGTTATAAAGTTGTTTGAGTTTGAACAACCAAACCCAGAAGATTGGGCTTTCAAACCACATTACAAAAACCTATCAATGTTGCATCCACACGTGGCTTCATTGTGAGGGTTACTTGGGCCCTGAGTTTAGATGACCTATGGTGAAGAGATCGGATGACTAAACCTCACAAAAGACACCTACCAACACTATGGCCACCCACAGTCCTTCATGCATCAACAGCCCTCACCAACAAGTGCACCACCTATGGCTCCTTGCATATCAACATGCCTCTATCACCACTGTAGTCACTTGTGGCCTCTCATGTATTAATAATACCCCCAACATCGTAGCCACTATGCGCCCTTTCGTATGATAGTAGAACTCCACCAACACTACAGCCATCCACGGCCCTTTGTATGATGGCAAAACTCTACCAACACCATGGCCACTTGCAGCTCCTAATATGGCAGAATCTTCATCAAAACCATGTCCACCTGCAATCTAGAAGGTTGACATGCCTCAATCATCCACCTGCACCTACCTACATTTGGATGATCCAAAATGAGAAGATTGGGTGCCCAAACTCTCCAAGAATGAGAATGAAAGATCAAAACAAAATAGAATAAAAAAAAAATTTGAATAAATGGTTTAAAGCCAGCCTATGATCTTACCTGACAATCAATCTGACTTAGGGCCAACCTGTACTCATACCTAAAAGTCAAATAATTTAGGACCAGCCTATGGTCTTGTCTGATAATCAATCTAACTTAGGGCCAGCTGATGGTCTCACCTGAAAATCAAATAGTTTAGAGCTAGCATGCAGTCTCGCCTGACAATTGATCTACTTATAGCATGCCTATGGTCTCCCTTGAAAGTCAAATAATTTAGGACCAGACCAGACTATGGTCTTGCCCTACAACCAATCGACTTAGAGCTAGCATGCAGTCTCCCCCAAAAGTCAAATGATTTAGGTATTGCCCAATAATAAATTCTACTTAAGTCCAACCTACAGTCTCACCTGAAAGTCAAATGATTTAGGGCTAGTATGTGGTCTCGCCTAATAATCAATTAACTTACAGTGAACTTGCAGTCTCACCTAACAATCAGAGGGTTTAGGGCTAGCTTACAGTCTCATTCAATAATTAATTCAACTTAGGGCCAACCTATGGTCTAGTCTGAAAGTCAAATGGTTAAGGACTAACCTGTGGTATACCCAAACAATCAATCTGACTTAGGGTTGACATGTGGTCTTGTCTAAAAGTCAAATGATTTAGAGTCAGACTGCAGTCTTGCCCAACAACAAATCTAATTTTGGGCCAACCTACAGTCTCGCCCGAAAGTCAAATGGTTTAGGGTTAACTTACAGTTTTGCCTGATAACTTATCTGACTTAGGGCCAACCTTTGGTCTTGCCCAAAAGTCAAATGGTTTAGGGCTATTCTATGATCTCACTGATAATCGATCCAACTTAGGGTCATCCTATGGTCTCACCTAAAAGTTAAAATAGTTTAGGGTCAGCTTGCAATCTTTTCCAACAACTAGTCTGACTTGGGGCTATCCCATGGTCTTGTCTGAAAGTCAAATGATTTAGGGTCAGTCTACAGTCTCATTCAAAAATCAATCCGACTTAGGGCTAGCCTACTATCTCGTCCAAAAGTTAAATGATTTAGGACCATCCTACAGTATCATCCAAAAACTAATCCGACTTAGGGTCAATCTGCAGTCTCACTTGAAAGTCAAGTATTTTAGGGCTAGCTTGTAGTCTAGCCCAATAACTAATTTGACTTAGGGCTATCCTCCGGTCTCGCCCAAAAGCTAGTTTGAATTTATAGCAATCCTACGGTCTCACCATAATATCATTATAATAGTTTGTGGGCTTTTGAACCAAATTGATTAATACAAATCGATCAAATTAAGGTTACACCAATTTGAATTTCAAATCAGATTGAGATGAAAGTTGTGATTTGAATATAAAACTGAGATAAAAGTTTTGAATAACAAGTTAAATTAAATCATACATAAGTCAAGGCCACATTCTAAATATTAAACTTAATTAGACTTAAACTGAGACCAAGGTTAAATTTCAAATCATCTTAAACTAAATCCAAGATTGGATCATATTTAATCAAACCCAAACGTGAACCAAAGCATAGGTCAAGTCTGACCTAGACAAGTTCAAATAGAACTAAAATGAGATCAAGCTAAATCCCAACGGGTGTGCTAAGCCTTTGATAATGTTCCAAGACCATGAACAATGGCTGATGTTGTCATCCTAACCCAAATTAAACTTAGCTCAGATAGAACTAAACATAATCAAACTAAGTGCCATTGGTGTTCTATAGAAGTCATAAGCAGCACTTCAAGATTATACCCAACTCAATAAGCAGTGTGTAATGCCACTTCAAATCAATGAAGTTATTGTTTATGTCTCATCGGCCATAGAAACACTTCAAATCAATAAAATTATTCACCTATGCCTAATCGGCTATAAAATACTTTAAAACTAATAAAGTAATCACCTATGCTTCATTAACTATGAAAATACTTCAAACTCATAAAGTTATTGCTTACGACTCATTGGCTATGGAAACACTTAAAACTCATCAAGTTATTGCTTACACCTCATTGGTGATAGAAACACTTCGAATCAAGTGAAGTTATTGCTTATGTCTCATCAACTATAGAAATATTTTAAATTAAATAAAATTATTGATTACACCTCATTGGCTATAGAAATACTTCAAACAAATAAAGTTATTGCTTATGCCTAATTGGTTATAGAAACACTTTAAATAAAATGAAGTTATTGTTTATGCATCAATGGCTATTGAAATACTTTAAACTCATGAAGTTATTACTTACGCCTCATCACCTATAGAAATACTTCAAAGAAATGACGTTATTCCTTATCTTTCATTGGCTATAGAAATATTTCAAATCAAATGGAGTTATTTCTTATGCCTCATCAACCATAGAAACACTTCAAATAAATAAAGTTATTACTTATATCTCATTGGCTATAGAAAAACTTCAAACTCATGAAGTTATTACTTACACCTCATCAGCTATAGAAATAGTTTGAATAAATAAGGTTATTGCTTATGCCTCATTCATTATAGAAACACTTAAAATGAATTGAAGTTATTGTTTATGTCTTATTGGCTATAGAAATACATCAAATCAATGAAATTATGGCTTATGCCTCAACGGCTATGGAAACACTTCAAACTCATGAGGTTATTTCTTATGCCTCATTGGCTATAGAAACACTTTAATCAAATAAAATTATTGCTTATGCCTCATTGGCTAGAAAAGTATTTCAAATCAATAAAGTTATTCATCTATGCCTCATCGACTATGGAAATACTTTAGAACTAATAAAGTTATCACTTATACCTCATTGGTTATAAAAATACTTCAAATCAAATAAAATTATTGCTTATGCCTCATTGGCTATAGAAATACTTCAAAAACTATGAAGTTATTTCTTACACCTCATTAGTTATGAAAAAATTTCAAAATCTATGAAGTTATCACCAACACCTCATTGGCGAAAACACTTCAAAACTCATAAAGTTATCATCTACACCTTATTGGCTATATAAATACTTTGAACTTATGAAGTTATTACCTACGCATCAATGGTTAATTGAAATACTTCAAAACCAAAGAAGATATTACCTACACTTCATTGGCTAATGGGAACACTTCAAATGTATCAATTAACGGAAACACTACAAATAGAAAAAGTTATCACCAATGTTTGGGCTATCAAAAACACTTCATCCCTCATTCCCCTTCCATGTCCTATCAAATGATGCCATCAATATCTGCCAAAAACTGAGTCAAGACCTATTCGAGTCAAGACGTGGGGCAGCAGCACACATCAAAGCTTCTTCTCCATCTTTTCTTACTCTTTAATTCTTTCATTTTTTTCTATAATTTCATGTTCAAGTTCATTGTAAAGTGAGGGTATACCATTGCTTAAGCCATATGCCATTTCTTAATTGAATACTTTTTTCTTTTCTTTTTATGTCTCTATTTCACTAGCTAGGTTTTTTGCTTTTGGAGGTTTCTGATAATTATCAGAGTAATTAACAATAGGCGCTTATATCTATTAGAAGCCAATATTCTCACAATACTTGATAGCACACTAAAACTAAAATAAAATTTAATTTGTGTATCATGATCGCTTCCTGGGGTCTCCGCCAACCCTAAGTTTTCTAGGTGTTTCTAAAGAATGTAACTAGCTGTAACCATCTCATTCCACATTAGAATTAGGTATGTGGGGCTCTCTTGTAGAGAGATCTTCAGAGACTCTTTTGATGAACTCTTCTATTTCATCAGTTGACATGACCTTCTTTAAGACTTTGTATTTAGGGCATCTCTTTCATGGATATTTGGATTGGCTTGACGCAGGAGTTGAATTGGCTCTAGTATTAGCTTGTTTGATCCTTTCCCAAAATGCCTGCTTCTTCTTTTGGCACTTACTAATGTAGGACCTCTTAAAGAGATCATAAATTTGTTCTAACTCAGTCATAGAGTCATTCATTGTCCATGCCGGTATGCATAATTCATCTCAAGTTGGTAGAGAACACCCTTCTATAGATTCTAAGAGTACAATTTTGCCAAATATAGTGGGTTGACCATTTGTTGCTAGACCACTTGATGGTAATTAGGATGGCCGATCATCAATGCTTGCCTCATATGTGTGAGTCACTGTATGATAAGAGGCCATCAACTCACATAATTATCTTCAATAGTGTCTAACTTTCTTAACCTATCTCTCGAGTAGGTGGCAAAGTGACCATGTTGGTTCTAAGGATGATCAGTAGGTGATTCCCTACTACTCTTTCTTGCACTTGGTTGAAGAAGACCTAGTTACAAGCCAAGGCGCTTGATAAGGAGTTCAGTTCTAGGATTTGTGCTTGGCCTAAGACGGCAAGTTACAAGGCATGCACTTGATTATGGAATTTGGTCACAAGCAATGTGCTTGCTGAAGTAGACTTAATTACAAGATGAGTGCTTGGTTGAGGAGTTCGATTATAGGATATGCACTTGGCCGAGGAAGAGTTGGTTATGATCCAAGTACTTGATCAAGTAGTTTGGATATATGCTATGTGCTTGACCTAAGAAGACAATATTACAAGCCAAGTGCTTGACTAAGAAGTTCGATTATATGCTACATGCTTTGCTGAAGAAGACTTAGACACATGCCAAGTGCTTCACTAAATAGCCTAGTTAAAACTAAGAACTTGACTAATGAAAAAGAAGACTTGGCTACATGCCATGCTCTTGATGAAGGAGTATGACTAAAGGCTACAAGCTTGGTGAAAAAATACATTGCCATAAGCCAAGTGCTTGACCAAGAGCTCAATTACAAGCTAAGAGCTTAACTAATGTAAAAGAAGATCTGGCTAAAAGCCAACAGCTTGACCGAGGAGTTTGATTGTAGGCTATGCACTTGGCTGAAGTACACCTAGTTACAATGCAAGAAATTTACTAAGGAGCTTTGTTATGAGCTATATGCTTGATTGCTGAAAAAGAAAACTCAGTTACAAGACAAGCACTTGGCCAAGGAGTTTAGTTACAAGCCACACACTTGGCTGACGAAGACCTAGTTAAAAGCCAAGCTCTTGATTGAGGAACATAGTTATAAGTTAAGTGCTTGGCCAATGTAAAAGTAGACCCAGTTAAAAGTCAAGCACTTGACTGAGGAGTTTAGTTACAAGCTTTGCACTTTGCTAAAAATGATACTGTGACAAGCCGAGCGTCAAAGCAAAGAATTACATTACATGCATGGACTTAGCTGAAGAAGACCCGGTTATAAGTAATGCACTTCACTAAGGAGTTTGGTAATAGGCTACGTATTTGGCCAAAGAAGACATACTTACAAGCATAGCACTTTACTAAGGAGTTCATCTATAGGCTATGTACTTTGCTAAGAAAACCTGATTAGAAGCCTAGAGCTTGACTAATGTGTAAAATATCTCATTTACAAGCTAGTTGCTTGACCAAGAAGTTTGGCCAAAGGCTGTGTGATTACATGAAGAAGACAAAATTACAAGCCAAACACTTGACCAAGGAATTCAGTTATAGGATACACTCTTGGCTATAAAAAAAACAAGTTATAAGACAAGTGCTTGATCGAGAAGCCCAGTTTCAAGCTAAACACTTGACTGATGAAAAATAAACCTAATTACAAGCTAAGCACTTGACTAAGGAGCTTGGTTTTAGGCTAAGTGCAT
Source organism: Trichopus zeylanicus subsp. travancoricus (assembly GCA_005019695.1). Classification (NCBI taxonomy): domain Eukaryota; kingdom Viridiplantae; phylum Streptophyta; class Magnoliopsida; order Dioscoreales; family Dioscoreaceae; genus Trichopus; species Trichopus zeylanicus. The sequence goes on from RXID01014364.1 coordinate 495,105, forward strand.
GGACGAAGAAGACCTCATTACAAGCCAAGCGCTTAACTGAGCTGTTTAGTTATAGGCCTTATGCTTGACCAAAGAAGTCTAGTCTACAAGCAAAGTGTCAGACAAAGGAGTTCATAGGCTACATATTTGGCCAAAGAATGCCCAGTTACAAGTCAAAAACTTGAACAAGGAGTTCATTTTATAGGCTACACACTTGCACGAGAAAAACCTAGTTACATGCCAAGCACTTGCTTGAGGTGTTCTACTGAAGGCTATGTGCTTTGACGAAGAAGACCCAATTACATGACATGCACTTGATTAAGTAATTTGATTATAGGTTATGTGCTTAGCTAAAGAAGACCAAGTTACAAGCCAAGTGCTTGGTTGAGAAGTTTAGTTACAAGCTACATGCTTGGTTGTGGAACACCCACTTACAATCCACGTGTTTGACCAAAGTGTCCAGTTGGAAGCTAAGTGCTTGACTAATGAAAAAGAAAACCTGGTTACATACCAAGCTCTTGATTGAGGAGTTCAATTATAGGCTATCTACTTGGTGAAAGATGACCCAATTATAAGCCAAGCAATTGATCGAGAAGCCCTATTACAAGTTATATGCTTGACAATATATAAAAGACATGATTAGTAAGTAACCACTTAACTGAGAAGTTTGCTTATAGGCTATGCACTTTGCCCAAAGAAGACCGAATTAGAATACCTAGTTATAAGCCAAGTGCTGACCGAGTAATTTGGTTAAGGGCTATGCACTTTGCCAAAGAAGAACTGGCTACAAGCTACGCACTTAGCCAAAGAAGACCAAGTTACAATTCATGTTGCTTGACCAATGAGCTTAGTTACAAGCTAAGAACTTGACCAATGAAAAGGAATACTTGGTTATTAGTGAAGCACCTAACTGAGGAGTTTGGTTATAGGCAACCTGCTTGGTCAAAGAAGACATAGTTAAAAGCCAAGGCTTGACCAAGGAACCCTTTTATATGCTAAGTTCTTGATCCATATGAAAGAAAACTCAATTACAAGTCAACTATTTATGTGAAGAGTTTAGTTACATGCTACACGCTTGGCAAAAAAAGACATGGTTTCAAGTGAAGCACTTTATAGAGGAATTCAGTTAAAGACTATGCACTTGGCAAAAGGTGACTTGATAATAAGCCAAGTGCTTGATCGAGGAACCCTATTGCAAGTGAAGTGCATGACCAATGAAAAAGAAGGCTTAGTTGCAAGATCAATCACTTGATCGTGGGGTTCGATTACTTGCTATGTCCTTAGCCAAAGAAAAACCAATTACAAGCCAAGTGCTTGACTCAAGAGTTCAGTTATGGAAAATGCTCTTGACAAATGAATACATGGTTACATGCTAAGCGCTTGACTGAGCAGTTTGACTTTAGGATACGTGCTTGGCCAAATAAGACCTAGTTACAAGGCAAGCACTTAATTGAGGAGTTTAGTTATCAACTATGAGCTTGGCCGAAGAAGACCTGGTTGGATGCCAAGCATTTGATCTAGGAGCCCAGTTATAAGCTAAGAACTTGATTGATTGAAAAGAAGACCAAGTCAAATGCCAAGTTCTTGACTAAGGAATTTGGCTATAGGCTATGTGATTGGTTGAAGAAGACTAGGTTTCAAGTCAAGTGCTTGATTGAGAAATTTAGTTATAGGCTATGACTTTGGCCAAAGAAGACCTGGTTACAAGCCATGCCCTTGACTAAGGAAAAGTTAGCACTTGACTAATGAGAAAGAAGACCTGGTTACAAGCTAAGCACTTGGCTGAGGAGTTTGGTTAATAGCTACATGCATGGCCAAAGAAGTATTGACTATAAGCCAAGCACTTGATTGTTTGTTAGGTTATATGCTATGTGCTTGGCCAAAGAAGGCTTTTTTATAAGTCAAGCTCTTGACAAAGTAATTCAGTTGCAAGCTATGCACTTGGCTGAAGAAGACCCAATTACAAAGACACACACTTGAATGAGGCGTTCATTTAATAAGTTATGTGCTAGGCTGAAAAAAATCCCAATTATAAGCCAAGCACTTGAGGAAGTTGTTCAATCACAGGCAATGCACTTTGACAAATATGACCCAATTACAAGAAAAACACTTGGCTAAGGAGTTCAATTGTAGGCCACACACTTAGCTAAAGAAGACCAAGTAACAAGCCTAGTGCTAACCTGAGGATTTTGATCATAGGCTACATGCTTGGCTGAAGAAGACCCAACTAAAAGCCAAGCCCTTGACCAAGGAGACTAGTTACAAGCTAAGTGCTTGGTGATGAAAATGAATACCTAATTACATGCCAAACACTTGACTAAGGAGTTCGATTACAAGCTATGTGTTTGGTGGAAGAAGACTTGGTTACAAACCAAGTGCTTGACCAATGTAAAAAGGCACAATTCTAGTCAACCACTTGACTGAGGAGTTTAGTTATAGCATACACATTAGGTTGAAGAAGACCTAGTTACAAGCCAAGTACTTGAGTAAGGAATTTGGTTAAGGTCTATGTAGTTGGCCAAAGAGACCTAATTACAAGATAAGAACTTGACCAAAAAGCCCAGTTACAAACCAAGTGCTCGATCAAGGACTTCAGTTATAGGCTACCACAAAGGAGACCCAATTGCAAACCAAGTGCTTGATTAAGAGGTTTGATTACAAGCAATGTGAATGGCCAAAAAAGGCCCAGTTACAATTCAAGCACTGGACCAAAGAGCTTGGTTACAATCTAAGTGCTTGATCAATGAAAAAGAATACCATATTATAAGGCAAGAACTTTACCAAAGAGTTCAATTATAGGCTATGTGCTTGGTTGAAAAAGACCTAGTTAAAAGTTAAGCACTTGAACTAGGTGCTTGACCAAGCTAAAAGAAGACAAGGTTACAAGCTAAGTGCTTGACCAAGTTAAAAGAAGACCAGGTTACAAACCAACCTCTTGATGAAAAAGTTCTGTCACTACCTACACACTCAGTCAAAAAGACATAATTGCAAGCCACGTGCTTGACCAAGGAATTTGGTTATAGCATGTGCCTAGAAAAAGAAGACCTAGTTACAAGCCAAGCACCTGACCAAGGAGCCCATTTGCAAGCTAAGAACTTGACTGATGGAAAAGAAGACCCATTCACAAGATCAAGTGCCTGATCAATGAGTTCAATTATAGGCTATGTGCTTAGTTGAAAAAGAAATAGTTACAAGCCCAAGTGCTTGACTGAGGAGTTCAGATACATGCATTGTGCTTGGCCGAAGAAGACTTAGTGACAAGCCAAGCACTTGACTGAGGAAGTTAGTTATGAAATATGCTCTTGGCCAAAGAAGACCGGCTACAAGGCAAGCACTTGATTGAGGAGTTTGATTATAGGCTATGTACTTTGCCAAGAAGATCTAGTTGCAAGCCAAGAACTTGATTGAGGAGTTCGGTTATAAGCTACATGCTTTGCCAAAAAAGGCCCAATTACAATCCAAGCTTTTGACTAAGAAGTTTGATTACAAGCTATGTACTTTGTCAAAGAAGGCCTTGTTATAAGCTAAGTGTTTTACTAATGTAAAAGAAAATCTAGTTATAAGCTAAGTGCTTGACCGAGGAGTTCACTTATAGGTGACAAGCTTTGTTGAAAAAGACTCAGTTACAAGCCAAGTGCTTGACCAAGGAACTAGGTTACAAGCTAAGTGCTTAGCTAGGGTAAAAGAAGACCCATTTACAAGCCAAGCATTTAATGAAGGTGTTTAGCTACAATTTTTGCACTTGTCTGAAGATGGCCCAATTACATGCCAAGTGCTCAATCGGGGAGCCTGGTTAAAAGCCAAGTGCTTGACCAAGGAGCCTGGTTGCGAGTTAAGAGCTTGGCCAATTAGAACCAATACCTTGTTACAAGCCAATTTCTTCAATGAGGAGTTTGATAAAGGCTACATGCTTGACCAAAGAAGACCCATTATAAGCCAAGCACTTTATGGAGCAGTCTAGTTACATATAAAATAGTTATCCAATGTAAAAGAAGATCCAGTTAGATGCCAACCACCTGATGGAGGTGTTAGGTAATAGGATAAACCTTTGGCCAAATACGGCTAGGTTACGAGCAAAGTTCTTGATCTAGGAAATCAATAAAAGGATATGCACCAGTCATAAGCCTAGCACTTGACCAAGGAGCCCAGTTACAAACAAAATACTTGATAGTGGGCTTTGATTATAGGCTAAGAGCTTAAATGAAGAAGACTCTATTACAAGCCAAACAATTGGCTAAGGAGCTCAATTACAAGCAATGCACTTGATCAATGAAAATAAAGACTTGGTTAAAAGCCATGTGCTTGACTAAGGAGTTCAACTACAAGCTGCATGATCGGTTGATGAAGGTCTAGTAACAAGCTAAGTCCTTTATCAAATAGCCTAGTTACAAGCTAAGCACTTGTCTAATATAAAAGAAGGCCTAGTTACAAAACAAGCACATGAGTAAGGAGTTTAGTTATAGGCTACATGATTGGTGAAGGAGATCCGATCACAAGCAAGGTGCTTGACCAAGATATTTAATCATAGGCTATGCACGTGCTTGCGAAAGACCCAGTTACAAGCCAATCAGTTGATTAAGGAGCTCAGTTGCAGGCTACGCACTTTGACAAAGAAGACTTGGTTATAAGCCAAACACTTGACTAAAGACTTCAGTTACCAGCTAAAATTTGGTCAAAGACGACCCACTTGTAAGCTAATGTCTGTTTGAGAAGTTCTATCATAGGCTATGCACTAGGCCTAAGAATACCCATAACAAGCCAAGTGCTTGATCAAGGAGTTTGGTTACAAACTACATGCTTTGCTAAAGAAGACCTAGTTACAAGCCAGGATCTTGACTGAGGAGTTCAGTTACAGGTTACATGCTTGGATGAAGAAGGCTCAATTACAAGCTAAGTGCTTGACCAATGTAAAAGATGACCCTATTACAAGCCAAGTACATGACTGACAAGTTTAGTTATAGGCTGCACGCTTGGCCAAAGAAGACCTTGTTACAAGTCATATGCTTGACCAAGGAACTAGGTAACAAGCTACACGCTTGGCGAAATAAGATCTAGTTGGAAGCCAAGTGTTTGATCATGGGGCACTGTTACAACCTAAGCGCTTAATCAAAGTGAAAGAAGGCCCAGTTGAAATCCAAAATCTTGACTAAAAAGATTGGATTTATGCTAGTCACTTGGCTAAAGTCAACCTAGTTACGAGCCAAATGCTTGGCTAAGGTGTTTGGTTATAGGCTAAACACTTGGTTGAAGAAGACCTAGTTACAAGCCAAGCGCTTAATCAAGGAGTTTAGTTAAAGGCCATGTTCATGGCTGTAATAAGTCCCAGTCACATGCTAAGGTCTTGACCATGGCTACATGCTTGGTCGAAGAAGACCTAGTTACGAGATAAGCACTTGATCAAAGAGTTTGGTTGCAAGCTATGCACTTGGCAAAGAAGACCTATCACAAGCCAGGCACTTGACATAGGGGTTTAGTTATGGGCTGCACACTTAGATGAAGAAGACCAAGCTAAAAATAAAGTGCTTGACCACGGGTCTCAATTGTAAGCTAAGCACTTGGCCAAAAGAGGCTCTTATAATAGAACTCACCTCTAAGCTACTACTTTGAAATACCATGGCCCTCTTATAGCCTTAGACACACCAAGACACTATAATTACCTAGTTCATATATAATCCACTAGGTATTTCAATCCCAATGTTATTATAGTAGAATCAAGCTTGAGCTATTACTTGGAAGTGTGGTGTAGCCCTAGCACAACTATTCATGCAACTAACCTAACCATATTTTTACCATGTTAGAGAAAAGAAAGTATGAACTATTTGGTAAAATAGTTCATTACATTAATCATTATTGGATTAATTACAAAAGGGAGTAGAAAAGGCTAGCTGAAACTACTTCCAAAATCATAAAATACAAGATACATGGCAAAGAGCTATGAGACAGCAAAGGTGACAACCACCCTATTGGCAGCATCCTTTGCATACAATTGCATAGGGCTCCAAATGTGCTCTTCGAGGTGCCATCCATGAGCAATTGCATAGTGTTCAGAACCACTCTCAAAACTGCTCTTCCCTAGCTTATGTGAACCCCACAACATGGTCCCTGAATGGCAACTTTGGGGAGATCAGTCCAGTCCACATTGGCCACTGTTCCTAACATAAGGGTCTACTAGTCCACCGAGAGAGCTGGAACACTTGAAGAAGGTATTCAAGCCAAGCTCCCAACATGCTCTCTACAGTGACACACACCATCTTGTTTTCTTCAAGCCAAACATCCAGCACACCATGCATTTTTTTTTCTACCCCATTGTGCTCCTCCATCACCATGTAATCCAATAGTATGGTCATGACCATCTCCTCAAAAGTGACAAACCAAGAGAAAAGAGCAAAGGCACAAAAGGATGATGAAAATTGAAAATAAAAGAGTGAAATGGGAGTTGCAGGTAGAAGGGGAGAATGTGGCCCTATTCTATTTCAAAATGGGACTGGGAACCCGAAACATGAGTCATTCCCTAGAGGAGACATCTCCAAAAGTCACCATCCTCACTCAAGGATGCCACATGGTGAACAAGATAGGCAAGGATTCCGTGGGATGGAAAGGAGTTGAGATAATTGTGGGGTATTGATCACCTAGAATAGCTAAAGGATCGCGACAAGCATTTTTGAAACACAAATCAGTTTGGGTTTATTTTGGTAGGTTTCAAGTTATGTGGATTCATAACCTCCAACAAGGGCAAGCCCCTTTTATTAATTATCCTATCAACCATCAAAAATTTCCTTCTTTGAGGTGATTTTTATCACAATAAAATTTAATTAAAATATGATCAAAACTGAGACTTGTATGCCACTAAATCTTAGCTAAATGTGAGTCTCAGTCAAACTTAAATCATGACTGAGTTTGACCAAAAATTGAGCTCAATTTGGATTTGAATCATTGAAAAAATTGGGCTCAAGCTAAGCCTAACCCAAATTGGCTTATTGGGTTGGATTTTTGAACTAAAAATAGGCCCAAAATTCATCTAAAACTTAGCCAAAATGACAAAATACAAAAATTTTATAAATAGACCCTTAAACTAAATAAATCTATACAAATGGGTCCTTGGCTAAATTTTTCTTATAAATAGGTCCTTGAAATAAGAATTTTACAGAAAAGTCCAATAAAATTCTATAATTATAAATTACTCCCACAAAATTGAGGATCCGCAAATAAACCCCTCAAAGGATCAATAATTATGATTTGTTCCCTATGAAATCTAGAATTTACAAATAAAATCCTCCAAAATTCTTTGTTTGTGAATAAGCCCTTAGAATTTTTACTATTTGTAAATAAGTCTTTCAAAAAATTTTATTTATGAATAAGTCTAACTTTAATACAAAAAAGATCCTAGAAGTTTCAAAACTTTATAAATAAGTTTTTTCATAAAAAAACCTCTAAATTTATCAAATTATAATTTAGTCTAATTTTTCAAAAAAATTGTAAATAACCTCCCTATAATTTTAGTATCTGGGATGAGTACAACCTTCAAGATATTATCATCTACAATAAGTAGATTTATACATATCTCTTCACAAGCTCATTCAAACTATGGATAAACCATACCTATATCAGTTACATCCTCATCCATCATTCAAATTCAAACAAAGAAGATTTGTTCCGTCCCAATTTCATCTCTTCAAGTCCTAAAAAATCATAGAACTTGCAAATCTGAGAATAGAAAGTTCAGAGATCAAGTGATTTGAAGGACCCGAGAAAGGAAAGGAAAAAGGTCAACTACAAATCAACTACAAAAAAGAAGAAACGAATGCAAAAAAGAAAGGTTAAGCTCTTATCTTTGTTATCCGTCTCTTGCACCTTCCTGCCTTTCTTCTCCCTTTTCTTGTTCAATGCCTACATAACCATGCCCCGCACCAAGCCATCTCTGGCCTCCTCTTCTTTGAGCCACTTGCTTGCAAACCATCTCCGACCCTAATTGGACCTCCTAAAACCACCTCTGCCTCCTCTCAGCGCAGCCACCCTCTGTGCCCTCCCGGCCGCCTCTCCTTAACCCAATCACCACCTACTCATTAGAAATAAGCTGACCAACCCCCCATGGCATCTGCCATTGCAACTTCAAGCTCGAGATTTCATTAGATTAGTGATTTGATCTAGAGGTCTAAATTGTAGCATCTAGGGCATTAAGTATTCAAGTATATAATAATGGGTAGACCATCGGTTTCACCCCACTTTCCATTTTCAGCCTCGTTCTCAAAGTGTCACAATGGTGTCGTCTGCAACCTTTGGTCTCTAGTGATGATTTTGCTCCATTTTTTGACAAATTTTGGCCTTTCTCCTACATCACATTGTGGCTGGTGAGTTTGAAGTCTATTTTGCTGCATTTCCATGACTTTGATGCAGCAAGAAACAAGATTCTATTTCTCTTTTCACAATAGAAGCAAAGTACAAGGCTTCTCCTTTAGCAGCCCAAGAGTGTGTTTAGTTAAGAAGATTGATAGAGGATGTTCATTCATCTATTCACAAACCTACTATCATTCAAGGTGACAATCAAAGTGTTCTCAAGCTAGCAACAAATCCAATATGTCATGGTAGAACCAAACATATTGAAATTCAGCATCATTTTATTCATGAAAAGGTGCTTCAAGAAATCATTGAAGTCTTGGATATGCGAAGCAAGGACAAAATCACTGATATCTTCACCAAATCAATCTCTAAAGGCCCATAGGGGTATTTTTGGGCTAAGCTTGGATTAGTTTCCAAAAGTTCAGTTTAAGGGTGAGTGTTAAATAATTAAAGTGAACTTTGTGAAGTTATTAGCATTAATTCTAATTAGATTTTTTAGAAGAAGTTATTTCCATAAAGTTATTATAGGAAATAACTTCCCTTACTTTTCTCCAACTTCTCATAACTTTCTCTTACAATCTACTATAAATATCAACATTGTTGTAATAGCAGACATCCCAATTATGCATTCATGTATATTTTATCATTATCAATGATAAATTAAGTTTAGTATTGCCCTTTATTTTGTTCTTCTTTCCATTATATGGTTAAGTGATTCTTGGGCTAGTATGAACAACTGTAACACTCTCTTGAGGAATCAAATCTAATTTTCCTTTACATTATTTACATGCATGAAAGTTTGCAATCATCATAAAGGGCAAGATTTGTTGCCCGATGTGTTTTTGATGATGACTAAACCGTATTTAACATGTTTGCCTAGTTGTGGCTACATGTAACATAGCAAGAATTATAAGGAAGAAAAAGTCCACTCATAAGCTTCAAAGTGATGATGGGCGTGTGTTTGGAAGCTTGAAGATATGAGAATGAATGTGATAAGAGAAGATGCTTCTAGAATGATTAAGTGGATTAACTCCAACTAACTAGGTTTAGTTTTTCATTTTTATGTTGAGTTGAGGATTTGAACATTAAATCTAGACAACTTTCTATTTGATACCATAGTTAACTTGAAAATATCTTTATCAACCTATTTTACATTTGTCAAAGTTAATTTAATTAAGTGTCTATTAACTATCTAACTAAACTTTTGCAAATAGACTTGAATTGGGTTTCTGTCTTAGTTTTGATTGTCCAAACAATGGGGTTTGAGTCATCCAAATAGGAGATTTTGGTCATCTACACTTAGCAAACATAGTTTTTGTGTCACATTTGGTCATATGAACTTAGTAGATAGAGACCATAAATTCTGTATGCAAAGTTTGCTAGTCCAAACCTTAGGTTTGATCATCAAAAAAGCAAGGTTCTATTCTCAAAGTAGTAATGTTCAGTCATTTGAACACTTGAGGATAGACATGATGGCTAGATTTTTTTACCATTGGAATAGGTTTAGACATGGCTTTAGAACTTGAGAAAAAAGGCTTGGGTTTATCCATAATGGCTAGTTTTTTATTCCAATAATTATATAGAGGATTGGCGCTTTTCTTGTACAAAACTTTTACATTTTTTGATTAACTTTTATAAAACATCTAAGCTCTCTAGGCCTTCTATTCTCATCAAGAGCTCTAATTATTATTTCACCTTCAAATCCTCACATTGCCCTTGTATTCAATTTTGAAAGACTATTGTAATGAGATTGTGATGTACTTTTATTCCCCCAATCATTGTAATGACTCCTAGGGAGTGAGGAGTGTGAGAGAGACTTGGCTTTTGATTTTGGAGCATCACTTGTGGTTTGCAAGGAGTTGTAAGGAGTGTGGTTTCGTCCGAACAAAGAGGCACAATAGTGGCGAGTTGAAGCTCTTGAGATCAAGACAATGACTGTGGAGTAGCTGCCGTTGAACATCAAACCACATAAAGATTGGTGTGCTCTCCTCTTTCTCTCTCTCATTACTTGCATTTTTGTGGATTGTTGATGTCTTTGATTCCGTAGCTTAAATTAAGATTCTCTTTGAGTAATTTATTAGGGGAGTTGAAAAGCAATTATTTGATAAAGAGATTGTAATGATTAATAAAGCAAAAGACCAATAGTTTATAGCTGAAGACTCTAAAATAAATTTGACCATCCTCCATGCATGGTTTATGTAAGTTTGTTGTTTGTAGTAAATTGTAATGTCTGTAAATCTTCTTTTTCTTGCCCATCACTAAAAGATGCCCATGCTTTGTAGCTAAAATCAGAATAAAAACAAGCTTGGCCATTCCATAGTCAAGGTTGAGCCTTCTCTTGACATTTTGGGCCAAAATGTCATTCATTGATTCTAAATTGAGCACCAACGACTGAACAAAAGCGCAATGCATGGCCTTTCCATTTTTTTAAATTTCATTTTAGCATGAAAATTTAGGCATTTATGACATTATTTCTAATCATTTGGTTAAATAATAACTCCCAGATGCCCATCTGTATCACCATCGCTTGTTTATGATTGTATATTCTAGAAGTGAATATTAAAATTACATATGAAATGAGCATATCCTAAATAAAAGTCATTGAGATAGTGTTGATTATATAGAAAAGAAACACATGAAAGATAATTAGAGTAACTTATAGGATTGAAGGACACAAACTTATATACAAACACTAAAAGTAGTAGACATACAAGTAGGAGTTGAAATATATACATACATGAAAGATAAATGGACTAACAAAGACAAATAAAGGACATAGACTTACAAACAAATACTAAATGTAGTAGACATATATGTAAGAGTTGAAACAAGTACATGTTTGAAGATAGAGTTTTTGTTATAAAATCTAGATCACTTGTTTGTAGATAGTTTCCTCGAGGAAGTCTGTTATAGCTTGCTTTATTATATAAGGCATCAAATTGAAACTCATTGGCTCTTCTTTTTTTTTTTTTGTTTCAATGTGGTGATGACAATGATTGAGGGCCCAGAAGGCAGCTAGAGTACATACAACATTGGAAAATAGTTAACTCAAAGGAAGGCCATGTCCTACAAGGGCCTCCATGATAAACCCTTTAATAGGGAATCTAGGTTCTAATTCAAAAAAGATCCAGAAAGCAAAATAATAGTGGTTGATCTCTATGATAGAGTTTGAAGATCCTCTTCACTATTGAAAATTTCAACTTGGTTGTCTATAGGAAATCCAAATTCGGAGATAAGAGATCTATAGGTTTTTCCCTAAGGACCCGACCAGACATCCAAACCCTAACCCAAGAAGGAGCCCTACACTACAATGGCCAAACAATTGACAACTGGAAGGAGCCCAAGCCCTTACAGTCTTAGAGAGGGAGCTTTTTCCTGCGATCTTGAACCTTGTTCAACACTGGCCAACTCAATTAGACATCTAGACCCAAATCCAAGAAGGACCCCTATTATGTGAAGCCCAAACAATCAACAACTGGAAGGGATCCAAGCCTTGACAATCTTAGAGAGGGAAATGTTCCTAAGTTTTTGAGCCTCTTTCAACATTGGCCAAGTGAGCCAGGCTTCCAAATGAATAAGAACCTATAAGCCCAAGCTACAAGTTAGAAAACTGAGTAAGCTCTCTATACTACTATCATTCATAGATAGAAGCATTTTGATCAAGGCCTACCACAAAAGTTCAAAAGCTTGGGCAACCATCACTAAATACATGAGCTATCATTGAGTTACAAAACCTTGGCTCAAATATTGAAGCTAAGTTATAGAGAAAGTGTTGTTTACACCTTATCGACTATAGAAATACTTTAAATCAAATGAAGTTATTACTTATGCCTCATTGACTATAGAAACACTTTAAATCGATAAAGTTATTACTTACACCTCATCGGTTATGAAAACACTTCAAACTCACGAAGTTATCGCTTGTACCTTATTAGCTATAGAAATACTTCAAATCAAGTGAAGATATTGCTTATGCCTCATCAGCTATAGAAATACTTCAAATCAATAAAGTTATTTATCTATGACTCTCATTGACTATGAAAATACTTCAGAATTAATAAGTTTATTGCTTATGCCTTATTGACTATAAAAATACTTTAAATCAATAAAGTTATTACTTATACCTCATTGACTATAAAAATACTTCAAAATTTGTGAAATTATTAATTTTTGTCTCATTGGGTATGAAAATACTTCAAAATTTTATGAAGTTAGCACATACGATTCATTGACTATGCAGAAACTTCAAAACTCATAAAAGTTATCACCTTTGCCTCCTTAACTATGGAAACACTTCAAACTTATAAAGTTATTGCCTATGCCTCATTGGCTAATGGAAATACTTTAAAATCAAAGAAGTTATCACCTATGTCTCATTGGCTAATAGAAATAATTCAAACCTCAGAGTCATCACCAATGCCTTATCGGCTAACGAAAATATTTCAACCAAAAGAAATTATCACCAATACTCAGGCTATCCAAAATACTTTATCCCTCATTCTTCTTTCATATCCCATCGGATGATGCTATCAATATCTACCAAAGATCGAGTCAAGACACCATTTAGTCCAACACACGAAAGTGGAACAGCAATACATATCAGAGCTTCTTCTCCATCTTTTCTTATTTTTTACTTCTTTCATATTTTCTATAATTTTATGCTGAAGTTTCTTCTAAAGTGAGGATATATCCTTAATTAAATCATATGTCATTTCTTAAAAATCAACTGAATGCTTTCTTCTTCTTCTCTCTTTTTTGTGTCTTAATTTCATTAAATAGGTTTCTTACTTTAAGAGGTTTCTAACAATTATCCTGATAATTAACAATAGGAACTTGCACATATTAGAAGTCAATATTTTTCACAACACCTGATAGCACCCTAAAACTAAAACAAGCTTTGATTTATGCATCGAGATCGCTTCCCAAGGTCTCTACCACTTTCGGCCGCCAAAACCAATCCCTCAATTCTTCTCCCTAATACGAAACATAGCAATGTCGCGTGAGATTTCTGTCTCCCTAAGCCTCACCTATTCTAAACCTCCTTGGGAATTGCATCACCAAGTGATACATAGGGATTATAGCTTGAAGTTTGTTCGAGGCTGGCTTTCCCAAAATAACGTTGTTTGGAAATCCTACGCTCATGACCAAGAAGTTTGTGAACACCATGGAGCTTCACTGGCTTTCCCATATGATAAGGAGGAGACTCACCACTCCTTCTAGGATTAAAGAGCCTCCAATGAATCCCATGAGCTCCCCACCATGACGTTGCAATGGTTAGTCACATCTCATTTGCTCGTATGCCTTGCAAACAAGTTGTTGGTTGATGACCCCATATCTACCATCACATGTTGAGTCAATGGACCATCTAGCATAGTTGTAATCACCAAAGCTTCATCATGCAAGATTGTAATGTGCTTTTGGTCCTGAATTACTATGGCCAGTTTTTAGAGTCCTTTGGCTTCTTGTTGGCTTCTTGCTCCCTAGAGAGAGCTCGGCGCTTGTATTCAGCCAAGTTCCCATTCCTCATCCTAGAATAATCCATGATCATAGCAAGATACCCTTTGATGAGCTGAATGGACTACTCTAGGCTTAGGGACACTTGCCACTTTGGTTCCATCTCTCTTGGAGGTAGTGGTGATAACCAATGTTCATTTTCCATCTCTACTTGCTTGATGAACTACCTCACATGTCCTTTCCATATCAACCTCTTAGTTCCAGCACTCTCCAATATTGTGGCCATAGTCACGATAAAAGTTGTAATATTTGGAAGTATCCACCTTGTTTCAATCTTGAAAAATTTTGGAAGATCTTCTTAGGTAGTCTTGATCCTCTATTTGAGCCAAGACTTTGGTCTATGGTCTATATATAGGAGTGTAATTATGGAACTCAGCCCTATGCTCCCATATTTTGGTTTTGACCTTCTTGTGCTCTAGTTTTTTTTGCATATTTGTGTTCCCTTTTGGCTTTGGATCCCTTCGCTTCTCTGTGAGCTATCATCATCTCTTCAACATTAATATGTTCCTGAACCTAGTCCATGAGTTCCATGTGATTGCAGGGTGGCATCCTAGCCATTTCATATGTAACTCATCCCATGCAAAGTTCATTTATTGTTGCAGCTAGGATATGCAGCTATCTAGATAATTTACTTATATTCTTACCATGTTGAAACATGGCAAGTAGTCCGAGACACTCTCCCCTTTATTTTGTTGAATTGCCAACAATGTGGAAGAGTCTTACTGACATGGTGCCAATAATATAAATTGGTTGATAAACTTGTATTCAAGGTCCGAAAACTTAATTATGGATCCCCTCGAGAGATTCAAAAACCAAGTTCAAGCTAGACCATGTAGCGTAGTTGGGAAAGCCTTTGAACATAGTTACCTTCATGGCTCCATGTAGGAGCATGCTATTGTTAAATGAGCTTATGTCATCCATCAAGTATTGGGTTCCATCATAAGTCTACATGGTGGTCGTCAAAACTTCAGTTGTGGAGGCTTAGATAGGATCTTTGGTGCTAGATCACTCATTCCACCATGTGAGGTAACATGTGGACCTACTACACCATGGATTCGCTGCTCTACCATATCCACAATCCTCTTTTCTATCTTTTTGGCATTCAAGGTGACCACCTTAGCTAAGGACAAGGGTTTACTTGGCTCGTAGTCCTCCAATGAAAGCTCACTTGGGTGTGATGGCTCTCGAAGTTGAACAATATCGCTCACTTGTCATTGTTGTTCCATGGAACTTAGTAGCATTCTCCATAGTTTGGGGGTTCAGAGAATCATCCTATTCTGCATTTGAGTTTGGGGTTGCCCACATATTCAACTACTCCATGTGGCGACTAAGTTATTAAGCACAGCTCTAGGAAGCATTGTTGGTCTTTTACAACCTAGCCAATGGTGAGGACTTTATTCAATAACTAGTTGAACTTGGAGCAAGCCATTGAGTTGTCCACTAGGTTCTCTCGAATCATCTCCATGCTAAAAGAGGGTCTTGCTAGGTCTTGTTGCTACCTCATCATAGGTGCATCTTTCCTGGAGCACTACCAGGAAGGCCTTGCTTCTATAGGTAGAGAAGAGGCTCCACCGACCTTAGTGGAGGATTCTTATGGAGCATCTCTAACTACAACTCATTGTCCATAGGCATTAGCTTGCCGAGTGTCTCCGTGTGAGCATTGGTTCAGCCTAAGTCTAATCAGAGGAGTGTCAGAGGAGATCTCAATGAAAGCACCACTAACATATAAATTTGGTTTGAGTAAGCCTTGAAGGAGTTGTTGTCAACCAAATGAGGTCGCTCCGAGCTCTGAGAATAGCATGAATCTGCAAAATAGAAGATGAGCTAACCATCAAATGACTTTTGGCAGAGATTGTGCTGATACTTAAGTTAGCATGGAATATGGAGATGAGCTCTAGCTATGGGAGTTGTGATCTTTAAAGAGAGAATAAATGGAAGAAGAGATGATCCCTAAGATGGACTTATCCTATGGCTTCTATAGATGGGTCTAGAGTAGTAATTTTGAAGAGATATGAAGGTAGACTTGACTTTCCACCATTATTCTTGTACATGGGAGAGTGCTTCCATTGTCTTTTTTGGGAAGTGGAGCGTGAGGTGGAGACAGAGGTTACTATCTGAGCTCTTGGCGACCACTCTCTGCACGAATCAAGTCAATTCCTTGGAGGAGGCACATCAACAGACCCTGGAGAAGACCTTGGGATTGTGGGAGCAACTGATGTGCTCCATGATTCAAGCTTTGGAGGCTTGGCCGAGCTTCAAGAACTTAGCATGATTAGCTGCAATGCTCACATGATAAGGATGTTGTGAGGAAGCTTGTCACACTGCAATCCAAGCTCCAAAACTTGATCAAATTATGGGAGCTGAATTTGGCTCTTCTGCTCATAAGATAGCTAATATGCCTAAAAATATGAGTTTTGGAGATCCGACCAAGTTCTGGAGACTCGACTAGGTGCTTATGACATCGAGCAATGACTTTAGTTCTCTTCCCAAGACCAAAATGACTTAGCGGCCCACAAAGAATTTGTTATCTAGGATTGAAACTATTTCTTAGAACTCAGCTTGAGTGGTCCGAGCTCTAGGCTCGGTTCTCATGAGTTGAACCCTCACATACACATTAAATACCAAATCACAACACCCAGAACTACTAGTAAAGAAACACCCACCACATGTGTACATGTATTTGGTGCATAAATCATGATTCATCTATGTTCACAACATACATAATTATGTTAATAAAAGACATTAGAAGCAGTAGGAAAAAACATGTTGCATGTAAATGATGCTATACAATGATCTGGTCTTAGTGATTAGAAGCACCATGGAAACAAAATGACTATGGAATTTTACAGAGTAGAGTTATAGTATAAACTATTTGAAATGTTAAAAGCAAAATATCCAGATCTTTTGGTTAGAAGAACCATTACTGAGCCACATCTAGGCTATCTAGCTAAAATTTATTTTAAGGTTTTACAACTCAAAATATATTTACAATCTAACTACACACAATGATGTTTAAGGTTAAGTTTTTCGAAAGTAGCAATCAAGGTATAATTTTAGCTGAACATAACAAACACATCTTTCAAGTTGCTTGATTCTCATCTATGTTTTGTTCGTCTAGGAAAGCAACACCCATTAATTGGCAAATATGTTTCATCAAGTAGATAACAAGAACAAAGCATCACAACTAGAAAACAATAAAACAACTGGGATGCATTTTAATCTGACCAAATTGTCAATTTTATTTTTCTTGTCATGGTCAAAAATAAATCCCCAAATTATTCCAAATCACTCAACCTCACAACCATCATATCATTCTCCTGTGCACAATTTGTCAACAAGATCCACAACAAATTGAAAAGCACATCCAGATTCATACATGCTATTCATAATTATTCCCTCAAATGGTGAAAAAAATTATTTTTTACCAACAAAATTAGCATTTCCAACAAAAACCATAAAAATATTGACTTTTGTATTTTAACAATGATCAAACTAGTGTTTACTAAGTTTATTGAGTTATAATTAGCATGAAAGATATTCAAGATTCATCCAAGTATACAAAAATTAAAGTCTCACAATTAATGGATTGAAGAAGATAGATTAATAATAGGTTGAAACAATAATTTGAATTTAAAGCTCACAATGATTTGAAGATCAATGTGGGAGCTCAAAATGTGAATTCAAGTCAAGATCTTTTTTCTTGATTATATATTTTTATTTCGTTTAGTTTTAGGATGAGGATGTGACCATTAAGGTCTTAGACTCCTATTTGATATGCAACAATATTTGAAAGTGTCCAGTTACTTTTGTTATATGTCAGATAGAAGTGGATGACTTGATGTTGGATTTTTTAACATTAATATTGTGCAAAATTTTGTATTCTAGGTGAGTGAAATTCTACCTAAATATTTTTGTTGTAAAAGTTCAATGCAAACTTTCATTTTGCTATTCCAAAACACTTGAAACTGGTAAAATTTTGCTAGTTCCCAATAAACTTCTAAAATCTGTCTAATGGCTAGTTTTCTAGTTCTTGGGGCAAAGAAAAAGACCAAGTGGAACTTTACTGTGAGCAATTAGCCATTGGAACCCTTTCTCAAATAGTTATTTGGGGGCTCCAAAGGTTTCAAATGACTTGATCTTTTCTGTCTAACATGAGTGAGAAATATCTCAAAAAACTCGTAAGCCTTCACAAGCATCTATATGTGTTCTAACCATTAGAGCTTAAGTTTACATCCTCTTTCCCTGGTGCTCAAAGTTGAGAGATATTCATACTAAGATTTTCTTTATCTCTCTTGTTCATTATCTTGTAACTCTTTTACATTGTTAGGAAAGAATTAAATGTTATTTTAGCTATTGAAAAGAATATAAATAATGCATAATTCTAGAATTTTTAGGAGTGAAAGGAAGTTTCATTTTACTATTATGTATCCTAATTTTTAGCCTAATTCTTCTTCTGATTCAACCTCTGATAAAAAAGATAGGCCTTGGTTCTATTTCATCTCTTCAACAAATTTAGTAATGAGCATAACACCCCCATTGTTCTGATAGAGAGAAGAACTTATAATTAACTTTTCGGAAAATTTCCAAACGAAAAATTTCAACGAAATCTTTCAATTTCTTATTTTACTATATTCAACTCTATGTATTCCTCTATCCATTGAGTATATTGAATGTACATAAATAGCTATAACAAAATTTTCGTTATTCGTATTAAAAGCTAATTCTGTTTTGTGGAGCAACACTCATGATGCAGGAAGATGGTTTATGAGTATGACTTCATCCAAACGAATTGATAACTTTAATTAAAAGTTCAAGTCCTAAAATTTAAGACAAGAGTCATAGAGTAGGTATAGTTGATCGTCGAATCACATATATCAGTTTACACTCTCTTCTCTTTTATTTATTTATTTATACACTCTTTTTATTTATGATTATGTGTGAATTAATTTTTTATTTAGGAATTTTATAAAACATAATTCACCACCTTTTAATTACCTTTTCGGTGTTCCAAAAAAAAATTGAATATAAAAATGATCAAACAAATCATCCACAAATCTAATCAATCCAAGAAACAAAATTCTCACATCTGCCTCGAAAACCAGCAAAGAACATCTTAGGTCTCACCCAAGAAAAGAAAAATGTAGGATTAAAGGAATCAAACAAAGAAAAAACTGAAACTTCTCAATTAAAGGCAGAAGACCGGGAGATCACTAGCCACTAACATGGGGAGGAGGGAATCAATGGGAAAGACAACAATTTTTTGTGTGGAGATCAAAGGCTTGAGGAGGAGGAGAGGCACAAAGACGATATGCAATGCGGCAAGGAGCGGATTAGGGTGGGAAAGATGATGGCCTCATATAGAAATCAGGTCTCAAGGAGACAGAGGACCATAATAATTGTTGTGCCTCTTGTGGCACTCATGTGTCTAACCCGAGGTACTAATCTAGTTCTTTGGGTTTCATTACAAAGTGGTGACCACAATGTAAAAGTTGAGTTTCGAATAAAACTCCTACTTTCTCAATATTTCAAAAGGAACTCATGCAACAAAAAATTAGTGTAAAT
Source organism: Trichopus zeylanicus subsp. travancoricus (assembly GCA_005019695.1). Taxonomy (NCBI): domain Eukaryota; kingdom Viridiplantae; phylum Streptophyta; class Magnoliopsida; order Dioscoreales; family Dioscoreaceae; genus Trichopus; species Trichopus zeylanicus. The sequence goes on from RXID01014364.1 coordinate 514,497, forward strand.
TTAAAATTTAAAAACTTTTGAGTTCCACAATTCCACGAATCAAAAGCTAGAATTGGCAAAACCCTACTCCAATTCTCCAGTTCCTCGTCTCCACATTACCAAACAGGCCATCTAGAGACGGTGACAATGTGCGCAAGGATGGGAGTTGAAACTTGGGGACCAGGTTTCGAGAAGGAGATACCTTAGGATTAAAATTGTATTTACCAGTGGATAAAAGGACTTCTCTAAAAGCTTTCAAGTACCCGTTTGAAAGGAATTTTTTTTACATATACCTACTTAAAAATTTATGAAATTACATATTTTTAACTCCAAATTTTAAATGTTACACAAATCCTACTTGAGTTACAAGATAGGTAACTCCTATTGGTAGAAATACATTAATTGTGGTCAATATTTTATAAATATTTCGTCTAACATGATTAATACCTTAACCACAGTAAATTTTTACCCCAACAATCAAATCAAGTAGAGTTTTTTGAAAGATTTGAAGAATATATGTGCTTTTAAGACATTCGAAATACCATTATAAACTATTAACGACAATTTTTGATTTGTGATTGTGGGAGGCAAAACTCCAAAACTTAAGCTTCATTCATTGAATAACCAAAATGAGATCACTACACTACAATTAAATTTTTCACTTTTTCAAACTCCAAATCAAAATCAGATAGAAATCCCAATAGGGTTAAGAGAAAACTCACACATACAAAGGCGTTATAAATAAATTTTTGCAATTATTTTTCTTATGAGCTCACAAGTATTTGGATCTTCACATTTTAAATTATGTTTTAACATTTAATAGATTATAATAACAAATGACAAGTAGATTTTTTACCTTCAAAAAAAAATAGCCAAGTAGAAACATATAACTTTTAAACTTTGAAGAATATAAAATTTAACAAACTTTCAAATAGATAAATACCAAAATCCCTTGAAAGAATGTTATTACCCAACTACCCTCCCAACCAATTACAAGATATTCACTTGAACCAAGCCTTATGACTAGAAATTTAGATGGACAAACTTTAAGAGAGCTCTTAAAAACGAATAAAAGATTGGTAATAGAACTGAGGGCATTAAAGAGAGAGAGAAATATATATATATATATAAAAATGGTAAAGGATTAAAAAAAGGAAAAGAAAAAAAAAGACTAGAATCTTTTCATAATATTTAGTTTAAGAATAGCTAGTTGCTATAGCTTTTGTAAGTATAAATTAGAGACTCATGAAAAAAATATCAAATACCTACAGCACCAGGGGTTGCATAGAATCAGACAACTTGATGGGGCTATACAAATTCTGAAAAAGCATACACTAGAGTCAACATTCTCAATCGAGGCCCAAATACTACACAAGAAATCAACACCATTATCCTCTAGCATTTGAGCCACAACAAATAGACCCAAATCATTAGAAAGCACCTCAATCCCACCAATCAAATGACAAGAAAAGCTATTTTTGTAATGATTGATTAAACCATGCACATAAATATACTGGAATATATTAAAATTAAGATTCAAGTGGCATCATTCCCATTGACCAGTTTGAAAGCTTATGCTTGTCTTCCAACTAATTAAATATCACCAAATCAAATGCTTCCTCCAGGAAAGCAACCCAAAAGTCCCACACAAACTAAACTAAGGTAAAGATACGAGAATGTTCTAATGCAAAGGATTCAATTGTTTCAAATGAAGATCTCACTTCTTCTTACCAGCCTTGGCAGCATCTCCAGCCTTTGCCTGGCCAAGATACAAACCAAAAGTTAAAATTCAAACATAGAACAATAATTCCTGGTCAGGCAATGGCTTATTTTTAGCCGACAAATAAGATCTAGTATGTCTCACCTTCTTCACACCACGGATCTTCTTAGCCCTGTTTTTCCTTTCCTTCATCTGCTTTCGTGATTTCTCCACCTTGGTGGCAAGCCCATTCTGATACAAAATATGAAATTAAATAAAGCAGACCAGGTACATAAGAAGACATGCACATTACATGTATTCATGACAGCAATCCAACCAAACTTTACAAAGTAAAATATGGGTGAACAAAAAAATAAATTTCTAATGATCTTCAGTCGAAATCAGGATAGCAACAGAGGAACAAATCCAAAATTTCAGAGAAGGCAAAAGTCAATCCAAGTGAGCCTTCCTACATATATCACAACAATATTGAGCACAAGTGGAAAAGCATAAGAAGACAATTCATTCCTCATTAAGCATAAAACTTCATTCGAATACTGATAAAGCATAATAATAAAAAAAATCAGAAATCCCAAATGAAAAACAAAATTCATTTCCTTTGACATTGTACTAAGCAAGTTGTGATACAATGTGTTAAACATTACAACAACTGTCTTTAATAAATTAAATTCATCAAGAGTAGACACATGGCAAAAGAGGTCAAAAGAAATAGCATGTTTGACCATGGTGGAAGAAAAGATTCACTGTTTTGAGACCTTGATTATGGTAATCACTGATTAGAATGTCTTCGAGCACTGCTGCATGATAGAGGATAATATCAGCATGGGAATAACAGAGCTTATACCACTCTGAAAAGTCGCTAAAGTTTTATTTGGAAGGAGATTTCAACTGTATTAAACTTATTGATGTGTTGTATGATATCAGAAGCTAGTCATAGCCTTCCATATGATAAAATCAAAAGGAAGAATTTCAACCAAAATCAAATAGTACCTTTTTTATGATCTCATCCATCATTGATGCCAAACAATAACTCCAATACATTGCTAGTAATTAGAAATTCAAATCCAGGTAGGTTTCCAGCTTAATTGTATCCACAAAATCTGGCTTTTCCATTACATCCTAAGCCATTACCAACTAAATTACTACAACTCATACAACTCCCCACCCTTTCAAATGAGATTAAGCACTATCACTCTCTCTTGCCTCTTTGTTTGCTCGTATCAAATGGCCAAACATAGAACCTTATCATTCTTGTTTAAGCTTCCATTTCAACTATTCACATCACAGCTGTCACACACAGCAATGGTTACCATTGGTCTAACATATTAGCAAACATGCTAGACAAAGTGGAAGAATGCATAACCCAAAAGCGGATGCTTCTCCAAGCATCTAGGCTATCACTTCTTAACCAGAAGACTCAATTCACACATAAATATAACTCAATAATCTGTATATTCTGTTGAAGAGAACAGAAGTTGAAGTGTCTTTGATATAGCAACTAAGTGATGAAAATAAAGGAAATTTCATTGTACTGAAGAAGGCAGCAAACAAAGGACCTTAATAAGTGTTTTTTGGAAACATTGTGATCACAATCTATTACCCAAATAACAAGCACCAGATAAAGCCTGTATTATACTACAACCATGGCAAGTCCTAACCAAAACAATTATAGCTCCTCATACACATATTTGCTATAAAATGTGTGACTTGAATGAGCACATTTGGAACAGGAAAAGTTAAAAACATTTTGGCCATAAAAACTGGTTAATGCAAGAGAACATAGATATTGCAAAATCTCAAAATCTCGAGATTTCAATTTATTGACCTATATCTAGCTGGTCAGCCACAATGTGTTGCCTTTTACCAAAATAAGCAACCAAAACAAACGCAAACTCCAATTCTTGAACTGGAAGGAAATAGTAAGGCTGCCTCCTAAGACACATTCAGTGCTACAATCAGGAGCGACAAGAGAAATGCCTAAGGGCAAGTTTGGAAAATTAGATCAAGTTTGGTAAATTAGATATAGTGCAAGCAATTTTGGTTTTACAGAAATTTAATTTGAAGAAAGAAGGATAAGACAGACTACGCTTCTGTCCTGTATTTGAATGTTACTCCTGGAGTACTCTACCATAATATACTGTTACTGAACTAGGGCGTACTAGAAAGAATCTGTAGTGACGGTAGTGACGAATACTCAGACCTTACCCATTTCCACCTACTTCGAAGCCATTATGTGCAAATCCAGCAGAATAGTGCATTCAAATAACCACAACATCCCAGAATGGAATTCAACAGCAAAATGCAAACAATTCTACATTTCTTTAGTATTATAGTATATTATTGTAGTACATGAATTAACAACGGTAAAGCTAGACTTGCTCGACAGTCACAGAGGAAATCATCAAACCAATAACAGTTGAGATCAAATTCTTGAGAGAAAACAAATTCAACTGAGGGATGTGAAGATCGTGTGCTATACCCTAATTAGCCGATACTTGGGCTCATACTTCTTCGCGCTATCAACGGAGTCGTAGATCAGCCCGAACCCCGTCGACTTCCCCCCTCCAAAGTGCGTCCGGAATTTGAACACAAAGATCGAGTTCGCATCCCTCACCTCGTACATCTGGGCGAGCTTATCCTTCAACTCCGCCTTCAAACATCACCAACAAAATAATATCAAAACCCATAAAAAAAACAATCAAAAGCAAGATCTCAATTACAACGGACCTTGGAGACATTAGCGCGTCCCGGGTGCAGCACGTCGATGACCTGAAGGAAAATCAGCACGAATTAGGAAAAATCTAGGGTTTCGAGATTGGAGACGAAGAGGACAAGGGTTTTGACGAGGGATTACGAATTGTTTCCGGGAGAGTAGGCGGTTAGTCATGAACTTGCGGGTGCGGATGGTGAACGGCGGGAGCTTGGTGTCTGCCATGGCTTCTGCCTCTCGCCGGAATCCGCCGCCGCCGCTGACGACAAAGGAATGAAATCGCGAGAGCGCGAGAGAGGAAGAGCGGCGAGGCTAGAGAGTAGAGAGAGAGATGGAAGCCGGGAGGAAAACCCTAATGAACAAAGGAAGACATGGTTACACGTGGTTGTAATACTTATCCCGAGGCAAAATGGGAAGAAGGATTTGGCCGCCCGACGGTAGAACCAAATCTGTCGCTCTGTTTCAAGGATGAAACATGGCGAACTTTGCATTGCAAGTCAGTGCATTTGAATTTGTAGTAAGAGTAGGTTTGTTTAGTGGGAACAGAAAATCCAAAATTTGAATTTGTAGAAAGAGTACGTTTGTTTAGTGGGAAAAGAAAAATCCAAATTTTGCAATCCTATAGTAATTTTCCACTATTTTGTTTGGATGAATTCTAAATTTTTGGTGTAAATTTTGTGTAACAAAAAAATCAAAAATTTGGATAATTAGTTCTAATATCCAAAATAGGTATAGAACCAAAGCTTGAAAAGTAAAATTTCGATCACCTATATTTTACAGTATTTCTCTTTATTTTACAGTATCTCTCTTCTCATGTAGATTACTCCTCTAAATATCATAGTTGTTCTATGTCGTAGTTGCCCTCCTCTCGCTGTTGTCACCTTATATCGCTATAGCTACTTCCCATAGTAGTTGTCATCTTAAGCTACTGCGAGCTTTCTCTAGTGCAAATTCGCATTAGGGCTTTGTGCTAACATCATCATTTTTGTTGCTTTAGAAAAAACATTTGTCGTTACTGTCGTTAAACTCTAGTATGAAAAATTAAGATTTGTTAATGCTCTTCTACTCCCTTGATTCATCATTGTCCATATGTTTGTTTGTGTTATCATGAGCTTATATTTTTGTTCCTCATGAAAGTTAATAAATTGCTACTGCTTATATGAGTTGCCAATTATGTAATTTATTTTCTCCTGTCAATTTGTTAAAAATTATAGAAAGCAATCATAATTTCTATATTCCAATTTGATCAAATTTAAGTGGTTACATAGGTGACAATGTATTTGAGCTTGTGACAAAGGATTTTGTCAATTTTATAGAGTACTTAACTAATGTTTGATTTCACTTGTGATTATGATGGAAATGAATCAATTTTTTATGCTTACAAATGATAGATAATTTGTATATTCACATAGGTTTGCAAATGATGATCAATAAGCTTAGTAAAAGTTAGTGGGTTACATGTGGGACAAAAATAGCAATATGGTGTGTGCCTCTGCTTTGTTTCTATTTTGGTATTTGTTAAGATTTTTCTTTGATTTTGACTTACTAGATTTACCTCATGTATCAAATGAATTTTGATGGAGCACAAATTTATTGCGTCTCGATCCAGAATTAGATCTTGCTCAAGTTTTAGACCACTGCTACTCCCTTTCTTAAGTGTAAGACAAAATCTAAGTCAGAGATTATGGTTCTAACAAACACCCTTTAATGCTTAAATCAAATAATATTTTGCCAGTATGCATGTAGAGTTATTTACATGAGGATGTAGAAGGTAAAAGACCAAAACCCCTCACATGTTGTCTCTGTGATATATATATCTGATTGAGTATGATGTGACAAAAAAAAATAGATAAATTTTGAGATTACCATTAGAAGGTTTTATCAGAGGGATCTAGTGAAGCTCCCTCCTTGTCTTTTTCTATCATTGTCGATATTAATATTTAGTGCTAGTGATTTGTTAGGAGATTTGACCCTTGCAAAGGGGTCATGATTAAGATTTTGCTATTAATTGCTTATTGTGGGCAATGAATCTAGATTTAATATTCATTACTTAATGCTTGATTTCAATCATTATACCTATCTCAAAGATGTATAGGTGATGAGTAGAGGAACGTCATGGATAGTGTTGTAGTGTGAGCCATGTAATGAGTATCAACCTCTCTCAATTGTCATTCATGTAGATAAAGGTACCAACCTGGTTGGGGTGTCAACCTAGCTAAGGTGTTGACCTAGCTTGAGTTTAGCGAGGGGCATTGGATCGATTTTGGGATTGGCCTAGTTCCTTCATTGAGGGCCCTCTAAACTTTGTCTTGTTGAGGTTGTCAAGGGGTTCATTTGATGTCGTGAGTGAATGTTGCTGAGGAAAGGAGAAGGTGATACTACAACATTGGAGTTGTCACAAGACCATGGAGGTTGATCAACTTGACAATGTAGCAAAGTCATAGAGACTTGTCGCAACAGGGTCATGGGGGCTTGTGACATGGCAAGGCATGGAAGCTTGATGTAGTATGGACACAGGCATAATGAACAAGTGACATGCCAACACCATAAAGTCATGATACTAAGGGCCATGGAGGCATGATGAACAAGTGATGTGGCAAAGCCATGGAGCCTTGATGCGGTAGGGATGTAAAGGCATGATGAATTGGTACCATTCAAAATTTTATATTCATTAATAAACTCCTAAAATTTCTAACTTTCGCAAATAAATTCTCGTGAAGGAATTTAACTATGAGAAATTTGTCCACCTCTTCCTTGGTCCCTTGTTATTGGTTTGAGGCTAATGGCACTTCTTCTACTTCACTAATTGAGCTTCTTCTTTGATGGTGAGCTCATGTGGTGCTACATCATGGCTAATCGTAGGTAGGCCATCCATTTCCCATGCAAAGATATCAGTCTTCAACAAGGAAGGTGACAAGTTCTAATTTCTATATAGTTAATGAACTTCCTACCTTCACTTCTATGGTGCTTGTAAGATCTGGTGTGACAGTAAGCAATTCTTCCCCATAGAGCAAGTTCATCAATCTTCTTTGTGCGATAGCGGTGGGCCTCCTCTGCTATGGTTGGCTAGTAGGATGCTTCTATGTAGCAATGTAGCAGCATCAAGTTGCATATTGTCACCCCATGCTTTGCCAATTCCTATGGGAATTTGGAACCGCATCACTAGGTAGTATGTGGACATTATCGCTTGAATCTACTTGAGTATTGCCCGAGGATATCATTATAGGACAAGGTTTTTGAAACCATAATAAAAGGAGTGTAAATTATCAATTTTTAGAAGTTATCTGCTATTAAAAAGTGTAGGTTGATGATGCCTTCCAGCTGGATAGAGCCACCATTGAACCTAACCAATGACATTGGAACAACTTCAAACAAGAGCAAGGTATGATCATGCAGGAGAATCTCCCCATATAGAGAATGTTAGATGGGCTCCTTTTGACCATGATCCTTATGACAAGGCATTCAACAAAAATGGCTTAAATGACAAAAGTATAATTGTGCAAGGTGTTGGCACTATTGTCACCATTGGCAGAGAAGATGAATCCTCCTTTTGAGAGTTCCTTATAGGCACACTTGATGCAGTCAAATAAGAAAGTGATTGATTGGAAGTTGAGGTTCTCATCAATGATGATGACCCAAATTATATCTTGCCATCGTTTCCACTTGCCCCCAAGTCAAAGCTCCAAATGCTACTTGGTTTGGTAACCAAACACATCCATTTTATAACTTTTGTCTCAATTTTGAGGATTTATATGCTTCATTAGAATCATCACTTGATTTGAGTAAAGTCACACCTTATAACCTATTGCTCAAATTGAGCAAATGCCTATCTACAACAAAAGACAAAGTCCACGCCTTATAAACCAAGGAGGGTGTACTCAGCAATTTTTTAACACCTAAAAATGCACTTAAAAGCATCTCCTAAAAATATAGGAAAGTTAAAATGTAAAGTAAAAAAAATAAATAAAATCATTCAAAACAAGAGCTACTCTAGATTGATCATAAGGGCTATTGAGAATTTAAAAGTTAAAATTAATTTGCTTTTGTTGAGACTGAAGGTTTTAGGAGATAAAACCTTACTCTAACACTAATATTCCTGGGTACTCCAAACATTTCAAAAATACCCCCAAAAGTATAAAAAGTATCATGAAAATTTTTTTGACATTTTTTCCTAATGTTTAAGAAATATCAACAAAAACATCACAAAAATTCTCAACAATTTTAAAATGTCAAAAAAATTATTTTTGACATTTTTTGTAGCAGTTGATAAGTATCAACTAAAACATTAGCTATGTTTTCTCAAAAATGTCAAAATTTCCAATGATTTTGAAAAGATAATGCTAAAAACGTTCCTAATGTTTCACATCAAGCGCCAAGAATATTCCTAGCATTTCTCATTAAACACTAAGAATATTATTGGCATTTATAAAAAAAACAGATAATATTCTATTTTTCATGTAATTTTCATTATTTAAAATAGACATCTTGTTTTTGCAAAATAACATATTACAAATAAAAATTTTAACACATCATATTTAGATAACTGAAAATTATAATCTATACTGCCAATTACATTCCGGTCTATGTTCTTCTACTTGAAAATTCATATCGAAAATTATAATACACAACTATAAATATTCTTCAAACCAAGTCCATTAACTATAATGCTCTTTTACTACCTCCTTAGCTAGAAGAGCAAGCACATCCTTTTTGCGATGCATCGAAGAATTTAAGTTTGAAAAGAACTATAAAAAGAGAGTACATGAATAATAGGATGTAAAATAATTAAAATTAACGAGTAAAACCCCGCAAAGCAATCCTCTCGACTTCTTTTATCCGAGCTTGAGACTAACATTGACAATATTAACCTGCAAAATAACTTGTCAATCATAATAGAAAAAGAAAAAAAAATTATTGAAGACATAAATTACATACTTATAACTATAAAATAAAAAAGGAAAAAACCGCATGATAAAAAATAATTAAAGCCAAAAAAAATCTGACAATAGTAGGTATAGTAAATTGCATCAACCAGACAAACATAATTGATACAGAATGATATATCCATGCAACACTATGAAATAATGAATTTATCATCATTCAAATTTATTCATCATGAAATTATGTCATAAGCATAACACAAATGGATAGTCATGACTGCAACATCCCTAATGCCTTCGCATGTAACCGCAAATTCCTGATTGACTCTGATCTCTTCGTAAAGAAATAAGAATGAATAATAACTGTAAAGCACAAGATAAAAATATAAATTGTAAATTAAGTTTTATGAACTACCTAAGGTAATGAAAAAATAGGTCGAATTCCTTTCGAGCTTGCTCGTGCACTGAATAGCTATGCAAAATAGCATTATATTGAAGAAATGAGACTGATAATCACATCAAGGTTCATTTTTTCTAGCATAAAGTCATCATCTTCAATATCATTGCCAAGATCACTATCCCAAAGGAGATATCCTCCTCTACCATTTTAGATTCAACACTAATAGATTCATTTTCTTTATTTTTCTTTGTACATTGTCACACTAAATCAAAAAAAGACACGTCAATAATTAGACCATCAATGTCTACCCTTATATTTTTTATGTCACATTCCTTAAGACGTTGGATGTTATACGATTTTGTCATTAAGTCTTCATTATCGACATCAACTGATTTGTCATAATGTATGTACACATACTCTCTATGGATCATATCCACAATTACATGTCAATCATGTTATACTAGATCATAAAATACTTAATGAGTTTGATGAGAAAAAATATATGACTTATCAAAATACTATTTGTATTTATATCATCTATCCTCATTATGATATTGTTGTCTATCAAATCCCACTTAAATAACACGTACCTAAGTTCGTTATTATATCAGAGCTCAGTAAAATCAATTACGACCCTATAAAATGTAACATCTTCAGACACAAGGTACATATCCTTTCAACTTGTAAAATTTTTTATGACTGCCTTTAAGACGATGCAACTATTTTTGAATTTGTTAATTTATCTTGTAGTTTTAGTGCAAAACTTGAATCCATTAATGAAATATCCCAAAAATCTCCTCGCCCACTTTCCAAGCACGATAACTAATAACGAGATCTCTTTAGGCACATGTATAGCATTACCGCTTCTTTTTTAATTCGCAATCGGCAAATATGAATAACTAATTAAATTGTCATATTCTAAAACATCAACTGAAAAGATGAAGTACGTTATATGCAATTACATGATCTTATTGTCCGTCCTAGTTTTGTTGATGAACAAATAATATTTGATGATTTATTTGAATTGTGTCTAACCAAAATACTTAAAGCTTTCAATGAGACACTTGAAAGCTTTAAGAAAAAGAAGTATGATAGTAAATCGACAAACATGACTTGATGAAATAAAAAGATGATTTAAGATGACTTGGAGATGTCTACAACAACTTGAAAATTTACGGGTGACACCAAAAAGACTAAGACAACTCAAGAAATTGGTTTTTGCTATGTTTCGCTTTTATTTATTTTTTTTAGTCAAATTGAAAAATTATTTAAAATAAATCACTTAGCGTTCAATGTCATATAGAGTTCTATAGAATGTTATTAACAGAGTTTTTCTAATTGAATTGGATATTTGCCTATGAACTAGATGCCCCATTTAGTCATATTGATAATTCAAGTTTTAGTCCAATACAAAATCAGACATCTGATTGGTTATTCAGACTCTTGCTTATTAACTAAAATCGGACGCTCAATTGGAAATTGGATGTTTGACTGGGATTCTAGTTCTAACAAAACCAGACGTCTGATTAGGCGATGAACTAGTACTAATAAATTAGAACTAGACAACCGGTTATTTGAAATAGATGTTTGGTTCAAATTTTTGCATGCCTAACTATTAGTTTTTTAACTATTGGAGCAAACCAAACTGAAAGATCTCATTCCTAACCACTAAATTCAACCTCAAAGATATAAATAGAATTAAAAAGACTTCTATAAATAATTTCTATATCTTTTGATCTTTGAAAAAAGTGATCACAATCTTTTCAACTCTATCTATTATTGAGCTCTAAACTTTCCATATTTACACCTTCCTTCCGAAGGTTGGGCATCGACATAATATTTTATATATTGAGCTCTACATTATTACTATTTATTAACTCAGTGTAGGGTTCACTTACCTCACCTTATCCTTCACCATATAGGTCATTACATTCAATATGGTCATACTACTCTTGGTTACCCTAAAATCATATCACTTGTCCTAAGAACTTTGGAACTCTCATTCCTACTTGTGATATCTCTCTTTTTCATACCTTCGCTCCTACTGATACCTTCTCTCATTTTATCCTATTCCAGATGGGCTTCAACTTAAGGGATGGTGTTTGAACTCAAGGTCATGCCAAAGACACTAAACAGGATGAGGAGGCAAAGTCTAACGATGTAGATTGCGATGAGAGAGCAGGACTTATACAAGCTGGACATTCACAATCCACACCCACGGGCTTTGAGGCTAACTTTGCTGTGAGGCTTGCACATCTTGAGGATCTCACTCAATGCACAGCAAGCAAGTAGCCCAAATCTAAACTTTGGTGGACTAACTATTAGAAGATGCACACATCATTGGATGAGATGTTAGAGCTTTTACACTCCTTGCTAGACTGCATGACTTCTGGACTGAGTCCCTAGACTCAGAATGTGCTTTTTTTTTAGTTTTGTGGATTATCTTTGAGTCTTGTGAATCTTGGTTTAGTTTATGGATTATGATTGTTTTATCGTTATATAGACGAGTTTAGGCATCATCTAGTTCGGGATCAGAATTAGAATTAGAATCAAGACTAGTGAACCACTTTTGTAAACTAATATCTTTTTATCAAAATTAACACTACAATAATTTAAAATTTAAAAAATTATTTAATTTTGATAATAATTTAATCTAAAAATGGTGTAAAATAAGTAATATTAATTTTGTAAGAAAAAAATTTAAAAAATGCTAATCCTAATTCTGATCCCAAACCAAACGGTGCCTTAGTGTTTTGGACTATGGATTTTTTAGTGTTTTGGTTTATGATTTGGTACTTTATGACTTGATGTTATCACTATTTTATGAATTTTTTTATTTTTATATTCTCTTAGATATCCCAATCTTAAAAATGCATCAGTCAAGGGGAGCTTCGTATCCTTTATATACAGGTGGTTATATATAAATAGTTGTGATGATATTGGTCTTACCTTTCTGTGTCTTATTAGTTGTGATGATGATTTAGCTGATATATACAAATTGATATCTTTACTTTGCAAGGGAGACTGTCAAATTTCAATCTTACATAGTATCCTTTTTGTTGACATCAAAAGGGAGAGAGAGCTAGGGCTATAAGAGTTAGAGCTATATTGATTTACTTTATTGATATACTATATGAATATACATGCTCATAATTATATTTGTGCTTTATTGACATCCGCTTTATGCTTTATACTTATCCATGCTTAGTATATGATCACTTCTACTTTAAATTTTAAGTATTTTATTTTGGGAATTTGTCATCATGGCAATTATTGTCCCTCTTAATTTTGATGATAAACACACAATATTTGATGATCAACTTGAGTTATGTCTAACCAAAATACTTAAAATTTCCAAGGAGATATTCGAAAGTTTCAATGAAAAGAAGTGTGATGGTAGATTGTCAAGCATGACTTAATAAGATAAAAAGATGACTTAAGATGGCTCAAAGGTATCTACAACAACTTGAAGATTCATAAATGCAAACAAAGTTAAGACAACTCAAGAAATCGACTTTGACTAAATGTAGCTTTTTCTAAAAATTTTTAGTAGAGTTGAAAGCTTATTTGAGATAAATAATTTAAAGTCCAATGTAGCATAGAGTACTGTAAAAAGCTTTTAACTTTTCTGACTAAATAGGACATCTGCCTATGAATCGAACATCCAGTTAAGTCAGACTAAAAATTTAAATTTCAATCCTATGGAGAATTAAATACCCCAGTGGGAACCCACTAGCAATTCAAGTTTTGGCTTATTAATAAAAACTGGATGCCTTGTTAGCCTATGAGTTAGTACTAATAAATTAGAATTGAAAGACCGATTATTTGAAACAAACATCTGATTTGGATTTACCACATAATTAGTAGAGTTGAAAGCTTATTTGAGATAAATAATTTAAAGTCCAATGTAGCATAGAGTACTGTAAAAAGCTTTTAACTTTTCTGACTAAACAGGACATCTGCCTATGAATCGAACATCCAGTTAAGTCAGACTAAAAATTTAAATTTCAATCCTATGGAGAATTAAATACCCCAGTGGGAACCCACTAGCAATTCAAGTTTTGGCTTATTAATAAAAACTGGATGCCTTGTTAGCCTATGAGTTAGTACTAATAAATTAGAATTGAAAGACCGATTATTTGAAACAAACATCTGATTTGGATTTACCACATAATTAATGATTAATATTTTTTACCCATTAGAGCAAACCAAACCGAGATATCTCACCCTTAAAGGCTAAATTCAACCCTAAATGTATAAATAAAGTTAAAGGAACTTTCATAAAAAAATTTTATATTTTCGAATATTCGAGAAAAGTGACCAAAACCTTTTCAACTATCTAGCCATTATTGAGCTCTAAACTTTTCAATCTCAAACAAGTTTTCATTTTCTTTTTTTTAATCTTGAGAAAACTTTGTACAAGATAACATTATATCGTTTATTTTTATTTTTCATTTGTAATTCACTCCAAAATTTTTTGTAGTGGTTGAGAGACTACTACAAATTAGAGTTGCATCTTGCATGTTAAAGCAAGAGGAGTTATACGGGATTTGTTTCATCAACGAAATGATACACTAGTGAAGCATTAAAATCCTCAAAATCGAAACAAAGGTCATAGAATAGAAACAATTGGTCTCCAAATCATGTAAAAATCGCAATATACTTTATTTCTCTCTTACTTAATTTAATTACTTGCACTTCTGATTATTTGTAAATTGACTTTGAATCATGATCGATAGATTAAATTGATTTTATTTTATCTAAAAAATTTTATTTGTTTTGAAAAATCTAATTCACACATCCCTCTTTTATGTGGTTTTTGTCATTTTAGATTTTTGAACTATTTGAAAAATATTTTGGTGTGAATATTTTTAATATTCTTATTCAAATTTCCATCCTATACATCATTGATCCGGCTTTATTGTCTAAAGGTGTGCCTTACAATAGTTAAAAAAACGTCCATAATTATAAATTACATTGAGAATAATTAATTGGTGAGAAATTCAAACCAACGCTTACTCACAATAAGCGTTGACAATGTCACGATTGAAAAGCACATAATGATAAATTTGGATCCATGCAATTTCATACAGATAATAAACCTCATGCAATGACCCAATTAGCCGGTCTATTTCAAATTTAGACTCATCCTCATAATTTAAAAAAAAATAAAAGTTACACTAAAATTTATTAAGATATATTATACAAAATATCATGTATTCTTTAGCTAAATACCATTTTGCTTTTTATTCTTCTGAATGAGTCCAATTCTACACATAATTCTTCAACTTCAAAAGGTACCTAGTATATCACAATATCTATTAATTCATAGGTATAAATATGTTACCATTTAGTATTAAATGCATATATGAAATCAAATTTTATCTCTCAATAGGATACACAGACCATTATTGCATAGGACAATCACCTCCTCTACCAAATGGACAAGAAGATGTTCTATGACATCAAAAAATGAAAGTGAGAAGATTTGTTCGAGTTGGCATAGAACAACAATCCTTTGTTGCTAAGCTTTGAAGTCAAATTGGCATCCATTTTTTTGTATATAACTGCCTAAAAATACTATTTATTTCAATTAGTATTTTGATCATATTTTTCAAAAGACAAGCATTAACTGCGATTGGTAATAATTACTGCATGAATATATAACAATCATGACTTATCAAACCTGATATCATCTGATACTTCGTATTCACACATCTAGAAATATTTACTACATAACCATAAGATATTTTTATATTTTTTTAGAATACTAAAAATATATTCTTTTCTTATTTACTCATGATAAATGAAATGAAAGGCAAGTAGATTTTACTGCCTCTTTCTTGTGAACGGAGTGTCTTTTTTTTTCCTATAGCCCTGAGATCCAACCGTGCATTCAAATTTTCTTTTAACTTTAGAGTTCCTAACAATGTTCACAGCACGTTATCAAGAAAATTTTTTTCTATGTGCACGATATGAAGATTATGTCAAATTTACAATGTGCTCCAATATATCAAGTCAAAGAATATGCTTGTCTTTTTCCAATTGCTCCTAAGGCTCAACATGTCATTTATAGTCCTCCCAGTCTTTCTCCTTTTCTTGACTGAAAGTGCAATTATATGGATTTCCATTTCATTTAGCACACCAATCGCTCATTCAATGTATCCTCTCTAGATGGCCGAGAGAGAGAAAAATCATACTCACATGTACCGTCGAATAATGACTTATCTAGCCAAACTTTATGATCTGCAAGTAAAAATTATTGATGACACTTATAGCAAAACTTATGATCATACTTCAACCAATAAGAGCACGTATTCTTCCCACTGACTAAACTTCTATCCTCTTGTCATATAAGTTGACATATATATATATATATATATGCAAAAAAATTATTAATAGTCTACATCAATGTTGCATGCATACAAAATATTTCTTCGTTTACATCATATGTTGACACGGCTAGTTTCTATAATTTCTTTAAATTCTTCTATCAAGAGTTGTAAATATATATTTCTATCATTTTTTGAGTCTCTTAGTCCCTCCATAAGCATGGACAAGATAAATAATGATTGCTCATACATAACCATGCAAGTAAACTGTATGGAACAAAACCATGGGGCATGTGTTGTGCAATATTCTTATTATCTGGAAAAGGTTGAATCTATCTAAGACTAAACCTAATCATATATTATGGCAGTCCATTGTAAAGTCAAAATACTTATTATCAAAATTCTTCTAAATCATACTATCTACTAGATATCATAATAATCCATCTATAAACAGCCTTCTATATGTCACCTCATATGAAGAGTCTAACATGAAAAGCCATTACAGTCTCAGTTTCAAAGGAAAATGTCTAATTACCTTCATTAGTATATTTTGTACTTCTTGACTTTCAACACCACCTTGAGTTTCCACTTGCTTTTATTATGATTATTTACAATGCTTGTAACGCAGTGGGAGAGGGCACAAAGGATAGGGAGAAGATCACCGTCTTTTCACCACGATAAATCCTTAAATCTACAAGAAAGATGGAAAAAAAATCTAAAATAAAATAATATTATTGATAAAAAAATTTCTCACTTTATTACAATCTTAGATTATATATATAACTCTCTAATAAACTTAGAGTTCTACTTGGTGTAGACGAAAAATAAGACTTAAACTCTACCAAGAATTCTACATAGTATATCTTAAATAAAAAAAATCTAAATCCTATTTCTTATTGGGTTAGGATTGTTATTGACTCAAACTTCTAAATAAACCCTAATTTTGACAAATACAGATATCGAATTAGCTAAAAATAGTAAATAAGAACATTATAAAAATCAATCTTAGCTTTCTAATGGATGGTTATTTGCTGAATTTGCACTATAGCTGTACCAATTTTGATGATCAAAATTGGAGTTGAAATTCAACTTTGAATTACATCTCTAATTTTACAGTAAAAAAGATGTAAGTATCCTATATCAGACTTCGTCCACTTGTAAAAAACTTATTTCCAAGTCGAAGTCTCCATTATTGTAGTTGTGCTCTTTTTGAACTCTTTCTAGTACAAAACTTGTTGATAAAGACCAACTAGACTTTATGAAAATATATCAATTGTTTGATCCTTGTTCTTCCAATACGTCAACCTGTTTGTCTCTACTATTATTGATACTTGCATTTTTACTCAACTCCTAAAAATAGTCTTTATGGCCTGTAAATTTTTATATTTAATTCTATATCTCAAATAATCATAATAAATTTTTACATATGATGAATAACAACTAAAATCAAGTATTATTTCATCATCTTTAAGTGATAAAAAAATTTGTGGTATTTTCACATCTTCACTAGTAAATTTTGAATAAGATAATTAGCTCTCTTCAAATATAGTATTGTGATTTGTATCACTAGTAACTTTACAACTTTGATTGAAATTCTCAATATATGCAAATGATTTCTCTTATAAACTAAATTTTTTTTAGAACTATTAGTATGCATGTACAAATTCTCATTTGGACTTACTTCATCCATAGGAAAGATATTTAAAATTATCTTTTTACTATCATCTTCTTTTCTGGCATTCATCATTATAAAGGAATAAGATTTAATATAGAAAAAAATTATAGTAGAATCCATGATAACACTAACCTCTGAATAATTTATCTCGAAATTTGTAATTTTCTTTTGAAATTTTTGAAAAGCCAAATTGAATTTTACCCTTTCTTGAATCTCATGCTTTAATTTCGTACGTAGTACCTCATAATGAATAAACTAGTCCTCTTGTAGAAATTTTCTTTTTAAAAGGTGTCGTATCTCTAACCATATTTGTAGTTTTTGATGACCTTCTTTTCCACGTCGTTGTTGAAGTTGTTCCTACCATGATGAAATTTATTCCTTGAGTTTTAATTCAACCATCTTAATTTTTATTATCTCAGAAACCTTTATACGCTTGAAGAAGTCTTTTAAGTTGTTATGTCCAATCGAAAAAGTTTTCATATCCATGAAAACCAGAAAGCTGATTTAAAGAAGTTGTCTCATGTGATAATCTTCAAAATGTCGAACCACAAGCCTTTTCCATGATCAATTGATAAACTTAGTTCTGATTTTCAATCTACTTCAAAATTTCATACTTCCTAATGATAGAATCAAGAAAACTTTATTTGATCAAATCTTGAATTTGATAATCTTCTAAATCACCATCCATGGAATTGTCACCAACTATAATCAATAGAATTGAGCTCATGAACAACCTCGCTATGATACCACTTGATGCAGTGGGGAAAGATATGAGAAATAGGGAGAAGATCATCATCTTCTCATGACAATAGATCCTTGAATCCACAAGGAAGATGAAGAGAAACAAACCCAAAATATGATAATATCATTGATAGAAAAACTCTCCATTTGTTACAATCTTGGGTTGTATATATATTTCTCTAATAAACTTAGAGTTTTACTTGGTGTAGACTAAAAATAGAACTTAAATTCCACCAAAAATTTCGCTTAACATATTTTAAATAAAAAGATCTAAATCCTATTCCTTATTAGGCTAGAATTATTATTGACTCAAACTACTAAATAAACCCTAATTTTGACTAATACAGATATCGAATTAGTCAAAATAGTAAATAAGAAAATTATAAGTATCGATCTCAACTTTTCAACAAATAGTTATTTGCTGAATTTGGATGAAGATTCTAAGAGATATGGCCTTTGAATTGTAAATGTACCAATTCTGACGAATCATAATTGGAGTTAAAATTTAATTTGAACTAGATCTCTAATTTTATTATAAAAAAAATGTAGTTGTCCAACATCAGCTTGTAACATGTATATATTTGATGCACTCCCATTCTTGTAGAGCATTAATGATTGGGACAAACATAAATTTTTGTATATCCAAGACCCAAATCCTTTAAATATTCCAAGTTTCACGATAAGAACATGAAAATAAACTTAACTCATAGAATCTCTCTTTTCAAAATCTTTAATAAGATACCGAATGATTTGTTACTCTATAAACATTTGACCTTCATGATCATTAATCACATGATAAAAGATAAAAATGTGAAATTCTTACATTCATAATACAATTCTCTATTAGGTTCATTTAGTAATTTGAAAAATTTCACATCATTTTTCATAAAAACTTCTATTGGTATTTCTCTGGTTACAATGCCAAATGCATCGTGGAATGAACATTTGATTTCATTCCCATCTTCAACATATACTACAACTAGCTTTGCAAGCTACCTATATTACATTTTCTGTCAGTATTAGGACTCTTCTCTATGAAAATTCAATTCTTATATAATAAACTTTATCCCCTTACTATCAAGTGTTCGTGAACCTTTTTCTGTATCCGATTGTATATATTCACACAATCAATGCATAGATACATTATTATCTAATTAGATCCCTTACTCTGTAGGCATATTTAGAAAAGACTCTAATTTCTTCAATGTATTTGTGATTCAACTGATTTTTTTATCTTGATTTAACTCTTTTCTATTGAAATTCTAACTGATGTAATACTTGTTGATGTGGTAAGAATAGTAGAAGGAAAATATAAAGTTGGCATAGTAAATCAATGACATTACACATAAATTTCAATAGAAGGCTGAAAGAGTAAATCAATGATAATACATAGCAGATTTGGTTTATTATAATTCTTTTTCTCAAGCATATAACTCTTAACAATAAACTTTAAAACATTTGGCAATTAATTAGTGGCATAGCATCATGTAAAATATCTTATACATAGATGAAAAATGAACACATATTTTATCTTAAGATTGACCAAGACCTTCTAAGCATTTCTCAATCCTCATAAAGCATTCAACCACAACAAACCTATTTCTAACATAAGATATATGACACGAAGGTTTAGATGCTTCTTAAGCATTCAACCACTGGAAACTTATAACTAATAATTAGGGGTGAGCATAACCGGTTAACCGTACCAATTTTGCTCATTTTAGAATCGGAACCGAATTTCGGTTCTCAACAAATTGAGAACCGGAATCGTACCGGTTTAGGTAAAGAACCGATTTTTCGATTCTGATTCTAAACTAGTTCTAAACCGGTTCTAACATCGGTATACCAGAGCTCTGGCATCGCTGCTCTGGCGATGGAAGGAGGAGAAATCGGAGCAAGTGGCGACGACATCGGAGAAAGTGATGGGCCTGGCGATGACCAGCGAGGGCGAGAGCGAGGCGGCATCGCTGCGAGCTCGGGGGCGAGGGCGAGGGCGAGGGTGACGCGGCGTCGCTGCGAGCTCGAGGGCGAGGGCAAGGCCGAGGCCGAGGCCGAGGCAGTGTCGGCGCGTTATTGCGAGTGTGAGGGCGAGGCGAGGGTGAGGCTGAGGCGGTGTCGGCGCGTTGCTGCGAGCGCAGGGGCGAGGCGAGAGCGAGGCGGCGCAGCAATTAGGGTTAGGGTTAGGGTTTTGTTTGAATATATATATATAGGGTAAAACTGGTACGGTTCCGATTCACCGATTTTTCAGATAATGCAAAACCGGAACCAGAACCGGTTTTCCGATTCTGTTAAATTTAAGAATCGGAACCGTACTGGTTTGATTTGAGAACCAATTTTTCGGTACGATTCTCAACCGGTACGGTTCAGTATACTGATTTTTCGATTTTTTTACTCACTCCTACTAATAACATATAATTTTTAGGTCCGGTAGATGGCTTGGAAAAAATCCTTCTTTTGAGTCTGATGGAACGGATTACTTTTCCAATTCTTAGGGATTTGAAGCTCAATTAGATACATGCTTCTTAAGAATTACACATAACCCACCACCCCCACACAGGTACTTTTATCAATCGCTAGACTTCCTGCTCTCTCTTCCTTTTTTCTTTTGAGTTGCAAATATTGAATTACTGCCTGATTGCATAATACTAAGATAATAAGATTGGATTGATTATCTCTCTATTATGAGCATTAATGATAGAATAGTAATACTTTATTGACAGTATTATTTAGTTTTCGACAAATAAAAATGACATGGACTGATCTTGATCTTGATCCTGATCCCAAATCAAACAGGGACTTGGATATTTGCTAGTATTTTTGACAAATACAGTTTTTTTTAGTACTATTATAAAATACCTATAGAGTTCAGTGAAAAACGTTGAGAAAACTTTTTTCCGATCGCCTAAATATAATCATTGCTAAAAAGTCCTTTTATTGTAGTGTAAAAATATAAAATTTATTTTTTTAATTAAGTTTTTAAAATTAAATTTAGTCGGTTAAATGTAATTTTATGTCTTAAAGATTTTTGAAAACTCAATTTCATCTTAAATTTTCAGCTTCAAGTATTATCATGCTCTTTTTTTAGTTATTATTTTCACAAAATTAATTTTCAACTTTTATTTCGAAACTCGATCTATTTAAATGGATATTTAATAATTCTAAAGCTATTGAAACTTAACGAAATTTTTAAATCTCTATTTAATTATTATCAAAATTTTCAAAAAAAATATCATTGATGTTATTGAAAGAGTTTATAGTGCTTGCTCCTACCTACAAGCTACTCAAAAAGAATCTTCTTGAATAACAATTGGATACTTGAGTTAGAATAAAGCGATGGAAAAGCTTAATAAAGGGAGAGCTTCTGTCTCAGGAGAGGCACTTGTGTGAAAGAGGTTTGACTTGTATTGGGTTTTGACGTACCATCTTGGAGGCTAATTTATGCTCCTAGAAAAAGAAAACAAAGAGAATAAATCTATTCAACATTAAACATACACAATGGATTTTGCAATATTGCTCTACATCTGAACCAAGACTTATTTTAAAGACGCAAGCTTAAAGCTCATATTTAAAACTTAAGGGGTCGTTTGGAACGGGGTTAGGGTCAGACTGACCTCGTCCTGACCAGATTATCTTTCAAACACTAAAAATTTGACCGTACTAATATTATTTAATTCATTTAAATTATAAGTTGGATTTACCTAAAATGCTATCAGTTCATCTGAACTGTCGAATCTCGATTCAACGGCCACGAAACCCTAATTATATATTCTTCCCCCCCCCCCCGGGCCGGCGAACTCCGTGCGCAAGCTTGGCCGGCGAGCTCCGCGCTCGAGCTCGCCCGGCAACATCGGAGGCATCTCGTGAAGAAGATGAACAGTACTTATCGAAAGGTATTTTTGTTCACAAAAAATTTTAACCATTTGTTAGCCAGATCAATAACCAAACGGGATTTAGTTGACCGCATTAGCATTTTACATTTTATCCCTTTCTTTAACCTTAATCTTGACCTTGATCCCGTTCCAAATGGATCCTAAAACTCCAAGACTCCAACCATCTTGAACTGCGAGGGATGGTAAGAGTGGTCAAGGAAAGTGGAGAGAAGATTTTGAAATGTAAAAAATTTGCAAGTACCTTTTTGAATATATTTCAGAACTTTGGAATCGGAAAAATTAAAAAAATTAAAAAACTAATTTTCTAATTTAAATGTTTGGTTTAAATCTAAATTCCAAAAATCAGAAAATTCAACAATTCCTCACTTCTTTCTATTCAAAAAATAAATTTTGAAAAGTTCTACAAGAATCCACTTAATTCTTGGAAATTGCGGTGAGTCCCACTAAATTAGTTTTTCGTAGATTCCTGATGGAGGAATCAGAGAAATCCTCTCAATTCCTCTATCTCTTTTGTTTATCTTCGACCGCTCGAGCTTCTCTGAGCATGTTTTTTCAATCTCGCCGGCCATCTTCCTCCGTGATCTCCGCGAGCTCATCCGTCCAAATAGTCGCTGTCAGAGCTCCCCAGGCTTACAATTCCCAAATTGTTGTTTTCTTCTTCCCAGATCTCACAATGTATCTTCTTCTCAGATTTCATCGAGCTTTTTCTTCTCCCATCTCAGTGAGATTCTTCTTCCAGCCGAAATAACCAGAAAAATCAACTCAAGCACGTCGAGCTGTTGGATGATGGTTCCATCCTTGAGGACCTCGAGGGAGAAAGCTTGGCCGAGGGGCTTGCTCCACGAAGCGATCTCGTACGGCACGACAACTCTCGAAGTTGAAGGAGCCAGACAGGAGCTAGGTTTTTTCCGGAGGGGCCATGCTTTGCGAGGCTGAGGAGGTGAAGCTGAAGCTAGGTTTAGATGGAGGAGGCATGGAGCATGCCTCCGCCACCTCCGCCGTGGTCGCCGGCGGGGGATCAGAATTAGGGTTTGTGGCGACAGAGTTGAGAGGAGAGTTGGGGTCTCGGGGAGACCAAGGACTCATCTGGGAAGTCATCGCGACGGCGAAGAGGAGGATGGCTCGCCAAAGAACTGAGAATTTGATGGCCAACAAGCTACTCTTTTGATATGATACGATGAGTTCACGTTTCCATCATTACATGTTAATTTAACTTGAAAACAGAACAAAAAGGCTTGAAAATAGATAATTTACATGTTTTCATTTTAAATTTTTTCTAATTTTTATTTAACTAAAATTAAATAATTTTTACAATTTCTAATTTTTAATTTTATTAAATTATTTAACTTATTAGTTAAAATATAATAGATAAATTCTGAATTAATTTTATTATATTTATATAATTATCTATTTATGGATCATTTTAAATTTTATATTAATTTTTGTATTTTTTTATTTTTTCGATTCCTACTCCAACTAAACACCGAAATTTAAGTAATTAATGGAATTGATTAATTCCATTTGCCAGTCAAACAATAGTATCTTAAAATTGAGGGAATGAGAGGATTTTCAATTTCATGTAAAAAATATTCATCTAAATACCAAAATTATTTAATTTCCTCAATTCTCTCAATTCCTCAGAATTGATAGAATTGACCAATTCTTCAATTTCAACTTCGGAATTTACCCAAATAACCCCTTAGATTCAAGGGTTTTATCTACATAATTGTTAGTTACTGAATTGATCTTATTGGAAACTATCAATCTTTTTGGAAAGGAAAAAATTGGACATCCATGCTCGACCCCCGCACGCCTTGCACCCTCCACCCTCTGTTTTAAAAAGTTATCTGAAAATACGGGGTAATGGTGTAAAAAAAATTATGAAAATATGGGATAATGGGGTAACTAGTACATGGGACTAGATAAATGATGAAAAATCTTGTCTGAATTGGTTGGCTCACGATAAAACCTTAGATTTAGAAGAAAAAAAAAATTAGTGTTTATTGATACCAGTTATTTACAAGGTAATCAACCGAGAGAGAACTCTTGGGAGTTGTTTGGGTCAAAGGTGGCAAAAATGATGATCACAACTAACCCAATTAGAACTTTTGCGCTAGTCATGTTAATTGTGACTATCGTGTTTACTAGTATCAACAAGAGAGCCAAAATATTCTTGCATCCATTGCAATACGAGGATGGTGTTTTCTGTTTTTAGGGTCAGAAAGTTATTTTGCGCAAATATGAACGCGAGGTGAGTTTATATAACATAAAAAAATATTGGTTGTTTCCCAAAAAGAAAACAGAAACATGATAAACAAATTAAGAATATCTTCTATGCAAAATAACCGTTTACAATCAAAGATTACCTCAATCAAACTTACACTACTAAAATTTCTAAGAATGTGTTCAATTTCATTTTAAAACAGATGGATGTCATACAAGTACACATTATATACAACGTACTTGCATTACTCACGTAACTGATACCATTTTGTATATAGTTTTATCATGATCGTTTCTTCGCCAACCTCTACTTCTATTACAAAAATAGAACCCCATAGGGCTTGTTGAGGTATAACGCGCAAGCACACCCATCACCGGTTATCTGACTACTCTTGATCTTGCCAGCACAACCTCCTCGGTTCACCTAACTGCAAAAAAATGCCTGACCAAGCAGAAGCTCCCTGAAGTTCCCTCACAGAGAAGTTATCCTTGGCTTTGAGCAGCGGGAAATGAGAGTTGGGGACAATGAAGTAACTCAAAAGTAAACTGATGATGACCGCAGAAGTAACTCCTATAAACAGAAATTTTCTTCATACTCAAGACTTCATGCATACACGAGCTTTGGTAAAGTCAATACCGAGTATACCTAACTGATGCTTCAATGTTGGCCAAGCCAATAGACACGCTAATCACGAAAGGAAGACATGTCCAAATCAGAATGACTAACATGCATGGTACCACATTATCATGTGTGCATTTGATTCACCAGCAAATGAATAACATGCATAATTCTGAAAAAAATTCAATCTGAATAAGGATGGATAACTGAGTGATGAATGGTGGCTAACCAAACAGCTAAACTGACCTTTCAATAGTGCTACATATTCCCATACTGAAGGCTGTGGTCTTTATCCTTGCATATCTGTGTAGCATGATACGGTTTTCACTTTCATTACTAGAGTAATTTTACAGAAATAGCTGCACAATAAAATAAATGAACTATTATTTCCACCTTATGTCATACCTAAAGACTTGCAACATCATCTGGTTCCACAAGAGGCAATAGAACTGTATCCAGAATATGCTCCAGTTCCAAAATTTCCACTAGAAGAATTATCACCTTACAAGACATTCCAAAAGGAGTGTACATCAGTATATAACTTTTAAAAATGAAAAACCAACAAATTTACCAAATACAAAGAAATCTAACTAGTGTTATACCAGCAGTGTAAGAAGTAGTTGCAGTGGCTATCCCTGCAATTCTGGCTCACTAAAGAAGTCATTATCCAGATTGAAACTAGTCCAATGATCATAGAGTTTGTTTTGCTAGGCTCCTATAAAATGAAAAAAAAACTGAACAAGATAAATCGGCACAATGAATGTAATGATGTCATGCATAAGTTACTATGATAGCACTCTACAGCCATGCCTTGTGAAATTGAAAAAAAAAAATGTGCACAAAATCTCCAAAATGATATTGCTTAAAGAGACATGAAAACCTAGTTTAGAGAGCTTCCGCGAACATGATCATGTAAAAAGGCTTAGGAAAGACGATGTCCCAGTAGTTCTTGCGGCCAAAATTGGTTAAAAGACTATTATTGCTGAATGAAAACGACTCACCTTTATAAGAAATTTAATATGTTTCAACACAATCAGGAATCACCAATGCCTTGTCAATGTTGTTTTCACAGCGGAATCACCAATGCCTTATCAATGTTCTATTTCACAGCTAACGGTTCTACCGGACCTGGTTGTCCTTTGAAGTCAATAGGTGGAATAACTCCATGTATATGCATCTGATCATAGAGCTTTGAAATATCTTCCATCTGCCCATGACTTACACAACACCGGATCAATGTACAGTAAGTAACATAATTTCGGTCTATACCACTCTCTACCATTTCATCAATGAGCTTTATAGATGCTTCCATATTTCCTTGGCTGCATAGACCATTGATTAATGTAGAGTAGGTAACAACATTAGGGTTAATCCCATACTCAGGCATTTTTTGTTTAAACTTGAATGCTTCAGTAACATTACCAGACTTGCAGAATCCATCCATCAATGTATTGAAGGTAATAATATTAGGTGCTAAACCCTTAGACTGCAGCTTATGGAAAAGCTTGACAGCTCTATCAATATTGTTGGATTTGCATAAGCCATTGATGAGAGCATTGTAAGTTACAATATCTGGAACTATATTCTTCTGCAGCATTTCATCACGTAGCTTAAAAGCTTCATCGACATTGCCAGCCATGGAGCAGCCATGAATAAGAGTGCTGTATGTGAAATTGTCAGGTGTTAAACCCCTGGATGACAAGCAAGCAAAAACTTGTCTTGCATCTTCTATCCTTCCAGACTTGCAGAGCCCACTGATAACTACATTGTATGCAATGATGTCAGGCTGAGGACATCCAGCGCTAGTTTCGTCGAGAATACTCATAGCCCTTCCTATCCTGAGACTTTTCATTTCGCAGCTGAAAGAACCATTGAGGATCTTGAAATCTGGAAGAAGACCAAGATCACCCATTTTCTGCAACAACACATGTGCATCATCCATCTTACCATGCTTGTAGAGGCCACTGATGAGAGCAGTATATATGAACAAATTTGGAAATAAACCCTTGCTAGACATTTCGAAGAAAGCATCAAAAGCTTTGTCCATCCTTCCATCTCTACACCAACCAGCTATTAGGGCACCATATGTCATAGTATTAGGAACCAAACCCTTTGCTGTCATGTCAACAAGAAGCCTCTCCACCTTGTCACAAGAACCTGATTTAAAGAGCCCACTGATGATAGAATTAAACATCTCAATTGAAGGTGAAAACCCTGATGATTCCATATTATTCCTGACTCTAAAAGCCTTATCCATCTCCCCGGCTTTACAGTATCCATCTATTAAAGTTCTATAAGTAATGCTATCAGGAGAGCAACCCCAATTTTTCATCTTAGCAAAAACTTCTTCTGCTTCTGCCATTCGACCCATTTTACAAAAACCATTGATCATTGTGTTAAATGTTATTTGACTCTTTGCAAAACCTCTTGCAAGAATATCATTCCACAACTTCACAGCCTTTTCAAAGTCTTGTGACTTTAGGAATCCATCTAGCATTGTGCTGGAGCTGATTTCATTTGGAGCCACACCCCTTTTGAGCATCAAGAACCACAACCGCAAGGCATCATCAATAGCACCAACGATACAGAAACCATTCAAAAGTATATTGTATGTTAAAACAGTGACCTTGATACCTCTTTCAAGCATCACATTACACATCTCAAATGCCTTACCAATGAGGCCTGCCTTACAAAACCCATCCAATAGAGTGTTGTAACTGTAAGCATCTGGTTTCAGGCTCCCAAATTCCATATCAATAACTATCTTCTCTGCTTCTCTGACATTCCCTGCCTTGCAGTACCCATTGATCATAGCATTACAAATAAATATATTTTCTTTCAGTCCTGCACTTAACATCTCATCTCGAACCCTAACAGCATCACCCATTCTCCCCAGTTGGCAATACGCATTAATAACAATGCCATAGGCAACTTCATCAACCACCAAAGCCGGCATATCTCTCATTTCCTTTAGAACTCTCTCTGCTTCATGAATCTTACCTTCTTTGCAATACCCTTTAATCAGCAAGCTATGGGTCACAACATTCGGTGAGATACCATTACCAACCATCAACGCAAAAACGCTTGATGCTGCTTCCATGTCTCCTACACTGCAATACCCATTAAGCAAGGAATGATAAGCAACAATATTCACTTCAACTCCCTTCCTTTTCATCTCCTCCGCAAACTCCAATCCCCGCCGCATCTCCCCATCCCTGCAAAAAGCATTCACGACTATGGACACACTGAACACATCCGGGTGAATCCTGGACTGAGACATTTGTTCAAACACCTGAACTGCAACCCTACTCTCATTCTTCCTAACCAAGGCACTCAGAAGACTGTTGCAGGACCTCAAACTGGGCTTGCACCCGCACCTCCCCATATTATCAAACACGTAAAGTGCATTCTTCACCAAACCGTTCTCCGCATAAACCTTCAATAGCATATCAAACACCGTCGGAGAAAAGGAAAACTCCTTGTAAACCTTAACCATCTCCTCGAAAACGAGAAAAGGCAACGTGTTTGAGCTGGAAATGGCCACCAACTCCTTCAAACAAGCCCTAGCATCATTGAACATCCGAGCTCTCGACAAGATGTGGATGATCTTGCAGTAAGATTTGTAATTCGGGCGGAAATGCTGCTGCCTGCCGGCGATTCGGAAAAAGCCTAAGGAGGCGGCGGCGTCGAGGCGGAGGCGGACAAGGACGGCGTCGAGAAGATCATTGGAGAAGGAGACGGCGAGCTTTGGGACAGCGTCGAAGCGCTCGAGAGTGAGGATGCGACAGAGGCGGTCGAGGAGGTCGAGGTCGGGGTCGGGGATGCACTGGAGGCGGAGCTGGGTGGAGTAGATTGAACGGAGATTGGATAGAGATCGCCCCGGAAACGTGAGGTTTTTGAGCATCACTTCGATGAACTCCAAGGGAAGAAACTTTTCCAGTGTTCTGGGTTTTGGCCTCTCTTTGTTCTCCGACGAAACAGGCGGGGTCTTGCTTTCGGGTTGTGGGCTGGAGCGGGCCGTTCTGGCCCGAAACTAAACCATTGCGTGCCCTGTCTCCTGGTTTTTAAATTATTTTCTGACGTCGATTTCCAAAAGGCGATTCCAGTACCGCGTCAGCACTCCGCTGCTGCTGGGAGCTTACTGGGCTCGCCTACAGATGAGTAGGGTTGTAATCGAAATTCTGGCTCGGCTCCAAAATTAACAAGTTCAAGTCAAGTTCAGGAAATCGAGCTTTGTTCAAGCTGAACTCACAAATCCGTTTTTTTTTCAAAAAGTAATTTTTTAATTAATTTATATTAAAATAATTTTAAAAATTATACAAAATATCAAAAATTAATCACAACATCATAAATTATAATTCATAAATTTATAATAAAAAATATTAAACTTAAAAAATTTACTGGTGATGCTAATGATATATATATAATTTAAAAAATATGGATTGAAAAAATTATAATAATAGAATAATATATAAATATAAAAAATAATATCAATTACAACATCACAATTAAATAATTAAATATATATTATATATTGCATATTATCAAATATATTTTCATATTTAAAAAATAAATGAGCTCTCGAATTAAAATCAAACAAACCGAGCCTTACTCAAGCTCGGCTTGTTATCAAATGAGCTGAAATAAGTTAAGCCAAATTTGAGTTAAGCTCAAAACGAGCCAAGCTTGTTACTCTTTATAATTTCAATGATGAATAAACTATATATTTGATCTATTTCTTGAGCTATGTATAATTAGCAATCAAGTCGAATTCACAATGAAGATTATATCCGTTCGGAAGCCTCAAATATTGATGAACATGTAAATATCATTGAAGACGAGGAGTGATCAAGGGACGGATCTTGAAGGAATGAAGATGGTTAGGAGAAGACTCAATAAAAGATTCAATAGATTTAGTTTTTTATTTATTTTAAGTCAAAAATTTGTTATTTGAATTAGTGGCTTAGAGTATTAACTAATACTCAATCTATTTTGAAATGTCTTCACCGGTCATTATTAGTCCAAAGTAAACTTGAGATGATACCAAACATGAATTGAAAAGTTATAGTAAAATAGAAGCTTTTCTGTTTTGAATCTTTGAATGTCTGAATTGGATTGTTCGGCCTCTCGAACACTGCTGAAATAGTTCTCTGGATTACTGACAGCTTCGGACACTCAAACCCATAGTTCAGTCATATAAAGTTTGAAATCTATAACTTTTGAAAAAAAATTCATACTTAGAGTTCAATCGCTCGATGATTTGGCCGGACATCTAAAATCGTACAATTTGGACGTCCGAACCTTTGATCAGGCGCTTGAAGTTGTGACATTATCTTCAATGACTAATAAAAATTTGACCATTAGGAGGCTTCGGATGTCTGAGCAAGTAAGGTTCGGATGCCCGAATTCGGCAGACTCAGCCTAACGGCTAGTATTGTCCCCAACTAGTATTTAAGGACTAGTAACTTATTCCTTAATAATTTTTGCACATTTTTGAGTAATTCTTCTCTGGGTAATAAATTCTTAAAAGCCCCCCTAGGATCTAAGAGGTTTAATCTTTGCACTTCAACTTTCAAATCCTCAGAGCCCTTATTCTCACATTGAGTGATCTTTTAATAATATATCAGAGTATTTTTCTTTTTCTATAATTACTTGTAAGCACTCTAAGGTTGTTTGGAGATGTTGAGAGAGTAGAACTTTGGTTTAGAGTTGGCCTTGTTGGTTGGAGCAAAGATAAGTATATAGGGTTGGCTTCACCAATGAAGCATAGTACTAATGAAGGATTAAAGGCCTCAAAAGCGAGGCAAAGGCAGTGAAGTAAGAGTGGTTGGCCTTCAAACCACTTTACATCATGGTACATTCTTACCTTACTTTAT
This sequence comes from Trichopus zeylanicus subsp. travancoricus, assembly GCA_005019695.1. Classification (NCBI taxonomy): domain Eukaryota; kingdom Viridiplantae; phylum Streptophyta; class Magnoliopsida; order Dioscoreales; family Dioscoreaceae; genus Trichopus; species Trichopus zeylanicus. The sequence continues at coordinate 545,542 of RXID01014364.1, forward strand.
ATTACTTTACATGCAATTAATTGTGCTTAACTTGAAATCACTTTTGCTATTGGATTGTCTATAATCTTACTCAAATACTCTAAAAAGTGCCATTATTTCTTTTAGAACCTAATTCACCCCCCACTTAGGTGAATAATTTACTTTCAATTGATATCAGAGTTAAATACTCTATTTATTGGTTTAATCACTTAGAGTTTTTGATCTATTGCAATGACTGCTCTTGGTGTCTCTCCATCCCTTGAAGAAGGGCAATCCATAATTAGACTTTTCTTATTCAATGAAACTTATTTTAGCTATTGAAATTCTAGGATTAGAATCTTTATCAAAGTCATAGATTATGATCTTTAGCACATAATGGAAGAGGAAAACACTTTACCCACTAAGTTAATTGATTGTGTGAGAATTCCCAAGCCTATAATGAAGTGGATTGAATTAGATAAAAGAAATGATTTCTTGAATCATAAAGCTATGAACATCCTTTGGGTACCTAAGAGGATGCTTCCTAAAATTAAGAAGTCTAAACTCATTTAGGTTCCTAAAACAACCTTCACCTAAGTAGCATTAGTTAGCTAGAAGTAACTCACATAGTTTACACTTGCTATCTTTACATGGTCATCCTTCTACCTAATCCAAAAGTAGGATTCACTATGTTATTATACATTTTTTTTTTAATTACTTTATTCTTAATTGTATGGATTTATTCACTATGTTATTATTTTTTGCTATGCTCCCATTCCAAGAATTAAAGGAAAAAATGGTTTCTAGATAGTTATTCAAGGCATATGATGCAAAATTCATTAATATTTGCAATGTTAGAAGAAAAGGATGGAGGATATGTCACTTTTGGGGATAATAATAGAGGTAAAATTATAGATATTGAAAATATTTCTATTAGATTCTCTGTAATTAAAAATATTATTTCGGTAGAAGGTCTCAAGCATAATTTACTTTTTATTAAACAACTATATGATAAAGATTTTCATGTTATTTTTAAATAAAAAATTTTCATAGTTAGATATGATAATAATAATATTGTAGCCCTTGTTGATCATTATATGAAACTATTTACACAATTGAAAGATGACTTGAAAAATGAGAAGTGTTTTGTAGCTCAAGATAGCAATCAATAGCTTTGGCATAAAACACTTAGATATACAAGCATGAATGTTATAACAAAAATCTACCGAAAAGAGCTAGTGAGAGGTCTACCCAAAGATAAATTTATTAATAGTCAAATATACGATGCATACTAAATAGAAAAATAAGTCAAGGCCTCTCACAAATCCAAAATATTTGTCACAATAACAAGGCCACAACAACTCCTCCACCTAGACTTATTTGGATCAATTGGGACTACAAGTCTGGGAGGTAAGAACTATATTTTCGTAATTATAAATAATTATTCTAGATTTACTTGGATTTTATTTCTTGCATATATACATGATTCTCTTAATGCCTTTATTAATCTTTGTAAACAAATTCAAAATGAAAAAGGTTATATGATTTCAAAAATTCATAGTGACCATGTAGGTGAATTTGAGAATGATTTATTTAAAAAATATTGCATTGAAAATCATATTGAATATAACTTCTCGACTCCACGCACTCCACAACAAATGTAGTAGAACAAAGGAATAGATCTCTTTAAGAAATGGCAAGAGTCATGCTTAACAAGTACTCTCTATCTAAATATTTTTGGGTAGAGGCCATTAATATGGCTTACTATATCTTGAATCGAGTATCCATTTGCTCAATACTTGACAAGACTCCATTTGAATTGTGAAATGATAAGAAGCCTGCTATTGCATATTTTTCATACTTTTGGTTGCAAATGTTTTATCTTGAACACAAAAGATTGCTAATCTAAATTTGATTCAAAAACTTTTGAAGGAATTTTTCTTGGCTATTCAACTACTTCTAAAGCTTATAGAGTCTTCAACAAGTCTTCCATGGTTGTTGAAGAATCTATTAATGTAATATTTGATAAAGCTAACTCTCTTTTGGAGAAAAAGCCTATTGATGATGATGTAGATATCTCCAAGAAATTAAATGAAATATATCTCAAGGAGAAGGAAAAGGGTGAGCCAAGCCAAAGTACAAGGAATAAGAAAGATAAAAAGGAAGAGGATCAACACAAAGCAAAATGAAGATAATGAGCTACCCAAGGCATGAAAATTTTGAAAAGGTCACCCAAAATATTAAATAATCGGTAATATTGATCAAGAGGTAAAAACTAGATATGTTATTAAATACAATCTTCATTCTATTACTTTGCTTTCTCAAGTTAAACCTAGGAATCTTGACAAAGTTCAAAAAGATGAAAGTTGGATTCTTACTATACAAGAAGAACTAAATTAATTTGAACAAAATTAAGTTTGAAAACTTGTTCAATGACTAAATAATTACGCAATTATTGGTACAAAATGGGTCTTTAGGAACAAGTTAGATGAAAATGGTGTTGTGATATGAAATAAGGCTAGATTAGTAGCTAAGGGTTTCAACCAAGTTGAGGGGATTGATTTTGAGAAAAACTTTGCGCCCATGACTCATTTGGAATCCATTCTATTTTACTTACCTTTGCATATGTTAAAGGATTCAAACTATTTCAAATGGATGTCTTTTTAAACAGTTTCCTCTTTAAAGTAGTATATGTTGAACAATCACTTGGTTTTGAGGATTTGCAATTTTCAAACCATGTTTTAAAATAAAAAAAGGCACTATATGGTCTTAAGCAAGCTCCAAAATGTTGGTATGAAAGACTATTCTTAATTTCAAATGATTTTACTCAAGTTGTGTGGACACCATATTATTCTTATTGAAAAAACATGATGATTTATTAGTTGTGCAAATTTATGTTGATGATATTATATTTGGTACTACTAATGAGAATCTTTGTGAGATGTTTGTAAGAACTATAACAAAGGAGTTCAAGATGAGTTGATGGGAGAATTAAACTTCTTTCTTGGACTTCAAGTGCAACAAATGAAGAATGAGATCTTCATCAACTAAGCCAATTATACCAAGAAACTACTCAAGAAGTTCAACATGGATGAAGTTAAGACAATTGTAACCCCAATAAGTCCCTCAACCAAGTTGGACAAGGATGAAAAAGGTGAAAAGTGTTGATGAATGATTGCTAGTCTATTATATCTGACCATAAGTGGACCCAACATAATATTTAGTATTTGTCTTTATGCTAAATTTCAAGCATCTCCTAGGAAATCACATCTAATTATCGTGAAATGTATCCTTAGATATCTTAAGGGCACACTAGATTTAGGATTGAGGTATGCTAGAAATGATTATTTTGATTTAATCATTTTTTTGTGATACTGACTATGCCGGTTGTCATATAGATAGGAAGAGCACTAGTAGCATATGACAATTTCTGGGGCAATCTCTAGTTTCATGGAGTTTCAAGAAATAAAATTTCGTGACTTTTTCTACCACTGAGGCTGAATATGTTGTTGCGGGATATTGTTGTTCACAAATTCTTTGAATGAGACAAATACTCCAAGATTTTGATTGTGGCTTTTTCAATATACTAATTTATTCTGATAATACTAGTACTATTAGTTTGAGAACAAAGCTAGAGTAAAAAGAAAGCAACTAACTAATAGGAATATTGTGAAATTAGTAAGGTCTCCAGAAAAATGTTCCTAAAGAGTGCACTAGGGATAAGATGTAAGGAAAGGTCAATTGGAGTCCTGCCACATTCTAAGGCCAAATCAACCTTAAGCTTCAATAAGGCAAGTCAAGTAAGAAGCCTTAATCAAAGATGAAAGGGCACATCACTTGTCTGCTAAAATATTTTCAAAATAATTGTAATAAAAGACAAAAATTTCTAGAAAATTTTCTTTCCAAAAAAAAAATACAAACACATATACTTTGCATCATTTGCTTCTTCCAACATCATAATGAAAGTAAAAAAAAAAAGAGAACATCATGTCATAAGGTTTCTTCTCTTGAAGCTCATGTGCCAATTTGGCATTCTAGAAGATAAACCCTATAAAAATGATGAATACTCCATTCTCTACTCTATGACTCTGTACATGACAAGAGATATCAATGTGTGCAATGACAGAAGGTGAAGAAGATCTAGTGTTCTTCTCAAGCTAATTCTCTAAGTAATCAAAGATAATATTTAGTATTTGTCTTTATGCTAAATTTCAAGCATCTCCTAGGAAATCACATTTAATTATCGTGAAATGTATCCTTAGATATCCTAAGGGCACACTAGATTTAGGATTGAGGTATGCTAGAAATGATTATTTTGATTTAATCATTTTTTTGTGATACTGACTATGCCGGTTGTCATATAGATAGGAAGAGCACTAGTAGCATATGACAATTTCTGGGGCAATCTCTAGTTTCATGGAGTTTCAAGAAATAAAATTTCGTGACTTTTTCTACCACTGAGGCTGAATATGTTGTTGCGGGATATTGTTGTTCACAAATTCTTTGAATGAGACAAATACTCCAAGATTTTGATTGTGGCTTTTTCAATATACTAATTTATTCTGATAATACTAGTACTATTAGTTTGAGAACAAAGCTAGAGTAAAAAGAAAGCAACTAACTAATAGGAATATTGTGAAATTAGTAAGGTCTCCAGAAAAATGTTCCTAAAGAGTGCACTAGGGATAAGATGTAAGGAAAGGTCAATTGGAGTCCTGCCACATTCTAAGGCCAAATCAACCTTAAGCTTCAATAAGGCAAGTCAAGTAAGAAGCCTTAATCAAAGATGAAAGGGCACATCACTTGTCTGCTAAAATATTTTCAAAATAATTGTAATAAAAGACAAAAATTTCTAGAAAATTTTCTTTCCAAAAAAAAAATACAAACACATATACTTTGCATCATTTGCTTCTTCCAACATCATAATGAAAGTAAAAAAAAAAAGAGAACATCATGTCATAAGGTTTCTTCTCTTGAAGCTCATGTGCCAATTTGGCATTCTAGAAGATAAACCCTATAAAAATGATGAATACTCCATTCTCTACTCTATGACTCTGTACATGACAAGAGATATCAATGTGTGCAATGACAGAAGGTGAAGAAGATCTAGTGTTCTTCTCAAGCTAATTCTCTAAGTAATCAAAGATAATATTTAGTATTTGTCTTTATGCTAAATTTCAAGCATCTCCTAGGAAATCACATTTAATTATCGTGAAATGTATCCTTAGATATCCTAAGGGCACACTAGATTTAGGATTGAGGTATGCTAGAAATGATTATTTTGATTTAATCATTTTTTTGTGATACTGACTATGCCGGTTGTCATATAGATAGGAAGAGCACTAGTAGCATATGACAATTTCTGGGGCAATCTCTAGTTTCATGGAGTTTCAAGAAATAAAATTTCGTGACTTTTTCTACCACTGAGGCTGAATATGTTGTTGCGGGATATTGTTGTTCACAAATTCTTTGAATGAGACAAATACTCCAAGATTTTGATTGTGGCTTTTTCAATATACTAATTTATTCTGATAATACTAGTACTATTAGTTTGAGAACAAAGCTAGAGTAAAAAGAAAGCAACTAACTAATAGGAATATTGTGAAATTAGTAAGGTCTCCAGAAAAATGTTCCTAAAGAGTGCACTAGGGATAAGATGTAAGGAAAGGTCAATTGGAGTCCTGCCACATTCTAAGGCCAAATCAACCTTAAGCTTCAATAAGGCAAGTCAAGTAAGAAGCCTTAATCAAAGATGAAAGGGCACATCACTTGTCTGCTAATAATTCTTTTCAAATAATTGTACTAAAAGACAAAAATTTCTAGAAAATTTTCTTTCCAAAAAAAAAAGACAAACACCATTACTTTGCATCATTCTGCTTCTTCCAACATATAATGAAAGTAAAAAAAAAAAGCGAACATCATGTTCATAAGGATTCTTCTCTTGAAGCTCATGTGCCACTTGGCATTTAGAAGATCCACCCTATAAAAATGATTGAATACTCCCATTTCTATCTATGATTGTACATGACACGAGATATCAATGGTGCAATGACAGAAGGTGACAGAAGCTCTAGTGTCCTTCTCAAGCTAATTCTCTATAGTAATCAAAGATAATATTTAGTATTTGTCTTTATGCTAAATTTCAAGCATCTCCTAGGAAATCACATCTAATTATCGTGAAATGTATCCTTAGATATCTTAAGGGCACACTAGATTTAGGATTGAGGTATGCTAGAAATGATTATTTTGATTTAATCATTTTTTTGTGATACTGACTATGCCGGTTGTCATATAGATAGGAAGAGCACTAGTAGCATATGACAATTTCTGGGGCAATCTCTAGTTTCATGGAGTTTCAAGAAATAAAATTTCGTGACTTTTTCTACCACTGAGGCTGAATATGTTGTTGCGGGATATTGTTGTTCACAAATTCTTTGAATGAGACAAATACTCCAAGATTTTGATTGTGGCTTTTTCAATATACTAATTTATTCTGATAATACTAGTACTATTAGTTTGAGAACAAAGCTAGAGTAAAAAGAAAGCAACTAACTAATAGGAATATTGTGAAATTAGTAAGGTCTCCAGAAAAATGTTCCTAAAGAGTGCACTAGGGATAAGATGTAAGGAAAGGTCAATTGGAGTCCTGCCACATTCTAAGGCCAAATCAACTTAAGCTTTCAATTATAAGGCAAGTCAAGTACGAAGGCCTTACTCAAAGAGAAAGAGGCCACATCAACTTGTCGGCTAAAAATATTTTCAAATAATTGTCAGAAAAGACAAAAATTTCTAGAAAATTTCTTTCCAAAAAAAACAATAACAAACACATATACTTGCATCATTTGCTTCTTCCAACATCATAATGAAAGTAAAAAAAAAAAGAGAACATCATGTCATAAGGTTTCTTCTCTTGAAGCTCATGTGCCAATTTGGCATTCTAGAAGATAAACCCTATAAAAATGATGAATACTCCATTCTCTACTCTATGACTCTGTACATGACAAGAGATATCAATGTGTGCAATGACAGAAGGTGAAGAAGATCTAGTGTTCTTCTCAAGCTAATTCTCTAAGTAATCAAAGATAATATTTAGTATTTGTCTTTATGCTAAATTTCAAGCATCTCCTAGGAAATCACATCTAATTATCGTGAAATGTATCCTTAGATATCCTAAGGGCACACTAGATTTAGGATTGAGGTATGCTAGAAATGATTATTTTGATTTAATCATTTTTTTGTGATACTGACTATGCCGGTTGTCATATAGATAGGAAGAGCACTAGTAGCATATGACAATTTCTGGGGCAATCTCTAGTTTCATGGAGTTTCAAGAAATAAAATTTCGTGACTTTTTCTACCACTGAGGCTGAATATGTTGTTGCGGGATATTGTTGTTCACAAATTCTTTGAATGAGACAAATACTCCAAGATTTTGATTGTGGCTTTTTCAATATACTAATTTATTCTGATAATACTAGTACTATTAGTTTGAGAACAAAGCTAGAGTAAAAAGAAAGCAACTAACTAATAGGAATATTGTGAAATTAGTAAGGTCTCCAGAAAAATGTTCCTAAAGAGTGCACTAGGGATAAGATGTAAGGAAAGGTCAATTGGAGTCCTGCCACATTCTAAGGCCAAATCAACCTTAAGCTTCAATAAGGCAAGTCAAGTAAGAAGCCTTAATCAAAGATGAAAGGGCACATCACTTGTCTGCTAAAATATTTTCAAAATAATTGTAATAAAAGACAAAAATTTCTAGAAAATTTTCTTTCCAAAAAAAAAATACAAACACATATACTTTGCATCATTTGCTTCTTCCAACATCATAATGAAAGTAAAAAAAAAAGAGAACATCATGTCATAAGGTTTCTTCTCTTGAAGCTCATGTGCCAATTTGGCATTCTAGAAGATAAACCCTATAAAAATGATGAATACTCCATTCTCTACTCTATGACTCTGTACATGACAAGAGATATCAATGTGTGCAATGACAGAAGGTGAAGAAGATCTAGTGTTCTTCTCAAGCTAATTCTCTAAGTAATCAAAGATAAATTACTTGGACTAACCGATCAAGTCATCAACCACTATATAAAAAAAAGAAGAAGATCAAGACTGGGGGCATATCTCTCTCTTTAGCCCTGATTATGAAAACATTCCAATATAGGCTGGGATCTCTTTCCCTAACCGTTGTCAAGTGGCAGTCTTCCCATTGTGGATACAAAACTCTAACCTATTTGAAAAAGGAAAGGTGGAACTTCTTTTGATTGAAATGGGGTATTTTCATAAAAAACAAGGACCATACTCCTTTGCTTTTCTATGTAAGAATGAAAATGAAAAATGCTCACATATAAAGCATTTGAGCACATGTAGTGGCTCTCTTCCAAAAAGCACATGAAGAGGACAAGAGGCATATTGCCTAAATATTCTCTAAGAATACTCAATTAAATATTAAATTCATCCTCTCATAAAAGGAAATGGAAAAAAGTAAATTCAAGAATTTTTTCATTTGAATGCTTAAGAAAACCATAGTCTAAGCATTTGAAGTGAACAACCGATCCATTGGTTTAACACCAAGTGAGATTTTCATTTCCCCACCACCAAAAGATTGTGGACAAGAAAATCCTGATTCTCTCATCAAATTCTCTCAAAGGGGATATATAACTAAGGTATCAAAGATGCAAAAAATTGATCAAGAGATCTTCCGTCACCTTAAAAAGGGGGCAAGTAAAATTTTCTCTCCTAATGTTTAAGGGATGTCTCTTGTGATGATATTCAAAAGAAACTAATGTAGATCGCTTTCATAATCAATAGATTAAGCCAAAAGTCATTACATTCTTGACAAAGACTTTAAATAAACCACTCATATAGTGGTAAAGATCAAACATGCTACCTTGAAATGGCAAAAGAAGTACACCACCTTTAATATGGTGAAATTAAGCTAATCATATCAAAGTGGTAGGATAAAATGGATTATCTCCAAAATAGCAAAATCAAATACCTAATCTATGAGGATTGCAAAGTCAAATGTGTTACTCCTAACATGGTGAAATCAAAGTAGAAACTTTTGAAAATAGCCAAAAGTAAGTCCATTTTATCTAGCAATTAAGTCTATGTTTAAATGGTAGATTAGGTCTCACGTTCATGTTACAAACCAAGTCCACTTTTAGTAGCAAATCAAGTCCATTTTACATGGTAATCAAGCTCATATGTAAATGACCAATCAGGTCCATTTTTATATGACAAGCTGAGCCTACTCTTTCATGAAAAATCTAATCTACTTTCACATGGTGATCAAGCCTACTTTTATGTGGAGAACTAAGTCCACTTACATATAGCAAATAAAGTCCATTTTGCACGATGATCAATCATGTATTTATATAGAAAAATTCAAGTCTACTCTCATGTAGTTAATCAAGTCCATTTACATATGGCAAATTAACTCTAATTCTAAATGACAAATTAAAGTCCATCTTGTGTGGCAATCAAGTCCACATCCAATAGTAGATCAAGTCTACTCTTATATGGTAAATTAATCCCATTTTGTATGGTAATTAAGCCTACATTTATATGGCAAAACCAAATTCATTTTTATGTGACAAACTAAGTCCATTTTATATGACAACCAAGCTTGTATGCACATAGAAAATTAAATCCACTCTCACATGGTAATTGAAACCCACTTCCATATTGTGAATTCAATTTATTTTTGCATGGCGATCAAGTTTGCTTTTATGTGATAAATCAGGAGTATTTTCATGTGGCAATTCAAGTCCATTTCCACGTGGTGACCAATCTTATTTTTATGTGGAGAACTAGGTCCACTTTCGTATAATAAACTTAGCATGTTTTGCATGGCAATTAAGACTATAGCTATGTGGTGAACTGAGCCTACTATTATGTGGTAAATTAAAGTCCATTTTACACAGCAATCAAACTCACATTTAAATGACAAATTAAGTCCACTCTCATATGCCAAATGAAGTCCATTTCTATATGTCCCAGAAAGTCAATTTTATGTGATAATCAAATCTGTATTTATATGACAAATAAGTCTACTTCTACATAGCAAATAAAGTGCATTTTGTGCGATGATCAAGCCTATATTTAAATGACAAATGAATTCCACCTTTATGTGGCAAATCAAATACACTTCCATGTCACAAATCAAATTCACTTTCTGTGGTAAGTTAAGTCCATTTTTACATGGCAAAATAAGTCCACTATCACGTGTTAAACCAAGTCCATTTTCTTATGGCGATTTAAATCTATATAGTCAACTCTTAGAATATTAATGGAGAGGCAAGTACCTGAAAATTATTTGCACCCTCCCCTCTTGTTAGAACTGAGAGTGCGAAGAGAGTACTTTGTTTAGGTCAATTTTGGCTAACATTAAATCAAATCAAGATTGATTCAAAATAGAGTCTTGAATGTCACTAAATTATGATTCAAATATATGTCTCAATTAGACTTAAATTTTTGGTTAAATCTAATAAAAATTTGAGCTTGATTCGAGTTTGAATTGTTAAAAAATTTAGGCTCAAACTAAATTCAATATGAGAGGGTTGAGTGAGCCAAATATTTGGATCAAGATTGGGCCAAGAATTTATCAAAGACATGGGCTGAAATAAATACAAAATTTGTATAAATTGATCCTTGGACCAAATAAATTCTTACAAAAAGGGCCTTGGGATGGAATTTTTGCAAAAAAATTTATAAAAATTTTGAAATTATTAATTGGTCTCTGCAAAATCTAGAATTTATGAATAAACACCTCAAAAAATTTATATTCATAAAAAATCTAACATTTCTATCTTTCACAAATAAACCCTTCAAAAATTTTAATTTACAAATTAATATAAATATCATTAAATTTGTAAATAAAACTTTACAAAAGGGACCTTGAAGATTTCAAAATTTTACAAACAAGCCTTTAAAGCCATCCTTACGAAAAAACTCCTAAATCTTTGAAATTACACATAACTCCCTAAAATAAAAATTTTTGCAAATATCCTCCTACAATTATGCCTTGTCCCAAATTAATACAACATTCAAATCGAAACATATCTCATCACCCAGAACCTAATCACAACTAATAGATAAGGATTCTATCACTAATTTTGCAGTCATAAAAAAGAATCAAAGATTTGGAAAGCAACAGATGAGGCTAGAACGATTCAAGGTTTGAACCAATCTTATCTTGATGGCTCTATATAAAAGCAACCTACTATGGAGCCAAATTTAACCATTCGAGATGGCTAAGACCTCGTGGAGCAATCCAGAAATAATAAAATAAATTGATGATTATTTGAGTAAGTAATCAAGTGTCGTGAGAACATGACTTTCAATAAACGCAAACGTTATTGTAAATTACTAGGAATCTTCTAAAGTGAGAAACCTATCTAATAAAATAGAGATAGAGAAAAGAAAGCACAATTTCATTGATATGAAGGAATGATTAGCAACCTTGGCTTATAATAATCATATTTGATTTGGTAATCAATGACCTTTCTTGACTTATTATTGATTAGTTTTGAAGCATCACCAACAACTTTTGGGGTTGACTTAACCAAGCGTCACCAATGGTTTTGAGTTGGCTTAACTTTGAAGTGTGGCCAATAGATTTAAGCGTGTTATTGGTTGACTTTGTTTAAACAAGGTATCTGACTGATTGACTAAGTAAGTTCAAACCTACCTTACTTTGGTTTTATTTGAAGGAATGATTAGTGACCTAAGCTTATGTTAATTATTTTTGATTTGATAATTAATAGCCTTCTTGGCTTGTTGTCAATTAAATTTGAGATGTTATCGACAACTTTGAGCTTGTTGCTAACTAACCATAACTAATATTGGATCCTACCCTAGTTGGATTCCTATTGGATCCTTAATGAATCTTGGATTTGACCATAATTGGGTTCTTGACTAATCCTTAATGGATTCATGATAGATCAGTAATGGATATTAGATACAACTGTTAATGGTTTCGTGATGGATTATTAATGGATGTTGGATCCAAGTTCCAATTTATTTGGTTCAACTTGGTGCTGGTTCAAGTTTGACTTGTTTTTGGTTTGAATTTGAGTTCAGTTTGACCCATTTAGGGTTTGGTTCAAACTTATTTAACTCAATTAAGGTTTTGTTTGAGTTCAATTTAATTTGATTAGGGCTCAGTTTGAACTTGATTCCACCTAATTTATGGTTTGGATTTGAGTTCGATTTGGCCTTATTAGGGTTTGGTTTGAGTTTCATTCAAACTTGGTCCAACCTAACTAGGGTTTGGTTTGCAGTTGGTTTAGCCCAATTTGGATTTGACTTGAACTTGCTTTGGTTTAGCCCAATTTAGGTTGAACTTAAACTTGGTTCAACCCAATCGGGGTTTGGTTTAAGTTTGTCTTGATTGAATTCAAATGTGGTTTAACTTAATTAGAGTTTAATTTGAATTAATTTAGTTCAAATAGGGGTTTAATTTGAACTTGTTATGGTTTAGTCCGAATGTTGTTTGACTCAATTTAGAATTCTATTTGAACTTATTGTAGTTTAATTCAAATCAAGGTTTTATTGTGTGGTTTCAGTTTCAGTTTCAGGACCCAGTGAAACCGATACGTTTCGGCCGAAAGATTTTTTTAATTATTAATTGGGTGTTGACCAGAGTTTGACTATATTTTGATTGTACTTTGACTTCAAATTAAAAATACGATAAAATATTGAAAAAAATTTGGAAAAATTTGAAAAATTTAAAAAAAAATTATACTTAATTTTACCATAATTTAAATATTATTTTAATTAATTAAAATTAATTTTGATAGTTAACCATTGTTTTTATATATTACTATATAAAAAAATATATGAGAAATAATATGAATATGATTAAAAAATTAAAAATTAACATAAACAAATTTAACTTATTATTAAAATATAATTGACAAATACATTATTTATTAATTATAATGTAATACAACTAATCATCATCATCATCAGTTGAGTTTAAAACATGTGGATGTGAAATTATGAATTTAGTACCTGAACGATTCAGATGAACATTTATAGACATACGAGAATAACTATCTCTGTGTAATCTCGTGACAGCGATTCACATAGGGGTAAAATTGACACAAATTTTTTTGGCTTTACTTTCGATGGAACGGTCATGCACGCATGCACATGAACAAAAAAATCAACATGTTTCGATCAAAATCATTTTCATTTCAGTTTCAAGCAAAATATTTTTTTGATTAATTATATTTTGACTAAAATTTAACTTTATTTTAATTATTTTCTAACTTCAAATTAAAAAAATATAATATGTTTAAAAATTTTTAAAAATAATAAACAGTTACGTGAATAATATTATATATGTGAATAATATCTAATAGAAACCGGTAAGAGCGTCGGAACTAGATTGGTGACAGCGCTGGCTCCGGTGCAAGGCCGGCCTTAGCTTGCGGGAGTAAGGACCAGGTCCGTGAGGGCGCGAGATAGGCGAGAGAGTGGCGGTAGGCTGGCGAGAGCGCGGGGCTCTCAGGCTCGGACACGAAGCCGGCGCGAGCTCCCCTCGCGCGCTTGCCCGGTGAGCTCCCGCGGGCGCGAGCCCGGCGATCTCCCACCCGCGAGCTCAAGCCCAGCGATCTCCCGCCCGGGCGCTCGAGCTCGGCGATCTCCCGCTCTTGCGCGCTCAAGCCCGGCGAGCTCCCGCTCGCGCGCTCGAGCCCTGCGAGCTCCTGCCCCCGCACTCGAGCCCGGCAATCTCCTGCTCCCGCACACTCGAGCTCGGCGAGCTCCCGCCCCTGCGCTTGAGCCTAGCGATCTCCCGCCCACGCGCTCGAGCCCGGCGATCTCCCGCCCACGTGCTCACCCGCTCGCGCTCCCGCCCACGGGCCCGCCCTCTCACCCGCGCGCGCTTCTGCCTGCTCGCGCTCGCCCAGCGAGCTCCCACGCTCAAGTCTGCAGAAGATGAACAGTAAACCCTAAACCGAAATCAAAATTAGGGTTTCGGTTCGGGACCGGCCGAAATCGAGCCATTTCGATCGAAACGGCTCGGTTTCGGCCGAAACGTAAAACTTTGGTTCAAATGTTGATTGACCAAATTGGATTCCAATTTGAACTTCTTTTGACTTAGTTCAAATATGGTTTGACTCATTTAGAGTTTTATTCACACTTCTAGGTCGACTCAATTTATTCAGGTTTGGATTGATCAAGCCTTGACCTAATTAAAGTTGAATCTAAACTGAGGTTAAAAGTTTTTTGACTAAAATGGATGACTAGTTGGGGTACCAGTCATTGGACAATGGGGTTCCCTTTGAGGCTTTATTGGAATTGATCGACTGATTAAGCGTACTGGTCGATAGGTAGAGAATATGTAGTCCAAGTTTATTAGAACCGAATGACTAATTGATGAGCTGATCTGATATACCAATTCTAGTAAATAAGAGTTGGCCATTCATTTTGGGAATCAGACAACCAACAAAAGTGATTCTACACTATTGACAACTAGTTTTAGTCTATTTATTTCATTGATTTAGGTCTATTTGGTGGTTTGATTGAATCAATTTGGTTTTATTTATTTTCTTTAGCCGTATCAGCTTGTGTTCAATGTGATTAAGTCATTTAATCAATTTATGTTAAATGATTTTGGTTTGAAAGCCCTTGGGTTATCAAAATGACTTTGATATAAGCATGTAGGCTGACCCTTAGTCATCTTTGACTTTTACATGAGCCTGTAGGCTAGTCTTTAGTCGATCAGACATTCAAGTAAACCCACAAACTAGCTTTTATCTGAATAGACATTCAGGAGAGCCCATAGGCTAGCCTTCCATCCAAATAGACTTTCAGGTGAGCTTGCAATCTATTCTTTAGTCTTGATTAAATTTTGGGCAAGTCCACAGGTAGGCCCTTAGCCAAGTAGACTTTTGGGTGAGCCTGCTAGCTAGCCCTCAATAAGAATGACTTTTGGATGAGGCCAAAGGCTAGCCCTTGGTTAAAATGACTTTTAAGTGAGCCCATAGGCTGACCCTTGGTCATAATGGCTTTTCGATGAGCTCGCAATCTGGCCCTAAATTAATTTGACTTTTAGGCGAGTCCATAGATTGGTTGTTGCTCATAATGGCTTTTGGGCAAGCCCTAGGTTAGCTCTGAATTGACTTAACTTCTAAGTGAGCCCACAAATTGGTCCTTGTTTAAAATAGCTTTTAGATAAGCCTACAGACTAGCCCTAGACTAGAATTTGACTTTTGGATGAGCTACAGGGTAGTCCTAGATTGATAGGTAGTGGCACAGCAATCAAGAAAAGTCTCTTATTCTTTTCTTCTCTTTCTTTTTATCTCTCTTTTTTTGCATCAACCTCCTTTTGTTTTCCACTTCCCTCCTTTTTTTCTTATTTTTGGTGCTAATCCACATGAGCTTCTTAAGAGCCCTTTTTTTCTTTATTATTTTTTTCACTTTCTCTTTCCTAGTATTCTCCTTCTTCCTCCCTTGCTATCTTCCCATTCTTCTCCATTTTGCCCTCTATTGGAGAAGGGCAACACTTCTCCCTTGAATTTGTGTTGGATCTAGCCAGACCTTGGCTGAATTTGGCTGCAGGTGATAGTGGTTGGTAGGGATGAGTGAGGCCATGGGTGGTCATGAGCATAGAGATGATAGTTGTGCAGTGGTAGAGACAAGCAAGGCAGTTCTTGGCTGTGAGTGTGGACATGATGATTGTGTAGCGGCAAATACGAGCATGGCCATAGGTGGCCGTAAGCATGGAGATGACAATTGTGCAATAGCTAAGATGAGTGAGGCCATGGGTGGCTGTGAGCATGGAGATGATGATTGTGCAGTGGTAGAGATGACCTTGCAGGGAGGGGGCAGAATGTGCCTCTATGAAGGATAGAGGAAGAGCATAATGAAAAGAAAAAGGAAAAGGAGTATGAATCTCACTCCTTTGCCCTTTTTGTGCTCATAGCTAAACTCCTCCTCTTGATCTCCTTCTCTTTTCTCTTGTTTCAGCATTGGTCCTCTTCATTGATAGAGCCTTCTTGATCTCCTCTCCTAATGATCCCTTTTGTTTGATTTTTGGCAAGTATTTATAGGACCTAGAGGATCTTTGAATCAAATCATTGATTTGTTTGATTTTGAGATTCAATTTGATCCTATTTTTTGTTTGTAATCAAATCTCAAATTTGAATAGGTTGGCATATTTCAAAATCCTAACTAAAAATCATATTGATTGTTGATGAAATTAGATAGGGATTTGTTTTGCATCTCTTCTAAAATTACTCTAACTAGATGATCGGTTGAGGGACTGATCAATCAATAGTGGTCACGTTGGTCTCAATTCACCATACCAATCAACTGGCAAAGCACTACCAAACTTGATTCATGAGAATCAATCAACTAGTTAAGGAACTAGTTGACTAACAGAGTATTGCTACCAGCTTATCAGAATTGAATGACTAGTTTACCAAGTGGTTGACTAGTTTGGCACATTCGAGCCATATTTCTAGTGGCATACAAGTCTTCATTTTTAATAAATTATGATTAAATTTGATGTTAGCCAAAATTAACTCAAATAAAGTGCCTTCTTTGCATGTCTTCTTGAGTTCTGGCAAGAGAAGATGGTGCAAAAAATCTTTAGACACTTGCCTCTAAATCAACATTTCAAGAGTTGATGATATGAATTTGAATTATCATATGATAGTGGACTTGGTCTGCTACATGAAAATGGACTTAAATTGTTATGTGGAAGTATACTTGATTGCCACTCAAATAGACTTAGTTTGTCATTCAGCTTTTTCATATTTGTATTTTGCCTCGAGAAACATGGGGTGCATGTTTGGTAAGTCTTTCTTTTAAGAAAATTGGACATTTTGTCATAGACAAACATAGGCACTTCTAGTTTATTATTATTTTCCCTCAGAGGCTCATGCATAATAGCTCCATAAGAATTGGGCATTAATAAGTGGTATAGGTCTCTCCCTTTTGTCATCAATCAGTTCATAGGATCCCTCTTTAAATATCCTTTTGATAATATAAGGGTCTTCCTAATTAGACTCAAAATTTTTTTTTTTACTTTGATTTGGGATTATTGGTCTTCTCAAGAACAAGACCATTTTCTCCTTCTAGAAAGATATGAGATGGGTCATCTTGTTGTAAGCCCTAGACTTTTATGCTTGGTACATTTTTAGGTTTTGCTAAGCTACGAGCCTTATTTCACCCAAAGGGTCTAACTCATCTAATTAAAGATGAACATTATCCTTTTTTGTGATTTTCTCTTGCAATGCAATCCTTATAAAGGGAATTTGTATCTCCAATGGTAGGACTACCTCTGTTCCAAACACTAATACATATGTCATTAATTGAGTAGGAGTTTGATATGTGGTGCGATAAGTCCATAATGCCTTTAAAAGTTTTTGGTGTTAGTTTATTTTGTTTTTGATAATGACTTTTTAAATTTTTGGAGAGGGTCTTATTGAATGTCTTAGCGAGGCCATTCACCCTTGGATTGTGGATGGATGAATATCTCCAATCTAGCATTTGATGATATACGAATCATCCTACTTTTAAGCTTCTAAAGGATAGTCCAATGCTAGAAATGATTCTTCGGGGAACACCAAATTGGTGTAGGATGTTTTCATGAAAAAATTGATAATAGTATCCATTTTCACTTTTTTCTATGGGATTGACTCTACCCCTCGAGAGAAATACTCAGTTGTTGTCAATATAAACTGATAATCTCTAGAAGAAGACTACTCAATTAGGCCAATTATGTTGTACCCTACATTTCAAATATCCACAAGCATACTATTGAGTGTAAAGGATTTGGATGTTGATGAATGAAGTCATCATAATTTATTATGTGACATTTTCCTGCATATTCAATACAATCTCTTACCACCATGGGCCAATAATAGCCCATAAGCCTAATTTTCATTATCATTTTCAAGCCTGATTGATGGACTCCATGACCCCAGAATGTACTTTGTACATAACTTCTCTTGCATCTTTGTCTAAGAGACAATGTAGAAGTAGCTAATTAAAAGACCTCCTATAAAGGGTGTTATTAGTGAGAAAAAGTGTGCAACTCTCTTCTTGAGTTGCATGTGTACCAATTTCTTTTTTGCAAATTCTCCATTTTTGAGATAGTCAGTAAATGGTATCCTACAAGTTGTTGCTTCCTCTATGACTTTAAGTTCAATCTTCTCATGTTTGATGCTGATCACTAAGTTTATCACTTGCCTACTATAGGTTGTAATTAGAATTTCTCCTTGATCAAGGTCAGATAATGTCAATCATATTATCAATCATAATTTTGATGATTGGCAATAGAAAATTATCTTTTGGATATGCTTTAATCAAGTCACTATACTCCACACAAATGCATATTTGGTTATTCTTCTTCTTGACTAACACAATGCTTGCTATCAAATCTTGGTATTTCTCTTTCATGATGAAACCTATTTCAATTAGTTTCATTGTTTCTTCTATCACCTTTTGTTCTAAGTCGAGTTTCATCTTCCTAGGTGTTTGTTTGACAAGTAGAAGTTGAGGATTGCTAGCCAATAGGATCTAGTCCAGGGATCTCCCTATAACTCCATACAAAGTAGTCAATGCACTCTTTGAGAACTACTTTGAGTTATGCTTGGCTTTCTTTTGAAAGTTGTGTGTTGATAAATGTTGGTCAAAGGTCCTTCTTTGATTCAATATTGATTTCCATCAATTCATCAATTGTGGCTTGGCCCCCATCTTCAAGTTGCGATGGAGTTTCTTTTGGTTTGAGGATCATGTCTTCACCAAGTGGTTCATCATGTTGAATGGGACTTGGCAAGGGTTTCACTTTTGGTTTCAAGGGTGTTTTGGCCACATTATGCCCTTTCTTTGGGCTTTGATGAAGTTTTGCTAAGAACTTCACCTTCTTGTGATGTCTAGAGAATAATGGCTAGCTTTATGTGTACAATTTGTGTGTCAGGAGGAATTGAGGATGTTTGATGAGCCTCATTATCGGACAGGGGTCCAATAGTGATCATAAGGCATGCATGGATGCTTGGAATAATGTAGACTAGTCCTTTAGAATTCCTATTTTCCTTGCCAAATATGTAAGTGCACCCTTGAGGTAGACCCCATAGGTTTATGAAGAAATAGCTTTCTAACTTTGTTGTTGAAATCTACAGTTGAATTTCTTGATTACTTGATGAAGTTAGTTCAAAAAATATTTAGGTATGACCAATGACTAATAGTCACCATCCTCTTCCAAATCCTCAAATTTCAGGATTTCGTGCATACTTGGGATACAGGGGATTGCCTTATAAAATAATATCTCTTTTTCTCCCTTATGTCATGGGAAATATAGAATGTTGTTAATTCTTCCATAACATTGGTGCTTAACTCATCCAATGGCTTCAGTAAGCCTTCTAGGACCTTTGTAATAAGGAGAATATTATCCTTTTGATCTTCATTATCATCTTCATCAAAAGAATAACCACGCAAGTGGAATTGTGGGGCCTTTTCATCTAAAGAATCCATGTCACTCTCTAGATGAAGAGGGGCAAAGAACATGCTAGCAATCTTCTTTATCACTTAACTGATGGAAGCATACCCTTTATCAACATGGGATCTTTGATAATATTTTGCATCAACGTAACATGCCTTGTTAACATCAAAGGGATATACATCTCTATCAATTTGGCATTTCTCACCATCCTTAAAGTACTTGAGGTATTGATATAGGGTTAATGACACCATTTTATTTTTATGTAACCATGGCCTCCTTAATAATGTTTGGTATGACGTGTCGATTTCGATCACATAGAACTTAGCATTAGTCATTAACTAGCTACTTTTAGAGATATGATTATGGCTTTCAAAGCCTTTGGCTATTCTGATTAAATCCTTGGATAGCTATGATTTCAAATGATAGGTGACATACGTCCAAAATTAGAGCCCTCAGAGTATAGAGAGTCATCAAATTGATTGACGAGCCTAGGTCAATGAGGATGTGATTGATTTTGATCTCATCACTATTCCCTATGACATATAATTTTCTGTTATGGCCTGTTGTTCATGGTAGTAACTTGTAATTTGTGAAAGTGATGGTGGGAGTCCAATGAGCATATAACGATCCTTTTATTTTTTTCTTCAGCGAAGTATGCTTAATAGTAAATTAGGTTTAACAAGATATGTCCCAACGTATCCCTAAGTTCTTATAACATCATTAGAGTATTAAACACACTTCGCATGACAGGGATCTTATTGAGATGAGCTACTATGTTGTACTCCACTTTCTTGGGTGTAGATTTAAGTTGCGAAAGCTCCATGTCCTTGTTTATCTAAATTTCTTTTTTTTTGTCCTAGTCTTTGGAGATTTCTTATCTCATAGCATTAGAGCATGTCTTGGGGGCAACATTTTGTTACCTCTGAGTTGTACTTGGTTTGTATTACTCAATTAAACTCTAGCATCCTGAGATCAATGAGGCTCTTCTTTAGATTCACTACAAAGGCTAATCATGTGATAGGAGGCAATGGATCCTTGTCATCAATTGGTAATTTTCTGCATGTTTTTGGAGAATGTAACTGATTGATAATCATCCTACTCAATATCAGAATTAGGCACATGAGATTTTCTTGTAGAGAGATATTCAGAGACTCTTTGGATGAGTCCTTCAATTTATTAGCTGATATAACCTTCTTTAGGACTTTGTATCTAGAATATTTCTTTCGTAGATGTTTGGACTGGTTCAATGCAGGAGCTGAATGAATTCCAACATCAACTTGTTTAATATTTTCTCAAAATGCCTACTTTTTCTTTTGGCACTTAGTAGTATAGGGCTTTCCAAAGTAATCATCAAGTTACTCTGATTCAGACATAGTATCATATTTATCGTCTGTTTCTTATATGTGTAACTCCTCTAAAGTCGGTAGAGGGCACACTTCCACAAGTTCTAGAACTGGGACTTTACCAAACCTAATTCCCACTAGGTTGCATAATGATGATCGAGGTGGTTGATCATTAGTGCCTATCCTAGTTGTGTGAGTCATCCTGCGACAAGAAGCAACCAACTCAGATGACCATCCTTGAGTTTGTTTATCCTTATTGGCCCGTCTTTAGGGTAGATGGCATGATGATCATTTTGGTTTCGAGAAGGATTGATAGGTAATTCTCCGCCATTTGTGTAGGTTATTTTGTGTGCCTTTGCCTTTTCAACTACTATTTTTTTCATCTTCTCAATTTCTTTGCAAAACATGGTGGTTAAACTTTACTTACTTCCATATAGACCACCATATCCTACATGTATTCATTCAACACTTGCATTTATTTTCTGACATATTTCATGTCAGTTATGGCCAGATCTTTTATAGTATTTAGGTGTAGTTTAATCATGCAATAATCACATTTATGGGTGAACCACTCTTAATATAGTCATCTTGGTGATAGCCCACTGAGAGAACTGTGAGAAATCTATTTCATATGTGACACACTTAATGAATTCATTCTCTTCTTTCTATATTATGCTCCGAATTTCATCATGATTAGATTGATGAGATGATCCTATTTAACACCATCTCATCAGTAGGCTGGCCTAGCCAGAGATCCGGATCAAAACCAAAATCGCAAGCACTCTTGGGCCCGATCTGGACCCGCCAACCCCATCTGCAGCCTGCACTAGGGGTGAGCAAAAAAACTGAAAAATCAGTATACTGAATCGTATCGGTTGAGAATCGTCAGAAAATCAGTTCTAAAAGCAAAGCGGTATAGTTTCGGTTTTTAATTTTGATAGAACCGAAATCCGGTTTTATATTTTGTA
Organism: Trichopus zeylanicus subsp. travancoricus; assembly: GCA_005019695.1. Taxonomy (NCBI): domain Eukaryota; kingdom Viridiplantae; phylum Streptophyta; class Magnoliopsida; order Dioscoreales; family Dioscoreaceae; genus Trichopus; species Trichopus zeylanicus. Next base: position 567,273 of record RXID01014364.1, read on the forward strand.
AAAAAATGGTTGATCGGAACCGTACCGATTATTAAAAAATATATATATAATTATGTATAATATAAAATTTTAAAATATAATTTTTTATGTTATATAATAATATATTTAAAATTATATCTTTATAGGATTATAATGAATAAAATAAAATTTTTGAGTAATTTGTATATTAATGTATTTAAAATTAAATTTGTATAAAATTTTAATGTAAAATAAATAATTAAAAAAATCGATATACCAATTTTAGAATCGGTTTAAAATGGGTTCAAAATCAAAACCGAAAAACTGATTTTTAACTTAAATAGGTAGGATTTCGATTTTTGATTTTTTAAGAATTAAAATTCAATTTTAATACTAAAATATATAAAATCGATGTACCGATTTTGCTCAGCCGACATAAAAGATACTGTGCTTCCTTTTGGATTTCCCGTCTTTTCACTCTTCGGGCTTCGGTCTTCTACGTTCTGCGGGACATACCATATTTATGTCCACGTGGCGATATTAAATTGGCGAAAAAGCCTGAACGCTGTTCCGGAGGCGCGTTATAGCAATCCACTCGGCAACTATAAATATCGGCTGGCGTGGCAATTTTGGTCGCTTTCGCCGCACCCGAAGAGAGAGAGGAGCATCGCTGTATAGCTGAGGGGCGATCGAGAGAGATGAAGATCTTCGTGAAGACCTTAAAGGGCTCGCACTTCGAGATCGAAGTCAATCCCGAGGACAAGGTAGCGCCTCCGATCCTCTCTCTGATCTCTCCGATTGGAGTCTGATTTGGTGATAGTGTGGAATTTGCCGATTTTTCGGGGGTTTTTGTTGGATCCCTAATTTTGGTGCGGAATTGAGGTGTATTGACCATTTTTTTTGGGCTTTTGGGATTGGATGATGTGGATGATGAGGATTGTTTAATGAATTTTGGTTGCTGTTGTTGTGGTTGTCGAAGTGTTCTTTTTGAGGGTTTGGGATAACTTTTATGTAAGGCTTGACTTTGGGTATGGGGACAGTTGAGGGAATTACACTGAAGGTTTAGATTTTGAAAGTTGATTTTTTGCACCTGTTTCTCGGTCATAGGAAAATTTGCAGGCTTCGAATTTGCCCACGAATCCGTTCTTGGTATGTCTCTGAAATAAAGTTGCTACTTTGAGTGGATTATCATGCTTGAGGCTCTCTATGTGACGGAAATACGATATATTTACATTCTAGGAAGTAATGCAGATACTGCCTAAAAGCATCGAAATAAATTGAGAATTACTAAAAATGATGTAGTTCTAGCTGATTTACGTTCTGCCTTCAGGTGTAGTTGACATTATGACAGATTTTACCATTTTGGTAAACCATCCACAATGAGAGAAATATACAAGGCCTTAAATCATTGCTCTCTGTAGAGATGCTATTGCTGATAGGTTCTGGGTTTTCATACTTCGTAAAGACCATAAATTGGCCCAAAAAATTGTGGCAGATGAGTTGCATACTCCTGCCACATTTTATAATAATGGGATTTTGGTGGCTTTTTGAAGGCCAATGCTTATTGCTGCCCAAAAACAGTATTAGTTCAACTGCAAGTTGACCAGTTGTTTCCTGTTTTTCATGCATCTATGTTTATAGTCCTATTTGTGAAATTGTTGTTTAAGAAAGAAGAATCTGATGTATCTTGTGATTTATGCTCATGCTGTTGGAACTTGTCATAATTTTTAAACTGTCTCTTCTCTTCATTCATTAACAATTAGGATTTTGATTTTTTTTTTGATGTTTACTAAGACATGTTATGGAAACATTGTCAATGCTTATTTAATTTTCTTATGCAGGTGTCTGATGTAAAAAAGAATATAGAAACTATCCAGGGACAGACAGTTTATCCAGCTGAACTACAGATGCTCATACATCAAGGGAAAATTCTTAAGGATGATACAACATTGCAGGATAATAAAGTTTCAGATAACAGTTTTATCGTTATAATGTTGAGTAAGGTATATATTTGTTGCTTCATATAGTGCATGTTTGGGTCTTATGCTATTCTTTGTTTGTCACTTCTGATTTTCTATAACCTATATATAGGTATGGCAGTGAACTGACATAAATAGGAAATCTTGTTGATGAGCTATATTTGATATGAACATCAGTTTGTGTTGTGGAACTTTTTAAGAACTTTAGAAACAAGGATACCAATGATGTTGATTGTGATTTTAGTGAATTATTGCCTTCATTTTCTTCAGCTGTGACATGTTACTTTTTTCATACTGTTGTAACCTGAAAGTGCTATTTTCAAATTCATGTCTAATAATTATTTGTGTATTCTAGCTGTTATTTGAACATTTTTAAAATTTCCAATTGTTGTTGATGTGTAGTGTTGCTACTTTGAACATGGATATGTGTTTTCAGTTCCTTTGGTCATGAACAATGCAGATGTTCCTTATTTGCTGTTTCACTTGGTGTCCCTGATGATACTTTGCTAAGTAGTTTTCTGGGTTTTACTTGTGTATCAAATGGTACGAAGCACACTTAAAAAATGCTGTAGAACATTCTGATGGTATCTGGATGTAACATGTTCCCTTAAATTATTTTCAGCCTAAAGGTTCATCAAGTGGAACACCATTCACCACTCCAGCACCCAAAAACCAGGTGAGAAGTCCTTTTTGTGAGATTTTTCATATAAAAACTTTTAATCCATCTTAAGCAGTGGCTTTAATTGGTACATGCATCATGCCTGTGTTAACTATGTTTGGTTGAATATTAACTAGGAAAAGATTATTTTATCAACACAAGGCATCCGATGAAAACATTTTTCTGCAAAAAATATTGATATGATTTTTTTCATGGGAAAAATGTTTTTCAACCTGGTGGCTGAAATATAAATCATTGATTGGGTTCTTGCCATAATTTGTTCATTTATCTTTCTTTTTTTTCATTTCTTTGGAAATCTTAAAACTATTTTTTTTTATGATCTAGACAACCATGTCCTAACTTTCCAATATATATTATATCTGTTACTAGAGATACAAGTCATCATTTGAATCTGATTTCATAGTTTTACAATTTTATGTGCCTTACATTTGGCAAACTGGATAAGAGTTATGGGAGTTTTGAAACTTCAAATACCTGATAATGTTGTGGCTCAGTAATGCCTGCTATCTATTGTGGCCAGCCGGAGCTAGACTGGGATCACCTATAAAATAATAATAATAATGTTTCTAGATTGGATGGTATGTTCTAATGTTCTTTCACCATTCATTTCATCTGTGATGCTACATTCAATATTTATGATTGTAGAAACCCGTTGAGTAAGAAAACTATATAAACAACTTTAGAGCTTGTTCATCAAATTTGATGCATAAAATTTACTATTGTAGAAGTTCTGTAAATAAAGATGGAAAGAATTTCAGAGGCTGTTTTTATTTCCATTTTGATGTTCAATATTTTGTTATTGCATTTTTTCCATTTATACATCATGACATGTTTATATCATAAAGCAATTGGATCAAACTTGATAATGTCTATGCAGGCTCAAGCTTCAACAACTCCAGTACCAGCACCAACCCTAATGCCACCGGCAAATGTGGCCCTGTGAGTGCTTATTCAGCACATGCTCGATGTTTTTATAATTTAATATGGACTGTAACAATGACCATATATTTTTCTCGAGTTACAATTTTGTTTGCAACTGTTCTTGTTGAACAGGGAGAATTCAACTGCACCTACTCCAACTGCTCCTGCTGCACCAGCTGCTGTAGTCACTGCACCGTGAGTTACTCTTCTTTTATAGAAATGCTATGTTTATTATCAGCAAATCAGATGTTTTCCTTTCTTTCATGTTACTTATGTAACCTGTTTCAAGGAGTCTGCAATATGTCTAAACACTTGGTCATCATTGACAAACTGTGTTATTTTCTTTTGAAATATCTTTGACTGTTAAATTAAATATTTCTATTGTTGTTGGCAAAATAAATCTTAAAATTGGGAAAACTATGAACTTACGATCTTGGTTGCTGTAGTTTGTGAGGTAAGGTTGAGTTGAGGTTCTAATACTATTAATGGTAACAATGACTTTGAAGAGTACTTTGGAGGAACCTTTCTAGCTATGCGCGGTTAATGTAATCTGGCATGCACAGAGACATCTAAAGAGCAATAGTGAGTCTAGTTGGAGTTTTAGGTGAGATTCAAGATTGTCTGAGGCTTTCTGAATTGGTTATCTATAGATCAAGTGTTGATTGGCTGAATGAATAACATCTTTTGTTAGTTGTTCATTAACAAATCCATAGAACTTTTAGTGCTTATATTAAGGTTAAAGATGATGATCAGGCCATGTTCTTGCTTTTGCTGTAACATATCTGCATTGTCATATTCAAGAATATATTTGAATAGTGACGGTGGTCATAACCCTGTAATATGACCCTGGGCTATACTCCTCTCACCAAGAAGCTCTAGGCTTTAGTTCGAGAATTGATAATGTGTGATTATTAACCTATTCCTAACTTCCAACGTTATATCTCAAAACTATCCTCCCTAAAGCTGCATTGATTTTATGAAGGATAACAAGTTCAAATGTGAAAAATGAAAATTGCCATTAATTTGATAAAGAATGATAGTTGAGCTTTCTACTCAAAATGTTGATGACAAATACCATGTATAGATGTTGAATAGAGAAAGCACTAATGGCTACTAATTAATCAGGTTTGCTTGTTCTAAGCCCTGAAGGTGGTTGAATAAGGTTACTTTGATGGCATGTAATTGCTCTTTCTACATTAGTAGATTGCTCTATGGCCCAAAATTGGTACCATCATTGGAATTTCGAGCTTTTGATGAGATAGATGGTACCATCATTCAAGTTCGCCTTGGAATGAAATAAAGCAAATGTTTCAGAAGAAACTATGTGGAATGTTCCTTGTAATAATCGAAAGGGTTAATTACAAATAACTCCCTGAAAACTACCCATAATTGTAGAAGTCCCCTTCATTTCTTCCTAATTGCATAAGACTCCTTCATTTCTTCACCTTTAGTACAAAAACCTCATTGTCCTCTCCTACCGTTTAGGACATAATACATGAAGGGTTTTTGCACATGCACATAAGGAGTGGAGTTCTATGCCATTAGCAAGAAGTCAAGGAGCTTTAATGGTTAGTTTTCAGGGAATAATATGCAATTAACCCAATTAGAAATTTTCTAACGCATTTTCCGGACCAACATGGTCTTCTAATATCTTCTCATAGTGGAAATGGACTTCTCTATTCTATCTCATACAACTAAATGCCAAGGAAGTACTTCATCACAAAAATTAACTCCGAACCATTATCATCTCTACTCACTGAAAATGGTGCTGTTACATGCGCATCATTTTGGGAAGAAATTTTCGTTAAATTCTGGTGGAAGATCATAATATTAACCTAATATAGTTTTATGTAGATCTTTACCTACATTTTAGACTACCTGGTTTTCCAAAGTTAGGTTTCTTTGTTGGTGATTATGTGTTGTGCATTGTTCTTTGATCAGCTTAACATTTTGATGAGCATTATAATTGATTTAGCATTATATTGTAACTTGGTATTGCCATTTGGTGGTAGTTAAATTTCTAGTTGTTTGGCTTGCATAATTTTTTGAACTCAGTGTGGATAAGCTGTTTAGTACATCCATATTAATTCATATTAATTTGGGTAATAATGTCGATTATTTGATAGTTGTCTTGATTTTGTTGAATCAGTATGGATGTGGATGCTTATAGTCAAGCAGCATCTAGTCTTGTTGCTGGAAATAACTTTGAGGAAGCAACCCAACACATTCTTGACATGGGTGGAGGGACTTGGGACAGAGAAACTATTGTTCGTGCTTTACGTGCTGCATATAATAACCCTGAGAGGGCTGTTGAATATCTCTATTCTGTATGTTTCATTGCATTTGTCTTGCTTATAATTTAGTTCTGCTTAAGAATATATTTGTCTTTTTCATCAAGATGGAAAAAAAAAACAAAGAATATACTTGGCTCAACATGCAAGATCATCAAACAATGGACCCTATTTGTCTGTTTACTGTATATTGATAGTCAAACTCATCTGCTAATATATTTATTGCTTTATGTTCATGTGTCAAACCTTCAACTAGCCATGGTAATTGACTTGTCTATCTAGCTGAGTTGGCATTTCTGTTGGTTAGCTATTATAATTTTTATAGTATATTCCTTGAAATTGTGCATTGGTGAAATATGTTGTGTTAGAGTTTTAGCGAGCTAACATTACACTGGAATATTTGATGAACATTGCTAAGTTGGCCTTTCTCTTGGTTTAATATTTTAATTTTTATGGTATACGGTTTGAAATTGTGGAATGCTGGAATTTGTTGTGTTAGAGTTTGTTAGGTGTCTGGCACTGCACTGGACCGTTTGATGAACATGGTAGGAAGGAAATTCCATACAATCTAAAATCTTCTCGTAGCAAATTGAGTTTTTAATGGAGCACTCCAGTGTTGATCCTCGTACTATTGTGAGTGAAAAGTGTTGTAACATGTGATTACGAAAAAGTATGAAATATATGGGGAGAAATAAATACTAGTCTTTAAGTATGGCATACGAAAAAAGTATGAAATATATGGGGAGAAATAAATACCAGTCTTTAAGTATGCCAATTTTTTGTGTTTTCATTTATATGCTTAGTTGGTGCTCATCTATCAGGGTATTCCAGCTCAAGCAGAAGTCCCTCCTCCTGTTGCCCGTGCCCCTGCAACTGGTCAAGCAGTAGACCCCCCTGTTCAGGCTTCACAACCAGCACAGCCAGCAGTTCCGTCAGCTGGTCCCAATGCTAATCCTCTGGATCTCTTTCCTCAGGTTTCTCCTCTTCATGTTAGTTGCTTAAGTTTCAGCCTGAACTTGTTATGACACCAAAAAATCATCATATTCTGTTTCTTTGTGAAAGGGACTTCCTGCTGTAGGCACAGATGCTGGAGCAGGGAACCTTGATTTTCTACGCAACAGTCCTCAGGTTTACTAATTAAATTGTTAAAGTGACCAATCTTCCTTGTGTGCAACATATAATCACTACTCTGTTTGTGCAGTTCCGGGCCTTGCAAGCTATGGTCCAGGCAAACCCTCAAATCCTACAGGTTGTTAACCATTTCTTGCAATTATCAATTCTTGCGTTGTATGCTATCCTATATTTTGTTTCTTTGACTGGTATATAACTGCTCACAAATTATTTCATGTTCTCATAGCCACTGCTTCAAGAGCTGGGAAAACAAAATCCGCAGATTTTAAGACTTATTCAGGATCATCAAGCTGAATTTCTTCGTTTGATCAATGAACCTCCTGCTGAAGGAGCCGAGAGGTGGGTACCATTTGGAGCTAAGCTAATTTTATTTATTTCTGCTAACTTGTTCAATAGTGCTAATTTTGCTGGCCCATGCAAGCAGCAATTTGCTGGGTCAGTTAGCAGGTGCTATGCCTCAAGCAATCACTGTCACCCTAGAGGAGCGTGAATCCATTGAACGGGTAACTCCAGCCTCAATTTTGATATGAAAAAGTTGTATAAATTTATTAACTATGAAAATAGATAAAAAGGGCCAATAATGAATATGTAACAATCAACAAAAATTTTGGGAAGTTAGATCTTTTCTATAAAATATGCAAAAAGGCAGAGAGGTGCTCTGAGCAATTGACTTTTGGATGTATCGTGTGCGAGATCAACATCTAGTTGAACATTCAAAGGATTTTTTATTACTCACATAATAATGGAAGAAATATCAAATTCAGCTCATATTATGTGTTGTATTCACATTCATTAAGATCAAATTAAAAAGCATTCCAGAGAATGGCTGCTTAGAAAAGGTCACTTACATTTTGGTTAGTCTTTCTTTGCTTAGAATGTCAGGCCTACTAGAAAAGCCAGATAAGATTTCAGGTCCGTCAAGTTCAACTTGAATATTTTGATAGTATCTATTAGCTAATTTGAAGGCCATTGGTGCAGTAGTCATCAGAAATACCTGACAAAAGTTCATGGGTGCTTGATTTGCATTGAAGATTTTTTCTCCTTTGCTTATGGACCAAAACTGTTAGAAAGATAATAATGTCTTTCTTTCTTGAGTTGCTTAAATGCCTAGCCCATTCTATGATAAGACAAAATTTTCATTGAAAACAAATAATAAGACTAATAGTTGGAATGAGCTAAAATAACTGGAAAATGAAGTCAGTCAATGTGAATTTTGTTTGTTTTGTTTCATTTTGGCCCTTAAGTGTTGTAATCTGCTTCAACTTTCTTGCATTACTTCTTTCCATGATTTTGATACTTACAATCAACTAACCTTAATTCATGTCATTTTCCGCAGCTTGTAGCGATGGGTTTCGACCGGGCACTTGTTCTAGAGGTCTTCTTTGCATGTAACAAGAATGAGGAACTGGCAGCAAACTACCTTCTTGATCACTTGCATGAGTTTGAAGAGTGATAAAAAATAATGGTCAAACAGCTCAGTTTGCTTACTGTCACAGTGGATAGTTTGGAGTTCACAGTGAGTTCATCATGGCTACATTGTTTATAGTTTTTGGTTCCAAATTTGCATGCTGTTGTGGATTTCTTGTCAGTTAAACTGCATGGCTGTCTGAAGTGCTCCAAAATGCACATACTGCTGCATAATTTGGTTCTCATGTTATCCTCTTGATGGAGTGAATGTTTGGTAGATGGTAGCACGAGATGGTTGATCCCTTTACGTGTGGACTCCTATTTTCTCCATTAGAATTTTGCCAGAATCCAGCTATTCATAATTCTAATTTTCTTTAGGAGTGTAGCAGGTATTTTGTATGTTTTGTTTCTTCTAAAATTATGTTTTATTCTAATCCAAATTATGTTATTCGTTCAAAAATTGTGTAATTTGGGGGTGCCACTGGCTGGATTCATTTGTTAAATCCCATGCCAATATTTATTATTGGCATTGAGAATTGGCATTGCAACCCAATTCTGCACCATGCACAGGTGAATGACATAATAAACATATTGGGGTCTTTTTGGTTTTGGATCATAGAGATGGAATTACTAGAAAACGTGATCATCACCATAGTTACCATTATCCATGTTCAATGGGCTACATTTTAAATTAATTTTATTGTTTAAAGAAGATTAAATAGCATTCAAGAAAAGATAGTGAAATAATTGTACAATGGGCTGCTTTTGAAACAATAAAATGAGGCCCGGCACGTGGGGGCAGAACAGCCTCGGCCTCGGCCTCTGCTCCCGCCACTGGCTCGCCGGCGCCCCGGCCTCCGCCTTGTCCCCGGCGCCGAAATTCGGATTTTTGCAAAAAAATCCCAAATTTCGGATTTTTGCAAATAACATCCAGAAATTATTCAAATTTACAGAAAAGTCCCCGAAATTCGGTTTTTTGCAAATAACATTCCAAAATTATTTCGAATTATAAAAAAATATCAAATTTTCTTATAAAACCCTCTTCTTCCTACTTAGCCCTAAACTTAAAATTTAAGGTAAAATATTTTTTATCATATTTTAAGTAAAATTTTACAAAAAAGACATTAGTGATTTTTTAAATTTATAATTACAAATTTAATATTTATACATTACAAAATAGACTGGGACGGAGGCGGAACGGCCTCAGCGCACCGGGGACGGAAGCGGAGGTCGGGGACGGAGGCGCCGGCGAGCTGGCGGCGGGAGCGGAGGCGGAGGCGGAGGCCGTTCCGCCCCTGCGTGTCGGGACGGAGGCCGAGGCAACGGCGCGCCGAAACCCGAGCGCGAACGGCCACGGCCGAGGCCGTTTCGCCTTCGTCCCAGGCGCTCGGGCGCAGATTTTTGCAAATAACACCCCGAAATTATTCAAATTTACAGAAAAGTCCCCGAAATTTGGATTTTTGCAAATAACACCCCGAAATTATTCTGAATTACAAAAAAGTTCCGGATTTTTCTTATAAAACCCTATTCTTCCCACTGTAGCCCTAAACTTAAAAATTAAAATTATAAGTTTCATATTGTACATTTACAAATAGATCCCTTGATTTTTTAAAAAATAAATTAATATTTTAATCATTTTTAATATTAAATTTCATGAAAATACCGTGAAAGTTTTAAAATTTCAAATTTCAAATTACAATTTTACTATTTTTACATTTAAAAATAGACCATCTTTAATATTTTTCTTTATAAATACGTCCAAATTTTATTTATTTTATAAGTAAATTTTACAAATAAATCATCGAAGGTTTCAAAACTTAAAATTTAAAATTTTTACAAATACACTTCTTAAATTTTTACAAATACACCCTTAAGTTTTTACAAATATGGTATTTGTAAAAATTAGTTTTAAAAAAAATTTAGACTTATTTTATAAAAAAAAATTTAAGGGTCTATTTTGTAATGTATGAATATTAAATTTGTAATTATAAATTTAAAAATCACTAATGTCTTTTTTGTAAAATTTTACTTAAAATATGATAAAAAATATTTTACTTTAAATTTTAAGTTTAGGGCTAAGTAAGAAGAAGAGGGTTTTATAAGAAAATTCAAGATTTTTTTATAATTCGGAATAATTTCGGGGTGTTATTTGCAAAAATCCGAATTTCAGAGACTTTTCTATAAATTTGAATAATTTCGGGGTTTTATTTGCAAAAATACGAAATTTGGGACTTTTCTGCAAAAATCCGAATTTCGGCGCCGGGGACCGAGGCGGAGGCCAGGGCGCCGGCGAGCCGGCGGCGGGAGCGGAGGCGGAGGCCGAGGCCATTCCGCCCCGCGTGCCTGGGACAGAGGCGGAACGGCCTCGGCCGTGGCCGTCTGCGCCCGGGTTTCGGCGCACCGGCGCCCCGGCCTCCGCCTCCACTCCCGCCCGCGCCGGGGTGTTTTTTGCAAAAATCCGAATTTCGGGGACTTTTCTTTAAATCGGAATAATTTTCGGGGGTTTATTTGCAAAAATTCGATTTTCGAGGAATTTTTTGTAAATTTGAGTTATTTCAGGGTGTTATTTGCAAAATAACGAATTTTGGGGCGTTAAATATAAAAAAAAAGTTTTTAGGGGTGTATGTGTAAAATAACCGAGGGTAAAATCGAAATTTTTTGGCAAAATTTTGATTAAATAACAATTAGGGGCTGTGGGTAAATATTTTCGAATTTGAGGGGGGTGGGGGTAATTACGAAAATTACGGGGGTTAAGCATAATTAAGGCTAATTACGGGGGTTATCCGTAATTATCCCTTATTATTATTAGGAGTGTTAATTTGGTTTGAGTTAGTTCACCTTATTTTGTAAATGAGTTGGGCTCGGGTTGGATCAACTCTTAATTTCAGCTTGATACTTCGTTTACTTTTTTAATATAGAAAAATAAATTTTAAAAAATATATCATATAACATATGACATATATTTAATTATTTAATTATGATATAGTAGATGCAGTTTTTATATTTAGATGTTATAATGTTAATTCATCATTTTAATATCATTTTTAAGAAATATTTTAATATATATTAGTTAAAAATAATTATTGAAATTTAAATTTGTATCAAGCTGGAGCTCAAGTTAGTGATTTTGAGATCGAGCTAGGGTCAGCTAGGCTTAGTTCGGCTCGTTTGCACCCCTATTCATTATCCATGTTCAATAGGTCATGTTTTAAGACTTGGATTACTGAAACTAGGCTTCGGGTAAACTGCAACTTCAAACCTTGGAACAAGTGTGTGTGTGTGTGTGTGTGTGTGTGTGTGTGTGTGTGTGTGGGGGGGGGTTTGAATTAGGCTTTTGATAATAAATAGAACTTTCTTGATAAAATAAAACTAATTCAATCTATGATCATGATTCAAAGCTAATTTACAATAAATCACGTGTAAGCAAATAAATTAAACAACAGAGGAATAGAGAGCACCATAATTTTACGCGGTTCGAAGACCAACTGCTCCTACTCCATGACCCTTACCTCGATCTTAAGGGCTTCAACACTCCACTAGTGTATCGTTTCATCAGTAAAATAAACTTCGTATAACTTCTCTTGTTTCAATCGACAAGATATAACTCTAATTCGAAGTAGAGTCCTTCAATCACTCCAAACAATCTTAGAGTGGATTTCAAGTGAAAAATCGAAAATATTAGTATAACTTAAACTCACACAAAGTTCTCTCAAGATTGAAGAAAAGAGTAATAAAAACTTGTATAATATTGGTAGATTTAGAGTTCAATAATGGCTAGAGAGTTGAAGGTGGCTTTAATCAAATTAAAAGATGCAAAAGTTGTTAATGGAAGACCCTTCAATTCTATTTATATCTTTTGGGTTGAATTTAGCCATTAGGAGTGATATCCTATATCTTGGTTTGTTTCAACGATCAAAAAACTTGTTATTAATTGCACAAAAAATTCAAACCGAAAATCTATTTCAGATAACCGGGCGTCTGGTTCCAGTATATTTCTATTGGTTAGAAGTCCTATCGGGTGTCCGATTTCCAACTGGGCATCCGGTTCTATTAGAACCAGAACCCCAACTAGACATCCGGTTGTCAATCGAGTGTTTGGATCTAGTTAAAAAGCCAGAACTTGTTGCCAGTCGAACATCCAATTTTTAATCAGGTGTCCAATTTTGCTTAGAATTGCTGTTATTTTCAGTTTGACTCAACTAGGCATTCGATTTAGAAGCGGATGTCTAGTTTAGTCAGAAAAGCTCTGTTAGAAGCTTCTTGCAAAACTCTACATGACATTTGAACACTAAACATTTTATCTGAAACAAGTTTTTGACTCGACTAAAAATAGAAGAAAGCTAGACCTAGTCAAAGCCAATTTCTTGAGTTGCCTTGGCATTGTTCATGTCACTCGTGGATCATCAAGTTGTTATAGACACCTCCAAGCCATCTTAAGCCACCTCTTGATCTCATCAAGCCATGCTTGTTGATCTATCATCGCACTTCTTTTTTTCCTTGAATTTTCCAAACATTTTAAGAGTTTTAAGTATTTTGGCTAAACATAACTCAAGTAGATCATTAAACATCATTTGTTCATTATCAAAGTTAATAGGGACAATAATCTCTCCCTTTTTGATGATGACAAACTCGAAAATTAAAATACTTAAAATTTAAAGCATGTATAAGCATATAAGAATGAGGCATAAAGCACATATATGATCATGAGCATGTGTATCTATATGATATAATAAATTGATGTATATCCATATGTTATAATAAATCAATGTAGCTCCTAATGTATCTAGCTCTTTCCCTCTTTTGATATCAACAAAAGGGTACTACATAGGATTGAAATTGTGCAATCTCTCCTGTAAATTAAAGAATTCAACCTGTATACAAGTTGAAGGATTATCACAACTAACAGGATATAGGAAAATAAAATCATTATTATCACAACCTGTATATAAATGATACGAAGCTTCCCCTGACTTGATGTATGTATAAGATTGGGATATTTAAGAGATAAGATCAAAATCATAGAGCACCAAACCATAAACCATAATCCATAATCTAAAGTACTTAACCTGTCCATACAAAGATAAAGCAATCATAATCCATAAACTAAGTCAAGGTTCTTACAGAGCACAAAGTAATCCATAATGGAATACAATGCAGTCTATGTCTAAGAACTTGGTTTAGGAGTTGTGCGGTCCAGCAAGGGGGGTATTATATCAAATAGCTCATCCAGTGAGGTATGCATTTTCTTAGATAGTCCATCCACCAAAGTTTGGAGTTATGCCACTTGCTTGATTGTGCATTGAGTGATATCCTCAAGAGGTGCAAGCCTCACATCTAAGTTAGTCTTAGATCCTGCAATTGTGGCATATGAGCATCTAGCGCATGAAGGTCCTGATCCTTGATTATGCTCTATGTCATTAGATTCTGCCTCTCGTGTTGAAGCCCATCCAAAATAGGATAAAATGGGAAAAGGTATCAGCTAGAGTGAAGGTGTGATAAAGAGAGAGATCATGAGAATGGGAGCCCCAAAGTTCTTTAGGATACGTGATAGATTTTGGGATAGCTAAGAGTAGCATGTTCATGTCGAGTGTAATGACCCGTATGAGTGTTTGCCTCATCCAAAGTATTTGAGAATAACACCACCCTGCAGGTATATATTCGCTTCGACAATATAAAAAACCACTGAATTTTGTTTCTTGGAAGTCTATGAATGTAGAGTTTTTTCAAGAAACTGGCATGTATCACTAATACTCTTTCTATCCACATGACATCCAGGATAGTTTGTATCACAAAAACCAATCAAATCAAAGTAATCATCTCTTGAATACCATAATCCTAAGTCTATTGTGCCCTTAAGGTATTTAAGTATGCATTTCAAGGCAACTGGATGTGATTTCTTAGGGGATACTTGCAATCTAGCGCATAACCAAACGGTAAACATGATGTTGGCTCTACTTGCAGTAAGATATAATAAATTAGCTATCATACTTTTATATTGCTTTTTATAAACCTTTTTACCATCTTCACCCTTGTCTAACTTGTTTGAAGGACTCATTGGAGTTCCTATAGCTTTGGCTTCATCCATATTGAATTGCTTGAGTACCTCCTTAGTATACTTCACTTAATTGATGAAGATCCCAATTTTCATTTATTGCAGTTGGACTCCAAGAAAAAAAAAATGCAATTCTCTCATCATGATCTTCTTGAAGTCCTCCTTCATAATGCTTGCAAATATTTCACAAAAATTTTTATTAGTAGTACCAAAAATGATATCATCAACATAGATTTGTACTACTAATAGATTATTGTGCACTTTTAGAAGAAATAATATGGTATTTATGCAACCTCTTTTAAAACTATTTGAAATCAAGAAGGAATTTACTCTTTCATACCAAGCTCTTGGAGCTTATTTAAGACCATATAGAGCCTTCTTCAGTTTTGAAACATGCTTTGAAAAATTCAAATATTCAAGTCCAGGATGTTATTCAATATAAACTTTTTCAGATAAAAAATCATTTAGGAAGGCACTTTTGACATCCATTCGAAATAGTTTGAAGCCTTTATAATAAGCAAACGTAAGTAAAATTCAAATAGACTCCCCATGTGCAATGAGTGCAAAAGTTTTGTCAAAATTAATGTCTCCAAATTGGTTGAAACCGTTGGCCACTAATCTAGTATTATTTCTCACTATGATACCATTTTTACCTAGCTTATTTCTATAGACCCATTTAGTATCAAGAATTGGGTAGTCATTTGATTTTTGAACAAGCTCCCAAACTTGATTATGCTTAAATTGATTTAGTTCTTCTTTCATTGCAAGAATCCAACTCTCATCTTTTTTATCCTCCTCAAGGTTCTTGGGCCCAATATGAGAAAAAACTGCAATATAATTGAGATTAAACTCAATAGCATGATGAGTTTGTACCTTTTGATCAATATTACCGATGATTTGATACTCTGGGTGACTTTTTTGAAATTTTCATGTCTTGGGTAGCTCTTTGTAATGTTCTTGCTCCTTTGGCATATCATTTCCATCATCACCTTTCTTCTCATTTAATTCATTGCTAGTTTGACCCTCCTTTCTCTCGGAAATTTGCAATTCATCTATCCTCTTGAAGATTTCTATATCATCATCAAAAAAAATTTTCTCCAAGCGAGGGTCAGATTCATCAAATTCAACATTTATAGACTCTTTAACAATTAAAGAAGACTTGTTCAAAACTCTAAATGCTCTTGAGGTAGAAAAATGACAAAGAAATATATCTTTAAATGTTTTGGATTCAAATTTTGAATAATGATATTTTGTATTCAAAATAAAAAATTGCATTCAAATATGAAAATATGCAATATTTGGCTCTTTCCCATTTCACAAATCAAATGGGGTTTGTCAAGAATTGCCGAATAGAAACTCTATTCAAGATGGAGCAAACTGTGTTAATAGCCTCTATCCAAAAATATGTGGGTAGAGAGTACTTGTTAAGCATAACTCTTGCTATCTCTTGAAGAGACCTATCTTTCTCTCAACAACTCTATTTTATTGTATAGTATGAGGAGCTAGAAAACTATGCTCAATGCCATTTTCAATGTAAAACTCTTCAAATGAATGATTTTCAAATTCTCCTCCATGATCACTTCTAATTTTGGAAATCAAGAAACCCTTTTCATTTTGAACATGTTTTGCAAAATTGACAAAAGCATCAAAAACATCACTTTTATTTGTAAGAAATAGAACCCATGTAAATCTTGAAAAGTCATCAACAATTACAAGAGTACAGTTTTTACCTCCTAGACTGGAGTCCTGACGGGTCCAAACAAGTCTAAGTGTAGAAGTCGAAATGGCCTTGTAGTTGACACCACCTTTTTAGTTTTATAGGAAAACTTCATTTGCTTTTCTATTTGGCCTGATTTTTGATGAACTTGCCTTTGGATAGTCCCCTCACAAGTTCCTTTTGATCGACTTTGGCAATTGTAGCTATGCATGTGTGTCCAAATCACCTATACCAAAGACATTCATGGTTCTCATGGGGTACAAAATAGTTTTTAACATTAAGGTCATCTTGATTAATGGTGTAGACATTTTCATCATGATATCCAAAAAACATAATATTCTTACTATCATTATGCTTAACTATGCAATGATTAGATTTAAATAAAACATGAAAATCTTTACCACATAACTAACTGATGGACAACAAGTTAGCTTAAGTTTCTCAACTAGAAGTACACCTTTAATAAGAGAGAAACCAAGAGAAATATTATCTTTACCAATAATTTTACCTTTACCATTATCTCTAAAGGTAACAAATCCTCCATCTTTACTTACCAACTCCTTGAACATGAATGGATTATCCATCATGTGTCTTGAATATCCACTATCCAAAAATCATTTCTCATTCTTCTTGTTGGAGTATAGGCACAACTAACAGATCAAAATTGAGTAAGCACCTATTCTCAATCATGGGTCCTCAAGGTTAGAAAAAAAGAGCATGCAAAAAGGACATAAATGCAAATACTTATGCAAGAAATATGAAATGAAGCTATTTATCTCTACTATATTGGCTAGAGGATAACTATAAGGTAGAAGTAGAGAAAGCATATGGGTCATTGCTAGCTTCTCCAACCGTGATCATGCTAGAGAGGTTCTAGGAATCCAAACTAACTTGAATTTCTTGGCTTTTAGGATTATCCTCTTAGGTACCCATGTCTACTTAAAAAAAGATTTCTCTTAATTGGGTAACTAGAGAAGATATGCCCCTTTCTACAACAATAGGTACAAGTCAAATGAGAGTGAGTTGTAGTTGAAGTCTTTATAAAAATAGGTTTAGTACCCTTGAACTTAGAAGTTGAAATGAAGACTAAATTAGATTTATTCAAAATATTCCTTTGGCTTTTATTAATCATGTTCAATGTTGTATTTTTATGAAAAATTTTTGTAAAGCTTTTCTCAAGTGAATATTCTCAATTCTAAATATGGCAAATCATTATGGAATTTATAAGTAGTTTTAGAAGATTTTAAAATGTCATACTCTACTTGGAGTGCATCAATATCTTTTTTGTAATTACAAGTGCTTTTAGTAGAGTTCAAAATATTAAAATCATTCTCAAGTGCAGATAATTTCTTTCTCAATGAAGCATGTGAAAGACTCAATTTTCCATGTCTTGAAAATAATTCTTCAAAAGCTTCTTATAATTCCTCAAATGATAAGTCATATACCTCATCCTCATTTGCCATGAGGCATAAGTTGACAATCTTATCATCGAATAAGGCATTATGAATCTTCTCTTCAGAGTGATCTCATGTTGCCACCATAAAATTTTTCTTCTTAGCCTTGAACTTCTTAGATTGGGGTTTGAGAGGGCAATTTGCCTTTATGGCTTGCACTTGAAGATGTGGGTATATCATTCTCTTCCGTGGGATCAAAATTGACCATCTAGGATAGTGGAGACCTCGGAAGTGATCTCAAATCATAAATCAAAATTTAGTTGAATTTAAAGTACACTATCAAGTGTTGTGGGAACATTGACTTCCAATAGGTGGAAGCTGCTATTGTTAATTACTCTGACAATTACAAAAATTCTCCTAAAATAAGAAACTTAACTAATAAAATAGAGATATAGAAGAAAAAAAGCATTCGATTGATTTTAAGAAAGGATATATGACCTAAGTAAGAATACACTCTTACTTTATAATAAATTTCAATGTGAAATTATAGAAAATTAAAAAAAATAAAGAAAGAGAAAGAGCGGAGAAGAAACTTTGATATGTGTTGTTGCCCCACTCCCCTACATCGAACCATATGGCGTCTAACTCAAATCAACTCGGTCTTAAGCAAGTATTGATGGCATCGTCCAATAGGACATGGAAGAGAATAGAAGAAGTTCAAAGTATTTCTAATAGTTTTGAGCATCAGCGATAACTTCATAATTTGATGTATTTTTATTAGCCAATAAGGCATTGACGATAACTCTATTGACCTTGAAGTGTTTCTATAGCCAATAAGGCATAGATGATAATGTTTTTGATTTTTGAAGTATTTTCATAGTCGATAAGGTGTAGGTAGTAACTTCTTTATTTTTGGTGGTGTCACCAATGGCTTATAGAATGGGATATATTTGAAAACTACATTTTCAACTACTTTTAGGAATGACTAGTTTAAAGGATGCATCACCAACTACTTCTAGGGTTGGTTAACTTGAAGGGGCGCATCGTCAATAGCTTCTAGGGTTGATTAGCTTTGCAGTGTGGCTAACCGCTTTGAACATATTGATGGTTGACTTCATTTGAGCAACGCATTATGACTAACTGATTAAGAAAGTTCAAGCCTACCTTAGTACATTTTGAATTAAAGCATTGCCAATGCATTTGGGTTAACTTAGTTTTGAAGTGTGACTGATAGTTTTGAGTATATTGGTGATTAACTTCTTCAGTTTGGTTGTATCATCAATGACTTATGGGGTTAGGTATAACTTTGAAGTGTTGCTAAAGGCTTTTGTAGCACACCTAGTGAGATTTAATTTGATCTTATTTAGTTCTATTCAGACTAATTCTAGTTCAGGTCAAGATGGTAATATTACCCTTTATTCATGGCCTCAGAATATTGTTGAAGGCTCAGTACACCTAGGGGGATTCGGTTTGACCCTATTTAATTTTGTCGAGACTAATATAGTTTGGATTTGAGTTTAATTTCATTTAGCTTGAGTCGAGTTCAAGCCTGTGTTGGACCTTTGTCAAGTTTGGTTTGCACTTGATGGACTTCAGTTCAAGTTCAAGTCAATTTAGTTTAATTTGGCTTCAGTTTAGACTTAACCTGGCTTGATTCTGGATTGACTTTGAATTTGCCCTTTTAGTTTAGACTTGATTTAACTTGATTTTGAATTTACCCAACTTGGACTTGATTAAGGTTGGGTTTGAGTTTATTTGGTTTAGGTTAACTCAATTTAGATTTTTTTGGAGTCGAGCTCAATTTGGATTTTAGTCTATTTGTTTTGATTAATTTAGGTCCATTTGACCAAATTTAGTCTTTGTTTATTTATTGTAATTGAGTTTAATTTCAATATGATTGAGTTATTTTATATTAATCAATTTGATTTGAGAGTCCTTAGCTATTGATGATAATTTTAGGTGGACCCATGTCCTAGCCTTAAATGTGTGAACTTGAGGGTTGGTTTAGTTTGCAAGCTCGAAGGCTAGTTTAGATATATAAGCCCAAGGGCTGACTGGATGTGAGTTTGAAGATTGGTCTAGACGCAAACTCAAAGATTGACTAAGTGTGAGCCCGAAGGCTAGCTGAGGTGTGAGCTCGAAAGTTGGATTGAATGCGAGCCTGAAGGCTAGCTAAGTGTGAGTCTGAAGGTTAGTTGAGTTTGAGCTCAAAGGCTGGCTAAGGTACAAGTCTGAAGGCTGATTGAGTGTGAGCCTGAAGTCTAACTAAGGTGCGAGCCCAAAGGCTAGCTGAGTGTGAGCCTGAAGGCTAGCTAAAGTGCTAGCCCAAAGGTTGGCTGAGTGTGAGACCAATGGCTAGCTTGGATGCAAGTCTGAAGATTGGTTGAGTACGTGCTCGAAGGCTGACTGAGTGTGAGCCTAAAGGTCAGCTTGGATGCAAGCCCAAAGGCTAGTTTAGTGCAAGCCTGAAGGCTAGTTGAGTATGAGCTCGAAGGTAGACTAAGGTGTGAGCTTGAAGGGCAGTTGAGTGTGAGGCCAAAGGTTGGCTTAGTGTGAATTTGAAGGCTGATTGGGTGGGAGCTCCAAGGCTGGCTTGGATGCAAGCTTGAAGTCTAGCTAGGTGCAAGCCTAAAAGCTGGCTGAGTGTGAACGCAAAAGTTGGCTTAGATTTAAGCCCGAAGGCTAGCTATGTGCAAGCTCAAAGACTAGCTTAGATGCCAGCCTAAAGGTTAGCTGAGTGTGAGCTTGAAGGTTGGCTGGTTGCGAGCTCGAAGGCTGGCTAAGTGTGAGCCTGAAGACTAGTT
The DNA here is from genome assembly GCA_005019695.1 of Trichopus zeylanicus subsp. travancoricus. Classification (NCBI taxonomy): domain Eukaryota; kingdom Viridiplantae; phylum Streptophyta; class Magnoliopsida; order Dioscoreales; family Dioscoreaceae; genus Trichopus; species Trichopus zeylanicus. The sequence continues at coordinate 587,606 of RXID01014364.1, forward strand.
GGGTGCAAAACCAAAGGTTGGTTAGGTGTAATAAGGCTTCACCATCTTTGAGAGGTTGTTGATGGCCACAATAGCATCAAGAGTTAGCCATCTTTGAAGGGCCACATGTGACCATAGGCAGTATTGAGGATTCATCATCTTTAAGGGACCATGAACCATGTCAAGAGCTTGCCATCTTTGAGGGTCCACGAGTAGTCACAGTGATATTTAGAGTCTGCTATCATTGAAGTATCGTGGGTGATTGCCGTGTTGGGGGTTCGCTGTCTTCGAGGGGCCATGAACTGTGTCATGAGCTTGCCGTCTTCGAGGGTCTATAGGTGGCCACAGTGATGTTGAGAGTCCACCATTTTTGAGGGGCTATAGGTGGCCATGGTGTTAGTGGATCTCCGTCGTCACGCCAAGGATCGCGGGTGGTGATGTTGATGAAGTTTCGCCAAAAATCAAGATAATAAAAGCCTTTTCTCTTTTTTTTTTGAGCAAACATTACCTTTTTATTTTTGCCAAATTTTTTTTGACAATAATTTTTTTTATTTTTCTTCCACTCTATTTCTTCTTCTTCCTCACCCAAAACCTTTCTCTCTTATTTTTAACCAAATTTTTTTTCTTTTTTTGCATAACAACCTTTTTTATATATATATTTTTTAACCTTTTATCTTCTCCCTCAAGTCACCCATGCCCCCTCATCCTTTTCTTCTCCTCACAACTAGGCCATGGTGGCCCAGTGCCTTCTTCACTTGGATCTAGCCATCTATTGGCTGGATCTAGCTATTTCTTCCAATGGTGAGGCGAAATGGCATCCAAAGAGGCAAGGGCAAAGCTCGGGTGGTGGCTTGCAGGTGTCTACACAGAGGTATGGTGGTTTGGAGGTAGAGGCGGCTCGGTAGGTTAGCATGGAAGTGAAGATGGTGCGGGACGGGCAGTGGATGGTTGCTGGTGTGGTGGGGTTCAGCTGTGGGTGTGGTGGCTTGGCCAAGAGATGATGCTTCAATGAGGAGGTGACTATGTGGTAGAGGTTAGGCGGAGTGGGTAGGAGGATGAGCAGGAGGTTGAGACGTAAAGAGGTTTAGACAGAGGTATAGGCCAGATGGACAGCGGTGCATGGATAGGTCTAGCTAGGGTAGAGATGGACTACAAAGGGAACTAGGGCACGGAGGAGATGGTGGCGTAGAGGTTGGGCTTCTTCACCAAGTGATTCATGCGAATGATCCAACTCGATTGATTCTACCATGGAGAAGTTGGGCCGTGGAGGTGAGGTGTGGGCAGCAATCGAGTAAAGAGTGGACCTCATACCAAAACAACAATAGAGACATGAAGAAGAAAGCAAAGGACAGCTGATAAAAGTTCAAATCCTTTCTTGATTGATTTAGTTCTTGACTTTTGTGTTGTATATCTAGTTTCATTGACCTCCATGCTCTAATCTTGTTCCTTTTTTTTAAGGTATTAACATGATTTATATAGAGTTCAAAGAGATCAAGTTGAGTAGGGATGAATCTCGTTTTGTTTGAAATTTTGAATGGTGGATATAATTGTAGATGGATATGGATATGACTTATCTTGAGTTTGGATGAGTTCATGAAGAGATATGGATAAATTTGTTTATTGCCGATGATAATAATTTAAAAATTATATTTATCTTAGATATTGAAATTATAGAGGGGTTATTTGCAATTGTTTTTGAAAAATTGGACTAAATTATAATTTTATGAATTTTAGATTTTCATCCCATTGTCTGGCCTCTTTCTAGTCTGTTTTCAGTCCATTTTTAGCCCATTTTCTCCTAAACTTATGGCCTACATTCCTAGTATACATTTTGCGCAAAAGTCCAAATTTCTAAATGGATTGTAATTTTTCAAATAAACCCCTAAAAAAAATAATTAAATTTTCGCATATAAGTATGTTTTAATGCAATTTTATAAATAGGCCTCTACAATTTAGAAAATCTTAATCAAGCTAGGTTTTAAAGATTAAAGCATCACTTTTTTTGAAAATATAAATATAAGATTTTTGAAAGCATGAGAAAGATGATTGTGGCATGGTACTTTTTCAAATGACACTCTTGAAAATCATGGCATCGAGTAAGAGTTAGAAATGTAGGATTTAGTTGACTGGGTTGGTTTGAGACTACATGTCTAAGTTTAAATAATTGAAAATATTGGTATCTACAGATGCCCCTTCCTGGTGAGATGCTAAAATAAAGTACAAGTTAAGGGTAAATTGATGTCCACCTTTGAGGATGAACTGATCAACTTGTTGACTACCTTGTTGGCTTTGGAAAAGGTTAAGAGGTTGATTTAAAATATTGAGAATTTTAGACTTATCTAAGGGCTCATAAACTTCCTGTGATTGTCATTTGCAAAGGAAAAAGAAGTGGTTGATGGAACATGAAAAGAATATGATGTTTTCTTGTGGTCCAAGGAATTGCTACTATTCTTGTGAGGGGATAGCAAATTTTGGAGTTGTGAAGCCAGTTAAAGTTTGAGTAGATCAAGCACTTTGAAGATTTTGATTGAATTTTTACTAAAGCATCAAGAAGGTAATGGAAAGAATGCATGCATGCTGGCGTAATACAAATGTGATGATGGCTCTAGAGAATGCAAAATTTTGGAAGCAAAAAATAAAATAATCAACCGCTGGTCAGAACAAGGGGTCCTTCTTGCAAAGGAAGGTTGGAGACTGCCTTAATTTTTCCCAAGTGGAGGTTTTGAAAAGCATTGTCCTAAGTCAATGCTGCTTTCTAACTAATGAAGCCACACATAGTGGGATGTGGTTGAGGATGCTGTAAAAAATAAATTTCTAAGTTTTTTCTTTTCCACAAGCCATAGACTTGGAGCTCATCTTTACTTTTGGACATTTGGTTCTTGGTGCTTGGATTTTTTTTGGGTGTTGTAGACTTAAGAGCGCATCTTTGCTTTTGAGCGCCAAGTTCCTAGTACCCAACTTTTTTTCTTTTGTGCACCGACTTCTGGGCTCCTACTTGTAAATTTAGGTACAAAATTTTTTTGGTGCCTAGATCTTGAGAAAATTCCCAAATATTTGACCTGATTTTTGCTTCCAAACCAATGTTAATTTTGTGGATCCATTTTTGGTGTGTCTTGGTCAGACCTACTCTTTTGAATTTTGGATCCTTCCTAATAAGGAGAGGCATCTCCAACTTTCTCTTTGTAGTCTTCTTGGTTGCTATTGACAATGAATCTAGATTTGTTTCCTGATCTCAATATCACATTCAGGAGCCAATTGGCTCACATTGCCAATCATCTTATTGCACCGGAAGTAAGCTCTTTCCTTTTCTTTTCTTAGCCATCCTAATTTTTAATTCTTACAAGCGATTCCTAATATCTCTGATAAGGAATTCTTGAAACACTTCCCAACTTTTTGCTAGTTCCTTATAACCCATGTGAACCTCCTAATGATGAACGACTTATGGCTGGCATATGCAGATTGACTAGGCTTTCCTTTATGCTATGATAGAACATTGGAATCCAACCACCCACATATATTTCTTCCCTCTTGTGGAGATCCTACTAGCCTTGGAGGAAATGAGCCACTTAATGGATTTTAAGGATCTAGAAAATTTTACTTTTTTTGATAGAAGCAACATCACTTTTGAGTAGAACATCCTTATTACCCTTCTTCTTTAGCATCTTGTGAAGAAAAAGGAGATTCTTGCTCTTTACAATGGCATTGGAGAGCTTTTCCTTCAGCAAGTGTGATTGAAAATTCAGCCCCTCTTATATTCTGATAAGTTGCTTCATCAAGGTATGCTTGGTGCCACCCTCATATTTTGTGGATTATTCCTCTTTTTGAAAGGTAGAGGCACTTTGTGTGATCTTGATGCTGATACTATTGCTGGGGGTCTCCTTCACTTTGGTTGTTCCTTGACTGCTCCCTTGCAAGCTTACTTAATCAAGGACCTTGGCTCTGCTATGCATGGCAAATCCTTTTTTAGGAGTGTCTAATTCCTTCAACTATGCCTTGCTCATAACTTTCTTGCTACGAGGAATATTTCAAATAAGTATACTTGACATGGTGGAGGTATTTCTTTGATATTGTTTGTGAAAACTAAGTTAATTTTGCTCTTGCTTTAGTCAGCCCTCCATTAACCATCAAGGGGGTTCAGAATGAACTCATGCTTGTGAGAAGTTGCAACTTTGTTGCTTATTTGGTTCATCGATGTGTGAGGGTGATTGGCCATGCAGTGATGATTCTTCCCCTCTTTCTTTCATGCCACAGATGGAGCCCAAGCGCTTTGGCATTGATGACTATCATTGGCCCCTTGAAGTGAACTCAGCGTGATCTTTGGGCACTACTACCTATTCTTCTCTTGACCCTAAAGAGCTTCATCATTTTGAGATTGAAGGCTATCTAGCTTGATATTTGGCTTATCTTCCTCTTCCGTTATCATCACTCTCTTATGAAAGTACCATGATTAATCTAATTGGGCATGGCCATGATGATGCCCTCGAGCTCATTTTGAAGCATGGAGAAGGTTGTTCTTCTGATAGGCATTGTTGTCACCATTGTGATAAAGAATTATTTTTAAACTAGTTGCCTCATGTGTCCACCTTTTATTTTTTTAGGATGCCAAAATTTTGGCCTAAAATTAAAATTTTGAGAACCATCAAATTGGCATACTAATGTTTTGTTTTTGGGTGTCAACACTTTGGGGGTGCACTTTTGATTTTGTGCACCAAGATCCTAGTGCCTATTTTTTTTCTACCCATCGAGGATCTAAAGCATGAATTTCATTCTAGGCACTAGATTCTTGGCACCCCAATTTTTTATTTTTTTTTGGTGTGTCGAGGACCTAGAGTGTGAATTTCATTTTGGACATTAGGTTCTTGGCACCTCAATTTTTTTAAAACTTTTTTTTTACTTTTTTGTGCCCCAAGGACCTAAAGTGTGTATTTCATTCTGTGCACCAACCTCTTGGCACCTTGACTTTTTTTAGGGATTCTAATAATCCTTTTTTGAGAAGCTTGAGGCTAAGGTTGCATATTTGAGGTCTCAATTGGTGTTGAGCATGGCATAAATAATTAGCACATCATGCTCTAATGACATTGAGAACTTTTTAGCCTTCATATGGTGTGCCATTCAAGTTCTGGATCTTTGTCTTCATGTTCAATTTGTCACCCCTCCCATGTAGGTTCTGAGGCCAGGTCCTTCTTTAGTTGTTAGGAATTAGGCATCCTCGCCTATTTGATGTGCTTTTCCTTTTGGTTGATGTACTTATGCCTGTATCTTGTACTTTTGAATATGAAATGGTTAAGTAGTACTTTTATTCACATAAGAAAGAAAATGGATCTTGCCTCTTTTTTTTTGAACTTGGACAAGTTCCTCTATTCTCCTTAGATGCAATCTTCTACATGGGATAGTCAGCCTGAGCTTTGAAATTTTTGTCTCAGGTTGTGGGTGGTTGGCCAACTAGACTTTCTTCCATCCCTTGCGCTAGTGTGATATTTTTCTCTAAAACTTATTTCAAATGGTCAGTCTATTTACGCCATCTTCTCATAGATATCTACCCTTCTTGACTTGGCTTTGTCTTTTGGATGCCTCTTGGCCTCGATCTCCAAGATTTACACACCTATAGATGTCATATGGTACTTACTCCTTATGTAGTCTTTCTTGGTGGGTAAGATTCCAAGATGAAGTTGGGCTAGTCCTCCTAATTCTGTTATTCAATCCAATTTTTTCCTTTTTTCCTTTTCTTTTCCTTTTTTTGACTTGGCAATCTCATTTCTCCTTTAAGAATCCAATGTTTGGAAACTTGCAGATGCCAACTAGTTCTCACTATTTGAGTATGACTCTTTTGGTTTGTTCTTCTATATAAGATTTGTCTATTTGGGACTATTCTCTTCATTATTTATTTGGAGGGATGATCTTTTATCTCTATGAGGAGATTCCCGCAAGGTTAGCCTTCAACTTTTGCATATCCTAGGAGGTGACTGTTGGCTTTATGGTGTCTCGAATTCGGATTTTTCGGATAGTCTTAATTATATTCGAAAATTATTTAATGGGCCTAATCCTTATCTAGATTTATCTTCTACTAGAAGTTTTAAATTAGTAGAAGTCTTATTTGAGTCAGTCTTCTACTTTGACTCAAACATCATTAGGCCACATCTATAAATACACCATTGATGTAAGGGTTTCAATAGAGTGAGAGAGAGAAATATAGATCAATACTCTCAATACGTCTTATGATGGTTAGGCTACTTAGTCTTTTTGTGAGAGTTGGTGATTTTGGAGTTTCGTCTCTATCGTTGTAATCTTCTCTTTTCTCTTCTCATCAATACAATATCATCTGAATCGTCTTCCCCACATATATCTCTTGTCTGCTATCTTTTCCTTTTTTTATGTTCTTCCTCTATATCGTGAATTGTGATGGACATCGATATTTTTCGCAACAAGTGGCATCAGAGCTAGATTCAACATGTCTACTACGAAGTTCGATATAGAGAAATTCAATGGAAAGCAAGGATTTCCTATTTGGCAAGCAAGAGTTCGTGCAATTCTTACTCAACAAGGGTTGAGACACACATTGGAGGACGTCAAGCCTGAAGATGTCATCGAAAGTGTCTGGGAAAACCAGAAGGCTAGCGCACATAGCACAATCATCATCAGTCTTACCGATGAGGTACTCTATCCGTTTCTTGATGAAACATCACCTTCAGAGTTATGGAAAAAGCTGGAGAAACAGTATATGAGTAAGTCTATCTCAAATCGAGTTTATTTAAAGTAGAAGCTCTTCATTTTTTGAATGGCAAAAGGTATGAATATAGTTGATCATCTTAATGCTTTCAATAAACTTGTCTCTCAATTGTTAAGCATTGATGTTAAAATTGAAGATGAAGACATGGTAATTATTTTATTATCGTCTTTACCTCCTTCTCTTGAGAATCTTAAAACTACTCTCATGTATGGGAAGGATTTGAAATTTGATGATATTTCTACTGCCCTTCTATCTAATGAATATTTGAAAAAGATTGGAGGGGATGTGTCACACTCAGAAGCATTAATTGTCAGAGGTCGTACCAAAGAAAGATCAAGGACAGGTCGTTCTAGATCCCAATCCAAAGAAATAAATTGCAGGTATTGTAAGAAGATGGGACATGCAATTAAAGATTGTTGGAAGTTCAAAGCAAAGAAAGAAAGAGAATCTCAATTTAAAGAGCAAGTCAAAGAATAAGTGTCCGTTGTTGAAGGAAGTTTTGATGATAATTTGGGTAACGTTCTCTCTATTAGTTCTAATTTTGATCGTTACCATGATATTTGGATTCTTGATTCTAGTTGTTCTTACCACATGTGTCCTAATAAGGATTGGTTTGAAGACTACAAGTCCTATGATGATGATTTGGTTTTGATGGGTAATAACAATCCATGCAAAATTGTTGGAATTGGAACAATCAAAATTAAGATTGATAATATTATTAGAACTCTTACTGATGTTAGACATGTTCTTGATTTGAAAAAGAATTTGATCTCTTTGGGTGCTTTGGATTCTGCTGGTTATAAGTATTCTGTTGAAGGTGGAGTTTTTAAGGTTGCTAAAGGCTCATTGATAGTGATGAAGGGCCTAAAGTATGAAAATTTGTATGAGTTAGAAGGAAAAACTGTTGCAGGTGGAGCAGCAATTTCTCAGGCCTCTTCTTCTAATATGACCCACTTATGGCATATGCGTCTCGGTCATATGAGTGGGCAAGGTTTAAGTGAGCTCAACAAAAGAAAATTACTGAAAGGCCTCAACTCATACAAATTGGATTTCTACGAGCATTGCCTCTATGGTAAACAGTCCAAGGTAAAGTTTAACACCGGTATTCATTGCACTAAAGGCTTAATTGATTATATTCATTCTGATGTGTGGTGCTCTCCTATTCCATCAAAATTTGGTGCTCATTATTTTGTCAGTTTTATTGATGACTTTTCCAGAAAAGTGTGGATTTATTTTTTGCATCACAAAGCCGAAGTGTTTTCTGTTTTCAAACAGTGGAAAACTTTAGTTGAAAAAATAACTGGTAGAAAAATCAAATACCTCAGAAGTGATAATGGCGGAGAGTACAAATCAACAAAATTTCTCAAATTCTGTGAAGATGAAGGCATCAAACGCCACTTTACTATCGTAGGAAAACCTCAACAAAATGGTGTGGCAGAAAGGATGAGCAGAACCTTGTTGGAGAAAGCACGCAGTATGCTCAGTACAGCTAAATTTGATAAAGATTTTTGGGCAGAAGCAGTCAATACAGCGTGCTTCATTGTGAATCGCTCTTCTCAAACAGCCATTAATTGCAAGACTCCTGAAGAGGTATGGACTGGTCAACCTGCAAATTATTCTTCTTTAAAGATTTTTGGTTACCCTACTTATGTGCATGTTGTCAAGGATGAGTTAGATGCATGTTCCAAAAAGTGTATTTTCCTGGGTTATGCCAAAGGCGTCAAAGGCTATCATTTGTAGGATCCTACTATTTCAAATGTAATTATTGAGAGAGACATAGTATTTGATGAAAGTGTGATGCTAAAATCTCTGAAGAAGGATCCCAATGATATAATACAAGTGGAGGTGGAGCACGTAGTTCTTTCAGAAGAAGATATTCAGGGTATGCCAAACTCTCAAGAAAATTCTAAGAATCAAGTTTCTGAAAAGACTCCACTTCGAAGATCTCAAAGAAAAATAAAGCCACCTGAAAGGTATGGTTTTGAAGATATGATAGCTTTTGCTTTAGTTACTGACAATGGTGATCCTTCTTCCTATAAAGAAGCAGTACAGGATAAGAATTCTTCTTAGTGGCAAGCTGCTATGAATGAAGAGATGGATTCCCTTCAAAAGAACCATACTTGGGATCTGGTGAAATTACCAAAAGGTAAAAGAGCAATTGGTTGCAAGTGGGTATTTCGAAAGAAAGAGGATTTCTCTGAAATAGATGGTGTTAAATTCAAGGCTCGTTTAGTTGCAAAAGTGTATTCACAAAAGGAGGGTGTTGACTTTAATGAAATTTTCTCTCCTGTGGTTAAACACACATCTATTCGTTTTCTACTTGCTTTAGTTGCTTTTCATAATCTTAAGTTAAAACAGCTTGATGTCAAAACTGCCTTTTTGCATGGAGAATTAGAAGAATAAATTTTTATGCAACAACCTGAAGGATTCATCCAAGAAGGCAAATAAAATTCTGTTTGCAAGTTGAACAAATCACTTTATGGTTTGAAATAGTCTCCAAGGCAATGGTAGAAAAGGTTTGATAGTTTTATGCTGGGTTAAGATTTCATCTACTGCAAACATGATTGCTGTGTTTATTTTAAGATGGATGCCAATAACTCATTTATTATATTGCTTCTTTATGTTGATGATATGCTTATCGTTACTCAAGACATATCTCTACTGAATGATTTAAAGTTTAAAATGAAAAAAGAATTTGAGATGAAAGATTTAGGTGCTGCAAGAAAGATTTTCGGTATGGAGATTGATCGAAATCGAAAGCATGAAAAATTATGGCTCAAACAGAGCAAATATCTCGAGAAGATTATTTCTCGTTTTCACATGCAGAATTTGAAATCCGTCAGTACTCCTTTGGCATCTCACTTCAAGCTCTCAACTCAACAATGTCCTTCTACAGATGAAGAGCATGCATACATGGAGAACATCCCATTTTCAAGTGCTGTTGGAAGTCTAATGTATACTATGGTATGCACAAGACCTGATATTGTACAAGCAGTCAGCGTTGTTAGTCGTTACATAGCAAATCCAAGAAAAGAGCATTGGCAGGCCATGAATTGGCTATTGAGATATATCAATAGTACTCTTAATATTGGTTTATGTTTCGACCGGAACACAGTGCAAGAGGCCAAAATTATTGGCTATGTCGATTCAGACTATGCTGGAGACCTTGATCGACGGCGATCCCTCACTGGTTATCTTTTCACTCTTTGTGGAGGACCCATTAGTTGGAGGTGTACCTTACAGTTAACTGTAGCATTATCTATAACAAAGTTTGAGTATATGGCAGCTACAGAAGCCGTCAAAGAAGCTTTATGGCTAAAAGGTTTGGCAAGTGAAATTGGTTTTTCTCAACATGTTCTTCCTATTTTTTGCGACAGTCAGAGCGCCATACACCTTGCAAAGAACCAATGTACCATGCCAGATCAAAGCATATAGATGTCCGATTTCATTTTATTCGGGATATTATTGAAGACGGCGAGATTTCTTTACAAAAGATTTATACTTCAAGAAATCCTGCAGATATGTTGACGAAGGTGATTCCGATTGATAAGTTCAAGCTTGTTTGGACTTGATCAATATCCAAGGTCATTGATCCTATCCCAGGAGGTAATGGCAAAGACATCTATTAAACATTCAAATTCAGAGAATAAGATGATTTGAGCCAAGGTGGAGATTGTTGGCTTTATGGTGTCTCGAATCTGGATTTTCCGGATAGTCTTAATTATATTAGGAAATTATTTAATGGGCCTAATCCTTATCTAGATTTATCTTCTACTAGAAGTCTTAAATTAGTAGAAGTCTTATTTGAGTCAGTCTTCTACTTTGACTCAAACATCATTAGGCCACATCTATAAATACACCATTGATGTAAGGGTTTTAATAGAGTGAGAGAGAGAAATATAGATCAATACTCTCAATATGTCTTGTGACGGTTAGGCTACTTAGTCTTTTTGTGAGAGTTGGTGACATTGGAGTTTCGTCTCCATCGTTGTATTCTTCTCTTTTCTCTTCTCATCAATACAATATCATCTGAATCGTCTTCCCCACATATATCTCTTGTGTGTTATCTTTTCCTCTTTTCTATTCTTCCTCTATATCATGAATTGTAGTGGACATCGATATTTTCCGCAATAGGTGACTTCCCTAATAAACTCCCAATCACTTTGAGACTGACCACCTCACTTTGAAGCTTGTATTCCTGAGGGCAACTTATAGCTTGATTGTGAAAGATTGGTCAAGGACCTTCAAAGCCACTTAACATTATCACCAACTCTCCCTTCACTTCTGGCATCACCTCTCATTCAAAGATCTTGCCCTTAGAAGAGAAGATGTTTTTGTCACTCTTTTTTTTTCAAGGAAATATTTCTTTAAGTACATAGCATTCCAAGGGTTAAGAGTACTTCACCTTTAGAGTTAGTCAATTGATAAACATTATCAGGATAGACTCTCATGATCATATATGATCCCTTATAGTTAGGTTTCAGCTTTCCTCTATCCTTTAGCAAGGTGATAAGCTTTAACACCAAGTCCTCTATCTTGAATTTTTTTTTTCAATCACCTTCTTCTTGTAGAATTAGATTTGTTACCACTGGTAAGCTTATGCATGATTGTTTGCACCCAATCATCTATCATCTAGTAGTTCAAGCTGGCTAAGAAGAGACTCCTACATCTTGGTTAGACTTAAGCCATTTTGTGTTGCTATTCTAAGAGATGGGATTTGAATTTCATATGGTACTATTGCCTCCATTCTATATGTTAATGCAAATAGGGTTTGACCCGTTGGGGTATAGATGGAGGTATGGTAGGCCCATAAAGTCTCATTACCTTATTTAATCACCCAAAAAACCAAGAAACATGCACTTCTTTAGGTTCATTCTCAGTTGATGCTCCTATGATTAGTGGAGGACTCACTTTAAGGCTAAGGCATGCCCCTTCCTAGTTCAGAATTTGACTAGAATGTCATCAACATACACCTCTATGCAGTAGTGGATCATGTCATGGAAGATCATCGTCATGGCTTGTTGGCATGTTGCTATGGTATTCTTCAGTCTAAATGACATGACTGCATAATAGTAAGTCCCTAAGAAGTAGTGAAAGAAGTCTTCTCTTTATTATCTAGTATGAGGTGTATCGGGCTGAATCCCAAATATCCATCAATGAGAGAAACATTAAGTGTAATCCATTAGGGTGTCAATGTGAGGGAAGGGGAAATCATCCTTTGGACAAGTAATGTTCAAGTCTTTGAAATTACACACTTGCATATTGTCATCCTTTTTTTTTTACTAGAATAATATTTGCCACCCACTTCGGATAGAAGACTATATGTATGAACTTAGTTTGGTGGATCTTGTCAATTTTCTCCATCATCTTAAGCACAATGCCGGGATGTAACTGTCTCAACTTTTGCTTTCTTGGCCTTGCATCATTGCTTATGGTGAGCACTCTACCAACCCACTTTCCAATCCAAGCATTTCCTCATATGTCATGAGAAGACATCTTCATATTCAGAGAGGTTTGATTAGTTGAGCTTCAAATTCACTCAGTAGGTTTACACCAATCAAGATCAACCAATGGTTCTTGGATAATACTAAATTGACTTCCTTAGTTGGTTCTAGAGTTGTGGCCATCTCCTCATCGAATCTCCTGAGCACCTCTATGAAGTCATTAAGTTCATCATTTTCGTATTCCT